>JARFIW010001195.1:0-1257339 GCA_036346225.1 Platerodrilus igneus | reverse complement strand
GTAGCATCGAAATCCACCGGCCTTTTTGTTTGCGATGTGTGCCCGGCATCCTTCACCCGGAAGGATAGCCTAAAACGACACAAGGACACCAAGCATGGAGTGGCTGTCCCCGTTGCAGGTCCATCCGGGGTCAAACGACCGGCTGCGTCCACGGTTGAGGAGCCTACCCCCAAGAAATCGCGGAGATGCGAAGAGTGCGATGTGAACATCACCAACTTGGTAGCCCACCAACGCTCGAACGAGCACAAAGCTAATGCTAGCCGTGTCCTGGATGGGGGTGTACAAGTAGTGAGCACGGCATTTAAAAGTCGAATCGCTACATACAGAATTAATAATGTCGACTCTATAAGTATGTATTTTTTATAAGTATTTTGTGTTTGCTTAGTTTGTATTTTTTAGGTCTGTTGCAATTCTTGCAAAATCAACGGGGGCGATTTGTAAGCTTAGTCGGGAAACAGCGGGCAATCCACACCTCCCTAAAGGTGAACCTGGAGGTGTTTGGTGGGTACACCAAGATGGCTGCGGTAGAGGGTGTTGAGGACGTGAAATCCTTCAACACCCGAAATGTTGTGGTCACCTCATCCAGCAACCTAGGAAATGTCTACAACTCCTTTGTGGAGAGGATGTCAGCTAAGTCTGACGAATTTCAAGAACGAGATTCTGGTAAGTTTTGAAAAATTATTATTTTGTTTCTAATTTTTAAATTTTAGGATGGACTCTGAAAAATGCATTATACTTGGAGGTGAATATAAACAAGTATAAACCTCTTCGTGGGGGTCCTACATCGAGCTCCCAAATGGATTCGAGACAATGTGCGGTGGTTAACGTGCAGAACCAAGACAATGCATGCTTTGCCTGGAGCGTGGTAGCAGCTCTTCACCCCGTTAACGAGCACACTTATCGTGTATCGAGCTACCCGCATTACAGCACCGCACTCGACGTAACAGGACTACAGTTCCCAATGCCCATAAAGGACATAGCCAAGTTCGAGGAGCAGAATGCTATAAGCATTAACGTCTTTGGGGTGGAAAGGAAGTCCATCGTGGGACCCTCCACTTTACAGCATGCAAGAGGGATCGGCATGTCAACCTCCTTTACATCCAGAATGAGAATAACACACCTACTGTTTGGATCAAAGATTTGGGGAAGCTAGTGGAAACAGTTGTCTCGTGAGCACCAAGCAAATGGTTTGCGATGGATGCTTGTTTTTTTCCGAAGGATAAGAATTACGCAAACACACCGAACAAGATTGCAACCACGTTACACAAAGATGCCCAACCACTTTAACAACATCCTCGAGTTTACGAACGTGCACAAGCAAATGAGGGTGCCGTTTGTTATATACGCGGACTTTGAAAGCGTGTTGAAGCCCATTTCTTCGGCAGCACAGGATCCTCCGGCTCCTTTACTAACAGACCCACCAACACGAACCATACAGCTTCGCCTATTATATTAAATGCTCCTACGATGAGAATCTGGATAAGTTTGAATTGTACAGGGGCCTGAAGCTGCTAAAGTTTTTATGGAGAAGTTAAAGGAGGAAGCCCGCAGATTGGGGATTATCTTAAAACAATGTGCCGATGACAGCGTTGGAGCCTTTAGACGAATTGTTATTCCACATGGTTGACGATTGCGGATCTGCAAGAAACCATTGGGACGATCGAGTGAGGGATCACTGCCATCTTACGGGAAATTCCGCTTCGCAGCACATCGCCAATGCAACATCCAATACCGGATGCCAAATTTCATACCGGTCATATTCCACAATTTAAGTGGGTATGATTCCCATTTTATTGTGAAGGAATTGGGATGCGATAAGGAGCGTGTTACAGTGATCCCAAATAATAAGGAGCGGTTCGTATCGTTCACAAAGTATGTGAGGTTATATGGCGAAGAACCAGACGTAGAGGAAGATGATGATGAAACCGATAATTGCACAGTACAGCTGCGATTCATCGATTCCTCGTTTCATGGCATCGTCCCTGGATAAGTTGGTGAAAAATTTGGAATGCGAGCAGTTTGTTGAGATGAGGAAGTGTTTCCCGACGACATACAGTTTTCTTTTCTACGCAGAAAGGGTGTGTTCCTGACAGGTATGTGACAGACGCTTCAGCATTAAATAGGTCAAGTCTACCACCCGAGAGGATTTCTATAATGATCTCACGAATACTGTGATTTCGTTGTCTGAGTACGATCACGCTCAGAATGTATGGAACGCTTTCAACATATGCACACTCGGCGAATACAGCGATCTTTATTTGAAAACAGACGTTTTATTATTAGCTGACGTGTTCGAAAATTTCCGGGTGTGTGCTTGAAAACCTACGACTTGGATCCCTGCCAATATATGACAGCCCTAGTCTAAGCTGGGACGCCATGCTGAAACATACTGGGGTTAAACTGGATCTATTCACCGATGTAGAAATGCATCACTTTGTGAAAAAAGGGATTCGTGGTGGTCTAACTCAGTGCAGTCAACGATACGCTCACGCCAACAATAAGTACATGCACAATTTTAATTCTGAAGAGCCCTCAAGGTACTTGACGTATCTGGATGCTAATAATTTGTATGGATGGGCCATGTCACAACCGCTACCGATAAGCGGATTCCGGTGGTTGAAAGAGAAAGAGCTTAACCTCCTGAAAGCCCACATCAATGACATATCTGTAACAGGGGACAAGGGGTACATCCTGGAAGTAGATCTGGAGTATCCAGAAAACCTACACGAACAGCACAACGATTTACCGTTTTGTCCGCAGACCATGGTACCCCCAACATCATCCTCCAAGACTCCGAAGCTGCTCGCCACGTTGCTCAACAAGAGTCGTTACATTATACATTACAGAAACCTGCAGCAGGCGCTACGTAATGGTCTCCGGCTCACAGCAGTCCACCGGGTCATGGAATTTGACCAGTCTCCATGGTTAAAGCCCTACATCGATTTGAATACCACCCTTAGGACATCTGCCAGAAATGCGTTTGAAAAAGACTTTTTCAAATTAATGAATAACGCAGTCTTTGGAAAAACGATGGAGAATGTCGACAAGAGGGTGGATGTGAAGATCGTGCCCCGGTGGGGTGTTTCTGGTAATTGGTTGTGCGCGAGTGGACTTATCGCCCGCCCGAACTTTAACAGTAGTTTAGTGCTAGGTGAGGATTTGGTTATTATACAGATGGATAGGGTAAAAGTCACGTACAACAAGCCTATATATGCAGGTTTTTCAGTTTTAGATATTTCAAAGACCCTCATGTATGATTTTCATTATAACACCATGAAACATTTGTATGGAGCCAAACTCTCACTACTTTATACAGACACTGACTCTTTAGTGTATAGTATAGAAACAAAAGACTTGTATAGTGATATTAGTGCAAACATTAACAATTTCGACACTAGTGACTACCCTCGAGACAACAAATACAATATGCCTCTTGTGAACAAAAAGATTCCCGGCAAGTTTAAAGACGAGTTCAACGGCGACTTGGTGTTACAATTTGTTGGGACTAGGGCCAAGTCGTATTGCATCATTAGTGAGAAGGACACGATTAAAAAGATCAAGGGGGTATCGCGTAGTGTGGTGGCTGGGATTAGTGTGGATAGTTTTAAGGACATTGTGCATAATAATTCTGGTGCCCTTATGCATAGCATGGTATGTATTCGTAGTAAAAAACACGTTTTGTACACCCAATTAATTAATAAAATTAGTTTATCGGCAGAAGATGATAAAAGGTACGTCATCCCTGGTAGTACTTCCACATATGCATGGGGCATAAGGATATTAGATAGTTGTTTATATTTTATTGTGTATATATAGTATAAGTTAGTTATAAGCATATCTACCCTCCCCATCCTTAATAATTTCCTTTTTCCCGGCGATATGTGTTTACCTCCACGTGGTCTCGTTGGACGGTAAAACATATTGTTGGATTAACAACAATATGTCTTATTGACTGAAAACACGTTTCCTCTCTTTTACTTTAATCTCTTTTTATTACAGGGCTATTTAAACAACCCATTAATCTCTTTTTTTGTTACAGGTTAACCTGCTTGGATTCGGCTACACAAACAAAATACTTTGTAAAAATTGTAATTAGTTTATTAAACTGTAAATCGGATAAAATAAATTATTAAACTTTTGTATGCTTATTATTGTTGGTTAAAGGACTGTAGATATTAAAAAGGAGAGGTGATTATAAATTGATCTTGGTAAAAAATCTTAAAATTGGGGTAGCTCCCTTGGGGGTGATGCAATCTAAAAAATTCCTAGAAATTCGGGTAGCTGAGACAAATCTAATCTTAATTAATACCAAACAAGATAGGTTTATCTCGAAAGATGCATTGGCTAGACGAAGAAAACTATTTGGTTCAGATGAAAGATAAAAAAAATGGTTAGTCGAAGAAAACTATTTGGTCCAGAATGTTAGCGGTAAAAAATCTTAAAAATAGGTTTATCTCGTGTGTGGAAATGTGGATGCTCATTTATCTCGAAACATAAAAAAAATTTAAGATAGGTTTATCTCGAAAGATGAAAATGGTTAGTCGAAGAAAACTTTTTGGTCCAGATGTGTGTGGAAATGTGGATGCTGGTGGAAATGTGGGCCCAGGATGCCTGCCATTACTCTACTCTGAACAACGTTTTAGGTTAGAACAGCAGCTGATGAATAAACATTTTGCCGAATATTCTTGTGAAACACTAGGTTGCACGAATTTAGTAGAACCCGAGATTAAGGCCTTCTCGAAACCAATTAAACAAAGATATTATCCAGTGTCGTCGGTTAGCAAAAGCATATCGATGAAGAGTTGAAAAGGATGCTTAAGTTATGAGTAGTTGAGCGTTCGAACAGTGCTTGGGCAAGTTCGATTTTGTTGATAAAGGAGCGAGTTAACACGGTCCAATTTTGCGTAGATTTTCGCCCTGTTAATAAAATTACCCTTTGCCGTACGTCTTCGTGACGCGAGGTACATTTCTTCGTTAGATATCAAGTCTGCGTATTGGCAGGTCCCTGTTGCAAAGGAATCCCGTAAGTATACAGCTTTTACCGTACCGAACCGTGGTTTGTAACAATTTTGTCGAATTCTTTTGGGTTGCATAATGCGCCGGCTACGTGCTAACGTTTGATAGATACTGCGTTAAATTCCGAGTTGGAACCCTACGTTTTCGTTTATTTGGACGATATTTTGCTGTGTACACCTGATTTTGAGAAACATGTTGAAATACTTCAAGAAGTTTTACCCGTTTACATAAAGCAGGCCTCACAGTAGGTCGAGAGAAGTGTCAGTTTTGCAAACCTAAACTCAAATATCTTGGATACGTGGTAAATAGTAAAGGTTCACTCCCTGATCCCGATAGAATTTCCGCCATTTTGAAAATACCGTCACCGAAATCTGTTAGTGAAGTTAGAAGAGTTGTAGATATGGCGTCGCGGTATGGGCGTTTTATACCGAATTTTTTGTCAATTGTCGCATCTTTGACTGCATTGTTAAGGACAGATTGTAAATTTGAGTGGTCCGAAATTTGTAAAGTTGCGTTTAATACGATTAAGAGCCATTCGATTTCTGCCCCTATAGCTAGGTGTCCCAATTTTAATTTGTCGTTTTGTGTACAAACAGATACATCTGGTTATGCCTTAGGCGTAGTACTAACCCAGACCAAAGATGATTCAGAATATGTAGTGTGTTATATTAGTCGTTCTCCCACTAAAGCTGAGAAGAATCTTTCCGTTAACGTGAATGCTTGGTAGTGATTTGAGTTATCGAAATATTACGCCCGTATCTTGAAGGCGTTAGGTTTACCGTTATCACGGATCATCATCCCCTAGTGTGGGTAAATAATTTGAATGAGTCATCGGGTAGATTGACCAGTTGGGCTGTTAGGTTACAACAACACGATTTTGAGATTCTATATAGAAAAGGTAAAACCACCCTGTGCCCGATGCGTTATCTTGTGCCGTACCGGAGATTAAAGTTGTCATTGATTTAGTAGAGGACCGTGAAGAGGTAGAATCTACTGTAAATTCGAAAACCGATCGTTGGTATAATAGTATGTGAAAACTTATGCAGACTAAGCCGAGCAACTATAATAGTTGGATAATTGTTGGTAGTACCTTGTATAAGCGTATGAAAGTCGATTACTGGGATATTTCTGAGGAAGATGATTGTTGGAGAGAAGTCCTGAAATATCGTCGTAAAACTCTCTTAGTAAAGTTTCATGACAAGCCTACTTCAGGTCATCTAGGAATTTTTAAGACTTTTGGTCGTATCTCTCGTTTATTTTATTGGCCAAAAATGTTACCCGCTACGTGAACCACTATACGGTGTGTTTGGAACAGAAGCCTGAACAGAGAAAGCCGGCAGGTTTGATGTCCAGTCGTCCAATGGTTAAGAAACCATGGCAGATGATATTTTGTGATCTGATAGGTCCGTTACCTCGCTCGTTGAGAGGTTATTGTTATATTTTAATAGTTACCGACTGATTTACAAAATTTTCATTGTTTTTCCCATTACGTTCCGCTACGGCTTCCTACGTCATTCACCGTCTTGAAGAAAATGTTATATTAGTATTTGATGCTCCGCAGTACTTAATTTGAGATAATGGTAGTCAATTGCGTCGCCGTGGATCAATGTAGTAAGCGTAAGACTACGGATCCCAAGGTTCCGGGTTCAAATCCCGACACGGCCGACTGCTTGAAAAATGGCAGGTGAGCATTTTTCACAAATATTACGCCCTCGTTCGGATGAGAGGTTAAATGGAGGTCCCGTGTGTGAGTGTTGTCACGCACGTTAAAGATCCCTACCTTGCCTGGAACGGCAAGGGTTCGGCAAAATTCTAAATTTCCAGGCAACAAAAAACTCGCCTCCTGGCCAATGTAGTACCTTCGGGTGGAGCATTGGAAATGTAAATGAACGGTCTAAAAAATTTTGAAAGTTGACATCCCCATATAAAATTCAAGTTATATATAATGCTTATTAACATGCACTAGCGAATCCCGTTGAGAAAGTACATAGATTTTTGAAGACTATGCTGGCGTTCATATGTGAAAGATTTTGTTTGTGAGATGAAGCTTGAAGAAAACCCTGACGTACTTATTAATAATCACGTTTTAAATGATATTAGTTTTGCCGAACGAAAAAATCTTTTGTCGTGTTTCGCTGCCATGCAGGAAATTTATAATGATGTAGTCAAACGACTTAGAGTAGCGTATGATCGTGCAAAAATTCAGTATGATCTACGCAGACGTCCTGCAGATTTTGAAGTTGGTGATTCTGTGTGGAGAAGGAATTATGTCCTGTCTGATGCGTCGAAACATTTTACCGCGAAGTTAGCTCCTATTGGCCCCTTTATTATTCGTAAGAAGGTCTCTTTCTTATTCGACTTATGAACCTTCCGATTCGACTGGCTTGTCTAAAGGTGTATGGCACGCCAAGGATCTTAAACCCCATTCCGATTAGTTGTCGTTAGGTAATGTGTTTCCTTTTTTTGTTGTTTACTCGTTCCGTTTTCTTTAATTCTAAGTTTTTATTTTCTTAAGCCGAAAATGAGATTCTTCGTTTTCTAGTGGAGTTTATTTTATTATAATTAATTCATATAGTAGATATAAGTTTTCCTAAGTCAGCTCCTATACATATTTAATAATGTAATAAGCATACATATTTCACTGTTTGCTTGAACGCCCCCATATTAGTTAAGTTTAGGTGATAAATGTTTATAACGTCCTTGATGCGCAGCGCACCTCTATCGTTGTTTGTTAGGCTCTTGGAGAAATTGATAGAAGCACGTGCGTCTTTTTCGCGATGTAGCCCTTGGAATCAAGTTGTTGTGTACGTTTTTTGGTTATCGCTAATTTAGCGGAATATCGATTTATGCAGTTTATAAACCTTAAGTTATTCCAGATATTTTACTCAATGTATTTAATAATGTGTATTCCTAGCTACGTATTTAAGAAATCGATAATACGTATGGCGAATTAGTAAGTTTAATTTATCGGACCGCGTATCTGCCGAGTCGTTTATCTGAAAGTGTTTCCGCAGGTTGTTTCACGTGTGTTTAATTGGTTTGTTGTAGGCTATTGTACCCGCCAACCCTTGTTTACGTATGTCAGCTGTTGATACCAATTGTCTTTGGAATTTATGCAGGTTGGATTAACCAGAAAACCTTAAAAGTACGGTTACCGTTAGCTTGTATTATCCATTAATTGGCAATAGAAACCACAATAATTACACACGTGCCTGAAGGCAGTTTAATTAAGTTCAACACCCTCTTTGTGTAGTGGTAGGACCCATCTCGTAAGGCAAGAATTTGTTAAACAGAATTTACTGTGATACCATCGTCCTTCAGGTGCGGGCGCTGTGCGCTAAAATTTATTTGTCATTGTAATCCGAAGGTATAAACATTGGATTTAATCTTATCATTTTAATCGTGTTTTATGAATTTTAATGTTACAGTTGTTTACTAAAAGCAATATTTTCCGCATCTGTAACAGAACCATAGTGATTCAAGTAAAATTACCTTTATTGTACAATTTGTTGCAATAACGGTGGCTTGCACCAGGCATTTCACGTGTATGGCAGTGCGTCTTTATTTGTTAATTCTTAGCGAACCCGTGAGTGCCTTGTGCACTCGACCTTCGTTGATTAAATACAAAAATAAGTTTGCTTATCTTTTAGTTGATCTGGCCAAGCACGAAATGATCATAATAACTTACTAACCTTGATATAATAATAATATTTAAATTTTCTGAACATAACTTTATCTTATATTGTTCTTTTGTGCATACTAAAGTGTGCCATGAATTGGTTTTATTTAAATACGTATTTTTTTCAGAAAAAGTTTGTGAATAATGTTAAGTTGAACTATTGGCGTGTATTATTTGTGAGAGAATTTAAAGTGTTAGGGTGTGTCCACTCCCATTACACGGCAAGTATCTTACTTTTCATTTCGAGCTTTTAGAGTATTTTGACCAGTTACGAGATTCTTTTGTTACATGCAGCATACCGATATTACTGGTGGTGCCCACTCGATTGTCGTTATTCTCGATTTTAAGATCATTTACCAGTTGTATTTCAGGGTGTTGGCAACTCCAAACTACAACTTTCTATAAAACCCACCCTTCGCCGGCTAGAGCTAAGTCGGCTAAGGATTTTTATCTTTCATGCGGTGTCGTAGTGCCGAACATGCCCGTAACAAAACAAGGTAAGATTACCCATTAAGACAAGCACGCATTTCGTATGGGTCTATTACAGTTTATTAACAATGTCAACCCATCGATTAATGCTAAACCATAAATGCGTGTTGTAAAAATTTATCCCATTACTAGTAAAACATTCGTCTGTCGCTGACATCATTCTTAGAAAATTTGGATTTCGAGTATGCTGAGTCAGCAGCCATTCACAAAAACGTTGACGCAGAAAATAGAAGGCTGCCACTAACCCTCTAACCCTCTGGATATAACAGGGGTGTAAGTCATTTCTTCATAACGTTCGCCAAGACATCCACTGTGGCACTTTTAGCTACCTTGAAATTTCACGATTACTTAAAGACGGTGCATCATCTACCACATCCAAAATGTCTTCTTCTACACCTACACTACGGCGATGTGGTCTACCATCATCCTTAGCAATAACAGAAAATTAAGTGAAGGTAGGTAGACAAACAGATCTTCGGATCCTGGAGAATTTTATATTCGAGGTATTTATAAATATTGTGTTGGCTGTACTCGCATAAACATTAATGTGTATTATAAGTAAATTTTGCAGTTAATTCTAAACGAGCACGCTGTAGTGTGATGGCGTTAACCGACATAATGCTTATGCCACTGCGCTTGATAATTCAAGTGAAGCTTGTTTGGTACTTTATGCAATGTTATATGCTTCTATGTTTAATGCTTTATTTAGATATATATATATATATATATATATATATTGCTATGATAAGAGAGTAGTTTAAGGGTAGATCAAGTCATAGGAGTCGTAGGATAGATATAAATAATTTTAACTTTAAGAAAACCAAATAATTTCATCTATTATAGGAATAAATTGAGTATTTTAGAAAAAATCAATGGCGAGCACACTGTATATATAGTATATTTGATTTAATTCATAAGAAAGAAGCTCATTTTGTAATAATCCGATACCATTTAGCTAAAATAATAATATGTGCGTCGTGTAATATGTTTTAAGTATAATCTACGAGTGAAGATAAGATTTTAATCGCATCAATATAAATACATTATCGGGAAAGATAGATAAACGAGCATTCTGGATATTTAATAATTTCAAAAAATATCAACGCATGTATAAGAAAACGCATTCTAATACGTCATTAAATACGTGACTAAAAATAGTACATTTGATTAGAAAACCAACATATTTTAATAACAAATAAACACCAGACGGTAAATTGCACGATAAGTTTTGGACTTTTAAACGACAAATATAAAATACATGACAGAATAAAAGCAATATTTAGAAATTCTAAGAAGATGCTATGATATATTGAATGTAGACTTGCGGAATAGAACGAAAGTCCAACCATTAAAACCAGGGAGTTTGAGAATTACCAAAGTAACACAGAGATAGGCGGAGATTATCAATAAACACACGACGCGCACCAATTAAAGCATTGATAGAAAGGACTTATAAATAAAATGGGGAATGAATAAACATTTAGTTCATCTATAACAAGGCACGAATCACGTCAGTATGCAGTAAAAATTTAGGTGACAGTATTAATTAATGAAAAGTTTATAATTTAGTATAAGTAAAAATTTGAAAGTGCAAAATTTGTGCAACGAATAATAGCCGATCTACACATAGACGTAAATTAAACTATTGAATAAAATTTATTCTAATATTTCACAATTTAAAGCTCTGAATAATATCTTGAAACTGCTCTAAATCAATATCCTGATACTGATCTAAAACAATATTTAATAACTTGATACTGATCGAAGTCAATATCGTCCCACACCTAAATTAAATGTCTGACTATATTTCCAAAATTACCTTTAAAAAGAAAATATAAAAATACGTCTGTAAATACGACCAATAAAACAAAAGTAAGCACACTCATAAAATCCGAGGAAAACTACAAGCAATAAGTAGAACGAGTGTATTAAGGGATGCTGAACACAGATACTCTGAGGCAATTTTAGTGAAAAGGTAAAAAAATGCAGGCTAGCGATCTTAAATATTTTATTAGTTAAAGACTGTTTTAATTTTAATATTTGCTATGTATTGTATGTGTGTAAAAGTCAATAAAAAAAGTCATTTGAGAATTTGAAAACAGGGAAAGCATCTTAGAACGTCCGAAGGTACTTAAAAGTAAGTAAAAAGATATTTTTGCTGGCTTTCAGGAAATCATAAATTTGGTAAATGTTAATGTTCTATTCAGGGGCTAAATTTTGAATTTATATAAAATTGTACATATTATTACCAATCATTATATTGTGTAATCTTTGGATTGCTTCATTTAAATTCATTTAAATTTATTTAAACAGTAGAAAGAGTAAGGGTTAGACAGTCTTTATCGTCGTACAATAGAAATATCATATCAAATAGAAATAACACCCAACGTAAAGCGATTTCATATCAATTATAATGACACCCACAGTAGGGGAATTTCATAGCAATTAAAATCGCGCACAAACGTGGGGCATAATAAGGGATATCACAGCAGTTTAATAGTACGCCTAATCGTGGGGCATTTCATAGCAATATATATATATATATATATATATATATATATTATATATATATATAATGTCAAAATGGTGTAACTATTTTTTGGGATATTTCCTTCAATTGATACGTAAATATTAAAAATCCATTTATTGTTTACGTTTTGGTTTATATAAAACCTTAATCATAACCTAACACATTACAAATAGAAAACAGTTACAAAGTTAAAAATACTTACAATAAAAACTTGAATTAAATTATAAAAACCTTACATGCGGTATCGATTTAGAATATATTTTATATAGCTGTCATTCAATAACTACTATATACATTTGTATTTTGGTCTTGAAACGTATTTCATGTGTGTAACAGAATACTTTATAAAAGAACAGAAGTGAAATTTTTGTTTTTGTGAACTCTTTTAAAACTGTATAGATATGTGTATATAGTGTTTAAATTTTGTGTGTCTTGTTTGTTGTTAATACTGTCATTTAGTTGTTGAATATGAAATGTTTCTAGGAATAGTCTATTTTTAGAATTGTTTTCAATTTCTAAAATTTCAACATTGTCGTAGTTCGGTAAGTGGAGTGTGTTCACTACGTGTGTTGTCAATGCACAAAATGTTTTTTTTTAATTTAATGTCACTTTTATGTTGGGTGAGCCTATTCTTCAGTCATTGAATAGTTTGCCCCACATATGGTCGATTACAACTACACTGCACTTTAAATACTATATTACTGTACATCTTTGTTGGTCTCTTATCTTTAACTCTCGAAAATAACTTTTTATGCACTTTTCATATTTAAAAGCAATGGCAATGTTGGGTTGTTTTAATAATTTAGCAAGCAAGGGAGTTAATCTTTGTATATATGGTAAAGTTTTATAAATAATACTATTTTGTTGGTCTTGTTTGTGTGTGTGTATTGTATTAGTAAAAAGTAGTTTTTTTACAAAATTTTTGGGGTAACCATTATTTAGTAACATAGATTCTAATTTTTTTTTGTTGATTTTGTGTAATTGTGTTTCGCTAATCTTTTCTATACGGTGTTTTAGTGCTAAGATTGTGTTTATTTTATGATTGAAAGAGTGATTAGAATAGTAATTGATGAATCGACCTGAACGTGTTGGTTTATTGTACCAATCAAATTGTATAGTGTTTAACTCAGTTCGAATAACCAGTGAGTCTAAAAATGGTAGAACACTATTGTTTTCAATTTCTACTTCAAACTTTATATGAGGATCAAAACTATTAAAAATTTTTACTGTGAGATCTATCATATCTGAAGGAACTGCACAAAGTACGTCATCTACATATTTACATATAAATGACATATGAAAGGGTAATTTAGGTAATATCGAATCTAATAACTCATCAAGTACAATTTGAGCAATAATTGGTGATATTGGGGAACTCATGGGAGTGCCAAACTCTTGTAAATAAAAAGTTTCTTGGAAAATAAAGTAGGTATTTTTAAAAATTAAATTAATAGTAGCCAGAAAGAGTTCTTTTGAGATACTGCAGTTGGGTTCTATGTGTTTCCATTTGTTAGTTATTATCTTGATAACTAGTTGAATGGGTATATTTGTGAATAATGAAATGACATCCAGAGAAATTAAAATGTAGTTATCAGGCAGTTAGAAGTTTTTAAATTTATCTACAAAACCATATGTGGGGCAAACTAATCAATGGCTGAAGAATAGGCTCACCCAACATAAAAGTGACATTAAATTAAAAAAAACATTTTGTGTATTGACAACACACGTAGTGAACACACTCCACTCACCGAACTACGACAATGTTGAAATTTTAGAAATTGAAAACAATTATAAAAATAGACTCTTCTTAGAAGCATTTCATATTCAACAACTAAATGACAGTATTAACAACAAACAAGACACACAAAATTTTAACACTATATACCCATATCTATACAGTTTTAAAAAAGTTCACAAAAACAAAAATTTCACTTCTGTTCTTTTATAAAGTATTCTGTTACACACATAAAATACCTTTCAAGACCAAAACACAAACGTATCTAGTAGTTATTGAATGACAGCTATATAAAATATATTCAAAATCGATACCGCAGGTAAGGTTTTTATAATTTAATTCAAGTTTTTATTGTAAGTATTTTTGACTTTGTAACTGTTTTCTATTTGTAATGTGTTAGGTTATGATTAAGGTTTTAAATAAACCGAAACGTACACAATAAATGCAGATAGATTTTTAATATTTACGTATCAATTGAAGAAAATATCCCAAAAAATAATTACACCATTTAGACATTTTAAACTATCAACTTCAAGTTATCAATTTAAAAGCAAGATATATATATATATATATATATATATATATATATATATATTACTCATATTTAGACCAGGGTAGAAAATTAATTAAGTGCATCAAATAATTTTAATCACCGTGTATAATTAAGCTTTGGGAAAAAGTACGCATTATTAAAACCGTGAAGCATAAAAATTTATTCGTTTCATTAAAAATAAGGGATTTAAATTATTCACTAGACGTTTTCTATAAAAAGAAGCAGTATTAAAATGCTCAACTTGTATGTAATTTAATTATTCCAAGTAAAGAAACAAATGGAAATTACGTGCAAAATTTATATTAATTAATTCAAGTTCCACGTAACGAGTATTAAACAAAATGTACAAATAATAATTAATATTTAATTAGGATTCACTAAAAATTAAATGGTAGAAGTCAATGCCATTCATTATTATTTTAATTGGAGTTAATTGAACGATTATTAAGGTATAATAAGCATAAAAGCCTGTGAAAATCAAAGGTTAAAATACCACGAAATAAAGCTCTGAGAATTATGTTAAAACGTTCACGCACCTGCGTATTTTTAAAAGTCAATTTCAGTTTAATTTGTTTAGATAAACATGTAGATTCTACGTATATTGGAAACGGTCGGATGCTTTAGCACGAAATACAAAACAGCGTTTATTTAAAAGTCACGTCGCGAGTCCACGTGGATAGTAAAGAATATCGATTTGTACCACTCAGACCAAGGTAGAAAAGGAAAGAGAAAATGCGTCAAGCAGAGACACTAATAATTAAAGGCGTGATTTGTGTAGCGTCACGAGGGTCACGATTGGTTGAAAATAAGAGGCAAACATGAGAGGGGAAAAATAACATTTCTGTATAAAATTTAATTAGTTGTTCTCAGACGTTGCGTGCCGTGTGGAAAATTTCTGAGATTTAACTGGCGCGAGTGCAAATTTAGTAGAATAGCTGTGCCTGACTGTCGAAATGGGAACGTAGAATGCGAAATTCTAAAAACTGGCCGTTATGGAGACAAAACCGACGGACAGGCTAGCCATTATATATACCCGGACTTTAAGTTTCGCTCTCTTAGATTTTTGATTATTCGATGCTTTAAACAGTGCTCTTAGATTTTCGATTTTGATTTAATACTTGAAACAGTTTGCTCTTATATTTTGTGATTATTGAATACTTTAAAATAGTTTGCTCTTGACGTGCTACGATACAAGTTGTTATGCATTAGTGCACTTAGAAAAGAAGATACAAGGTAATAAAGTCTAGTTATAGTTGCGAGTATTACTGTACCAATTATCGAAAGTAGTACATGATAAATGAATAAACAAAAGTAGGCAGTTTTGGGGTATAGCATGAAAGAAGTATGAATTTCTTTGCTATTTTTCGGGGGTGTTAATAATCAAATGTTATTCGTAATCGTGATTGGATCCACAAAACAAGATTTTGGTATACTTAGATGAGTTCCTGAGAGGCCCTAAAACAACTTTAGATGAATGGTGGTGTAGAAAATTTTAAAAGGCGACCAGGAATCTGAGGACGGAAACATAACGCAGTTGGAATGGTAAAATTAGCAAGGACGATGTACATTGAAGCCACGAGTGCAGTAATCTTCAGGTAAATTATACAATTTTGTTCGAACTTTGATGCTTTTGGTGTGTGTTGAATAACTTTATAATTTGTTTGATAAAAAAAATGGACAGTAGTGAATTTGTACCAACAACAAATTTTTAATTTTAAGGTGAAATTTTCTTGTTTAAGTAGAAAGGAGTATTTAGCAGTTTAAGTTCTTGATTATGATGAAAATTTGGGTCTGTCTTTGAGCTCAATTAGACTAACCTGTTTGATTAACGTAAAGGGGTGGGAGATGCTCCCTTTGTACTCAGACTCAGGTCTGCAAATATTGTTAAATTAATTAGTAGGCATCCTACAAGGACTTTAATTCTGGATGCAAATTAAAAATGATGACAAATTTAAACTTGAAATTTTATGATACTGAAACTTATGCTGAAATTTAATTTTGAAATTTTAATGTATTATGAATATTAATGTAAATAAAGTTAACGTTGATGTTTGTGGTAGGAATGTGTTTGTTTTTTTTATGAATGAGGATGAAAGTTATCTAGGGGAGCAGCCGAGGCGGAAAGAGTAAAGAGGCGATTATCAGAAAAGACTCAACAGGGCGAGAATCACAGCAAATCTTTGTGCCAAATTCGAGAGGCTCCAATATTTTTTTTACTCTGGTGAGGCTTTTTTTGTAGGATTCACAGCAATATATATATATATATATATATATATCACATTTTATACCTGTATTTTATATTTTATATTTATTGCCTTGATTGCCTTTGTTTAGTATTTTGCCTGTTTTCGGTCGTATTGTATATATAAAGGAAGATTAAATTAAAATAAGTCAGTTAGGGAACAATAGTAAACGTTAGGGACAAATTTAGGCTGAAGTTAGAATCAATTACTTAGACTAGAGAGAACGATATTGTAAATTTATAGAGTAGCAACAAAAAGCTGGATTCGCTATTAATAAATTTGGCGTATGCTTAGAAATTCGAATCCATTTGTAAATACTAAGTTAGCTAGATCTGAATAGTTCTAAGTCCACCCTTCACGTCGCGGTAAGCAGAGCCGGCGGCCGCTATCCGGTATTACTGATCCCCTCTTTTTACTTTCTGCTAGTGTCTTGTTGATTAGGCACACTCTAAACTCAACGCAATAGGTATCATTATTTAAATCCTAACCTTAGTTTTAGTTTATAAATTATATTTAACGATTGGTTAATTTTGAAATCAGATTGATATAGAGCACGTAATTATTTGCGTAGTGCCTTCGGGTAGAGCATTGACGGTCATCAAAATATACGGTCTACCATCATCATGCCCTCGCGTGGATTTCAAAGACTCTGACGTTCGAGCTCGGTGCACTAGTTTGCGAAAGGTTGCAGCATGAGGAATTGTTCGCATGGAAAATCTTTCCGAATACAATTCTTTTGCTGCAATCGCGTTTTGATTAGCCATGGCATAAGTGATTAACATGTCACAATACTATATATTGGTATAATGCTGTCCTTCCATTCTAGAAATTTAAAATGTATTTACTTACGGCAAGATAAGTGACTCGCTTGATAGATGTCAACAAAACAACAATTAGTATGACAACAAACAATTCTTGATTTTAATCACGCACTCTGACTTATCGACGAATGATCTCTTTTAATTAAAATTGTGAACTAGTACCAGTGGTTTTCAACAAGTGGGTAATCATTTTTAAAATACTGTAGTTTAGTTATTATTGGTTTCGCCTGTTAGTTTACTTAGAAAAATTGTTCAAACTAGTTCCTCTATTAGCACTTTCAGTTACCAGTCACCCTAAATAACGTTTAATCGTAAGTAAATTAGCATATCTTAAAGTGTTAGTTTTTGCTTAATATTTCCTACTTCACAAAACTAAGTTCTAAGTGCATAAAGAGGGGGGCATGTATTCTAATTCTAGTAACAGTTAGACGTTCAGAGCCGCGTTGTATAATTAATAAAGTACAAATAAAGGAGAATAGATGTTTGTTGAGCTGGAAATTTAAAATTCTCACAATCGTTTTATAATTTTGTCTCGTATTCGTCCGCAAAAATACTCAAGTTATACTTTCTAAGTTAATCATCTTAAAAGTTTGGCCTTACACAAGCCCAACTTCTTACACACACGTACTTTGGATGAATTTTATAAGGACGATTAATTTACAGAAGCGAAGATAATTTGATAGGACAAGAACATGTAGCTGACATCTTTATTATAACTTTATAGGTAGTCATTCTGTCTATAGCATTCTTAGAAGGCACCAATTTCCTTTGTTCAACCCTTCGACAAAACCACATAGGAGCAAAGTGATATGGAGTGTAAGATTAGTCGTCATTTGGATCATCTCATATTTCACAGCTTGCTTATATTTCATTAGAAAAGATAACGTGACACTTTTTGAGCAACTGTTCTGGCTGTGTTGATATACTTGCAATCGATTTTGACTATCACTAGCTATTTAATGCTTTCAAGTAATTTATGCCCTTAGAGAGTATTTGTAGCACCGGTTCCTAACGTTAAGTAAAATGAGACACGCGTCGCAGTGATCTTATTTTACCTTAACTTTGGGAGAGAGGGCACCGGGGGGTATATGAGGGTATGGAGTGTCCTCACGCCAACAGAGGATCCGGTGGCCCTCCCGCGGGAAAAATTTGAAAAATATAAAGCATAAATGTTCGATTTCGACAAGATTTCCACTGCTTTTAGCTACGTATTTAAATATTTATCCTGAAAAGTAGCGGGTACATACCTTAAAATGCAGTAAGTAAGTTTTATAAAGCAGTAGGTGAGTGAAATTTTGCCATAACTCGCTAACTGACATAACTATGAAGAAAGAACAACTATATTACACTAATTTATACCAGAACTCAACGCAATAAATTGTTATTTTGGTTCTTAGTTGTTTATATGCTAAAACTGTAGGGTTATGGTACGTTGTATATTTTTGAAAAAAATATTTCAAAACCCGCTCTAAAGAGTGCTTTTATTAAAAGCATTTTGATGTAAAACATGAAATTAAACAAACTATTCAAATCTTTCTACACTTCTCCACTATTGGTGCATTTTTTGAAAGAAGCTACCTAATTAATTAATAATTTTCTAGATTCTTCTAGGTCAGTCTGGTCACATAAAACTCAGATTGCAAATGAAACCATAAATCTTAAATGATAGCCAATAATCTTTACAACATCAACGAATACATCCTTAGAACACGATAAGACAAGTACGGCCTATAACCCAGATAAAGACCATAAATTATTACAGAAGCTATAACGAACGAGTATTTTACATCCATTCCTGTAAACCATGCACACCACTTAATGAAGATACTATAGTTTTTAAGATTTTATAAATTACAATGACAGCTATAAAATAAAAGGATATTTGTAGAAGATAGATCGCGTATGAGTCATATCAGCTAGAAAAGTGTAGAAATTTGAGGACTAATGACGTAGAAACCATTTTCTCAAATTTATAAAATAATACCTTTGTCATACACTATAATATTACTTAGCTATAACATTTAATCACAGTAACATATATATATATATATATATATATATATATATATATATATATATATATTACTCATATTTAGACCAGGGTAGAAAATTAAATAATCAAATCAAATAATTTTAATTACCGTGTATAAGGAATTTCATTAAATAATACGCTTTATTAAAACCTTGAAGCATAAATAAACTCGGTCGTTTCAGTAAAATAAGAAATTTAAATTATCTATAAGACGCTTTACATCAAAAGAAGCAGTATTGAAAAGCGCAGTGGATAATTTAATTATTCCTAAACAAATGGAAATTACGTGCAAAGTTTATATTAATTAACCCTAGTTTAAGTAACCGGTAGTAAAACAAAGTGTACATATAATAATTAATATTTAAGGTGTATTCGCTAAAAAATGAAAAGGATGGAAATCAATTTTAATTGGAGTTAATTAAACCGTTAATAACATATAATAAGCATAAAAGGCTTGTGAAAACCCAATAATAGTCAAATCGTAGGAAGGTTATTTAAAATGTTACGTTTGAACACCCTGCGTGTTTTAAAAGGCAATTTCAAGTTAATTTGTTTGGATAAACATGTTGATTCTAAGGATATTGGAAACGATCAGATGCTTTAGCAGGAAATACAGAACACCTGCGTATTTTTAAAAAGCTCATTCTGCGTAAATTTGGCAAATAATTAATGTTTCAAAGAATCTTGGAGAAACCGGGACTTAGTATTTACGAGAATGTGCGATACGGGTTTATTAAACCCAGATAACAGTCCGCGTGGACTAAAATATAATCGATAATAAAGAATATAAATTTGCACCAATACGAACAGGTTAGAAAAGGAAAAAGAAAATGCGTCAAGCAAAGACACATTGTAAAAGGGCGGGATTTAAGCAACGTCAAGGGGCTGCGATTGGTTAAAAATAGGATGCATATATCAGAGGTAGAACAACAATTTCTGTATAAAAGTAATTAGTTTTTCTCGGACAACTTTGCGGGCCGTGTTGAAATTTTCTGAGATCTCAATGGGGTGAGTACTAAATTCATAAAAATCGACGTGCAGGCTACAGACTGGGAACGTAGAATGAGGAATTCATTGGAATTACCCGTTTTAGGAACAAAGCGACGTGTCGGCTATTCGCTATATATACAGGCGGGAATATGTGTTCTCTCTCTTAGACTCTTAGACTTTCGACGATTTGATGCGTTAAAAGCTCGTGCATCCGCGACTTGATATTAAACAGTGCATTTTAGTTTGATTAAATAATTTAAAGTGTGCTAGTATATTTTAGTGACTCAAAATAATTGGTTATTTTACGTGCTAACATGAATGTACTTCAGTGCACTTAGATACAAGGTAATAAAAGTTTATTATCACGGTACCAATTAGTAAAATTTACAACGACAAATGTATACCCAAAAGTAGGCAGTTTTGGCGTATATTGGTAATATTGGTAAAAGGAAGTATGAATTTCTTTGCTATTTTGCGGGGTGTTAATGACTAAATGGTTCGTAAATGTGTCTGCATCCACTGAACCAGAGGCAGATATACACAAATGAGTTCCGGAAAAGCCTAGAAACAACTTTAAATTAATGGTGATGGAGAACATTTTAAAGCGTTGACAACTTGAAGCTGTAAATAGAATCCGGTTGGAATGGTGTGATTTACAAAGGGACGATTACACTGAAGCTACGAGGACAACAACCTTCAGGTAAATTGTACTATTTTGTTTGACATTTTTGTGTGTATTGAATGACTTTATAATTGATTTACTTTAAATGGACATTAGTGGAATTTTTCTAACCATAAAAATTTAATTTTAAGATGAAATTTGCTTGTTTAAGTAAAAGGGGTATTTTGTTTTGATGTTCGGGAATAGGATGAAACTTTGGGTAGGTCTTTGAGCTCAATTAGACAAACCTGGTTAATTAACGTAAAGGGGTGGTAGATGCTCCTTTATACTCAGACTCCGGTCTGCTTATATTGTTATATTAATTAGTAGGCATCCAACAAGGACTTTAATTTTGGATGCACAGTAAAATGATAATAAAATTAATCCGGAAATTCTTTTAAAACTGAATTTTATGTTCAAATTTAATTTGAAAATTTAATGTATTCTGAATATTGATGTAAATAGAGTTAACGTTGATGTTTGTGGTAGGAATGTGTTGTTTAATTTTTATGATTGAGAATGGAAGTTATCTAGAAGAGCAGCCGAGGCGATTAACAGAAGGAATCAACGGACCAGGTGATTTATAAGGTTTCACAGCATTCTTGACGCCCAAACTGTGGGGCTCGAATGTTTTTTTTTGAAAGGGCCAGTACCTGCAGATATGAGAGGATTCACAGCATTCTTGGCGCCCAACTGTGGGGCTCGAAGGTTTTTTTTAAAGGGCCAGTACCTGGAGAGATATGAGAGGTTTCACAGCATTCTTGGCGACCCAAAAGTGAGGCTCGAGTTCCAAATAAAATTTTTGTGATTTTATTCCAGGAAACTGGCGATCTGAGAGAGAGAGTTTCGGTGTGTGTATAAATTTAAGAGTATTTTAGAGTGTGTGAGAGTGATTAGAACGTATGCAGAGAAAGGAGTGGTTAAGGAGTCAAGGAGTGGAAATTGGAAGTGACGATAGTGCATTGTGTGGGAAAAATTCGAAAATGGAAGAAGCTGGAGGCAGTAGAGATCAGTCGAGGACGGAATCAGGGATCAAGGAAATGAGTTAATGATGAGAATGTTAGAGGAAATGCGATTAGCTAGGAGGAATCAATAGAAAATTAGAACAGCTAAGCGATGAATCGAATAGAGCGAGAGAGGACTCAAATCGGAAATTTGACCAATTAAATCAGGAATTAGGGAATAAAATAGAAAAATCGACGAGAGAATTTACAGAATTTAAAAACAGTCTTACCGTAAAAATGGGAGAAGTTGAAAATAGGGTTGATAAAAATGAGCGTGATATTACAGGTCTTCGACAGGAAATGGGACATTTAAGGTCCGAAGTACGCATTTTTTTGTGAAGAAGAGATTAATGTGAAAATGACTGAAGTGACGGACTCATGTAGGGATCAGTTAGGCAGGGTAGAACGTGAAGTTAGTAGTATTAAATACAACATGTCAAATTTAACGGGGGGATGGTCCCAGATTTTCTACAGGTGGAGTATCATTGGACCAACACATAAAGTTTTATGGCGATAACAGGGTAAATCCACAAATTTTTATTAATAGTGTAAGAAATCTAGTGGGAAATTTATTTGACGAACAGACTAAACTAAATACGATAAAGGCTTTATTAAAGGACAATGCGGAGGCATGGTACAATTTAGTAGGACAGGACATAGACACGTATCAGGACTTTGAAAACAAATTTGTACAACATTACTGGAGTGATCACAAACAGGATCAGATTAGGGACGACTTGATTACAGGAAAATTTAAGGGAGAGTTTGCAGGTTCTAGGAGCAATATGCCATCCGCAAGTACAGTGTGGCCAAACAACTGAATCCACCATTGACGGACAGACAGATAATCAAGTACCTATCACGACATTTTGAACTGGAAATTAGACAACACGTGGCCTTACAAAACATCACAGAACGGGAGACATTTTAGAGTATTTACAGAGATATGACGATGTATGTGTAGGACGGACAAGAGAGATACGAGAACGAAACGTTAACACAGTTAGGTTTGACAACAGGACACCGAATTATCCGAGACGGCCTGACTACAACAGAAATTTTCGACCGAATTGGGAACGACGAGGACAGGAATACAGGAGCAATAGTGCGACTAGGGGACCGACGCCAAGACCTAGTTACACGAGACAGAACAGTTTACCGGAAGTAAACAGGACTGTGACCAGCACGCCGAATAGAGATAGGGACACGGATATTAACACGAGGAGGACGTACGCACAGGTTGTAGAAGGACAACCAGGACCAAGCACGGAAAACAGGATGAGACAGGATTTTAGAACGCGACAGACCACTAGATTTCTGTGTAAATGTATACGAACATCCACGTGAATTTTTCAAAATTGAGGAGGAAGTAGAGCCAGAAACTGAGGAAAAATTATGTTTGCCAATTATTAATTTAGAAATTTTGAGAATAATGTAGAAGTATTACTTGATACAGGGGCAGAGGCGAGTTTAATATCGGAGGAATTCGTCAGCAAAATTAGGGATAAGGTTTGTGATAGAATTATGCCTATAAAACGTAGCCATTTAGTAGCTCCAAATAAAAAGAAGTTTGCTGTAGTAAATAGTGTTGTGGTGCTTAGGATAGATATAGGAGGTTTAAGCTGTGAACAGGAGTTTGTAATTGTACCTGGACTGAAGTTTCAGAGCATTTTAGGTGTTGACTGTATGATGAAGTTAGGGGTTTTGATAGATATGGAAAGGAAGGTAATAAGGATTAAGGATAGGGTAGTGCCATGGAAGGGCAGTTATGAAGTCACAGAGGATGACACGGGGTTTAGTATTAATGTAGTAGAGGTAGAGGATGATGAAGGTAAACAGATCAACACGATAAGATGTCCAGAGGATAGGAAAGTAGAGGTTCAAGCTTTAATACAAAAACATGCAGAAGTAGTGGGGGTAGAAGCAGCATATCAGGAGCAGGTGAAGGCGAAATTAAGTAAAGATGGCAAGTTTGTTTTTAATCAAGTAGATTTAAGGGATTCATTCTGGCGGATTCCATTACACAAGCATTCTAGCAGGTACAGAGGATTTTCCGTAGAGGGAAAATTTGATAATTTTAAAGTAGTATCGTTTGGTTTGTCGGCAGAAAAGGAAATGATAATGAATAAGAAACAGACAAGTGTAGGGACTGAAGAAGAAGCAATATGTAAGAGTCAGGATAAGAGGGATGATAAGTTTATTGTATGTGAGATAATAGAGATGTTAAGTATAGATATAGAAGGGGGAGAGATAGGGATGAAGAGTATTAGGATGGTTAGAAGGAAGACTTGGAGGGTCAAGAAGAGAGTTAGATTTAAATAGGATAGGGATAGCATAGGTGTATATAAAAGAGTAGAAGTAAGTGGTTATAGAAAATAAAGCTAGATATAGGACACATATGGGAGATAATTAGAAATAGGTTTAGGATGAGGATAAAGAGTAAATGTAGGAAGAAAATAAGATAGGTTAAGTATAGATATTTTATATAAGATTAGTGGAGAGTTAGGAATAGAGTAAGAGTAGGATAGGCATATAGGATTAGGTAGGGGGAAGTAAAGTATAGTGAAGAGTAGTTAAAAGTTAGGAATAGGATAGGTATATAGGATGTATATAGGATTAGATGGATGAGTAGGATGAAGTTAGGGATAATTTCAGTTTATAGAAGTAGGTGAGAGTTAGGAATAGGATAGGGATATAGGATAGGTGTAAATATTTTTTTGGATTGGAGACAAAGTAGGTAAGTTAGATAGATAAGGATAGAGAGAGATAGGCAATTTTTTTTCTAAATATTTTTTGGTTGTCTAAATGCTTTATATTTGAATTCGAATAAGTGGGATTATTTGTATTCAAATAGGGGGAAAATACTCATATTTAGACCAGGGTAGAAAATTAAATAATCAAATCAAATAATTTTAATTACCGTGTATAAGGAATTTCATTAAATAATACGCTTTATTAAAACCTTGAAGCATAAATAAACTCGGTCGTTACAGTAAAATAAGAAATTTAAATTATCTATAAGACGCTTTACATCAAAAGAAGCAGTATTGAAAAGCGCAGTGGATAATTTAATTATTCCTAAACAAATGGAAATTACGTGCAAAGTTTATATTAATTAACCCTAGTTTAAGTAACCGGTAGTAAAACAAAGTGTACATATAATAATTAATATTTAAGGTGTATTCGCTAAAAAATGAAAAGGATGGAAATCAATTTTAATTGGAGTTAATTAAACCGTTAATAACATATAATAAGCATAAAAGGCTTGTGAAAACCCAATAATAGTCAAATCGTAGGAAGGTTATTTAAAATGTTACGTTTGAACACCCCTGCGTGTTTTTAAAAGGCAATTTCAAGTTAATTTGTTTGGATAAACATGTTGATTCTAAGGATATTGGAAACGATCAGATGCTTTAGCAGGAAATACAGAACACCTGCGTATTTTTAAAAAAGCTCATTCTGCGTAAATTTGGCAAATAATTAATGTTTCAAAGAATCTTGGAGAAACCGGGACTTAGTATTTACGAGAATGTGCGATACGGGTTTATTAAACCCAGATAACAGTCCGCGTGGACTAAAATATAATCGATAATAAAGAATATAAATTTGCACCAATACGAACAGGTTAGAAAAGGAAAAAGAAAATGCGTCAAGCAAAGACACATTGTAAAAGGGCGGGATTTAAGCAACGTCAAGGGGCTGCGATTGGTTAAAAATAGGATGCATATATCAGAGGTAGAACAACAATTTCTGTATAAAAGTAATTAGTTTTTCTCGGACAACTTTGCGGGCCGTGTTGAAATTTTCTGAGATCTCAATGGGGTGAGTACTAAATTCATAAAAATCGACGTGCAGGCTACAGACTGGGAACGTAGAATGAGGAATTCATTGGAATTACCCGTTTTAGGGAACAAAGCGACGTGTCGGCTATTCGCTATATATACAGGCGGGAATATGTGTTTCTCTCTTAGACTCTTAGACTTTCGACGATTTGATGCGTTAAAAGCTCGTGCATCCGCGACTTGATATTAAACAGTGCATTTTAGTTTGATTAAATAATTTAAAGTGTGCTAGTATATTTTAGTGACTCAAAATAATTGGTTATTTTACGTGCTAACATGAATGTACTTCAGTGCACTTAGATACAAGGTAATAAAAGTTTATTATCACGGTACCAATTAGTAAAATTTACAACGACAAATGTATACCCAAAAGTAGGCAGTTTTGGCGTATATTGGTAATATTGGTAAAAGGAAGTATGAATTTCTTTGCTATTTTGCGGGGTGTTAATGACTAAATGGTTCGTAAATGTGTCTGCATCCACTGAACCAGAGGCAGATATACACAGATGAGTTCCGGAAAAGCCTAGAAACAACTTTAAATTAATGGTGATGGAGAACATTTTTAAAGCGTTGACAACTTGAAGCTGTAAATAGAATCCGGTTGGAATGGTGTGATTTACAAAAGGGACGATTACACTGAAGCTACGAGGACAACAACCTTCAGGTAAATTGTACTATTTTGTTTGACATTTTTGTGTGTATTGAATGACTTTATAATTGATTTACTTTAAATGGACATTAGTGGAATTTTTCTAACCATAAAATTTAATTTTAAGATGAAATTTGCTTGTTTAAGTAAAAAGGGTATTTTGTTTTGATGTTCGGGAATAGGATGAAACTTTGGGTAGGTCTTTGAGCTCAATTAGACAAACCTGGTTAATTAACGTAAAGGGTGGTAGATGCTCCTTTATACTCAGACTCCGGTCTGCTTATATTGTTATATTAATTAGTAGGCATCCAACAAGGACTTTAATTTTGGATGCACAGTAAAATGATAATAAAATTAATCCGGAAATTCTTTTAAAACTGAATTTTATGTTCAAATTTAATTTGAAAATTTAATGTATTCTGAATATTGATGTAAATAGAGTTAACGTTGATGTTTGTGGTAGGAATGTGTTGTTTAATTTTTATGATTGAAAATGGAAGTTATCTAGAAGAGCAGCCGAGGCGATTAACAGAAGGAATCAACGGACCAGGTGATTTATAAGGTTTCACAGCATTCTTGACGCCCAAACTGTGGGGCTCGAATGTTTTTTTTTGAAAGGGCCAGTACCTGCAGATATGAGAGGATTCACAGCATTCTTGGCGCCCAACTGTGGGGCTCGAAGGTTTTTTTTTAAAGGGCCAGTACCTAGAGATATGAGAGGTTTCACAGCATTCTTGACGCCCAAACTGTGGGGCTCGAATGTTTTTTTTTGAAAGGGCCAGTACCTGCAGATATGAGAGGATTCACAGCATTCTTGGCGCCCAACAGTGGGGCTCGAAGGTTTTTTTTTAAAGGGCCAGTACCTAGAGATATGAGAGGATTCACAGCAATATATATATATATATTGTAGTGTATAAGGGAGATACCAAGAGTTCTAAGGGTTGTTTAGTACAAGGTAGTATATGCCAAGCAAAATAATCCACATATTTGATCACATAAACTTAAAAATGTAGGTTTGCCGTATTTTATGTATACTAAAGTGCCATTCAAAATGGTAGTTGAAATTAAGTGCCAAAAGGTAATATTAAAATGACTAAATGACGTAGTAAGATGTACAGTGCTCAAGGGTTTATACCGAGTTTGAATTTTAAAGGCCATTGAAAGTACATTTGCCGTCCAAAAACCGGATGCGTCTATGAATGTTTACTATCAACCACGCATCCAGGTTCAAGTGTGATTTATTTTGGTTTCATTTTAAATAGAATCAACTTTTGGACAATATTTGTAAGCTCAAAATTATTAGTTATAACAACTTCAAATATGATTGGTGAACTGTAAATATTTAGGACAAATACTAGAATTTAATGTGAATCAGAAAAGTGTAAAAGGACATGAACTAAGGTATGTGCGACACAAACGAAATGTTAGGATGTTATTGGACGATTTAGTTATGTACTTTAAAAGTGTAGTAAGCAGAAAAGTTAAAATGGTCGCCTTGGAAAGCAAACAACTGAGATTAATTTCGAAATTCATTTTGTAAAAAGACGTGTTTTTCATACTGTGCTAATTTGTAAACAATTTTTAAAAGAAGTTAATAAAAGTATTTGATTTTAAAGAGTTTGATTAAGTAAAGAAGGGTAAAGAAGCAATAGCAACGAAAGTAAACAGTATAAAAAAGTGGTGATTGTGCGACGGCGAAACGACGGGAAATTATATAGATTTGGAGTGATATTGGGTAGCGATTTAAAGGTAACAGGACATTGAGAGTGGTTATACATAGAAAAGGAGTTGGATTTGGATAGCGATATTAGGTAGCAGGACATCGAGAGGAAATATATAAAGGAACGTAGTTGGATTTGGGTAGCGATTTAAAGAAAGCAGGACATCGAGAAGAAAAATATATAAAGGAAAGAAGTTGGATTTGGAGAGCGATTTATAGATTTGTAGCAGGACATCGAGAGGAAAATATATAAGGAACGAAGTGGGATTTGGATAGCGATATTAGGTAGCAGGACATCGAGAGGAAACATATACAGGAAAGAAGTTGGTTTTGGATAGCGATTATTAGGTAGCGGAGCATAGAGCAATTTTGAAGTAAGACGACGAGTAGATTTGGATAAGATACGAAGAAGCGGACCGAGAAATTGAGAACACGAAGAGCGAAATTTAGGATAGCAACAATTGGTAGTGGAGGATTCGAAGCAGAAATTAGCACAGGGAAGTTACAGCACTGGGTATTCAAAATTCTAAATTAGGGTTAATTATTTCAGGTATTGGGGAGCAGCTAAATTTGAGAACAACACCTGGAGGCGGCACGAAAATTCAATCAGATAGGACAAAAGTGTAAAGACGCATACGGCGACAAGGATTTTGAGCCAGCAGTCAGAGCGGCCAAGAACGGAGTATAAACCAGGTGAGTGCTGAGATATCTTAAAACGTCAAAACAGTCATATAATTTTGGTAGTAATTTAATTTGGCACAAAGCAACGCTGATCGTAGTATAATTTTGGCATATAAAAGTAGAGTAAAAAATTTAGTACTAAAACAAAAGAGGGCACTTTGGTTTGGACTTTGCACATCTACTTATAACAGAACTCACTATAAGTAGTTGACCACCCTGAGATTTAAGAGCTTAAATAGTCGAGGCATTGAAATAAATAGTTAATTAAAGAACCAACCAAACGTTGCAAGTACGGGGCGTGCATTAGGTGTGCGCATTACAAAAAAAGGCGCGACAAAAAGGGGTAAAATAAAATAAAATTTTTTTAAAAAAGAATATAGAATTGAGAGTGATTGAACAGACAGTCAGTAAGTAAGTGAGTAAAAAAAAAGAAAAGTGGGATTCAATAAAAAAAAGGTGGCAAACCCAACGTGGGGCTGAAAAAAGGCTAGATCGAGTGAAATTAGACAGAAATAGTAGTAGGATACGGGATCCTGAGATTAGGTGGGGCCCGTGGTTTAGATATTTTCAGGCAAAGGAGTTCAAAAAGAGGCTGCAGAGATGACGGACCCAGAAATGAAACGGATTACGAGATCGGGACGGATATACGGAATTGAAGCAGAAATCACGACACTAAACGATGAAATTAGAACACAAGACATAGAGTTAGACGCAGGGGGAGACATCCAGGAGATGGAGGTGAGGCAGACGGTACCGGAGGTGTTAGACATGGACACGGACCAGGCGACGGCACCGGAGGTAAGGGTAGCAGAAACCGCCGGAACTCAGGACCTAATACGACTCATAATGAGCTTGCAAACGAATTTAACGAACCAAATGGAAGAATCACGTAAGGAACAAAAAGAGGCGCGGACGGTTTTTGAAACTTCACAGATAAATTTAACGAACCAAATTACTGATTCACACACTGAGTTAACTAACAAAATTACCGATTCACACACTGAGTTAACTAACAAAATTACCGATTCACACACTGAGTTAACTAACAAAATTACCGATTCACACAACGAACTGAGAAACGAGTTTAGGACGGCACACGCGGAACTGACGGCCAAACTGAAATATACACAGGACTATCTACTCACGCAAATGCAAAACGTAAAGGACGACATAAGGACTGAGGTACACGAAAAGATAGACAGAATAGATGACAAATTAGAAAATACGCGGGTACAGATTCAGGGAGACTTGAACGCGACAAAAACTGACCTACGGACGGAAATTAAGACACGCGTAGAGACAGTAGAGGAGACGATGGTCAGTGGTTTTACGACATTAAATTCAGAGATACAAACATGCGACAAAAGACATTTGACAAACTACAGAAATCTAGGACAAACTTTAGAGACGATACAAAACGAAAATATGAACACTAAAACGCAACTAGACGAAAAACTTGACGACAAAGTCACGATATTAGAAAACCGGGTAGGACATGACGTAAGACAGATACAGGAAAAATTGGACGACCTAGAACGAAGACGCATTGGACTGGACTACGGACAGCACATTAAATTCAACCGGGACGCGTTACCTAAATTTGAAGGACGCAGGACGGAACAACCAATGGGATTTCTAGACAGACTGGACGAAATCGTCGAAACGGAAAACGAAAGGACTAAATTACAGATAGTAGGGGCGACGTTGACAGGGAACGCGGAAAAGTGGCACAACATCATACGACGACAGTACGACACTTACGCGGAATTTCGACGATTATTTGTGGAACAGTTCTGGAGCAACACGCACCAGACGGACATACGGACAAATTTAATTACGGGACACTACAGTAGGACACGCGGGACCCGCGAGGAATACGCAATCGACAAATTCAACCAGGCACAGCACTTGACACCTAAATTGGGCGAGGACGACATAGTTTTACTACTGGCGGGCCACATAGAACCGGAAGTGACGAAGATGGTCGTGGTACACAATGTAAAAACACTACGGGAATTTTTAGGCGTCATGAGAAACTTCGATTTAGCAACGGCACTGGAGGTAAAAACGCGGACGAGTTATTGGGATCAAAACCGGGGTTATAGGGAAGAAAACAGACGACATGCGTACCACGAACAGCGACACAACCACAGACAGGACAATTTCAATCACGAGCATCGACCCAACTACCGACAGGACTATGTTAACCACGGACACCGAAATCACTGGGGACACGACGGAACCAGAAGACCATACTACAATAGGGAACACCGGGTGAACGACGTACAAGGACAAAACAGGCACCCGCACGACGACAACGCGGATGACGGCCGGACGACGGGGGGCGGAACACAGCACGGATATAGCCGGACGGACAGGGACGCTAACGTCCACCACATGACAACTAGCGCAAGGGCTCAGGACACGGATAAAATTGAAGTGGTGCAGATACACGAGGCACCCTCAGGAGAAAAAAAAACGCAATTTTTGGAAGAATGAATGTTTAGGATTAAAGATCGACGTAGGTTATAGTTTAAAAGACTTATTGTTAAATAATTATAATTTGAATAAAAAGAACCTTTTGTTTATTAATATTAGTTTAAGGGATTGTTTATATGTTGCTTTAGTTGATAGTGGTTCACAGTTGTCGCTGGTAGACGAGAAGGTGGTGATAAAACATGCTGATTTTTTAAAAGGAAGAATAGAAGAGATTGATGGGGTTAATTTATGGTCGGCAATGAATAAAAAGTTATCTACGATTTATAGGGTCATCCGTGTACCAATATTTGTAGGGGATAAAAAGGCAGGAGAGGCAGAGTTTTTAATTACAAAGGGGTTGCAGCTAGATTTCATATTAGGAATGGATTTTATAGAGGATTTTGGATTGAATATAGATGGTAAGGATAGGTCGATTCGAATATTTGATAAAGATAGGTTATGGATGGTGTCTACGGTTAGTGAGGAAAATAGGAATATAGATAAGTCAGGATTAGGAATGGATAGGACAAGTGATTATAGACAGGTTAAAGTACGATTATGTAATATGTTTGCGAGATTAATTAATGATGAACAGATTGGAGAAGTGAGTATTGAGATAAAGGCGAAGCTAGGAGAATTATTTAATAAATATATAGGGTTATTTAATGAAGAGCCAAGATTTGCGAGGCGATATATGCATAAGTTAGAAGTCACGGAAGACAACGGGTTTAATACAAAGGTGTATCCAATTCCGTTTGCTATTAGAAATAGGGTTAAAGCCGAGATTAACAAGATGTTACGAGAAGGAATCATAGAACCAGCGAAAACTCCATATGTGAACCCGGTAGTTATTGTACCTAAACCCAACAAAAGGGATATTAGGATTTGTTTGGATGCGAGGAAGAGGGTTTAGTAGAATAGTTGTTATATAGTTCATGCGTCGGAAAGTTTAGTTTTGTTTTAGTTTATAGTGTAGGTTAGTATATAGCGTAGTTAAACAGGCATGTTGAGAAAGAAAATAGGGGTTGAATAACTACAATATGTAGAAATACGAGAGGGAGTTTTTGTAGAAATACGAGAGGGGGTTTGATTTTAAATAAAATTAGAAATTATGCACACCAGGAAAGAGTAAAACTGACGAAATTGCAAATTTCATTCAAAATCAGTGGGGCCAAATGTAGTGTATAAGGGAGATACCAAGAGTTCTAAGGGTTGTTTAGTACAAGGTAGTATATGCCAAGCAAAATAATCCACATATTTGATCACATAAACTTAAAAATGTAGGTTTGCCGTATTTTATGTATACTAAAGTGCCATTCAAAATGGTAGTTGAAATTAAGTGCCAAAAGGTAATATTAAAATGACTAAATGACGTAGTAAGATGTACAGTGCTCAAGGGTTTATACCGAGTTTGAATTTTAAAGGCCATTGAAAGTACATTTGCCGTCCAAAAACCGGATGCGTCTATGAATGTTTACTATCAACCACGCATCCAGGTTCAAGTGTGATTTATTTTGGTTTCATTTTAAATAGAATCAACTTTTGGACAATATTTGTAAGCTCAAAATTATTAGTTATAACAACTTCAAATATGATTGGTGAACTGTAAATATTTAGGACAAATACTAGAATTTAATGTGAATCAGAAAAGTGTAAAAGGACATGAACTAGGGTATGTGCGACACAAACGAAATGTTAGGATGTTATTGGACGATTTAGTTATGTACTTTAAAAGTGTAGTAAGCAGAAAAGTTAAAATGGTCGCCTTGGAAAGCAAACAACTGAGATTAATTTCGAAATTCATTTTGTAAAAGACGTGTTTTCATACTGTGCTAATTTGTAAACAATTTTAAAAGAAGTTAATAAAAGTATTTGATTTTAAAGAGTTTGATTAAGTAAAGAAGGGTAAAGAAGCAATAGCAACGAAAGTAAACAGTATAAAAAAGTGGTGATTGTGCGACGGCGAAACGACGGGAAATTATATAGATTTGGAGTGATATTGGGTAGCGATTTAAAGGTAACAGGACATTGAGAGTGGTTATACATAGAAAAGGAGTTGGATTTGGATAGCGATATTAGGTAGCAGGACATCGAGAGGAAATATATAAAGGAACGTAGTTGGATTTGGGTAGCGATTTAAAGAAAGCAGGACATCGAGAAGAAAAATATATAAAGGAAAGAAGTTGGATTTGGAGAGCGATTTATAGATTTGTAGCAGGACATCGAGAGGAAAATATATAAGGAACGAAGTGGGATTTGGATAGCGATATTAGGTAGCAGGACATCGAGAGGAAACATATACAGGAAAGAAGTTGGTTTTGGATAGCGATTATTAGGTAGCGGAGCATAGAGCAATTTTGAAGTAAGACGACGAGTAGATTTGGATAAGATACGAAGAAGCGGACCGAGAAATTGAGAACACGAAGAGCGAAATTTAGGATAGCAACAATTGGTAGTGGAGGATTCGAAGCAGAAATTAGCACAGGGGAAGTTACAGCACTGGGTATTCAAAATTCTAAATTAGGGTTAATTATTTCAGGTATTGGGGAGCAGCTAAATTTGAGAACAACACCTGGAGGCGGCACGAAAATTCAATCAGATAGGACAAAAGTGTAAAGACGCATACGGCGACAAGGATTTTGAGCCAGCAGTCAGAGCGGCCAAGAACGGAGTATAAACCAGGTGAGTGCTGAGATATCTTAAAACGTCAAAAACAGTCATATAATTTTGGTAGTAATTTAATTTGGCACAAAGCAACGCTGATCGTAGTATAATTTTGGCATATAAAAAGTAGAGTAAAAAAATTTAGTACTAAAACAAAAAAGGGGCACTTTGGTTGGACTTTGCACATCTACTTATAACAGAACTCACTATAAGTAGTTGACCACCCTGAGATTTAAGAGCTTAAATAGTCGAGGCATTGAAATAAATAGTTAATTAAAGAACCAACCAAACGTTGCAAGTACGGGGCGTGCATTAGGTGTGCACATTACAAAAAAAGGCGCGACAAAAAGGGGTAAAATAAAATAAAAATTTTTTAAAAAAGAATATAGAATTGAGAGTGATTGAACAGACAGTCAGTAAGTAAGTGAGTAAAAAAAAGAAAAGTGGGATTCAATAATATATATATATATATATATATATATATATATATATATATATATATATATCACCCAAAGAGAAAGAAACCAGAAAATTTAAAATTTCCGAACATTTATTGTGCTACTCTGTATAATTCAAGCGTACTTCTTTGCCATTCATTAAAAGGTAAAGCTGTTATTAATTACATGATTAAATTTTCCGTGTGTAGATGTAAAAGCAAAGCGAAATATATTTCCGTGTAGACTAAAAAGAAGTCGCATGTACTTTTAAAGTAATAGATAGTTTTCCGCGTGTGTATATATAGTCTACTTAATAAAAACGAACGATCATTGCTAAGAGATAAAGTACGTTTTTATTGCATTTATCAGCATACTAAATTAATTTTCTGCGCATAAAGACGCATTAGAATTCATTTCATTTCCCTGCATAAAATATTCGCTTCGTTTATCGAAAAAATACTATATCAATTTATTGCATTTGAAAATCATAAAGAAAATAATCGCGAGCTTTATATATTCTCCCGTGTGTATATAATTTAACTTTATTTTAAGAGATTCAAACCAAAACATTCATCCAGAATCTTCGTGAATAATAAAAAATTTTTTAAAGACGTATTTTCTGCATTACTATAAGATAGCATGCGACGCAATCATCAACTCCATCCGTTGGACAAAGATCAATGAAGCTTTTATAATGTTCGTAAATCACGTAGCTGATCACTAATTGATTGTTAAATGTCGACATTCTTAAAAATTCCTACATTAGCCGTGACTAATTCTTCTAATTAAACCTGAAATCGTATGGAAAAAAGTAACGTAGTTAAAATTTTTCTATACAAGCCGGAACTCTATTAAAAGGATTCGTTCAACAATTGATTCACGTTTTACCAAGTAATACGTAAGGATTGCGATTAAATATAGGGCGATTCAAAAACTAATTCGCGATTCGTTACCAAGCAATATGTAGCGTTGAGTAAAGATTTTATTTGCAGTCAAATAACATGCAGAGTTGTATGCTTTTCGATAAAACGTCTTTTTTTTTGTAAAATACAATAAAGTTGAACGTTCTTCGATACAAAAGCCACCCTAAAGTCAATTAATCAAAAATATAAGGTGTATTTTTACAGACTAATATTCTAAAAGGAGATTTGAAATAATATGGATAAACTGGTAAACTGGGATTTAACGTCAATAGAAAGAATATAATATCGTTAATTTGAAAATAAAATTTTGATGAGCGCTATTTTTCGCAAATATAAAACTTTGTTTCTCCGTTTGTTAATTATAAAAGTAATTGTATATTATATAATTTAAATTTGGAATAAGTTCTTATTTTATTTATTGTAAAGGGGATAATTTATATCAAACTTTAAGGTCAAATTTCGAGGTATTTTGACTTTACTAAATAGACAATCTGTCAAGGATTATTGACCAATTACCCTTACAAGCGTAGAAATAAAGGATAGGTAGATTATCCGCCCATTTGTGTATCTGTTAGCAAATATTAGGTAAGAATTTTAATTATTTTCTGTAAGAACTGGAACCGTGAATTGTTTTATAAACTGTTTTATATGAAAGAAAAATGTTTTTAAATGTATAGGTGTTTTCTGAGATTGCTGTGTTTTATTTCATTTAGAAACTTCCATAGTAAAAAAACTTCCTTTAGGCTAGCCAGGCAAAGAAAAGAAAAGGAAGGTAAGATACTAATTTCAAATTTTCAATTTGCTGTACCGTGTCAGAGCACTCTTTTAGCTCCTACTCCAAAGTAAGAAGGCGTTATCACAGTACGGATGTTCTTAAATGGTATTACAACACTATATGTACTAATGCCTATTTATTTTGCACGGTAATACATTGATCTTCTTAAGGAAGTACGCTTATGCGTTTATACAGGGTAAAAACTAAATATTGGAAAAACTCGTAGAGCGTCTCGCATCCGTTCTTTATGCATTATAAACCAGCCGTTGCTATCTCTCTTGCACGACTTCTGCACTATAATTGGAGCTATTGAACACGAAATCTTATATATCTTATAGCCTCTCGGTAGTAGCGTATCTTCATGTTGGGGTGTTTATTTATACAAGATAAGTAACTTGCTGATTTAATAGCTTTGAGCACATTTCTAGAAAGAATGTTTTACTCTATATTTAGTTATTGTATATGACTTAAAACTTTTTCGAAGACTCGAAATCGTAGTTTTTAAGTAAATAAATGCGGTATTTTTTTTTGAATAATTGTTTACACACGGAAAATATGTTTTGCTTTAGCAATTCGTAAAATTGGAATTTTGTTAACAAGGATGAAAACTTCATGCAATTTACTTTTCAGCCAAGTACGGATTGAAATTTATTTAGTATTTTAAAATGTGTTCTACGGTAATGAAAATTTGTTGTGAGGTATTTTCTAGAGAGTAGTTATTTACACACGGACTAAAGTCGCGCTTTGTTTTTAAATGGCATTACAACACTATATGTACTTAAAGCGTATTTATTTTGTACGGACATACGTTAATCTTGTTAAGTAAGTACGGCTATACTTATATACAAAATAAAAATTAAATATTGGAAGAGTTTTCCTTTTCTTCATTTTATATATATATATATATATATATATATATATATATATATATATATATTGTTGTGAATACTAGAATAAATGTAATAAAACAACAAAAATCCAACACAAAAATTTCAATGATATAAAATATTTGGAAGCAATCGTTCGTTTATAACAGTCGCCACATTCACAAACATCTTTGTATAACAGTTATTGTTCAAAAAGATTACTTACATATCAATCACAAAGCCTAATAATGCAATTATACAACTTAAGTCTGAAAAACAATAACATTTCACAACTACTAGCGATTAGCATATAATCTTCCTCAAACTTTCTTATGTATGTCACACTATGTACAGATTATTGAAATTAATTGTTGATAATTGCACAAAGAAAACTTTTACCTCTGAAGAAAGCGTTAACTGATAAAATATCACTTTAGGAACCTTTTATTATGGTCAAACTTTATCGGAATTTGACATCAAAACAACATTACAATATCTATTTACACATAAATATCTATACGTAAAAATCATATGCAAACTTAGTATACTTAAACAAATTATATCAAGAAATGTCTTTTAAAAGATTTTAAATAATTAAATACTTTCTGTCTTGACCATTAAATTATGTAGGACTCTTAAGGACTTTGTTGATTAAATATCCATCTTCATTTTGTACCATAATAACTGCATCAGAAAATCAAGTTTCAATTCCTTGGTTTATGACTATATTAACTCACTAATTACATTTAAGTTTTTCTTATTTTAAATTTGTACGTTGAATTTTATGCTAAAAAAATGTTTTAACCAATATTTAAACATGGAGTATGACATTGCATGCAATTTAAAAAGTACAACTCTTACAATTTGTTACTACCGACAAAAGTATCGTCGGCAAGTGCTTTATAAATGAATCGAGTTAAATGACCGATTTAGAACGAACCCCATAATTATTTACCGGCTCTTATATAACTGAAAGGTTTTTAGGTCATTAATTCTCCCATTTCTACACTTCTATAGGTGATACGACTCGAAACATGATGTAACTTCTACGAAAGTCCTTTCAGTTTATATCTGTCACAGAAATTTATGAGATCATATGAATTTTTACTATCTTCTTTAAGTGATGTGGTTTACAGGGATGGATGAAAAATTCTTATTTGCTGTTATTATTTACGGCCACTAAAATGTCTCATCTTATCTAATTTATAGCCTTTATCTGTCTTTTCGCGTTCTATGGATGTATTTATTCATGTTGTAAAGATAATTAGCTGTCATTTAAGATTTATAGATTTATTTGCAATCTGGGTTTTATGTTAACAGACTGACCTGGAAGCATCTAGAAAATAGTTAGTTAATTAGGGTAACGTCCTTCAAAGAATACACCAAATGGAGAATCTAGAAAGATTTGAGTAGTTTGTTTAAATTCACGTTTTGCATCAAAATACTTTTTATGAAAGCACTTTTTAAAGCGGGTTATAAAATATTGTTTTCAGGAATATACGTAACGCGTTAAAAGGGTATTTGAAACTTCTTTTAGAGGACGTATTTTAGAATGCTTTTTACGGTTTTTTAATCCTGCATAAATGCATTTAAATACTCATTTTTAAACGATACTTGATATTGGAAAGCACGGGTGTTTCAATCAAGAGATAAGTTTGCATCTTCACCGATTGGGTAATTATTCAGAACCTATTTTAATTGAAATGCTAGTTTCATTTATGTACTAGAAAATACTATGATCATCTTATCGTACAACTAGAATATTATACAGAGTGTAAAAGATTATGCATTAGAAAATTTAGAATTTTCTTTGGTTTTGGGTCGATTTATTGACGTAATGCTCAATGACCACTTATGACCTCATTATCACGACTTTCTCCCACATATTAGAACATAAAATTTGAAATCAATCCCGCCGAGTTTACATTGATCGCCATATTTCTGCATTGAAGAGGAATTTTTTTAGTTTCATTTCTAACTACCTACAATATACAGCTATTTATATTTGATTTATAATACCCACGCATATTTCTTTTTGCATAGTGGCCTTTCTCTTCAATAACTGTCTTACTCCATAAAATCTCAAATTCAAGTTAACATCCCCCTACGCTATCTTTCGTCACCCAAATCCTCTCATTGTCATCCTTTATTGTAATTTTCTTATATTTACCCACGGTCTTGTCAAGTTAAAAAAATGCATATGTTATAGTTAACCAAAAGTAAAATCTCCCGAAATTGATGACAAAATGACTTTTTAAAACAGGTTGCCAAAGTTGTTTTGGTCATGAGATTTTTGAAACAAATTCTTTCTTATTAGAAAGGCAGGAATTACTATAATCTGTCAAAAAAGAAGACCTCGAACTTTATTCATTTCAAGCTTTTTAACATAAAGCAGCGTAATTGTTTGCTACCAAAAATGAGTAGGCAATTATATGCAGGTTTTATATGAAAATTAAGACAGAAATATAGGAGTAAGAAATTAAAAATCGACTTTTTAAAATGGGAAGAAAGGGACAAGAAAATAATTATGATTAAAGCATATTTTTACTGAGCAGCTTGTATTGCGTGTAATTTACAAATAACATTGCGTCAAATTCTTTGATGTTTTTTATATTAAAATTAGATGTATATATGATCTCATTCGGAAAAGTTGCGATCAAGTTTATTTTAGCAAAAACTACTGAGTGTCATTTACGGAAGTTTGCAATATTTAAACCTTAAATATTTTTGAAACTTTTTTGTAACCTCCTGTAGTAAATGTATGTAAAAATATGTTCCTAACAACGGGTTTCATTATTGGTTTGTAAAGAGTCGCTACAAACTAGAACTTTTAAAAAATTTTATTACGATTTTTCTGTGTACAGTAGATACAACACAAACAGTTGTGAGCTTTAAGGCACTGTATTGTAGTCAATACATTTATAGGCGTGGGAGTAATTGTGCTGGATATGTAATTTCTCAACCTATTGCGTGTATGAATTATTTACCTAATTTATAACGATATTTATTTTGAAGAATATAGTTTTATCTAGAGAATCAAAACAAGCAGCTTCTTTTACTAACAATATGAACTAATTATGGTTTGTCCTCTTAAGAGATAGTTTAGTTTGCTGTTTTCAATCCAAACAGAGCGCATCTTAGCGAACGAGGGCGCTTATGGTCTCATAAAATTTTTATAAAGTCATTAAGTAGGTTTTACAGCATCCAATTTACTAAGTTTTATATACTCACAAGGTAGGGCTTTCGATGTAAAGAGCTCCCTGTGGAATTCGACGTTAGTTGTGTATATGATTACCAAGCTATGAATTACTTTCTCATCTTTTGAATCTTCACCTTTATGTATCAAAGTAATTTACCTAAAGTATACCTTGTGCTATACCAAAAATATCGTCTAAATTTAGTAGCTGATAAACTTCAGTATCAATCTCTAGTTTGATAAGGACAATGTGCAGCAATCGTAAATCAAAGATTTAACGATTTAGGCAAAGTTATAAAATTCGAGAACGTTCGGAAGTTAAACGATCAATAAAACAAAATCATCGGCCAGTTGTTTATTCTGAATAAAACGTTGATATTTATATGAAAGCAAACTGCATGCGCACACAAAATACTAAAAAGCATAACTTCTAGGCACATAAAAAGAATTTTTGTTACCGAAAGCCTTTCTTGGAGTTGTATTTCATTTTCGTTAAATCGTGTGATACAACTGTGTTCCGAAAGGCGATAAAAATTGTATTTTAATATATATAGGATGAGTATTTAGACAATTTTAAGACAAAATGTTCCTATAAGCACACATCCAAAACTGTTTCATCACACAGGGACAGCGTGTTTAAATATAGACTAAAATGTCGTTCCGTTACTATCGTATATATAAGCCCTTCCTCCAATTGTTTTTATTGGCTTGTTTAAATTCTAGGCTGATGCTTTTGCCTTATCTCGCATAACTCGGAATTTTTACAAATTACTTAGTTTAAATCTTCGATGCATGCTCTGTTCGTCACGTCTGCATACCGCATATTGTAATATTATTCGAGAATTTCCAACTTTTGACTTTCATTAACTCACGTATTTGGATGTTTGTTAATATTATCGTATAATTAAACCGCCTGGTGTTTATTCGTTTCTACAAAATATTGGTTTTCTGAACAAATGTGTTCTCTTCCAGTCACGTAACGATTTTCTAATAATGAATTATTTAGAATGCGTGTACGTTGATATTTTCGACGCAATTGTTAAATATTTGCAATGCCAATTTATCTATGCTTTCCGGTGATTTAATTTTGATGCAATTTATTGTGTTTTCAAATCTTATCTTTACTAGTAAACTACACTTAGACATATTTATGTTCTCATGCATTTATTTCCGCATATTTTATATACAGTGTCTTCTTAATTAACATTATGTAGAGTGACAGATTTACTCTTATAATTTCTGGAATTATTTGCTTTTCTTTAAGTTGAAGTTGTTTATATTTATTGCACGACCCCTAGACTTAACCTACCCCTAAACTACCCTATTATCATAGCAATATATATATATATATATATATATGTCAATCTTGATGTTTCTGCGGACATTGTGTACATCGTTAATTTTCCAAGTATTGCTCCGCATAGCTGGCTGGTTCTGAAGTAAACCGTTTTCAATTTCGCGACATTCCAGCAAAATCACATTTGCCATCTTCAGGCTCAGTAGAAACAGTGAATGACGAAGTGCTCCTTTGTACGGCTATATATTTTAGTTAGAATACACGCTCCGTTGCACTTGCTTGATTTCTGGTGCGGATCCGTGTCATTGGTCCTGGTGCGCGTTGTTTAGTTCTGCGCATATGATCTAACAGAAAGCTCCTTTCTGATTGTTTAGCGATGCGTAGACTAGTAACTGCAGGATTCTATGTCTGCAGCAGTCTTTGAGAATCATCCTTTGTGTTGAGACTATGTGAGCGTTTCTCTATTTCAATGACTTCTCGGATTATTCTCGGGGTGTAGTGCTCAATCCAGCTAGCGTTCTAGTATTCTTGAAGTCGACGTTGTGACCTGTAGTACTGAAGTGCTGAGCTAACAATGTGGTCTATTTTATTCCGTTTTCATGTTCTTCCTTCCTAACACTAATTCTTCTGTTTGTCTGCCCAATATAAGATTTAATGCGGTCTTTGCATGGTATTTCGTAGACTACTCGGTCTTCTAATTGGATCTAATCTTTGGGATTCCTTAGGATTGCACCGATTTTTCAATGAGTGTTAAATGTGGTAGCTATTTTGCATTATCGTAGAACTCTGCTGATTCTGTCTGTTGTCCTTTTAATGAATGGTAAGCATGCTGTAGTTAGTGGTGACTCGGGCACTGATTTGGGTTTCCTGGCTGATAGTGACTTCTGAATGAATTAGTGTGAGTATTCATTCTTCTGGGGTGCTTACTGTAGCTTTCGCATTTCTTCTTGTAACTAAGGTTTTCACAACAGAGTAGAGTTGTGTCAGGTGATGATGTCACTTGGCGTTTAAGTATCTATCCATGTGAGTTAGCTTTCTGTAGACCGTGTGCTTAAGTTGTTCATTACCCTTTTTCTTCACTAGTACATCCAGAAACGGTAATTGGTTATTCTCTTCTACTTCCATGATAAACTTTGCTTTTGGATATATACCGTTAAGGTGTTCTAGAAAACCATTGAGTTGTTCTCTTCCATGTGTCCACACTACAAACGTGTCGTCAACATGTCTTAGCCATAATTAGGGTCTATATATAGCTGTTTCTAATGCACGCACCTCAATATGTCCTATGAATAGATTAGCAATCGCTGGTGATAATGGTGATCACACAGATGCTCCTTCAACTTGTCTATAGCATTGTTTGTTGAAGGTAAAATATATGTTGCTGGGACAATGCTGTGTTAAGTCGATGACACGGTCTTCAATGTTGTTTTTCTCTTTTAAAAATATGAGTGTGTCTACTATCGGAACGTTGGTAAGCAATGATACCACATCGAAGTCCACTAGTAGATGTTGTGTTTGAACTCTTTTGGTACTCAGTAGTTAGATAAAATGTTCAGCATTCTTAACGCACCAGAAATCAAAAAGTGCAACGGAGCACGTATTCTAACTAGTATATGTAGCAAGACAAAGAAACACTGCTCAACTTATAGAACCTGAAGATGGCAGATATGATTTTGCTGAAACTTCACTTCAGAACCAGACAGCTATGCGAAATAATACCTGAAAAATTGACAATGCGGACAACGTCCGCACAAACCCCTAGATTAACAATATGAAACACTACGGGGAGGATATATTCCTTCGTACCAGATTCTCCGTGACTTAGTTTTTTTACAACGTTGCAGAGACAATAACATCGTTCCACAAAACTAACTACTCTACAAAAAAGATGCGCCGAAGAACAAGCTTTGCACTGTTGCGAGAAGCCATCCATGATACACGTAGAATGCTGAATCGTGTTAATGAAGAACTGATGCAAATACACCTACGCCTGAGCATCACCATCCATGTAAGTGCACCATAAACCAACTGTCCCAGCTCCGGAGAGAGACGAACACCAATCTCACAACACAGAATCAGAAGAAGAAGTTTCTACATCTACAACAACAACAATCACCAATCTAAGAGACCAAAACCATAGAGCAGGCAAAGGTAGTACGAAATTTATCCAACCATCCTACAGACAACGCAACAGTGAGTGTCCTTGCCAAAGGATTTACTTTTGCCTTTGCACCAGCATGAATACCTGCGGAGGACATCATCTGTGGCATAGAAGGAGCAGCCGAATCAATACGCCAAGATGTTTCCAATACCTTTAGAACATCTCATCCTCCAAAGAAGAACCTTACAAAGAAAGAATGGCTTGCGTTGAAAGGTTTACGATAGAATAAAGATATCATTATTCTACCGGCGGGTAAAGAAAACACAACAGTAATAATGAATACAGAAGATTACCACACCAAAATGAACGGTCTACTTAATGACGAAGCATACCAGCCTATTAAAACTGATTCAACAATTTATATGGAAAGGACCACAAGAATGAAAATCAAGAAAATTTCGATAGACAAGGTGAAACAAGAACAACTAATTCCACGAGAAAAATTATCAAAGTGCCCAAAACTATATGGTCTCCCCAAAATTCACAAAGAAAGAGTGCCGCTACGACCAATCGTGCGTTCTATAGGATCGGCCTTACAGCCACTAGCAGAATACTTGGCCAAACACCCACAGCCACTTGCTGAAGTTGGAGGTTCATATGTTCAGAATGCTGAACATTTTATCCAACTACTGGTACTGAAAGAGTTCAAACACAACGTCTACTAGTGAGCTTTGATGTGGTATCATTGTTTACCAACGTACTGATAGAGAACACACTCATACTATTGAAAGAGAAGTACAACATTGAAGACCATATCATCGACTTAACACAGCATTGTCTCAGCAACACATATTTTATGTTCAACAAACAATGCTACAGACATGTAGAAGAAGCACCTATGGGATGCTAATTTATTCATGAAAGATATTGAGGTGCGTCTGTTAGAAACAGCTATATATAAACCCTAATTATGGCTAAGATATGTTGACTACACATTTGTGGTCTGGACATATGAAAAAAACAACTCAATGGTTTCCTACAACACCTTAATGGTTACGTCCAAGAATTAAGTTTACCATGAAAGTAGAAGAAAATAACCAATTACCGTTTCTGGATGTACTAGTGAAGAAAAAAGATAACGAACAACTTAGTCACACGGTCTACAGAAAGCTAACTCACATGAATAGGTACTTAAACGACAACTCACATCTATAGGTTGAGCAGTGAATAAAAAAGTGTTTCTTTGTCCTACTATATATACTAGTTAGAATACGTGCTCCGTTGCACTTTTTGATTTCTGGTGCGTTAAGAATGCTGAACATTTTATTTAACTACTGAGTACCAAAAGAGTTCAAACACAACATCTACTAGTGGACTTTGATGTGGTATCATTGTTTACCAACGTACCGTAGTAGACACACTTATATTTTTGAAAGATAAGAACAACATTGAAGACCGTGTCATCGACTTAACACAGCATTGTCCTAGCAACATATATTTTACCTTCAACAAACAATGCTACAGACAAGTTGAAGGAGCATCTATGAGATCACCGTTCTCACCAGCGATTGCTAATCTATTCATAGAACATATTGAGGTGCGTGCATTAGAAACAGTAATATCTAGACCCTAATTATGGCTAAGACATGTTGACGACACGTTTGTAGTCTGGACACGTGGAAGAGAACAACTCAATGGTTTTCTAGAACACCATAACGGTATATATCCAAAAACAAAGTTTATCATGGAAGTAGAAGAGGACAACCAATTACCGTTTCTGGATGTACTAGTGAAGAAAAAGGGTAAAGAACAACTTAGTCACACGGTCTACAGAAAGCTAACTCACATGGATAGATACCTAAACGCCAAGTGACATCTTCACCGGACACAACTCTACTCTGTTGTGAAAACCTTAGTTACACGGGCCCAGAGAGTACCTGATGACAAAAATAAACAAGAGGAAATAGGAAAGTTACGAGAACCACTCCAGAAGAATGAATACTCACATCAAACCATTTAGAAGTCACTATCAGCCAGAAACCCAAACCAGAGCCGGAGTCACCACTAACTACAGCATACTTACCATTCATTAAAGGAACAACAGACAGAATCAGCAGAGTTCTGCGATAATACAAAATAGCTACCACATTCAACACTCATAGAAAAATCGGTGCAATCGTAAGGAATCCCAAAGAATAGATCCCATTAGAAGACCAAGAAGTCTAGGAAATGACATGCTAAGACAGCAGTAAATCTTATATTGAGCAGACAAATAGAAGAATTAGTGTTAGGAAAGAAGAACAGGAAAACGCAATAAAAAAGAACGAAAGATCTCATCGCTAGCTTAGCACTTCAGTGCTACAGATCACAACATCGAGTTCAAGAATACTAGAACGCTAGCTAAGATTGAGCACTACACCTCGAGAATAATCCGAGAAGCCATTGAAATAGAGAAACGCCCACATAGTTTTAACACAAGCGATGATTCTCAAAAACTGTGGCAGGCATGGAAATCAGCAATTACTATTCTACGCATTGTTAAACAATCAGAAAAACATTTTGCTAAAGCAGCCGTGCAGAACTAAACAACACTCACCAGGATAAATGACACGGAGCCGCACCAAAAATCAAGCAAGTGCAACGAAGCATGTACTCTAACTAGTATATACAGCAGGACAAAGGAACATTTCTTCATTTACTGCTCAATGTACATAGCCTGAAGATGGCAGATGTGATTTTATCAAAACGTCTCGAAATTTACAGCGGTTCAATTCAGAACCAGCCAGCTGTGCGGAATAATACCTGTAAGACGAAGCATGATATATATATATATATATATATATATATATATATATATATATATATATATATATACTCATATTCAGACCAGGGTAGAAAATTAAATAATCACATCAAATAATTTTAATCACCGTGTAGAAGCTTTGGGAAAAGGTACGCGTTATTAAAAAACCGTGAAGCATAAAAATTCATTCGTTGCATTAAAAATAAGGGAGTTAAATTATGTACAAGACGCTTGCTATAAAAAAAAAGGAAGCAGTATTAAAAAGCTACGTGTAATTTAATTATTCCTAGTAAAGAAACAAAGAGAAATTACGTGCAAAATTTATATTAATTAACTCTATTTTAAGTAACCGGTATTAAACAAAATGTACAGATAATAATTAATATTTGATTAGGAGTCACTAAAAATTAAAGGGTATTAATTTTAATTGAAGTTAATTGAACCATTAGTAACATATAATATCTATAAAAACTTGAAAAATCCCAATAAAATTCAAATCGTAGAAGTGTTATTATATTTGAACACCTGCGTATTTTTAAAAAGCTCATTCTGCGTAAATTGTGCAGATAACAAATGGTTTCAGAGAATGTTGGAGAAACCGTCGCTTATATTAACGGGAAGGTTGGATACGGGGTTATTTAACCCAGATAACAGTCCATGTGGACTGAAATAATCGATAGTAAGGAATATCAATTTGCACCACTAAGAACAGGTTAGATAGAGACAGATAATATGCGCAAGACCGAGACACATATAGTAAAAGGCGTGAGTAGAGCAACGTCACGGGGTTGCGATTGGGTGAAAATAAAAGGCAAAATTGAGAGGTAAAAATAACATTTCTGTATGAAATTCAATTAGTTATTTCCAGACTTTGCGAGCCGTGTCGAAATTTCTGAGATTTAACTGGGGCGAGTGCAAATTTCGTAAAAATCGCATGCCGGGCTGCGGAATGGGAACCTAGCATGCGAAATTCTTTAGAATTGTCCGTTTTGGGGAACAGACCGACAGACAGGATAACCGCTATATATACCGAGGTTAATATGAACAAGCTCTCTTAGATCTTCGACTTGATTCAATGCGTTAAACAGTGCTTTTTAGTTTTCCGGTTTTGATTAAATAATTTAAACAGTTTGCTCGAATATTTTTGTGATGTAAAACAGCTTGTTCTTTACGTGCTACAGTGAATGTACTTTAGTGGACTTAGAAAAGAAGATACAAGGTAATAAAGTTTAATATCACTGTACCAATTAGTAAAATTTACAACGACAAATGAATACACAAAAGTAGGCAGTTTTGGCGTATATTGGTGAAAGAAGTATGAATTTCTTTGTTATTTTTCGGGGGTGTTAATAATTAAATGGTTCATAAACGTGTCTGGATCCACAAAACAAGGTTCAGATATACACAGATGAGTTCCGGAAAAGCCCTGAAACAACTTTAGATGAATGGTGGTGGAGAAATGTTAAAAGCGTTGAGAATCAGAAGCCGTAAATATAACCCAGTTGGAATGGTGTGATTAACAAAAGGGACGATGTACATTGAAGCTACGAGTGCAGTAACCTTCAGGTAAATTATACTATTTTGTTTGAACTTTGATGTTTTCGTGTGTGTTGAATAACTTTATAATTGATTTACTCAAAATGGACAGTAGTGAAATTGTACTAACAATAAAATTTTAATTTTAAGATGAAATTTGCTTGTTTAAGTAGAAAGGGGTATTTAGTATTGATGTTCTGGATTATGATGAAAATTTGGGTATGTCTTTGAGCTCAATTAGACGAACCTGGTTAATTAACGTAAAGGGGTGGTAGATGCTCCCTTTGTACTCAGACTCAGGTCTGCATATATTGTTATATTAATTAGTAGGCATCCTACAAGGACTTTAATTCTGGATGCACATTAAAATGATAACAAATTTAAATCTTGAAATTTTCTGATACTGAAATTTATGCTGAATTTTTAATTTTGAAATTTTAATGTATTGTGAATATTGATGTAAATAGAGTTAACGTTGATGTTTGTGGTAGGAATGTGTTTGTTTTTTTTTATGAATGAGGATGAAGGTTTATCTAGGGGAGCAGCCGAGGCGATGAACAGAAGAAAGTCAACGGAACAGTTGAGTTAATGAATAGCTTTTTGTAGGTTTCACAGCATTCTTAACGCCCAAAAGTGAGGCTCGAATCTAACACATAGGGATACACAGCATTTTTTGGCGACCCAAAAGTGAGGCTCTAGTTCCAAATAAAATTTTTGTAATTTTATTCCAGGAAACTGGCGATCTGAGAGAGAGAGTTTCTGTGTGTGTATAAATTTAGGAGTATTTTAGAGTGTGTGTGAGTGATTAGAACGTATGCAGAGAAAAGAGTGGTTAAGGAGTCAAGGAGTGAAAATTGGAAGTGACGATAGTGCATTGTGTGGGAAAAATTCGAAAATGGAAGAAGCAGGAGGCAGTAGAGATCAGTCGAGGACGGAATCAGGGGATCAAGGAAACGAGATGATAATGAGAATGCTAGAGAGGATCAACGAAGAATCTAATAGAGCTAGGGAAGAATTGAATAGAGCGAGGGAGGAGTCCAACCAAAAATTAGAGCAGATAAGCGGGAAAATTGAACAAAATACTAAAAAATTTACAGAATTTAAAAATAGTCTTACCGTGAAACTGGGGGAAGTAGGAAATAGGGTTGAAAAAAATGAGCGGGATATTACAGGTCTTCGACAGGAAATGGGACATTTAAGGTCCGAAGTACGCAGTTTTTGTGAAGAAGAGATTAATATAAAAATGACTGAAGTAACGGACTCATGTAGGGATCAGTTAGGCAGGGTAGAACGCGAAGTTGGTAGTATCAAATACAACATGTCGAATTTAACGGGGGATGGTCCCAGATTTTCTACAGGTGGAGTATCATTGGACCAACACATGAAGTTTTATGGCGATAACAGGGTAAATCCACAAATTTTTATTAATAGTGTAAGAAATCTAGTGGGAAATTTATTTGACGAACAGACTAAACTGAATACGATAAAAGCTTTATTGAAAGACAACGCGGAAGCATGGTACAATTTAGTGGGACAGGACATAGACACCTACATGGACTTTGAAGACAGATTTTTAAAGCACTACTGGAGTGACCACAGACAAGACCAGGTACGAGACGACTTAATCACAGGGAAATTTAAGGGAGAATTTTCAGGAAGTAGGGAGCAATATGCTATACGCAAGTATAGCATAGCAAAGCAACTGAACCCACCACTGACGGACCGACAAATTATCAAGTATTTATCACGACACTTCGAGGTAGAAGTAAGACAACACGTAGCACTACAGAACATAGTGGACAGAGAAATGTTTTAGAATACCTGCAGAGGTACGACGACGTAAGTAGTGGACGACCTCGGGATAATAGGGAAAGACAGATCAACACAGTTAGGTTTGACAATAGACGGGACAACTATGCTAGAAGGGGAATAGTTACGGATACCAGCGACAGAATTGGGAACAGAGACGACCATACGTTAGAAGTAATAGTTTAGGAAGGGGACCTGCACCGAGACCGGAACCTACCAGAAGGAATAGTTCACCGGACATGAGGGGGACTGCTAATACAGACACGGAACGAGTGGAAACGCCTAGGACATACGCTGAGGTGACGGCTAGACCAGGACCAAGTAGGGAAAACAGACCTGGACAGGATTTTTAGAACGCGACAGACCACTAGATTTCAGTGTAAATGTATATGAACATCCACGTGAATTTTTCAAAATTGAGGAGGAAGTAGAGCCAGAAACTGAGGAAAAATTATGTTTGCCAATTATTAATATAGGAATTTTTGAAAATAATGTAGAAGTATTACTTGATACAGGGGCAGAGGCGAGTTTAATATCGGAGGAATTCGTCAGCAAAATTAGGGATAAGGTTTGTGATAGAATTATGCCTATAAAGCGTAGCCATTTAGTAGCTCCAAATAAAAAGAAGTTTGCTGTAGTAAATAGTGTTGTGGTGCTTAGGGTAGATATAGGAGGTTTAAGCTGTGAACAGGAGTTTGTAATTGTACCTGGACTGAAGTTTCAGAGCATTTTAGGTGTTGACTGTATGATGCAGTTAGGGGTTTTGATAGATATGGAAAGGAAGGTAGTAAGGATTAAGGATAGGGTAGTGCCATGGAAGGGCAGTTATGAAGTCACAGAGGATGACACGGGGTTTAGTATTAATGTAGTAGAGGTAGAGGATAATGGAGGTAAACAGATCAACACGATAAGATGTCCAGAGAATAGGAGAGTAGAGGTTCAAGCTTTAGTACAAAAACATGCAGAATTAGTGTGGGTAGAAGCAACAGCAGCATATCGGGAGCAGGTGAAGGCAGAATTAATTAAAGATGCACGAAAAATTAATCAACGGACCAAACCGCAATTCCATTGTCCACCATCCATGGACACATTTTTTGACGAGGTTAAATGGCAAGTTTGTTTTTAATAAAGTAGATTTAAGGAATTCATTCTGGCGGATTCCATTACATAAGAATTCTGGAAGGTACATAGGATTTTCCATAGAGGGAAAAATCGAGAATTGTAAAGTAGTATCGTTTGGTTTGTCGGCAGAAAGGAAAACAATAATAAATGAGAAACAGACAAGTGTAGGGACTGAAGAAGAAGTAATATTTAAGAGTCAGGAAAATAGGGATGATAAGTTTATTGTATGTGAGATAATATGGATGATAAGTATAGATATAGAAGGGGGAGAAATAGGAATGAAGAGTATTAGGATGGTGAGAAGAAAGACTTGGAGGGTCAAGAAGAGAGTTAGATTTAAATAACTTGATGAACAAAGGATAGAGATAGGTGAATTTTAGTATAGATATAGAAAATAAAGCTAGGTATAGGATAAATATGGGAAATAGTTAGAAATAGGTTTAGGATGAGAATAAAGATTAAATGTAGGAAGAAAATAAGATAGGTTAAGTATAGATATTTCATATAAGATTAGTGGAGAGTTAGGAATAGAATAAGAGTAGGATAGGTATATAGGATTAGGTAGGGGGAAGTGAGGATAGTTAAAAGTTAAGAATAGGATAGGGATATAGGATAGGTGTAAATATTTTTTTTTAGATTGGATATAAGTTAGGTAAGTTAGATAGATAGGGGTAGAGAGAGATAGGCAATTTTTTTGTAAGTTTGTTTGGCAGTCTAAATACTTTATATTTGCATTCAAATAAGTGGGATTATTTGTATTCAAATAGGGGGAAAATACTCATATTTAGACCAGGGTAGAAAATTAAATAATCACATCAAATAATTTTAATCACCATGTAGAAGCTTTGGGAAAAGGTACGCGTTATTAAAAAACCGTAAAGCATAAAAATTCATTCGTTGCATTAAAAATAAGGGAGTTAAATTATGTACAAGACGCTTGCTATAAAAAAAAAGGAAGCAGTATTAAAAAGCTACGTGTAATTTAATTATTCCTAGTAAAGAAACAAAGAGAAATTACGTGCAAAATTTATATTAATTAACTCTATTTTAAGTAACCGGTATTAAACAAAATGTACAGATAATAATTAATATTTGATTAGGAGTCACTAAAAATTAATGGGTATTAATTTTAATTGAAGTTAATTGAACCATTAGTAACATATAATATCTATAAAAACTTGAAAAAACCCAATAAAATGCAAATCGTAGAAGTGTTATTATATTTGAACACCTGCGTATTTTTAAAAAGCTCATTCTGCGTAAATTGTGCAGATAACAAATGGTTTCAGAGAATGTTGGAGAAACCGTCGCTTATATTAACGGGAAGGTTGGATACGGGGTTATTTAACCCAGATAACAGTCCATGTGGACTGAAATAATCGATAGTAAGGAATATCAATTTGCACCACTAAGAACAGGATAGATAAAGACAGATAATATGCGCAAGACCGAGACACATATAGTAAAAGGCGTGAGTAGAGCAACGTCACGGGGTTGCGATTGGGTGAAAATAAAAGGCAAAATTGAGAGGTAAAAATAACATTTCTGTATAAAATTCAATTAGTTATTTCCAGACTTTGCGAGCCGTGTCGAAATTTCTGAGATTTAACTGGGGCGAGTGCAAATTTCGTAAAAATCGCATGCCGGGCTGCGGAATGGGAACCTAGCATGCAAAATTCTTTAGAATTGTCCGTTTTGGGGAACAGACCGACAGACAGGATAACTGCTATATATACCGAGGTTAATATGAACAAGCTCTCTTAGATCTTCGACTTGATTCAATGCGTTAAACAGTGCTTTTTAGTTTTCCGGTTTTGATTAAATAATTTAAACAGTTTGCTCAAATATTTTTGTGATGTAAAACAGCTTGTTCTTTACGTGCTACAGTGAATGTACTTTAGTGCACTTAGAAAAGAAGATACAAGGTAATAAAGTTTAATATCACTGTACCAATTAGTAAAATTTACAACGACAAATGAATACACAAAAGTAGGCAGTTTTGGCGTATATTGGTGAAAGAAGTATGAATTTCTTTGTTATTTTTCGGGGGTGTTATTAATTAAATGGTTCATAAACGTGTCTGGATCCACAAAACAAGGTTCAGATATACACAGATGAGTTCCGGAAAAGCCCTGAAACAACTTTAGATGAATGGTGGTGGAGAAATGTTAAAAGCGTTGAGAATCAGAAGCCGTAAATATAACCCAGTTGGAATGGTGTGATTAACAAAAGGGACGATGTACATTGAAGCTACGAGTGCAGTAACCTTCAGGTAAATTATACTATTTTGTTTGAACTTTGATGTTTTCGTGTGTGTTGAATAACTTTATAATTGATTTACTCAAAATGGACATTAGCGAAATTGTACTAACAATAAAATTTTAATTTTAAGATGAAATTTGCTTGTTTAAGTAGAAAGGGGTATTTAGTATTGATGTTCTGGATTATGATGAAAATTTGGGTATGTCTTTGAGCTCAATTAGACGAACCTGGTTAATTAACGTAAAGGAGTGGTAGATGCTCCCTTTGTACTCAGACTCAGGTCTGCATATATTGTTATATTAATTAGTAGGCATCCTACAAGGACTTTAATTCTGGATGCACATTAAAATGATAACAAATTTAAATCTTGAAATTTTCTGATACTGAAATTTATGCTGAATTTTTAATTTTGAAATTTTAATGTATTGTGAATATTGATGTAAATAGAGTTAACGTTGATGTTTGTGGTAGGAATGTGTTTGTTTTTTTTTTATGAATGAGGATGAAGGTTTATCTAGGGGAGCAGCCGAGGCGATGAACAGAAGAAAGTCAACGGAACAGTTGAGTTAATGAATAGCTTTTTGTAGGTTTCACAGCATTCTTAACGCCCAAAAGTGAGGCTCGAATCTAACACATAGGGATACACAGCAATATATATATATATATATATATATATATATATATATTATATAAAATAAGATGTATCTGTAAACAAACTCTTTTGAAAATAATAAGAGCTATTATATTGAAGAACTGAAGGGGATTTGGGTGAAACAAGAGATTAAAATTTATTATCAGTTTTCGGACAGTTAAAAAATTTAAATATATTAAAGATTTCTCCGGCAAAAAAATGTAGGGCATCAGTCAAAATTATGTGTCAAGAATATTTGAGTGAAAGTTTTAAAAAATATTTTCAGATTATAATTAAAAATAGCTTGAGGGTGAGTAAAGAAGATTGATGTGTGACTGCACATACCTCAACCACGCTGAATGTAATCAACGTTAGACACTTTCAAAATCTTTTGCGAAAGGGCAATGAGTACTACATAAACAAATTCTAGCCACAACTTATTAAATCTGGAAGCAAAAAGACAATGATCAATACCAAATTTCATGCTATAGAAGATAAAAATAGGCCTTCGGACAATCGGAACCCTTAACCCCTGGTTCCAAAGCTAGCTCTGGTAGCCACTCACCTACCGGGATCGACATATATAGTAAACTATAGAAAGACCGTAGGTACTGTGATTGAAACTTAAACTAATGTTAGGTATTTTTTTATGTACATAAATGTGTATGTGATTTGTTTTAATCGACTTAAAGTAATTCTTTTGAATGTTGGACCTTTCTATTTCATCACTTTATACTTAAAAATTTTTAATATTAAAATTGTTCCAAATAGGCGTTTTACTTCGATTTTAGTTTGTAGGTTCGGGCACTGTCGAACGATATCGACCACTTAGACAGTGAAACTTTTTTATTTACTCTTTAAAAATAATTTTAATTACATTAGTATGTACTAGGACGAGGAAATATGTGAATGTCCAATTTGGATTGAGAGGAATTTAGCGCTATGCGGGAGTCATCTCTGACATGCCAATTTTGCCGTGAGTCTCTCTTGCACTTTTTATTCGACATTCTGTTGGAAAAGTTTCAAATGAAACACGCACATTTCTCACGTTGGTGACACACTTAACTATGATTGGAAATATGCGCTTTCTGTAGTCTTTGTGCTTTCGACGTCGACACCCTACTAACGCAGACGGTTCCTCTACGAAATTCGTGTCCATCTATTCTCCCAAAACTGATGCTCGACATACGTTTTCCTAGGATCTTTTATCTTTCAAGAAGAACAGTCTGATTAGACTTCATAGTTATTGAGGATGCTATGAGAAAAGTCTGTATTAGTGTCATGCACCTAAATTGAACTTTTTATTTAACCTATTTGCTGTTAAGAGATAAATGAGTCGCTTTAATTAAACTAGTAAAAAAAGTGACAAAAAATTAGATTGCTGTTTATTGGTAATAAAAGGAGGATTAAAATAAGTGTCAAATGTACTTTATCTTGTGGTTCCTCTTGCAAATGTACCTACAATTGCTATACCTATAATGCTTTACAAATCACGACTAACTTGTAATGATAATAATTTACAATGCATACAATATGGTTTTTTAAAGAGTTACTAATATCTGTCATCAAAAGTTCTGGGGGAAATCAGGTGTTATAATTAATCCACTACAGCACAATTTTGTATAACTCACTTAAACTGTTTAAGACCTGGTACTGGTGTCTCCGAAAATACTTAATAAAAAATATTCAAATTTTCCATGAATGTATTACATTAGTCATATATTTCATTAAAATCGTAATTAGTAAACTTCTGTTGGACTCTTGTAACACTGTTGCAAAATGCATAAAAAAAAGTACTTGTGACACATATCTTAATACTTGCCTTGTTTACTTAGAAGCCACAGCTTACTTGTGAGTCACTTTTGTTATTAAAAGGAAAAAGAGTAGTATAAGATTTATAATATTCGATTTTCTTTTTAAATTTGTTATCACTTACAAGTTCCGAGGTATACTTTAAACATATTATTAGTTACATAATTATATATTTCACAACTTTAGAATAAGGAACGATTATTCAGAATTTTGTAACACCCTCCCGAAGCCATTTCAACAATTTGTTGGAATCTTTATAAAGTAGAACGTCTTTGACTTACCTTTAACGACAATATCTACTTGCCCAAAGACCATGATAGTGGTTATACTCACCTGAAAAGAAAAACATCGTTGTAATAAATGCACTAATAAATTATAAGAATAACTTCGTACTTTGCTGTATACAGCAACTTATGTGAAAATTATTTTTCTGTAACATTATTATATGGTTGTGCTGAATTTGAAAAACTTAAAATTCTACATTTTAATACTACACTCTACATTATTCAATCCTTCAAAACTATCTTCACCGACAAACATCTTTGCGAAAGTTTTCGAGCAAAAATAAAACACAATAATAGATGTATACAAATTATATCACATTTTTAAAGATGTGTTGTATTATTTGTAGTACCTAAGAAAAATATGTTAAATCAAAAATACAATTTGCTGTTTTATTGTATTAGTTTATACATTTTAAAAGAGTAAGCTTTCTCTTATCGCACTCTTCTGATTCAGGTAAATACTCCAATCATTTAACACATACCACCTTAGAACACCTAATTCAACGTAAACACACTCAATTAATTGTAGTCTTGTATCTTAACACGCCGACTGCGTTAATTCTAGCGATAGATCATTATCTGCAAATCGTTTTTGTAAAATACTGCGGTGCTCTAATTTCACCAGTTTAAGTCTTGTTTTTTTTCTTTCTTAAACAAAACACTTTCGATGTGCATTGCTCGGTATAGTCGAATGCTCTTTCATGTGATTAGAAGTGAAATGAAAAAGCAAACAATTTCTCTTATTCGCCTTTTACCGCTATAAGTTAGTTGTACAACAAGCACGGCGATTTCGTGGTCTAGTTGGTTTGCGTGGGACTAGTAAGTCTAAGATCCAGGGTTCAATTCCCGACACATACTGCTTAAAAATGTTAGGCGAGCATTTTTTTTAAAAAAGTACGCCCTTGTTCGGATGAGAGGTAAAATGTAGCTTCCGTGTGAGGGTATTGTCACCCAAGTTAAAAATACCTACCTTGCTTGAAAGAACACGGGTTCAGTAAAACTCAAAATTTCCAGGTAAATGAACATCCCTACCTGGTCAATATAGTATCTTCGGGTGAAGCATTGCAAAATAAAATGTAGTGTATTACAGGCAGATTCAAGTTCTTTTATTAAGTAATGACCATGAGGAAGAGTGTCAATACCATTGGGCGAAATGTATATTTTATCGTCTTTATAGCTTAAAGCAGTTTCCGTTTGACGAATATGGTACACTTTATGCAAATGCAAGCGGATACTATTTTGAGAGCGTTCCATAACTATTTTATACCTTAAAGCATCAAGATAGTGATCGCACCCAACTTGTTGTTCGATAACATACTTTTTTACACCCCTTGCCGTTTTTATTACCTCATTGCCTCTATTTTTAAAGTACATTTTCGAACAAAGTTCAACCAAGTGTGTTAAAATACGACCTTTGCGTTCGTTCTTCATCAAATCTATTATTTTTTTACTTACAAGCGGAATTTTGTAAACATTATTTGGATCCTGGTACTAATATCAAATTTTTGCAAATTAGTCTCTAGGCAATCTTAATAGAAGTCATTACACGTGATACTGTATGAAAGATTATCAGTATTCGCAATTCTCCGCAATTTTTTGTCACAAAATTGTAATGGGAATCATATAATTCTAGTTTTGGTAATTTTAAAATTGCCATGCCTATGTAGATAAATTTGTTAAATTCTACCTCTGTTTTAGGTAATTCAATTGCAGCCAAATCTTTAACAGATGTTGTTATCGAATGGAAATTTGGTTTTCATATTAAAGATAATGCATCACAACGCCCGTTTCAATGGGCAAATGATTTTATAATTTATCTTTTCCTAACATTTTCCACTGTTTCGCCAAAAAATGGAATTATTTGCAAAGTTACATAGAGTTTGAGCAAATTCAGTTTTAACTCTCATGGGTTTTTTGGTATTTAATTCGACAAATGGTCGCAGCCACTAACCAAATTCTAGAAATCTATGAACGCGATACATGATTACGCCTCTCAACAAGCATACGTCTAGGTTTCTATGATGAACAAGGTAATTGTACCTTTTGTAAGCGTGGACGTTCATTTTGAAAATTTAGAACCAGGAGGTGTGACTTGCTCAGGGAACATAAGTAACTCTTTTCGAACATCGTGAATACCTGTAGGAAATTTCAAATCGCACTCAATAATATAGCCCTTATCGCTCGTAATATCAATTGTTGAAACATCAAATTTTAATATTTCTTTTTCTATTGGTCATTTGAAATCGCCGTAAGGCAAATAGCAGGATTCTGCAAGACCATACAGATTATTGATGTCTCGGTAAAATAAAAACTTAGTAGGCTTCGAACTATTGTATTTTTGAAAATATTCTCTATTACGTTTGTTATACCGTTTTATCACTTGCTTTAAACCACCGCGAATTCTGCGTTCTACCACTAACAACATATCAACGTCGCAAACTAGGTCTAGCTTCATTTTAGTATACAGAAACGTGCATCTTCATGAAAAACTAGCCAGTGTTTATATGCTTCAACATAATTTTTTCGAAAATCTTAGAATATCACATTTTAAATAATGGTCTGCAGTCACCTAAGTTTTTACACTTAAAAATATTCCAAGCCCTTTGAGCATGATGATCGTCAGATTCTTTAATATAAGATTCGCTAAAATTACTATAAAAATATTCTTTGGGAGAAGACTTTCTTCTTGTAATTTAAACATGTCATCCAAATATTTGTCCTTTCGCTTAGCAATATTATCTGCTCTGATTTTATTGATCGAAATTCTCTTTTTAAAACTTTAAAATCATCAAAGGCAAGTTCGCTGGCCAATTTTTCCAAAGACATTGACACGAGGCGGAAGGGATCGATAAACCTGAGAGTTATATTGACGTCATTATATTTCTTTGAAAATGTTACGTACTTTCTATTATTCAAAGGTATTATTCTTATTAATCCGTCGAAAGCATTAGCGAGTTCTTTAGTTGAAAAGTAAGCATCGTAATTACTCAAATTATAATATACTACGGGAATAATTGGAAACAGTTCAAAATTTAAGTTCTAATTACATGGGCAATGTCTCTCACAAATCCGTTCACATGATCATGATCTACAAGCTTCACTTCGCCAGATAAGAAATCTGCTCAGTAAATAAAACATGTTTTTGCTTCCGAGGCGTGTAGAGTAGATGTCATTAGAACATTTTTAAATAATTCGCTCCCATAGAATACGGCAATATGTTGTTGCACGAACCACGAAATACAATCTTTTGCGGTGTAGAAGTTTGTAACATTATTTTGTAATGTTAACGAATAAACAGATCAATTAATTAATTAAAATTCAGTAACTTGCATAACTTATAGACAAAAATTCCACAATAAATTACTTCATATTTTAGTTAGGCTCCCTTATAATAAAAGACCAGGGTTACTAATAGCTTCAGGCTAAACTATTAGAAATTCCAGCGGCAGGTCATCATAGTTTAAAGCTCTACCCTTGTAAATCAAATACAATAAACTTAAAGCTTAGGTCGGTTACAGATTGACGAATCTGATAGAATTAAAATGGAATAGTACCGTTTAACGTAAATAAAGAAAAGCAATTTTCTGTTTGAAAAGCTTAATTTTCTTAATAATTTCTTTGATTGGCAGCGGGTTATAGAAAACGAAACATTATAAATAGCGAAAACTATTTCCAATTTAATTTGTTCAAAGATTGTAAGTAATTTTAAGTAGCCTGGAGACATCCAGTGTATTTCAAATCCATTTCGGCTCAAGTGGGTTAACCGGTCTTTTGTTAATGGCAGACCACTGTCGCTATAGGTATGGTTCACATTTCAATAATTAAGAAATTCTTAGAAGATACAATATATTTAAACCCTTAGAAAAATAATTGCTTCCGTGACCCTCATCTAAAAAGGGGTTGGACTTGGTTTCTGAAATCTTGTTTTGTGGGAGGTTCTGTTCAGTCATTGGATAACAGAAAATGACGTAAAAAATGGTTAGAGTAGGAATTATTCTATATAACTTAAGGCTTTAGCCAAAAGACAGAGAGTTTTTCCAATGGGGCTGTCCGTGGTCAAGAAGTAAAAAGAAACGTAGTTCGCAGGTAGCGTTCTCCGGCATCACAGATATAATATTTCACTTAGTATCACGATAGTAAAAATTGGAAAGGAGTGATAACTTTTCCAGTTTGCGAGGGTTACGCCCGTATATTCGCGGATTTATAGTGATACAAAGTAATAATAAGAAGCTTGTAGGCGTGTGACGCACAAGTTAAGTGATATTGTCAATAAGATCCTGCCGGGTTCGTGTGCCACTCAATTATTTAAAAATTACAAACAAGAGCAACAAGCGAGATTCTCTCCCTCAATTTAAGAGCTGTTCTACGTTGGAAGGCAAGCCATCAAACAATGGACAATTTTTAGTAAGTAAGTTTTTATAGTTAAGTAGCATGACCCATTTTTAGTTAATTTATTTGTTAAGACGTTTTGGCCATAAACCGTAGGATTAATTTAGTGTAAGATTTATAATATAAGTTTTGCTCTGTTAATTAAATAGTTTTGTTTGCCGTTGATTAAGTCAATAGTTTTTTTATTATTTTTTTATCATGGAAGTTGCATAAGTAGTAAAAAAGTGAGGAATTGATTAAAAGGAACAATTGTCCTCTTTGGGATGACAAGTCACTCAAGGTTTTGCACGAACATTTGGACATCCTCAACTTGTCTGGCGCCCTTGGTAATTGTCATTTAGCCACAATATTTGTGAAAGGTAAGTGCCAAATTCTTTTTGTAGTATATTGTAGATTCATTTAACCCTTTATGCAAAATTTTAACCCTCTATATGATCCACGACCTTTCGCTAGCTAGTGCCGGTGACCTCCCTTTAATTTTTATTTACAGGCCGCCCCCATTTTATAATTTTACTGGAAAATACATACTTAGTGGCTTTTCCGCCTGAAACAAGTTATAGTAAGAAAGTGACTCATCATATCTACAATGAAAATAATATCCTAATGGGAACGGAATATGCTCTGGATATTTAAAGTATGACCGCTTCATACCCGGTTTATTGTTATCATCCTCATCAACATCTGTAATAAGACGTTCGATTTCGAAATAGATTACTATTGGAACCAGTGTTTTATACTTAAACTCTTTGAAATGTAAATATTTGTTTTCCCCGAGAGGGGGATAACGTGGAACTCATTGAGCCTTTTGCATACTTGTGTGTTCTCCTGGAGGCGATTTTGCTCGTAAAAGTACGTGGAACACCTTTCGCATATATAAAAAAATGACCGGATGTATAGTTACTTGGGTTTCACAAATGCAGCCAAATACTTGACGAGATATTAGTGACGATTAATGTCCGGTTTAAAATCTTTCAGATTTTTTAGTCCTTCGTGTTCGGTATTGCTTCGATTTTCTACTTGTTCATCATCATCATTACTAGAATTATATATATCCGTGTTTCGCTATAACCGTCAAGAATAATTAACAGAATTACGTGCTTCTCACGCTTTAGCTTAGTTAATTGCAAGGGGGTTGTGACATATTGAGCTCGTTTTACTGCAAGAACAAAAACATCTACAGATACATAATTTTGTCTTTCAAACTTTGATATGTTTGAAATTGGCATTAGATTTAACGTATTTTCTACATTAAGAATTTTTGTGAAATGCGGATCTGAGCCGGTACGATTCTCATTTTTTACATGTTGCAGGTTTAAGTATTCCTGGCAACACACTACAATAAAAACAAGAAACGTGCTTATTCTGAATACTAAAACAAGCCTTTTTTATAGTATTAAAAAGCGGTAGGTAACACTTTGCATGAAAAATATTGTAACATTTATTGATATTCATTTTAAGAAATAGTATTTCATAAAATGTAAAGTCTGATCCATATGTTGCATCATGTTCCAACTTAGCAAATACGTGCATCAAAACATTTTCAGAAAACCAGTCATTAAAATTCTGCAAATTATTGAAAAAAATTAAAGAATTTAGAGTAGAAAGGTATATGATTTGATATTCATTTTCATTGGATGCAGCAGATAACTTTATAAAATTGCATGCTAAAACAAGGCTAATCTTGAGGTTTATTCAATGGTATTTATAAATCATATACAATTTAGCTCGAATTAGTGTTTTACAATCCTCCAAAAACGTCTGAAGATCTGTGTGTCCTTATTGATGACTTGACCAGTTTGAATTTGCGAATTAAATGCGGAAGTTACAGTTTTCCAAATAACTTCTAAATGTTTAGAACCTGGTCTCCGCTTATGCATTTGCGTAGGAAAGGATAAGCAATTTATATCTTATCTCATGCAACACAAGATTTTCATAAAGGTGCAAATAACTAACTGTGATCGGTTTTCTCCCCGTTTTTACAATTAAATCAATATCATGAATATGTGATTTTAATATTCGTATCCAAATGGGACCATTTCGGATGGATCTGCACCTTGAAGACATTCTAGATTACTAGAACGAATGGAATGGCTTCCGCGTTTCAGTGACCTAAAGAGCCAAAATACGGGTTCAACCAAAGTAGTAGAGTCTTTAGTAAGGAACCAGACTACGACAGGTCCCCGAAAAAAAGCAGCAGCTGTTTCGGTACTTAGATTGACAGAGACCATAGGGGTCGGTATGACGTTCTAAGACATTACTGCGATGTGGAAAGCAACGGGAAACCACCACATTATCTCCCAAGCAGACAGCATACTTAAATTGTATTTAAGATAATGGCATCCCCTGGGGTAAAAGTTTCCGGAGGTAAAATAGTTCCCCATTCGGATTTCCGGGAAGGGACTACTTCGGAGGATGTGATCGGAAAATTTAGAAAAAGAATCGGGAACATTTTGCGAGTCAAACCGTGGAATGTGAGAAGTATGAAGCAAGTAGGTAAGTTAGAGAACTTAAAAATTGAAATGGATAGGTTAGCGCTAGACATAGTAGGGATCAGCGAAGTTCGGTGGCCAGAGGCGAGGGATTTTTGGAGTGGAGACTTTAGGGTAATTCATACAGGATCAGAAGAAGGAAATTCTGGTGTGGGTATAGTTATGCGAAAAAAGATAGGGCACTGTGTAGAAAACTACATACAAAAGAACGAAAGATTACTCATGGTTAGATTAGAATCTAAACCGGTAAATACAGTAATAATACAAGTATACATGCCCACCGCTGGCCACAGTGAGAAGAGGTAGAAGCTATCTACAACGATATCGAAGACATGCCAAGATACGTAAAAAGACATAAAAACTTAATAATTACGAGGGATTTTAATGCAGTGATAGATGAGGGTAGGGAAGTAGCGGTAGTAGGTTTATTTAGTTTAGGCACGAGAAACGACAAGGAAAATAGGTTGGTAGAATTTTGCGACCAAAACAATTTAACCATCACAAACACATTATTTCAACATCATGCTAGAAGACGATACACGTGGAAGATGCCAGGGGATATAGGAAGGTATCAAATAGATTACATTCTTGTTAGACAACGGTTTAGAAATCAAGTAAAAGACTGCAGAAGCTACCCAGTAGTAGATATAGACACTGACCAGAACATCGTAATTATGAACGCCGCTCTTAAATTTAAAAATTTGAAAAAGAGAACGAAAAAAGGCACTTTAACTTTGGGAAACTAAAAGATAAAGATATCCACGAAAGATTTAAAAACAAGTCAAATAAATTGCTGAAAGATATCGGGAAAATTTCTGATACTAAGGAAGTAGAAACAGAATGGAATAACATTAAATCCACCTTAGACATGGCGGCCAGAGATATTCTGGGGTACACAAAACAGAAAATAAGATACCATGGACATCGAAGGATATCCTGAATTAAATAGAAGAAGATGAAAATATAAAAACGGATCAGATGAAACAGGAAAACAGAGATGCAAAGCCATAAAAAGGGAATTTATTTGCAAATGCAAGAAAGCTAAAGAACAATGGATTGATGAAAAGTGCAAAGAAGTACAAACTAAGATAAAAATATGAAAAACAGATGAAGCATACAAACTAATTAGAATCAATTTTAGGGATATAAAACCGTATAGCAAAAATATAAGGGACGTGAGAGGAAACGTCATTATAGAAAATGTAGAGAAAGTGGTTAGATGGCAGGAATATATAGGGAATTTATATACAGGATAGGAACTAACAGCATTAGAACAGAAAAAAAGATTGAAAAGGATAACTTGAGATATCCTATTCTTAGAGACGAGTTTGAATTAGCATTAAAGTGTCTGAAAAAAGGTATGGCGCCTGCTACAGATAATGTGCAAGCAGAAACTCTAAAACCGCTATACAAGCAGTTACAGAACGTCTCTCCCGACTTGTAAGCTATATGTATGAGATAGGCGAGATACCTAAAGATTACAAAAATAACATCATTGTAACTATACCAATAAAGGAAGACGCGGATAGATGTGAAAATTTTCGAACAATAAGTTTGACAGCACATTGTCAAAAATACTAACTAGAATTGTAGAAAGACAAATGTAGATTCTTATTAGAACGGATACAATCTACACGCTGATAACTTGCTAGTGATTCTGTGACGAAACATGGGTCGATGTTAAAATAGAGTAAAAGGTTTTAAAACACAATATATTTACCAAAGACGACTATTACATTATTGAATTTCACAAACCGAAAACTAAACGAAGTAACGCGCAGGGTGTATGCTGTATATCCGAACCCAAATCATAATTATACGATACAGACAAGAATTATTTTAAGTTTCTAGCTTGATCAAAGCATGGATATGGAAAAAGACCGAGGAGAGATCCATAAATCGCGCATACTTCTCAACGCCTCTGAAAATTTCACCAAAAGCCCTGGTAAATATGCATAAAAGGAGGCGTCCTTGCATCGAGCCGCAAACAAACGGTATATTTTTCAAGAGCATGAGTTGAAATGTGGTTATTAAAAATCATATGAGTAAGCAGCGCCAGATTGGCGAAGCACGTCCTGTATTAGCACCTATAAAATGAGAACATTCCATTATAACTACGGCTAGGCACACACATCCCTTAGCATCAATCATCAGCTAGTGTACCACGTCGCTGAACATAACGAATTTGAACGTGACCTGTTGATTCCAGCCTTCCATCAACGTACAACAAGTGTAATCTGGAGCAACAGAGAACTACCAGCTAAAGAGCATGTTTTCTTTATGTCGTTAGTCATTAGTACATTTGCTGCCTCTATGTGCGATTTAGGTTCTAGAATAGCAGTCTACCTTAGATGTAGTTGCCGTAAATAAATCTTCAAGATTGAAGAAAACTGCTTTTTCCCATGTGTTTAATTGTAAATAAAATTTCTCTTAGTTCTGTACACTTCTTTAAGTATTTAAATTCAAAACTATGATATCTTGTATTATGTGATTAACAGTAATTGAACGCTAATAGTTTGTACTTTAGTGTGCCGGAATTAACCTACCTTCTGTCATTATAAAAATAGCAAATATCTGTTTACTGCTGCACTACGCTTGCCAACAAAGTAATCTTTAACTGGGTGTCACGATGTGATCATATCCTGAATAAAGTACCTGTACTTGAGTACTTAAACCAATAAGGTTTAAACAAGTTCTTCGCCGCGGTTTGAGAGTTCTAGCACAACGGAATGATCACAACTCAATATTTGAAAGGCATTTTATTTTTGAAATCTATTTAACTTGACTGAAATTTTAATAAATGTTTTAAGTTATTTTAAAGAACGATAAAGTATAATGCAAAAAATTTAAGAACCGAAGCAAAAAAGACCTATACGAAATAACCGTTTTCCGTGTAAAGATTATATTGTAGAGATTGCTGTGACAGATAATTTGGCGCCTCTTAATTATGACACGTTCAGAGTAAGTGATTAGTGTTACGTAGTATGCTTGCATTTCAGCAATGTTTATTTTTTCTTATTTCAAACTTTTCTGGTTTCTTTTATAATTTCTTTCATAGCAACCCTCTTCACACCTCTATAGCAAGTCGACGCACCCTTGTATTGTTACAGGGTCCAGCTCCTTCAGGGCAAACCAAAAATGTATCAACGTAGCGCTCATTTTTACATGCAACAAGATTTATGAAGCACAAGGCTATACCGTAAATGGTTTTCCAATAATTCTAAATAAAGTTTATGGTAAAGTTTAAAACAATGCTACGAGATGCGCAACTCCCATTTGTGCGCAGTACGCTAGGAAGCAATCTCTCTTAAGCCAGCTCAACATTCAGGGGTAAAACGTATGTGATAAACAGCACCCTCTTTATCTTAAGTCGCTAGCCAATTTTTGTATAGATTAATACAATAATTGAAAGGATTAAATAAGTAACAGAAACCTTTCGGGCTAAATTTTCAATATTGTGGGAATTGACAACTAATACGTGTGATCGGAATTGATGACAAACGAATAGATTCCAGTAAGCAATAGAATTTTGCTTGTGAAAAGATGCCATTTTATATGTCATCAAAAGTTTTGCATACTATACGGAACTGGAAACAACGGTAATATGGATAAAAAAGTACAATCATTAGCAAAAATTGACTACCGAAGAAATTTGACTTTACGATTTTTTGATATAAAGTTAAAATTTCAATTTTTCAAGAGATTTAAGTTTCCAGTAAGCAGCAGTCCCTACTTATTGTAAACACAAAATTTTATGCATATTTTTTATTTTGCATACTCAGAACTCAATTGAAATATAAAAATATTAAGAAAAAAGGTATGTTCTAAACGGACCTCCACCTTGAAGAAGTTCTATAATACTACAACGGGTAAAATGGCGTGCGTGTTTCAGAGAGCTAAGGAGCCGAACTATAGGTTTAACCAAATTAGTGCGGTCTTTAATGAGGCACAAGACTAAGACAGGTACCCGAAAGAGAGCACTTAGGGTGGCAGATACTTTCGGGGGTCGGTATGGCATTCTAAAACACACTACTGCGATGTGGAAGGCAACGGTAAACCACCACATTGCCACCCAAGTACACAGCGTACTAGAAATGTTTTTAAGATGATGTCCTCCGCTGTGGTAAAAGATTCCGTAGTTAAAATAGTCTCCCATTCGGATCATCAAGAAGGAGCTACTTCAGAGGATGTTATGAGAAAGTTAAAAAGAAGAGCCGGAAACATTTTGTTCATCGAAGCATGGAATGTCAGAAGCTTGAAGCAGGTAAGTAAGCTAGAGAATTTAAAAATTGAAATAGATAGGTTAGCATTAGACATAGTAGGGATTAGCAAAATTCGATGGTTAAAAGCGGCGGATTTTTGGAGCGGCGACCTTAGGATAATTCGTGCTGGATTATAAGAAGAAAATTCAGATGTGGGGATAGTTACGCGGAAAAAGATAGGACACTATGTAGAAAACTGCTAAGAAAGGAACAAAAAAGTGCCCATGGTTAGATTAAGATATAAACCGGTAAATACAGTAATAATATAAATATACATGTCCACCTCTAGCCACAATGAGGAAGAGGTAGAAGCGATGCTCAAAGGTATTAAAGTCATACTAAGGTTCCTAAAAGGACATGAAAATTTGATAATTACGGGAGATTTTAATGCCGTAGTAGGTGACGGTAGAGAAAAAACAATAGTAGGTTTATTTGGTTTAAAAACGAGAAGCGACAGAAAAAATATGGTGGTGGAATTTTGCGACAAAAACCATTTAACCATCTCAAACACAATATTTCAACACCAGGCTAGAAAACGATACACGTGGAAGATGCCAGGAGACAGAAAAATATCAAATAGATTACATTCTTGCTCGATAACGGTTTAGGAATCAAGTAAGAGGCTATAGAAGCTACCCAGAAGCAGATATAGACACTGACCACAACATAGTAATTATGTAAACCACACTTAAATCTAAAAATTTTAAAAAAAGGAAAGGAAAAAAAGACTTTGACTTTGAGAAACTAAAAGATAAAGATATCCACAAAAGATTTGAAAGAAAATCAAATGAACTGCTGGTTTTAAAGACGTAGAAGCAACATGGAATTACATTAAAGTCAGCTTAGACATGGCGGCAGAAATATTCTGGGGTATAAGCAAAAGAAAAATAAGAAACCATAGATAACAAGGGATATTCTGAATTTAACAGAAGAAAGGCGAAAATACAAAAACACACCAGACAAAGCAGGAAAATAGAGATACAAAACCATAAAATGAGAAATTGTTTGCAAATGCGTGAAAGCTAAAGAGCAATGAATTGATGAAAATTGCAATAAGGTACAATCTAAGACGGAAATAGGAAGGACAGACAAAGCATACCAATCAATTGGAACAAATTTTAAGGATATAAAATCGTATAGCAATAATATAAGTGGCGCGGAGCAGACATAATTATAGAAAATGTAGAAAAAAGTGGTTAGATGGAAAGAATATGTAGAAAATTTATATGCAGGACCGGTAATAGAAACACTAGAGAAGGAATCAGACATTGAAAAGGATGAATTGGGCTATCGTATACTTAAAGATGAGTTTGAGTTAACATTAAACAGTCTGAAAAATAAGAAGGCACCGGGTATAGATAAGTTACAAGCAGAAACTGTAAAAGCTGCTGGAAAAGCAGTAACAAAATCTTCGTGTAACTTATATGTATGAGACAAACGAAATACCAAAAGATTTCAAATGGAACACCATAGTCACTAGACAAAAAATGAAAGCTGCAGATAGATGTGATAAATAAGTTTGGCGTCAAGCGTGTCAAAAATACAAACTAGAATTTTACAAAGACGGATGGAAAAGTCAGCTGAAGAGGTACTGGCAGAAACAGGGAACACGGGAGGCCATTTCATCTTTACGTGTGATAATGGAGAAAACAATATAAAAGGAAGATAGTATGTATACAGGATTTGTAGATTTGGAAAAAGTTTTCGACAATGTGAAATGGGAAAAATGTTCGAAATACTCAAAAAGATTGGATTGAGTTATAAGGATAAATGGATAGTACGTAACTTATACAAAGAGCAATCGGCTGTAATACAAATAGAACAGGAACGCAGGAAAGTAAATATTAGGAAAGGTGTGGGAAAGAGATGTGCCTTATTCGCGCTAACTTTTAACTTGTATATCGAAGAGGCAATGAATACTGCCAATTGTAGAAGAATATTTAAAACTATTGTACAGGGACAAACGATTGATATGGTTTGCAGATTATATAGCGGTGTTGGAATCTAGCAATAAAAAGTTAGAAGCAGCTCCTAATTAAATAAAAACTACTAACAGAAATGCGGTATGAAAATTAACAAAATTAAAAGTAAAGTACTAGTATGTAAAGGAGGGTAAATAAGTCAAAACCTGGAATACAAATAGGAAATAAAAACTTGCAAGAGGTTAAAGATTTTTGGTACCTAGGAAGTCTAATGACACAAGATGGGTGTAGTACAAAAGATATAAAACAAAGATTAACACAAGGCCGTGCTGCATTTAACAAGAAAAAGTAACCACTACTTACAAAAACAACAAACAGAAACAAGGGAAAGATTGCTTACGTCATATGTATGGAGCACAGTACTGTACGGCTGTGAAACGTGGACAGTAGGAGAAGCGAACAGGAAAAAGATATAAATCTTTGAAACGTGATGCAACAGACGTAGAATGATGTTATCATGGACAGACAAAGTTAAGAACAAAGAGGTGCTAAAAAGGGTAGGGAAAAAAAGTAATATATGGAAATCAATAGAAAATAGGCGAATAGGATGGTAGGCCACATACTATGGCATGAGGGAATAGTGCTGTATATATTAGAAGCAGAAAAAGGAAAAAAGAGAGCTAGCGGTAGCCCAAAATTAAACTATTTGCATACGGATGGAGAAAGGAGTAGGCTGTGAGAATTTCAGGGAAATCTGTATGTTAGAACAGAATAAAAAAATAGGAGGTACGCCTCCAATCAGTTCTAGGACTAAAGACCGCATGATGATAATGAAGAAAAAAAGGTATTGAAATAAGTGATTCGGTAAACTTACACACAGTATAAAACTATGGATGCTGCCAAATTGCAGCATGTGTATTTAGTAGTACAGTAAATAAGAATCGGCAGTAGCAGCGAAGTATTGTTTGGAAAATTAAAAATAAGTTGCTGATATCAATATTTTTACATATACGTGTCGAGTGCGCCTATAACATAAAACCTGTGCATCGAACGGTTATAACAGCACCCGATCAATTGAACTTAAGTAAGTGTACGGTATATGTGTTTCAATTTCCATGTTTAATGATGCCTGGACAGGCAAGTTGTGTAATAGGTACCATTTTTTGGATAGAATATCAGACTATTCTCGAACAGATACCATAAAATTTGTAACAACTACTAAGCAGAACAATTTATATTTAACCTGTTTGTTTATAGTTAACTCAGAAATCTGCATCCGCTAATGTACGCAGTCATTCGCAAAAATCGTTGAAGGGTGGATAGAATCAAAGCTGAAAAGCAAAATAAAAATTTTGTAAACTAATATACTCGATACGCAGTGTAAAACCGTTTATATGCACTGGTCACGTGTTTTAAATCGGAGAGCAATATAAAAGGTGTACTGTAAAGAGAAGGCAAGAACATTTCTACCCACCACTGTACAATATATACAATAGGTCTATCATGTCAGACAGATGTGATAGTTTCTTCCTTCTTCTGCAGGTAGACGATATTCTTTGGTCTATATGAAATATGGTTATCGAGTGGGTACAAGAGATTCCGCTGAAATATACCTGACTCGTTTTGTTTTAAAGTGATAAATGTTAAGAATACAATATATTTAAATTGTAGGGTAGGTGAACCTTTTATCATAACAATTGGTGGTAGATTAATCTTAATGGTTATTGTGGATCCACACATTTGTATTAGGTTTTAGCAATCTTACATACATTTTATGTCATAAAGGATACATAAAAGTAGCACTATAAGAGCTTTTTATACTGCAATTGTCATATCACCGTGCAAAGCTTTTATTGCATGCTTTATACGACTATTATGGAAACAAATTTTCTAAGCTTACTGACTTTTACATTGTAACATTTAAGAACGCCTACATATGTAGTCGTAAAGTTATAATTGGATCTTGAAACTGCATGCACAATTAATTTTAAAAGCACATTAATTCAGCCTAATAAGTTTTTGTATTACTTAGTTTTATGTCGTCAAGCTCTAATCGAACAATGCACATTCTATATAGTTTAAAGCTAAATACAAGAACCTTACAGGGGCAATTCATAATTTTTTCAGTGTTAAAACCAATTATCTCATTTGAAGATATATACTTAAATTGGCAGTCACTACACACACAACGTACAGATTCGTATAAACTTTATTTGTTCAATTTTTATAAATAGTTTTAGCGGTTACGGCTATTTTATGTCAAAAACCTGCACTTTATGAAGAAAGCAAGCCACTTTGTACAGTGATACTATAGACAAAAAAAAACGATTTGATCCGAAAGGTCGCCATTTTTATCCCTTGGAATTCAAGATAGCGAACATTTTCTATAAGGGCGGCATTTTTTTCAAAATTGTCATAGTATTCAAACGGTGGTATCGATTTTGTTGCTTTTAAACCCTATAAATGATTAACCCTTTAATGAAGTCGAGATGGCAAAAAATAGTAAAAATGACAATTTTTAAGGAATTTTTACAGAACAGTTTGTTTTGATTGAATTACAAGTATTTTTTGCATTGTATACACATATATTATTTTAAATAATTTGAAAGTCTGAAAATGGACTGGAGTTCCACTAGCCGAGACATCACCAATTGAGAGGAAAGTAAAGGTATCGTTATGCAATGGTATTACTTATTATAGTCTGTTGGTGTAAACGGCCGCACTTTAATAATTCAACAACAATTTACCTTACAATTTTTTATGAAATGCTATTTTAGTTTATTTTTATAGGGATGGACACGAACCGAACAGGTTCGAGGTTCGGTTCGAGGTTCGATTCGATTTTTTGAACCGAACCGAACCGAACCGGACATTTTATTTTCGAACCGAACCTCGAATCGAACAGACAAATTTTTCGAACCGAACCGAACCTAGCTGAAGGTTCGGTCCGGTTCGGTTCGAAAGGTTCGATTTTTTAAATAAAAATTTAGTTTAAAAATTTTATTTTCACTAAAAACATGTCAATCTTAATTTCTCCCAAACGCACATTTTAAAAATCTCTAGTAGCAAGCATATAAGAATTAGAACAATTTTCTAATGTATATGGTCATTGAGTTTTAAGGCAATAGGTAAATAATGTAATAGGTATTAGTGATACATATCTAATAAATTTTGTCATCGAGCCACGTTTGTAGATCAAAAACTTCTAGATTAGTTCGATTTGTTTAATGCTCCTTATTTCAAATTGTTGTTTGTTTATAACTAGTATTAGATATTGGAGAAACTCGAAATGATTTTGAAAATTTGGTTTTAAAAACAAGTTTATTTTATTTAATGAACAGAAGTCGTGTTGAAAACCATCTTAAACATATACAAACCGAGGTCACGGTCTAGAGACTACAGAAGTTTTCAGAATAAAGGAAACAATTTAATTTTTAATTAAGTATGTATTACTAACCATCATTTTGAATTTTTTACTTTTATATGAAAACCAGCTTTCTATTAATATTAAAAAATATGACCTTGTAGCAAAAACTAATCTCCTTTTCTGGTGTTACAAAACGCATGGTACCAAACACGTGCCTTGCGGCCGAGAACGTTTTATTCGCCGAGGGCCCAGTAGTAAACCGACACAAAAATTCCGTAAACAAAATATACAATCCTCCAACACAGCTTACGTTGTGGTAATTAACAAAAAGCACAATGACGCGTCAATTTGCGTGTCTACGTTCTAGACAAACACTCTACTTAATAAGCAAATGCTTTGTAACCAACGCAGATTCAAACTTATCAACTATAAAAAAAAGTAGAAATACCTGCATTGGCGTTGCTTTGAAATTGCCGCTTACTTATTCCAAGTGGCGCTGCTTCCTTTATAAATTCTCAACCCCTTGTTGAGAATCTACTAATTCTTGAAAACGGTACTTTTACGAACACTTTGAAACTCAAAACTAAAAGTAGAACGCACTCTACTTTATCCCAAATCGTTACAACTGAACATTTTTCACGCTACACTAGTAATCATTTTTAACATCCTATGCTCTCAACACACTGGATGTAACTGCCCCGTACTTCGCGCACATGCGGACAGCTGACCAACCCTCCACGTTAAAATCGTTAGCCCGGGCTTTCAAACTTAAACTATAACGTATTATCTATAACAAGCCTGCAAATTCCAATGTTAGGACTCGAGGATAAGCAATACAAAGTAATAAAAATATAATATCAAATAACTAGATTAAAATCCAGGGTCGGGCCTGGCTCACCACCCCCCAAATTAATTAGATAGCTAACGGTTACTAATTTATTTTACTACTCCTAGGCACGACGAAGTCAACCGGTACTACATAGGGTTTCAAATTGGCAATATTTTGGACGCACAAAGACACGCCCGTAGCGTCCTCTTTAATTTCGTAGGAGTTTGGGTTATCTACCCTAACAACGGTAGCAGAGCCCTTAAAGAGCATAAAAAATTTCTTAATGGTTTTATTGTCCAGAGAGGACTGGAGTTGTGATGGCACCAGTACATTATCCCCTTGCTTAAAAACAGTTAGCCGACGAACCCCTTTCTAATAGCGGGCTCTTCTACGCTCTGCCTTAGTGCGCGACTTTTCCCTCGCCAACATACAAAAATCCTTCACCTTTGTAGAAATGCCCGGAAATTCTATTCCCTTAACAAATTGACTTTTTCGCGATATTCCAAAATAAACCTCATTGGGGGTACACCCCAAACTTTGGTGGATGGCTTCGTTTAGCCTTTTACAAGCCTTCTTTACTACTTGAGCCCATTTCGAATGATGCTCATTACAACACGCACGTAAAAGTCGAACAACCTCTTTATTTGTCCTTTTCGTATTGTTTCCTTGGGGGAAATAAACCGACGTATAAACCATCCTAATTCCTTTCTCCCCCAACATTGTCTTCCATAATTTCCCCGTAAAACACGTAGCATTATCGGTGAGAATAGCACTCGGTTGCCCTACTTCCACAATATACTTATTTAATAGACAATCCACAATACTTCTAGCCGTTCCCCGTCGAAGGGAGTAAAATCTTACCAACTTCGAGAATCCGTCTACCACTACCAATAACTGTACCACTCCGCCTCTACCTTTTGGCAACGGATCAATAAGGTCTACGAAACCAATTCACACGGCCCTTTGGGGATCACACTATACAACGGCCTATGACAACCTACTGATGTATTAGTTTTTTGACACGTATCGCAACTAGAAACCAATTGGCGTACCGTTTCACGCATCCTTGGCCAGAAATAATACCGACACAAATACTCAAAACATTTTTCTGTCCCAAAATGGCCATGCTTACAACGCTCTTCTAGAATAATCGGAATAATTAAATCTTTCGGAACGCAAATTCGAGGACTCTTATTATCTCCCCTAATTCCCCGCCTAAACAATACACCCTCGTGCACAATGTACCACTTATCCACACGCTTCTTACCCTCCCCTTCTTTATTTAGTTCAGCCTTAATGGCTATCCAAAAAGGATCCCTAGATTGACCCTTTTGAATGGATTGAAGCCCTTTTTTCACAACACCTATCACCTGACGGCATTGAAAGACGAAAATATTAATATTTTTATTATCCGGAGTTTCAGTAACGCACTCGCCTTCCAAAACCCTCGGAAATCGGATAACGAGTCGGCAATAACATTTTCCGACCCCTTACAATATTGAATATCAAAAGAATACTCTTGTAAGAATAAAACCCATCTCGATAAACGTAAACTTAATGATTTACAAGTTCGGATAAAGGACAAAGCTTTATGCTCCGTTACAATAGTTAAATCTCTACCGAGCACAAATACACGCCACTGTTTCAACGCAGATAAATTGGCCAAGGCTTCCTTCTCGGTCACCAAATAATTTAACTCCGCCCCTTTCAACGTACAAACATCCCCCTATTCCATAGGCGGAACTATCAGTGCTAATAAACAACGTTTTACTGGGATCCGGATGAGATTGCACGGCAATTCGCAAAAACACGCATTTTAACACTTCAAATGCCTTTTGTACCTCAACCCCCAAACAAACCAATTTCCTTTTTTTTAGCAATTTACGAAGTGGAACAGTTAAGTCCGAAAAATGTTCGACAAATCCCCTTTCGAAATTAATTAGCCACAAAAAGGATCTCAATTCCTTTATATTCCTGAATTTCCTAAATTGTTGGATGGCCGCCACCCTCTCAGGATCTACTCTTATCCCGTTCGAGTCAAGTAAATGGCACAGATACTTCACCTCTCGTTGAGCAAAGCTACACTTCCTTAACGTTAACGTTAAACCCGCTCTCCTAAATTTTTTGAATATAATTTCGAGGTGTCTCAGATGTTCAGCAGCATCTCGTGAGAAAACTAACAAATCATCAACAGAGGCAATAGTGAAATCTTCCACGTCACCTCCCATTACCAATTTTGAACCCCTAATAAAACTCCCCACGGATGTTGATAAACCAAATGGGAGCACATTAAAAATATAAGTTTCTCCCTCGAATGAAAATCCCACATACTTTCTACACTCGGTCTTAATGGGAATCTGCCAATAAGAAGCCGTAAGATCAAGATTTGGCAAAAACTGATGAGCTACAAATTGAAACATAAATTCGTTTGGGATGGGCAGAACGACGTGATCCCTTTCCATTTTTAAATTTAAATGACAGGCGTCCATACACCCGCACCGACGAATCCGCCTTCTTAACGACCACCACTGGGCTTACATACTCTGTCAGACTTTTTTCAATAACCCCCCATGACATCATCTCCCCGATTTGCATTCTAACCTCCCCTTTGTAGGCATACGGCACGGGATAACTGTTCAAATAAAACAGGGTCTTGTTCTTCATGATAATAGAATGCTCATTACTACGCATAAGATCCGGTTATTCCGAAAATACTGTGCTATAATCCTTTAACAACCCAAGTAATTTTTCCTTTTCAGTTTGGTTAAACATTTCGGCCCTTTGAACAACCTCCCACATTTTTTCTTCCGAATATCTATGGCTTTGACCATTTCTCACTATATCCTCACTCTCTATCCTTACCTCATACACTCCTGCTTTTAAATCTTTCCCAATATACATTTTATTCAATTTTATTCTACATTCCTTACCCTCAAATTCGCCAGTTAACAAAAAATTTTCAAAATCTATACGGACCGCAAATTCCGTCATCCAGTCGCAACCCAGTGTCACTTCTCATCTAAATAAACCTGTTGTTTTACTATTTGACCCTTGCCCAGTAATGCCCCATAAACCGTTTTACCTGAAGCAGGCAATAATGGAATCTTAGGATCCCCTTCTAAAATTTTTTCAAAGAGTTCTCCGCTAATGCAGCTCATCATTGAGCCGGTATCAATTAAAACATTAACTTCGAACCCTTGCACTTTAGATTCTATGACTGGCAGAACAATATCCCCTTCTCCTTCCTCTTGTTCATCCATCGCCAAATCCTCGTTACAACGATTAAACAGCGTTGCAACTACTTTGTTTCTCTCCCTATCTCCCTACGGCGCATTTCGATAATCACTATCTCTTTCCTTCTGCTGCTATTATTAGCTCGATTAGAAATATCTGGATACTAACCCCCCGATCTCCCATCGTAACGCCGGTGCTGCCTCATCAGACCTCTAGGATTACTATTTGAATATGTATATCTTGCATTAGCACCGACTTCATCAATCCTACGTAAAAATCTCTTCGCATTCTCTATTGTTTGCACTCCGGAATTTATAATACCCCTACAAATATCAGCCTCAAAATGATTGGCCAGAATATCAATAATTTCTTCCTCTTCTAAAGGTCTTTTTGAATAAGCCGCTCCCTTATACCGCTTCAAAAAATAATCAACGCGCGATCCTCTCTCACATCTACCATATTTAAAATCCTGGAAAGCCTTCCGTTGTGTTTGAGCATCCCAGTAACTATCTATAAATCCCCGCTTAAAATCTGAAAAGTCCCACACGTACGCCCCTTAATCTCATCCCAGTCTGCCGCAAACTCCTTCAAATTCCCTAAAGCTAAAGCTAATCGCTTTTGTTCAGGAACCTCTGCATCTCGAAATAATGACTCCAGTTAGTTAATAAACATCATCGGATTAGTTCTCCCTCAGGTCTAAAAATTATCAATCCACCCCCCAATTCCTTCCACATACTCAAATACTGAAGATTACCGGTACTTGGTGCGATAAAAGCCTTGTCTTCCCTTTTTTCAAAAATATCACCCTTTCCGGCTACTTCGTTATGCCCTTCTACGTTCCCCCGATTAATCTCACTTCGTTCCGACTTAGTTTTTAAAGATCTAATTCCTATGCAAATTTTCTCTAATCCTCTATTTAACTTTCTACTAGTTTCAACTAAAATTTCAGAATTATCACTCAACACTACATTATTAGCTTTTATACTTAAGTTTATTTCTTTCAATAAACTAGCCAAATTTTCAAATACTTCCTCATTTCCCCCTTCTACTTCTAATACCGCATTCTTCTTTGATTTCTTCCCTCTTCCTCGTTCCGACATTGTCACAATATTTCATATAACTAGTAGTACCAAAATTTATTTTCTTTCCTCTTAAAATTTCATGATCCTCTAGCCCCTTAGTTCGGGACGCCAATGAACTAGACTCAGGGATTCGCTAACTCATTTCTTATGGCTTCTCTTCGAGGGTTCTTTAGGATTATGAAATCTACAACCAAAACAAACTCGACTTCATCTTAACTTACTTTTAATTCATTAACCAAAATTAGGACAGATTACCCAAAGATAAAAACAAATGACGCCCAGCTAATGTTTCTCAAGTAAACTAACACTGGAATTAAACTTAATATTAATTTCGGTAAGGTATCCAAAACAGTTACTAAAAGCGCTGTGTATTTATAACCTAACAACTCCTATATCTAATATCTACTAACGCAAGATCGCAATGACAAGAACGGATTCATTAACCCTGCGATTACAGAAGGTATCCTTAAAAGTAAATAATGTCCAAACTTCCCACCTCACTAAATTAACCGTTGGTACCAAACACGTGCCTTGCGGCCGAGAACGTTTTATTCGCCGAGGGCCCAGTAGTAAACCGACACAAAAATCTCCTAAACAAAATGTACAATCCCTAAACATAGCTTACGTTGTGGTAACTAACCAAAAGCACAATGACGCGTCAATTTGCGTGTCTACGTTGTAGACAAACACTCTACTTAATAAGCAAATGCTTCGTGACCAATGCAGATTCAAACTTATCAACAATAAAAAAAAGGTAGAAATACCTGCATTCGCGTTGATTTAAAATTGCCGCTTACTTATTCCAAGTGGCGCTGCTTCCTTTATAAATTATTAACCCCTTGTTGAGAATCTACTAATTTTTGAACACGGTACTTTCACGAAGATACTTCAGAACTCAAAATAGAGCGCACTCTACTTTATCCCAAATCGTTACAACTGAACATTTTTCACGCTACACTAGTGATCATTTTTAACATCCTATTCTCTCAACACACTGGATGTAACTACCCCGTACCTTCGCGCACATGCGGACAGCTGACAAACCTTCCACGTTAAAATCGTTAGCCCGGGCTTTCAAACTTAAACTATAACGTATTATCTATAACAAGCCTGCAAATTCCAGTGTTAGGACTCGAGGAATAGCAATACCAGTAATAAAAATAGAATATTAAATAACTAGATTAAAATCCAGTATCGGGCCTGGCTCAACTACACAGAATTGAATTTATTTCACAGTGTCCTTTATTTTCATTCACGGTAACCAAGTTAATCTGCAACGCGTTTGCAACTCGCTAAAATAATATGGACTCTATTAACATTAAATAAATGGTTTTTATAGGATAGTGTACCTAACATGTGATTTTCCAATGCTCCACCCGAAGGTACTACATTGGTCAGGAAGAGAGTTTTTTTTTACTTGAAAAATTTTGAATTTTGCCGAACCCTTGCTGTTTCAAGCAAGACATCACTTACACACGGTACCTTCATTTTATCTCTCATCCGAACGAAGGCGTATTTTTAGTAAAAATGCTCGCCTAACATTTTTCAAGCGGACCGTGTCGCGATTCAAACCCGGGACCTTGGACGTAGTAGTCACACGCATACCACCTACGCCACGGAGCCGCTCTTAATATAGTGTACCCTACATTTGATTTTCCAATGCTCCACCCGAAAGTACTACATCGGCCACGAAGCGAGTTTTTTACCTGGAAATTTTGAATTTTGCAGAACCCTTGCTGTTGCAAGCAAGGTAGGGGTCTTTAACGTGCGTGACAACACTCACACACGGGATCTTCATTTTACCTCTCATTCGAACGAGGGCGTATTTTTAGGGAAAATGCTCGCCTAATATTTTTCAAGCGGACCGTGTCGCGATTCGAACCCGGGACCTTGGGCGTAGTAGTCACACGCATACCAACTACGCCACGGAGCCGCCTATAATGTAGTGTAACCTACATTTGATTTTCCAATGCTCCACCCGAAGGTACTACATTGGCCAGGAAGAGAGTTTTTTTTACCAGAAAAATTTTGAATTTTGCCGAGCCCTTGCTGTTCCAAGCAAGGTAGGGATCTTTAACGTGCGTGATAACATTCACACACGGGACCTCCATTTTACCTCTCATCCGAACGAGGGTGTATTTTTCTGAAAAATGCTCGCCTAATGTTTTTCAAGCGGACCGTGTTAGGATTTGAACCCGGGATCTTGGGCATAGTAGTCACACGCATATCGACTACACCACGGTGCCACCTAATATAGTGTACCTTACATGTAATTTTCCAATGCTCCACCCGAAGGTACTACATTGGCCAGGAAGCGAGTTTTTATTTTACCTGGAAAATTTGGAATTTTGCCGAACCCTTGCTGTTCCAAGCAAGGTAGGGATCTTTAACGTGCGTGACAACACTCACACACGGGACCTCCATTTTACCTCTCATCCGAACGAGGGTGTATTTTTGTGAAAAATGCTCGCCTAACATTTTTCAAGCGGACCGTGTCGGGATTCGAACCCGGGACCTTGGGCGTGGTAGTCACACACATACCACTACGCCACGGAGCCGCCAATATAGTGTACCGCATGCACTACACTTAAAGATATTAAAGGTCCACCATTATTCCGTTCATGCTAGATGTATTCTAATAAATTTTCTACCAAGTGTTGGGCTAGTGATCCTAATATTTTCCCCCTTGCCGACATGACACCGCTATAAGTTTTAATAAGAACTGAAATAATTAATACTCGTTAATTTCAATGGATTATTAATTTAAAAAAAATATGCGTAAATGTAAAGCAGAAGGAATCAAAACAAACAAATGAGGTTATGTATAACAAATATAATTTGTTAGATTAGACTACGTCCCTAGTAAAATCATGCATGTTAGCCTGTTAAACATTAAGTTCCAAAACATACAGCCACATAACCTTGTCTGTGGTTTTCTGTGGTGAACGTGTACACGTACGTCTTTATTTAAAATACGCAAAATCGTATTGCAATCATTACCATATGTGTGATTAAGCGTTTAAGAACCTTAAAGTTATGATGTGAATTTTCTCAGACTCCTATGACGTAGTTGCCTTTTTTCCTGGTTTTTACTTTATCACATAATGACTTAAATTTATTGAACCATTAAGGTTTATCATTGGTGATTAAGTAGGAGAGCATAAACCTGATAAAAGAAATAACAGAAAACAGAAGTTTCGCATAGAAGCAATCCATATGTCGTTTAAGTTCCTTTAGCGCAATAATGCCGGGACCCTTTTTAGTTCTAACTTATTTTCATAAACGTTATCTGCAAAGCTCTTCAAACTACAGAAGTAAAGCGAATGGCTAATGGGGTCATTTTGTATAAAAATGACAGTGTTGGGTTTTAGTATGCATAAAAATCAAAAAGGTGTTCCATAAATAATCAGCTACTACAAAAAACAATTTAGATAACAAATAGTTCTGGCTTTCTATGAGGGGAGAAATTATAAAAGACCTTTTTAAAGTTCGTCGACTACTAACTAAACTAGAAGATAAGCACGGGAGGGTGAATACTTATAGAAAGGATTTAGAAGGGTTTGAAGTAAAATCCTATAGTGTTACAGAATATATACAAAATGTGAAGTTAAGCGACGGAGCGAAAAGCAATGTGAAGAATTTTCTAGACAGCAGGATTACGCCACAGAGGGGGACTGTCACTCGTCGAGGATTTGTTGTGGTGTTCGTGTTCTAAAATTGACAACTTTATTCTGTTGATTGAGTTTACTTCTCTAAAACAAAACTGGTGGTCGATACAAATAAAATGCGTCGGTTTATATTTGAAACAGTAATTGCATTACGATTTTCATTTCTTGTAGCTTGTGCATACTATAAAACCGTCTAGTTTAAATTATACATAAATTACTTACACATGGCACTAGCGTAGGTACAGTAAGTCAAACTACCCCATTATTCTATTGTTACTTAATGTTAATACGCACACTGCAGAATAATTTTCAGAGATCGTGCAATGTTGTAAATGGCAAGGCTAACGGCTCCGCATTATAATAATAAGCGTAGAGATTCATTTCGATTATTAAAACCAGTTATATTATTGTGTTCACACCCACCGGATTCTTGCATGAACGGGGTCTTAGCTTACGCCCATCGCTATCAGTTTTAATTTTAACAACGTTTATAATCTTAAAGATTTAAGGTTTGAGCCTAATCGGTTAAAAATCTCTGTATACGGAGCCATATACGAAATCGTGCTAAAGTCATGTTCTCAATACACAAAAAATTTCGTCCTTCACTGAAAATTATGTCTTTATATAGTATGGACTGCTTAAAATTTCAATAAATCGCTAGTCATTGTAATAAAACTGAACAGAAACAGGGAAGACCGAGGTTGATTGGTAAGAAATCTGCCTTCAAACTCTACGATTTCCAAAACTTTTAATAAAAATATTTACTTGAAAAAAAAGCTTTATCTGTTTGGTTATTCAATTAACAATGTCCTTCTTTATACAATAAAAAAAGTTAGACTAAATTAGGGGCGACCCTAAGCGGTAAGTGAAATAAGTATTACTTCAGGGCACTTTTTCATTTGGGGCACAAAAAATTACTAACATATAGCAAAGCGTTCAAGAAAAATTTAACAAGATAGTTGTTCTGGTACGAATTTGTGTTAACTAACGTTAATACCAATATGTCTGGAAGCTAGTTGACACACAACGGATGTTCTGTGCCACGGAGATCTTTATTACAAGAAATAAGAAATATATCATTATATGGCAATGCAATCAACCCCTACATAACATTGTACTGTTGACGAAAGTTGAGAAAGTCAATAACACAGCAATACAATTTCCTTATTATGCCATTTTTAATTTAGGGGAAAATCCCGTATTACACCAAAACAATATAGTTGTTTCAAAATAAACAAGTAACAGAAAAATTAAACCACCTTATCCATAACGGTATTTCAATAAGTAAATTCATTCCCTCATTATACATTTTTGAAGTAATAACAGTAAATAAAAAACAATTGAAAAGCGAGTATGCAGTTACGAAGTGTGGTATCAAATATTATTTACATTTCTGTAGAAGTGATAGTGGAGTTTTGTTATACATCCCTGTAGATTAATATATATTTTGGTAAGTTAAATTTTTCATATTTTATGTTACTTATGAGTAACAATTAACTGTTTAATATACCTATAATTCATTTTAGTTCAGCAAAAACCTATAGAAGTTCAGCATTTTAATAAAATCCATACTTGGATAGCAAAATATTTTGTTGTTTCAATTTAAAAATAAATATCATTAAAGAAATGATATGTTACTATAATAGAATTCATCAATACTATTTTATAAATGTATTTATTAGCAGCATGTTTTCTTGTAAAATATTTTGATATACTGCTGTAGTTTATTGTCTTTAAAAATAGCATCATCATCATTAAGTCTTCAGTCTCGGAACTGCTTGAACGTGTACTTCCATTGTTTCTTATTCTGAGCTAATCTACATTTCCCTGAAATTCCCACAGCCTACAGCTGTCACAATCTATGTACAATAGTCTAATAGGTCTACTTCTAACTCTCTATTTTCCCCTTCTCTGCTTATAATATCTAGGACAATATTCCCTCATTCCTTAGAACTCGTCCTATCATCCTATTTCTTATATTTTTTTATGTCTCTACACATTTATTTCTTCTCCTGTATTTATTTCTAGAACCTCATTGTCCTTAACATTGTTTGTCCACGATACCTACATAATACGTCTGTAGAACCACGCTCCATAGGCTTCTAACGAGAAGGTAATTTATTTGGTACCTCCCTATGTCTTCTGGCATGCATTTTCCAAGAATACAGTCTTCTAGCATAATGTTGAAATAATGTACTTGTTTGGTTTTCTTAATTTTTATACTATTTACATAAAGTATACCTCCGCTGTGACCTTATATACCCTTAAATATCCCTATTTTCATAGCAATATATATATATATATATATATATATATATAATAAATTTATTCAGTTAGGGGTTAGAATATTTTTAACAATTATCTTTTTAGCTTAAGTAGTGTATAATAATGTAGGGTCAATTTAATTTAGCTAGGGATAATGTAACATAGTACTTGTGTAAATATAGGGCATAATAAATAATAATTGGGGTAAAATTATTCTAACGTATTTAAATTTGTAGTAAAGTATTATATGACAATCTAAAAGCGTGAAGCAGGTGTTAAAATAACATTTCTATTTTCAAACGTAAAACCCAACACGTTTAAAACAAAACAACAAGGAGAGATAATATTTCTCGGTAGCGTAGCAACAAATAAACTTTAATGGGTTATTTGAAAAAAACAGCCGTTGGAATTAATGTAAACGCGGTTTGTTGATTAAAATATTGATTTCAATCTTGAAGGTAGTATAGGGGAGAACCAAGAAAAGACCAAGATAGAATAAAAATGTATTGAGTACAAGAGAGGTGCATATAATTAATTCGGAGACAGTATAGTAGGGAGACTTGAATAAAATCAATAATGATATTTAGAAACAAGCACGCGTCTGTTAAAAGGTGGGAGAATGGAGCCAAGCAAAGTGATTGGTATAAATTGTACAAGAAAGGCAGTAGTGATCCAGCTGGTGGAGGCATATGTGTGAGATAAAACTATAGACACAAGGGAGATGAAAGATGTTTGTTTGAGTTGGAGACGTAAAGAAATGGAAAAGTAGAGGCTAAATTAGAACGGCGGTTGTCAGTTTCTGCAACGATTTACCGAGTATTGTTGTACTTATTATGAAAATTCACGAGAAAGCAAGGTTCGTTAGAGGTTTTTCGCTGGAAAACCGGACGGTTGGAAAAAAATTTTCAAGAATTATAGGAACAGGTACACAAGCGTACGTGCCAATTTGAAATAGGGGAGAGGGCGAATTTTACTTATTTAATCACTGGCGGAAAGGGGCCGGGTTCTCTTTAATTTCATCCATCAATCGTGATTATAGTTACTTTCAAGTGAACTAGTGCAATTTAATAAAAATTTATGTAGAACCTAATAGAGCATCTTTTTGTTAATACGTTAAAGTGATATATAAGTACAAAACATATTATTTTGGGATTGGAATACACGGAAGTATTAGAATTTGAAATTGTTTGGATGATGAAAAAAGCGATGTTTGAATAAGAAAAGTTAATTTTGGAGATTAGAATTTTTGGATTGGAAATTGTAAACAGCGGCATGCATGGCAGATATGGTAATTCGACCGAGGAGTTAGCTGATGGACTGGGAACCTACTAGATGGCAGCATCTCCAAGGAGCTAGGTGGTGGGGCACATTTAGAAGATAGAAACCACGTAGGCGATAGAATAGAACATTGAGTGGTGAATATTTTTATAATGGTTGTAATTATTTGAATTTGAGTTTTGATGTGTTTTTATTATTATTTGATATTTTATGAACAGACTTTTATGGGACTTTAAAAGAGAATTGATTTTTGAAAATAATTAATGAATTTACAGATAATCCGATGTTGTAAAGAGGTATAGAGGGCTTATTGATATTTGGTAGTGCAGGAAATTTATATGCACAGTTATAGAGTTTTACTATGAGCTTATTCTAAGACAAAGGGTAACGTAAGGTATGAGGAACGCCCTCTTACTTTAATAAAAATATATGTGTTTAAAAGGTTATCAATTTGCATGACTACTGTTATAAAATTATTGACATTTATGAATGTACATAAAAGTGTTTTTAAAATGTACTATGGATCTAATTTAAATAGAGTGTGATATATTTGGTTAATTGAGTTATTTTTGAGTGTGTAATTGGTGTGAATTTCTATTTAGGTTTCAGCATGGGGATATTGAGAAGAAGTTTTTGGATGTAACAGGTAGGTGTCAATATTAATTTAGGAAATTTGAGCTAATAGGAATTATTGGGAGCAGCCGAAGGCAAGGATCGCGCAAAACTACACAATATTATGATAGCTCAATTTGTGGGGCATGAATTAGAGACGTTTCAACGTTAATCACACGGTAATTATGGCACATCAAGTGGGGCGTGATTCCAGTCGTGATTTCAGAACTTAACTACACGGTAATATATATATATATATATATATATATATATATATATTAATTATACTGTATTTGACAGCTAGAACACTAATCATATACACAAAGGACACGGATTACATAAAATACTCATTTTACATAAACAACATCACTGCACAAGAACATCGATATAATACCAAAAATCAATCTTATGGAGGCCTACTTGATGTAAGAATTAATTTAACCTTGCTACCTGTTTGTACCTACGAGGCTTGTTCAATTGAAACCCATCTTTGGTTCGGGAAAAATTTATTGACAACTAAATTTACAAATAATTACCACTACGATTAGGCACATATCCCATTGTTTCGTCAACCTATATATATATATATATATATATATATAACATATATATATATATATATATATATATATATATATTATACAGTGTGTCTACTTAAGTTGGCGGCATATGGAAAACTTTTTTATTTTTAGTTTTAGGAAAAAAGTTACTCTTTATAAAAAGTTCTGCTTGTTCTGAAACCTAAAACAAAACCTTCACATTTCAAAATTTATTAGTCATATACGAGGTTTATCAAAAAATATGAATTTGACGTAAGAGTAAAATACCTTTATTTTTGACAATTTCAAAACTGTTATTATGAAATGTTGTTCAGAATTGAAAACCACGTTCAAATATGCTAATATCCATCGATTATAAAATTTTTTTTTTAACTTTTCTAAAATAAAAATTTATTTCAGTTTACGCGTTATTTCATTTAATCTAAGATGCACTGACAAGAACTGTCCATGAAATGTAATTTCTCAGCATTTCGAAAGACTTTCTTTAATAATAACAATAGTTTAATAATAATGTAATAGTTTTTGTTACACATACAGATCTTATTATTCCGTCTCTCAATTAACTACCGCTTCAACATATCCACCTTCTCTGTAAATACAGGTAATCGTTCTATCTCGAAACTCTGTCGACACTCTTCTAATCATAGTCGACGTTATACTCTGAACGGTTTCTTTAATGGTTCGTTCTAAATGGACAACATCTGTGAATGGTCCTTGGAGGTACACCTCTTTCAAGTAGCCCCACAAAAAAAGTCGAGTGGGATCAAAGCTGGAATGTGTGGTAGCCAACGAATTTTCAAAAACCGATGCACAACTCTTCCATTAAAACAATTTTCAAGATATTGTCTTACATCAACCTGCTATGGCATGGGGCACCATCCTGCTGTAACCATATCTGTTGACGTTCAAGTAGGGGTAGATCATTAAGAAAATCATGTAGTTCTTTTTGTAGAAAGAGTAAATAACGGTCTGCATTCAAAGATTCTCGAAAAAAGAAAGGTAGTTAATTGAGGGACGGAATAATAAGATCCGTATGTGTAACAAAAACTATTACATTATTATTAAACTACTGTTATTATTAAATAAAGTCTTTCGAAATGCTGAGAAATTACATTTCATGGACAGTTCTTGTCAGTGCATCTTAGATTGAAATAATGCGTAAGCTTAAATAAATTTTTATTTTAGAAAAGTTTCAAAAATTTATTTATAGTCGATAGATATTTTGCATATTTGAACGTGGTTTTTGATTCTGAACAACATTTCATAATAACAATTTTCGAAATTATCAAAAATAAAGGTACTTTACTCGTGCGCCAAATTCATGTTTATTGATAAACCTCGTATATGACTAATAAATTTAGCTATTTGAAGGTTTTATTTTAGGTTTCAGAAGAAGCAGAACTTTTTATAAAGAGTGACTTTTTCTCCTAAAACTAATAATAAAAAAGTTTTCCATATGCCGCCAACTTAAGTAGACACACTGTATATATATATATATATATATATATATATATATATATATATATATATATATATATATATATATATACCCTGCCTAAAGAAATCTTGTGGCTGCTGCTCGAAAAGTTCTTTCACGGCGTTTTGTACTTTTTCGTCCGACTGAAAACGGTTACCTTTTAACGCTTTTTTCAGTGGCCCAAAAATGTGAAAATCGCAAGGCGATAAATCGGGACTATAGGGTGGATGCTCTAACATCCTCCATTTCTTTCACTGTAGATTTTCTTCCACTAACTCAGCAACATGAAGTCGAGCATTGTCGTGAAGCAGAATGACGCTTCGAGAAAGCTTTCCTAGACGTTTTCGTCTTATTGCTTGAGGGAGTTTGTTCAAAGTTTCATTATACAGGTTTGCGTTGATATGCACCCGAGGTTCTGTAAATTCTATCAACAAGGGTTCTTCATCATCGAAAAAAAATGTCAATATGGCCTTACCGGCAGAAGGTTGAACTTTAAACTTCTTTGGTGGCGGAGAATTTGCGTGTTTCCATTGCATCGATGACAGCTTACTGGATGGTTCAAAATAATGACACCAAGATGCGTCGCCAGCAGTTATTGACGAGAGAAAATCGTTACCATTTTGTCTGTATTCCGTAAGGTGTTGCAAAAATAAGCCCATTCGCAAGCCTTTTTGGTTCTCTGACAAAAGGCGAGGAACCCATTGCGCACAAACTTTGCTGTAGCCTAGTTTGTGTACTATGCTATGAACAGATCCGATACTCACACCAACATTTTATGAAATTATTCTGATTGAAACTCGACAATTTTCTCTAATCAGGCCTTCCACACATGCCATATTCCTGTCTTTAGACGCAGTACACATTGCACCTGGTCGCGGCTTATCATTTGTCCATTCGCGTCAATTCCTAAATTTTCAACACCATTCCTTGACAGTTGGATACGCAAAACCTGCATTTTCATACACTGCTTGCATTCGTGTATGAATTTCCAATGGTTGCAAACCTTCAGCACACAGAAATTGAATGACCGCACGCTGATCACATTTGGTCGGATTGTTAACAACAAACGTCATTTCAAAGTCACAATACTTAAAATCGCTGTTAAATATATACGAGAGAAACTGACCAGTGGGCAGTTTACAAATACTACTAACGTTGCAAAACGTTAGTTGAGTGATTACAATTGTTTTCAAGGCTAACCTGACCAAAGATGGGTTTCAATTGAACAAGCCTCGTAATTTGTAAATAAATTAATGACTAAAGCATTTATTTCAACCAATTTCATATTTTAACATTTATATAGAAAAGTCTACGTATAATTGAATTTGTGATGACCAACGAAATTAATTATTATTATTTCTAAATGATAAGGATTGTATAGTACTAACTACTGTGATTTTAAGTAAGCATAATGAATGTACTTTGATTTATTAAGTGGTATATGAACATTTGAGTTCTTTGTTAAGTAACTAAGGTAAAAAAAAAGGGTAAGTTTCTATAATAAAGCAGTTGTGTTTTCTGTTGCTCGAAATTTTATTTTATTTTAAAAGTGACTTTAAGTTGTAAAGTTAAAGCTAAGATAATCAAAAAGTGTTAGTTTTAAATCGTATCAAAGTATTGTGTAATAATTAAAAGGTTTGGGTACCTGTTCGCCGAAGGAGAGTATTAGTTGAAGTTATTGGTGATTGGAAGCTATTCAATATTGAAGAGTTTCACAGCAAAAGCAGCAGAATTTCACTGGCAACAAAATCTAACATCATTTTGGAGAATCAACACGAGCGAATTGTATCTGGGTGGTAGGGTACCAACAGTACGGAAAGGAATATTCAACGCAAGTAGTATTTGTGGTATCATTTAAAATCATTAATAAGAAGTTAAAATTTCGTATTTCCAACCTAAAACAAAAAGGTGGATTATTGTACTAAAATTTTAATTTCATTTAGATTTACTAACGTTTTCAAGCAAAGAACTGCGCGTTGAGAAAGTAGAAGCATCAAATAAGGATTTGAAGGTATTTATTTCTTAGAAGCCCAAACAGCTAGGGTTCTTGGAGATTCATCTTGAAGAGCCAAATCTTAACATTATACTGTTTCTTACACACACACATTTTGTAAAAAGGTTGGTTAATAAGTGATTAGGGTAAAGTTTAAATCAGTAATTTGCTGTTATTTAATGAGTTTCTTGCCGGCGTCTCTAACAGAGGTCGCACCTAATTCTATTTATTTACATTCAGGTCTAAGTTGGACTCCGGTTAGAACTGATTGTAAAATTTATTCATAATTAAATATTTACCCGAGATAGTTTTTGTGTTCCTTTAAATTTCAGTTTTCCGTATTTAGTCAAAATTTACATACAATTCTTTTCATACAAGCTTTGTAAAACCTTCTTGGCGTCACGACATAAGCGCCACCTCTGTGTGATTTCTAGAAGGAAGGGTTTGAGAGTTTGGTTGTCTACATTTAGGCGTTTTGAAATAAAATTTATCATTGGGGTTTTTTATACTTGATATTTTACAGTCTACTAAACCGTTTTTTGAAATTAATCATAATTTTGTTTGTAACGCGGATCAAACGTTTCACACCATTTCATAAGCAGATTTTCTAAAATATTAAAACAAACAGAAATGATATGGGTGTTAATAAAACAAAAGATTACTTAATAATGAATCTCGTGATACGACGGAAGGTGTACCAAAGTTAAGGTTATATTAGTCAGAATATAAAATTCAGAAAGCCTGGAAAAATAAAACCTATACGGTCGTTTAGGCCAACTCACTGTCTGACATTTGAAGTTTAGACATAAAATTTGTGTTACTTGGAACCGAAGTTTATAAGTACTAACGTAAGTAAAAAATGGAGTTAAATAGCGAGCATTTTTAAATCATAATTTACTACAATTTCAAAATAGGCTTAAGAAAGTTTGAACCAAACTTCAGTGAGAGAGCACCTCCTTTGGCTGAAATTTGCGGATCGTATAAAGAATGTCAACACAAAACCGTTCTCTTCAGCAGCATAAAGTAAGTGGACATTTTTGTATGCTTTGCTCTGGAAAATATTGTAACTGTTAAAAAATGAATTAAAGAGGACAGCAGAGCCATGCATGCTGTAACAGAATATTAACTCAAGATTGGACTTTCAGCTTTTAAGATAATCACACACACTCAAGTGCATTTAAATAAATTTGTGAGTCGTTTTGTGCCGTATTGCCCTTCTGATTTTGAAACAACTGAGCATGCGGATTTCCATTAAGCTTTAGCTCGTTTGGATAATGGCGGTCACAAAAAACATTGTGAGAGGTGATGTTCATACACTTCCTTTTTCGACGTACCTGTTCGCAAAAAAAGTCTACCATTAATACACATTGGCGTTGAAACTACACAGATAATAGAAAAACAGCCATCTGTAGGAAAACTTATCGGCAATGAAGTACCAATATCTCCTTACATTTTCTGTAAGTTTACTTTATTATTGCAATTGACTTAAGTTATTATTTTGCGTCGGTAGAAATCGATACTAACTTTATTTATATACAAAAGCGGTCCTATAATTCTGTGGAAACACCTACTTCATTTAAATTTTAAATCGTCATTTTCTACTAAATATTTTAAGAAAATATCTCCTAACTCCATTTCGTCTCATGTGACAAACAAGTGATACTGTTTATCTGCATTTGGTTTTGTGGGTTATTCATAACGGTTACAAGAAATGAACAAAATAATATGTTCTTTCATATTATTATAGAGCGAGATGAAGATAGTAGAATCGAGTTTCTCCTTGTCCTTCGGAGTTTATTTTTAGTAGTGTGGCGCATAGTATTTCAAACGGGTGGTTTCTAAATTCACGTATATTTGTGATTTTAAATTGACAGCAGATTATTTATATTTGTGAAGCTTGTTAAACCAAAGTTATGTACATTTATTTTTATCATAAAATAATATTATTTTACTATAGAAATTATGTCTACAATTTTGAAATTGTAGATAGAAAGTATTTCTTAAGGTTTTATCTCCGTTGCATTAAAAAGCATCAGTTAGCATTTTAACTTACCTATAATAATATTGAATTTTAAATTCTAATACTATTATAAAAATAGGCATTGTTATCTCGAATTTGATTGTCATTTGTAAATTGATGCCTGCATATCTGCAATCTGTTATCTAACAAATCTTTTAATAAATGAACTTTTTTCAGTTAAAATGAGGAAAAGTCACTATCACGGTCACAGGTCAAGAAAGATCTTAAATCTCTTGACAGAAAATGATAAAGAAAGAAGTACGTCCGTAGCAGGTAAGTGGATTTATTGAACTTTTGTGTGGTTGCTCAAACCTAGAGATGTGGTGGACCACAAGGATGTATAATTATATTTTAAAAAGACATTAACAAATTATAATTGTAACATTATTATTTCAGTTGCTGATATAACAACGAAGAGGGTTAAACAACATGTGGAAGTGCCGAAGCATTTATTTTTTACTGAATGCCCTAGATTATTTGTTTCTAAATTTTTTTCTGTTTCAACTCTCACAAATGATACAGTAAGCATTATTAAAAAAAGAGCGTCCTTTGTACCACCTTCAATCAAATGGCCAATACCAAAACCGTAACAACATTTTTAGCAACGCTTTAATTGATTTTAGTATGAGACATAATGTTCATATATTTTAAAAGTTTCTTGAACCGGGTCACACCTAAATGGAATGTGACTCGGTTCACAGTGTTATAGAAAAAAAAACTTAAGAATAGAGCGATTCATTTACTAAGCGACTACGTCAGAGTCACCAAAGAATACGTCCATTTCCTTACGAAGTAGTTGACGTTGAATATAGTTTTGCTAAAAACTATGCAGATCTCTCAACTATCCGATATTCAAGTATCAAACAAGGTCGCATAGCAGGAGATCCGACTGTAACAGATATTGGTGCCATTGTCACTGCGGATGGGATAATCAAAATTTAATTAAATTTTGATGAAAAATGGGCAAAGTTACCACTAAAACCAAAAAAGATTGCAGGGTCTATTACTTACCTACAGATGAACAACAATCCACTTCCTATTTCGACCACAAAATTTAAACACCTGTAGAGTTTAAAAACAGTTATTCCTTTGGAATATCACACTTATTATGATACTCGTCTACAATTTAAATAACATTATTGTGTTACTGATTTGTTAATCAGAAGTAAACTGTATGCTTATATTAATTGGTTTTATTATTTACATACATTACAGTTTTGCTTTTAAACTTTACTTATGTCGTCAATATTCTAAATAAAATCATCGCCTTAGTTCATATCGTGTTCTAGCGAGCCTAGTGTTTGAACATTAATCTTCGGTCTCCTAATTGTAGTTAGGTGCATTTAAATCATTTATTCTAAGCGGTCCCTATACATAATGGATTATACTATCAATTTGATAGGAGTTTCGCGAGTACTTTCACTGTCCATTTGTTGCTATTAGCACTCGTTGCATTGGATTTTATTTATGAATTATTCATTCTGTTTTCCAATAGCACCGGTTTTCGTTGGCGTACTAATTCTGTCCTTTGTACAATTACCGTGGGAATTGTACAAGAAATTATACGAGCCGGTACATGCATCCTCCCTTCAAATTACTTTATCTTTGGTGTATCGGGTAGGTATTCGTTAACGGTTGGAGGAAGCACTAATTTAAAATCTGCTTTTAGCTCGTTTTAGGATAAATTTTCTAGATTGGTTGGTTGGTTTTCCGCCTACAGTCTGGCTCCTCGACGCTACGTGAGATGACTCACTTCTCGTACACTGGGTTTGCAACCAAGATTGCTGACTAAGAAACAAGTTTCGTGACGCCGACTTCTCCGGTTCCACTTAACTAAAAAGTTAAGGATGCTGTGTATTGCTACTGCCCATTTAATCCTCGTGAAGGAAACCGTGAGTTTTGAAAATCTCACATTTGACTAATCCCGTGACTTCCTAAACTTTCTACGGCTGTCACGTTGTATATTGTTACAAACCAACATTGCTAATACTGATTAGTGTTAAGAACACCCCAGCGGTGTTGATACGTTTAATCATCTAACCTGCAGCCTGATATAATTTAACGACGCAGGTTTTAAACAACTAACATGTATGTGGTCCGATACCGGCCCGAGATCGTGTGTTTCTTATCACATGGCTTATACTACCTAAAAGTGTATGATATTTAATTATTAGTACTGATTTACAATCATTCATATAGGTTCTCATTTACTATTAAGCGATATGTTTGTTGTATTGTAACACGTCAATTTGCCGTCGCCTTGCCATGTTACATTGAGGACCCACTCCTTCAATATAAAAGTATTTCTTCATTTTAATTTTATATTAATACCGTTTACAATCACAAGTTAGTTTTGATTTGTGTAACATTTTCCTTTAGTTTTATAAAATAATACACTGAATACGTCGATATTTAGTCTTAATTTAATATTCCTTCTTTTGTATAAATAGTATAAATAATTATGATCAGATGTAATTTTCAAATTGGTAAACCTCTGAATAATGTCCATTAATACACAACTGGTGTATACATGAATCTGTCATTTAGGATGGTTTTCTTGTTTGTCCCTCTCTCAAAATGTGTGGTTATCTTCAAACGAGAATAAATTTTCGTGCTTTTGATATCCGACTACCTTCTAGTGCGCATGCCGTTTCGCGATAAAGATGTCCTTTCAAAGGCCAAGAAGTCGTTCCTGGTATGTAAAAGGTCTCTTTTTCTTTTATTCTTCTTAATATACAAAAATATCGTTTTAGAATATTAGTTTAATGCATACGAAGAAAGCTGACCTGAATAACCCATTCAAAATGTTTAAGAATGGTAAGTTGATTACAGATAAAACTTTCAGACGGTTCCTAGTGGCGAATTACAATAGTTCGTTTTTGTAACACATTTATTTTTAGGGTTCTCTGCTGGGTTGTTTTCCGGCGATATATCCTCCGTTGATATATCCTCCGGTAAAATATTCTCTGATGGAGTATCTAATTATCTATGCTAGGCTAGCTAAGCCTATGCATTAATTCTACTACCTTACAAATATTATCTATTACCGTACAAGAATTTCATGTTGCCGTTTATTTACCTTCTAAAATAAATAAAATGTCCGTTGGCAAAACATATGGCTGCGGAACAAATAATTTTTACTAACAGATTTGAAGTTTGAGGTTAACCACCAAACTAAATAGAAATGGTGTTCACCTTACAAGCCGTAACAAGAAACTAAATATCCAATAGTTATGTACAAGCCGGAGCTCAATACTTAAGTATACGTTTCTTTTATACATCATGAATACAGGTATGAGTTATGTCTTATTTACTTTTGTGACGAAACAAGGTGCATTTGTTACATTTTAAATCTCAAATATCTAGAAAAATAATGCATGTAAAATATTAAGTCATAATTTCACTAACCTATTACCTTAACTAATTTAATATTACCATATAATCTTACAAGTGTAAACATAAAAGCTTTCATGAAGCCTTTTTATGGATTTTGAAGGTTATGCTCAATTTAAATGTTCAATTCAAATTCTCTTAACTAATGTTAAATACAACAAAGTGTATTTATGATTTCTTTTTACCTAGCACGTTAACTAGAAATTGTGTCTAAGTACAATAATAATTTTGGATTTTTTAATATCTTATCTGGTAGTGTTTAAGACAATTTTAAAATTATGCGAGTGTAGCTATATATGCTGCACTTAGTGATTTTACCACATAAAAATTTGGTTATAAGAAAATAAGGGAGTATATTTAGTTTTTTTATTAATGTTATTAACTAAACGTCAATATATAAGTTGTATTAAGGTATTTTCTTTTGTCATGTTCTAAATTGCATCCCTATAACTTGTCTGGGTAAAATTTAACTTTGTTCTCAAAATATCTAAGAGTGAAAACACCTGAGATATAGTCTTTTGCAATCTACCGCAACCACAAACGGTCGATGCTAGTCCCGCCAGAGTTTTATATAGACTCTGTTGTACACCCATTCCTACCTGTAAAAAAGAAGGGTGCAGTATGTATTAAGTATACGGTTACGTGGTTGTGTGCTGCATACCAACACTGTTTAGTTTAATCTTTGTCCCATTTGTACCATATTTTGAAATTATAATATAGAAAAACTATTACTTATACCAGAAAGGTGTTTTCTTTATTATTTATATCGATATTTATGTATTTTTATTTTTCTTTGACAGACTATAGTTCTGTCGTTGTTTGTACTAATCAACTAATTTTTAATTCAGAGAGACGACTAGGTTTTTTTTTCTTTTTGGGTTTTGTTTTCGATTACTTTCCCACGCCCAATTTCCGATTGACGATAGCCTGGCATTTCTTACTTTGGCTACGTAATTTTGTGCGAGTCTTTACTTTAATTGGGTTTTCTTTGGTTCTTCCTGACCCGCAGGCTTACCGTAACAACATCCTAACTACAAAATCTAAATTATAAGTACCTAGTACAAGAAGTAATATCTCCTAGCACGTTTTTGAAGAAAACTTAAAATTATCCACGCGTCTTAATAACAGTTACATAAGTCGCCCCTAGCACATTAGTTTACATTATAATACAAAATCTCAATAAAATTACTATTTGTTAGAAATAGTTTTTTGATTCTGGTGTAAAATGAGTATTCACCTTCATCCACTTAGGAGGTATTGGTACTTCATTGACATTATGTATCTAGTGTTCTTTCGATATACGTGCCTTGTATGTAATATTAAAATTATCCACGCGTCTCAATAACAGTTACATAAGTCGCCCCTAGCATATTAGTTTACATTATAATACAAAATCTCAATAAAATTACTTGTTAGAAATAGTTTTTTGATTCTGATGTAAAATGAGTATTCACCTTCACCCACTTAGGAGGTATTGGTACTTCATCGACATTATGTATCTAGTGTTCTTTCGATATACGCGCTTTGTATGTAACATTAAACTAGATGAACGAAAAACACTTACAGTTCAATGATACCGCGAAAAAAGTTTGCCTAAGGTATTCGGTGAAGTTTCTAGACAGTGTGTTATGTGTTACCGCAGCTCTGACAATCAAGTGTCTGCCTAAAAGAAATTCAAATCAGTGATCTGATTTGGTAAAAGCACGACTTTTGTCAATACATGAATTTAAAAGTACTATGTTTTGCTTTGAGGAAAAGATTGATGCGTCATTCATTTGCAAGTATTCCAAAAGAAGGAAACGAAGGAATTGTCAAATTTATTATCGCTGGAGGGAATTAGTCTGAACGTATTTAAAATGAAATTCTACTATATATTACATTTAATCTCAAAAATTACAGCTTGTAACTCGTTTAATAAATGTTGTGGGAAGATGTTTAATATCAGTCTTACGTATAGAGCAGCTTCATTTTCATATATCAATATGGCGTATCTTTTTAATAAAATTCAGTATTTTATACAACACATGCTTATTTCTAAAATTAAAATTGCAGCAAAGATATAAAGTGCTGGTAGTTACCATCCAGAACCAAGTAAATTTTGTTTAAGTTAATGAACTTATAGAAACTAATTTAGCTTGAAGAACATTTTAATACGGGTTTTACACGTAACACAACTGTGGCGGTTACTTCTAAAGATATATCTTAATTTATTTCGAAAACGCGAAAAGTAGTTTTACAGTTGTGCAGACGGAAATGAATTCCCAACTTGTACACATTGTTTGAGGGTGAACTAAAACATAAGTCTTTAAATGCCAACTGTAATGCTTTAGCTGGAGTCGCACTATAAGCCCCAAAAGCAAAATATCATTAGCTTTTATTTGAAAAGTTTTATCAGAAAATCACCCATAAACAAAAATACTCATAAACGTTGTTAAAATGACATGTCCGTTATAAATGGCCGCTAAGACGATCTCACGATAAATTTCTATGTTCGATTCAATATTGAACTGTATATTAAAAAAAGTGTTTTCAGTTCATAACAAAGTGGTATTAGCGCATCTTTCAGATGATTTTATTTGATGGCAGTGATTAATAACATCACAATTGAAAGCGCAGTACAATATAAAACTTTCAAGCGAGAGGAAGCAAAAACGGGGTTTCGGTTTAGGAGTAAGGTGTACAACCAACAAGGAATTAATCCATTGTATAGCTAAAATGCTTTCATATAAATATTTTAATAGCAGTAAAAGATCCAGTGATTGATGGCGTTCCTGGAATTCTAATAAATAGCATATAGTAACTAGAAGGTTGATTGGCTCGGAATTCATTAAGCTCAATTTCAGTAATTATTATACGCATTCTATATAAATATTACTCTACACTTTGTAAGCGAATTAAACGTTCTAGAAAGTAAAATATTAAGGAAAGTAGACATAGTTTGAAATTTGACACGGTGCCTGGCAAAGGTTCAACATTTAATTAGTTTTACTTATAATCCTAAACGCTTGTATTATACGATAAACAAACAACTTTGATAAAGTGGTAACACGAGAAAAACAAGCACAGGCAAACTTTAAACTCCAGTGCAAAAGCGTTTTGTTTATACTAAAGAAAGAGTAAACCTATCTATAGTATTTCATTGCAAATTTGCTGTTTATGGGGAGCACTGTCTAATGTAGTGTGTTCACTGAACACAGACGGCACATTACAAAAGCAGCAATATTTGGTTAGTGGAGTGGTGGAAACCGTCATTATAAGTAAAGGTATATGTCTGCTACAAGTGGAGCCTTATCCACTGTTGCAAATACAACAAAAATAAAAGAAAAAATTAATTAGTGCATGGGGGTTGTGCAAAGTGCGATTATAACTTCCTTGTTTAAACGGTGTTAGGTACTGTAACAAAGCCGCCGGATTACGGCTTGGTTACTTTTAGCACGTTATATCAGTTATCATTCGCCACATGTCTAGAAATCCTAACAGCTATCAACCGACAAAGCCGCAGCTATCAGATACCGTTGTCAATTGTCGGTCGAATTATAGTCTCCAGATCCTTCTAGAAGCTACCGTAATTTATATAAAGATGCACGTTAGTGGTGGGAAGGAAAGTCGGTTTCGATAGTAAGTCACGTGCACATAAGACATAAATATTCAAAATAATTTTGACATAAAACAACTTGTAAAAATTAAGTGTTGTATAACTGTAACTGAAAATATCAATTACGCTAAATAAATTAAGAAGATCTTGTGAAATTGAAGTTACGCAAACAGTACAGTACAGAGGTAATAGACTATTCCAGCTCATAAAAAATGATGAAACATAAAAGACTCTTTGACGCTCAATACAAAAAGAAGAGTGTGACCAAAGACTAAAAGAAAGAAAGAGAGAAGGGTGCGATTTTCGAATATGCGAAAACTGCAATCAGTGCCATCTACGAGTCACGATATTAGTACTACCTTTCAAGTAAGTGAGAGTAGTGAGGGAAGAGTATGTATGACTAAGGCTAATGTTCCATCAGATACCATTTATGATGTTTGCACGAATAATGCAGACGTAAACCCTTTAACTATTTTAGAAACTCTCTTAAGTGACAGTCCAGGTAAATAGCCAGAAACATTTTAACATGCAGAAAGACAACTTTTGGCTGAAAATGGTTTTATTCAAGTAAAAGGATGCCCATATCGAAAAAATGAGAAGAGCAGAAAATTCTCAGTTCATTTTTATTCGCGCACTTTGATAAACGGCGAAGCAAGCGAAAGGAAGTAGCTTTTGTATTCAATGTCTAGAGATTGTATATTGTGCATTTATTGCAAGTTATCTATTTGAAAAAACAATACTTTTACGAAAACTGACAACACTTATCTCGTCTGTTATCGTGCCATGAACAAAGCGAAATGCATAATAGTTTTAAAACATTTGCAAATCTGGCACTTGCTTTAAAGAGCAAAACTACATTTGATAATCAAGGACAAAATCTTTTTGATCGGGAAAAAGGCACTGGTATGATGTAATATTGCAAATTGTGTGTTATACAATTTCTAGCAAGGCAAAATTTAGCTTGTCGTAGAGTACTAAACCAGTTGTTTGAACAAAACAACGGAAACTTTTTAAAAGCAATGGATACGATATCAAATTTTGATGCAGCATAATATGAACACATTCGTAGAATTCAAGCATTTAAAAAGACGAACAAATAGATGCCTGCATATTAGGTTATAAGATTTGGCATGAGATTATAGCTTTGCCAGCGAATGGAACTAAAAAGCATATACTAAAGTTACAGTAAGGTGCCAAAAGTTGATGAATAATTTTAGACTGCAAATCAGACAAAGGTCACCCGAACAGTTAACGGCTATACTACGTTTTGTAGATATGAATTTCAAACAAAGGCTATAAAAATTTTGGAGTACTTCTATCGTTTTGCCGAATATTTAGTTCAACATCCGAAAATCTATTCCAAGAGCTGCATAAACATTTAGAATCTCTAAATTTAGATCAAAAAAATATTCGATGTGAAGGATATGACAATGGGTCATACATGAAAGTAAAGCACAATGGGCTGCAAAAAAATCTTAGATTTTAACTCTAGAGCGTTTGTTGTTCCATGCACAACTCACAGTTTAAGTTTGGTCGTAAATGATGCAGCTAGTATAATTTTCGAAGTTGTTGATTTTTCTGGTATCGCTCAGGAACTTTGCGCATTTTTTGCGTTTTCAACTCAATGCTGAGATGTTTTAAAGAAACATATCACTATCCTCAACGTAAAACCATTATCCGACATACGATGGGAGTAGGATTGATTCGATACGCCACCTGAGACACGATTTAGAAACAATATGTGAAGCATTAATCACCATCTCAGATGACAGCGGTAAGGACAAAAAATTCATCACCAGACAACATGTCTGTGCAAAAAAATTGAAACTTTAAAATTTATGTGTTCTCTAGTAATATGGTATTTCATACTGTTGCGGTTTAATTTAGTAAGTTAGCTGTTTCAAAAAATATCTAATAATATTACGAAGTGCTTGGAATTATTGAATTAAATAATATCGTATTTCAAGCGTAAAAGAACAGATACAGGTTGTTTCTTTAAAAAATACTAAAGTTACCTATATTTTCAGCAAAACAGCCAATTTGGTAATATTGCAAATAACAAAAAAGAAAACTCCATATCCTTAAACCCCTACACTGAGAAAAGGATTTTGTTGCTTCAACTGAAAATTAGTTGATTCAATTAGAATTTTGGTTTGTATATAAACAATGATCTGTATGCATTAAATAGAACATAATAAAATGTTGGAAAACCGATTTTGAAGCAAACAAACCTAAATTTGCACCACAATAATTATGGCATTTACTCAAATCGCTATTAATGTAACTTGAATGTTAGGTATCGTTACTTCAATTGCTTGTAGGTTTGATTTGAATTATTTAATACTTTTATCAAATAAACTGTTATGTTAAATCAACACGTTGAATATCCCACTTACATATAAAAATCGTTGAAGCAAATACTTGAAAGGTTTGTAGCATTAAAACAAACTATTCAAATTTTTCAACTAACCAAAAAGCGTCATTGGTTTAACTAACCCATATGTTGAGCAGATAATAATTATTAAGCTAAGTGGCTAATAAGGTTCAAGTAATAACATTTTTGGCTTAATCAAACTTTTATTGTGTTGAATTGAAACATTTAGCTGTCAAATCAATCATTTCGTTGCGTTGTACATTGTTTAGAAATAGAATTAGTTTAAACATCCAAGGTAGTTTGATTCAATATCCAGCTTGATCGATTCCGGCTTAATGAAGTTATTTTAACCATTTTTTTTAATACAACTTGGCGATCAACAAATAAGTTTGTTCATCCCTAACAGATTTTAAAAAAATATTCTACTAAATTGGATTCCTTACGTAATATACGGATGGCTTATGTTGAATACCTCGTGATAAGAATGTTTTGGTCATAGTATAATTTAGTTGTTCTTGTTAATTTTAAATTATGATTAGAAAATACTCTATTTTCAGACAGAGCTTATTAATTTAAAAGCAAAAAAATTCTGTGAATTTATGCAGATTGAAAATACTATACTTGGATTTGGATTTGCTTGTTTTAATCACGTTTATGTAGGAGCACGTACTCTTCAATTTTTATTCCTAGTGGGTCAAAATTAATACTTTTCAGGAGCGCACAGAAGTGGTCTTAATAATCAGAATTACTATAAGCAAAACATATTTACATTAATGAACGCGATCTGTTTCCGCTTTAACTGTACAGAAAGATGGCCAGGAGAATAACAAAAGGTAAAGGTTTCTCAGTAGTCACTTGTTTCTATATGACATTTTTTTACCATCCAGTAACTAAAATATTATCATAATGTTTATAACCTTTGTGACGCTAAGTATGTTTACAACTTAAAAAAACGTCTGTTAAATACACTAAAAGTTCTAGGTTTTTTTTTGTATTTAATAAGATCTAATTGTAGAGTTTCAAAAAAAGTTATGTAGAGTACGGTTTCAAAATTATACACATTTACTGAAATAGATAATAATTTTCTATTTTTCACCGATTCACGAATGAAAACCTAGACAAGACTTTTACACATTAGTCCACTAAAGATTGGATTCCATTGATACTTATCGTGAAAGTTCAGTCTGAAATTCTAGAAACCTATCAATATATCCAAGATTAGCAAATTATGTATGATCGGTACATAGAATAAAAGGGTAAAAGATAATTAAGACGAAGACAATCTAAAAGCGTTGCGGCTTGTTTCCATATATTTATCTGAACAGACTTATTTATATATTTTCAAACGCAAATTGGTAATTCGAGTGCAATAACAAATCATGGAATTAATACTGTATAGTATTTTATTGCCATCGATTAATAAATTTAAGCCTAAAAACGACATTTATGGTAACAAATTCCAGTGACATTGCAAATGTACTTAATAATGAACTATAGGTTTTCATAATATGTTAGACGGTAGGAGATTGGAATATTAGTTGTACCATCATCAACATAACATAACAGCCATTAGAATAGTAAATACCTGCTTCTAAAATGCGACAATAACTTTATTTATACGCGATTATGTAAATATTATGATAATCATTACGATGGAAGCCTAATCCTAGCATATTTTGCATCCGATTATTTCGTCTTACACAAGTTATGATTACTAAACAACTAGATATTTAGAATGGCTGAATAGTTTATATCGGGGTATTGATGCAATGATACAAATAAGGTATCCATTCTAAATGACACCTATATTTAAATGTGGAAAATCGTGCTGATTGGAAGGTATACATCACATGCATAGCAGATGAGTTTGATCCTTCACAAACGATAACCAATCATAAAACATTGGACTGTGTATATGAATATGTTTGAAATGAATGCTCTTCCAGAAGGAATACACTCGAGAGAATATACCAGAAAGAATAACATTACAATTTAATAATGCTTCCTAAATCGTTTAGGGCTATCAAGAAAGCAGAGCAGCATTAATTTCCGTTTCTCAACTTTACTTCAAAGAGAGGAATTTAAATTCAACGCTTCGTGCTTATGCAGTGTAAAGACATGTGTAAATGGCAATTATGAAATTGTTTTACATAATATAGAATCCCCGTGGCTAAAGAGATGAAGGTTCACCGAAATTCATCTACACTCTGATTCAATTCCTGCCTTTTACTGATGATGTAAATCCTCATGAACTCCAATACTCATAAAGCGGCTAGAATAATAACAGCGCCTCTTGACCGTGTAGGGTAGGTTAAAATGGTATCTTAACATCATAGAATACAAGAAGTATGAAAAACAAACAAACACACTATTCAATTTTTAATCACTCTGATTTAATTTTAAAGTACAACTTACTACTAGTATAATAATAACTAATATCTTTACGCAAAGCCTAAGTGATCATTTTAAATATTATTGACTAATATAACACCGAAAACCAGTGTGTCTTGTACAATTGCCAATTTGTATTTAATAGTTGGATTATAGTCGTGATTTTGAGCATCGTTTCCTGTCTGTATCTGTCATAAGTCAAAAACTTGAAACTGTCAGATATGAGTGACAATAATACCGAACGTAATTAAAAGGTAGGTTGATGTATGGTTGCGTACATGATTTAGATTTGTATGTCTTTCCAATTGTCATCACCCGTCTGGGTGGTGCAATTGGTTAGCGCATCGACCACTACAGCTGAAGATACAGGTGCAAATCCTGTCCGAAACTATATATTTGTCATCTTCCAATTACTAGCTGGATTAGAAATGATCATTAGGTTTTGCATAAAGGTCTAAACTATTATTTCATCTGATTAACTAATACAATGTTAAAAATCAGCATGCCTTGTGTAGTTACTGATATATGTGTGTGCGTGCGTGCGTGCGTGCGTGCGTGCAAGCGTGCGTGCGTGCGTGTGTGTGGGTGCGTGCGTGCGTGCGTGTGTGTGTGTTACTGCGAAAACTACGTCCCAGCCTGTTAAAGACAGCTTAAACAAAAGAAACTTTAAATGCTACTACTACCGCCCCACGATTTGAACGCCATAAATACTGCAAAATCTCTTGCCCCACGATTGGGTGGCCATAAATTACTGCGAAATTCCTCTACTGCTACTTTGAGCCTCATTTTTGGACGTGAAAAATTACTGCGAAATTCAAGCTCCTATAAATGCAAACATGCTACAAACCTTCTATGCTGCTTCTATACCTACAAAACTTACAATAACTCTGCTTCGCAACGAAGTATGCCACGGCTACTCAGCTGCTTTTCTGAAAAACCAAACTAACTACAAAAAAATTCTGCTACGGTAAAACTTATTAAGTTTATTAACATATTCATAGACAAACACACTCCCAGATCAACATAAAACTCTTCGTTCACTCATTAATTATACATCATGTATATCATCCTCTTTGTTAAAATAACATATTTCATAATACATTTTGAAATCCATAATTACACAAATATTTATCTACAAAAAAAAGTAACACGGTTTTTTCACTGCCTTTACTTTACCTCCGGTTTAGTATGAGCTCATAATAATCCTTAAACCTTCGTGCAAATATAGAACGCCAATCCTCAAAAGTACCCTTATATCTTGTACATACCAAAAATTATTAATATCATCAATTATTTCTTAACCTAGATTTCCACAAAAAAATTAAAGTGCAATAATGCAACATCATAAGTTCAATTCATAACACTTCCAATGTTTATATTTTTAGTTCATAACAGTATACCCACAAAGCACAAAATACCCGCTTATACACACATGTAAACAAAACAACAGTTACCTGGATTCTATTACTACCCCTGGACTAACATCATATCATCAACGACTGCTGCCTACAGGAACATCCAATCTGGATTGCCATCACATCGACTGCTAACCGCAACCATATCAGCAAAGGGTTATCAGATTTTCCACCTCCATACTGCATTCTAACTCCCAAATCTCTTCTATAATGTGTAGGTAATCAATCAGTAGGACAAACACCATCTCTTACTCTATTCGCAATTGTATATAAAGCACACTTTGTGCAAAATGAAAATGTAACAATTTTACTTACAGAACTTTAATACTTAGCGCGGTTAGCTGGTTGTAACTACCAGTGTAAGTCTACGTACACTTGCTGAAAAGAGAGAGTGAAAGAGCATCACCATTCGTTAGGGCTTATATATCCTTCGTTTGCTCCTCTAAAGCTTGTTAACACCGTCAATACAAACATTCAATTCTTGAAACGCTCAACAATTAGATTTTTCTACAAATTCTAGGAACAACAACTCTAACGGCCAACGAAATCTTAAAAATTTTCTCTCACACGACAAGCTAAATTTCTGTGAATTTCACTCCCAACCAACACCGATTTTCTTTGAAAAGTGAAGTTTACACTCTCAACAACGCACGTACTATAAACATTTTTTTAGAAAATTGCAACCCTGCTGGCAAAAGTTAACATTTAAAACACAAGTTATATATCCCCCAAATCAATATATATATATATATATATATATATATATATATATAATTAAATAGAAATCCTTGAAACTTAAGTTAGACGCAACAATGTATAATTGAAGGACAGACTACAAAAGGTTAACGAAAGTTCATAAACCAAACATAAGAACGGATGTGAATACATTGTATTCCAGACGTAACCTGACTCTGCAGGTGCAGGTCGCAATAGACTGAAAGAAACTTATTGTTAGAATTAAGATTGTTACTTTGTATTGTATAAATAAATACAGAAAATAGCAGACATGAGCTCTGCAATTCTCACAAGCAATGTGAGGGGCAGGGACAGCGTAAATACCCTGAGGAACCCAAGATGGCCAGTCAGCCTCAAGCTCCTCAACTTTAGCATTGTTGGTTGTTCAAGCTACTCAAAATTAGTTAATTAAATTTTATTAGTGAAAGTAATAGAAAAGTAATTTTTGATTGTTAAAAGCATTAATGAACATAATGCTGTCATTTTTTAATTTCTACTTGTAATTTCTGTTTTAAATAAATTTGTTAGAAGTGTATTTGGAAGAAGCTTTTTAAAAAGTCGCTCCAAAAGCCCCAAAATCTAACTTGAGCCTCTAATAATACTCGTTATATCTATCTCGCTTTAATAGATGCGCGCTAAATCACCTGTTTACCTTGTCTGTTATACCCGTTGTTCCTGACCGTTAAAGTTCCCACTTTGCTTATCCCACTCATACCCATTTTATAACACAATCGCTCTTTGTTTACTGGTTTGCAAGTTCTATTGTAACGGACAAAATTACCCTCTTCTTAAGTTTAAACTATGTCTATGTTAACACGTGATATTTTTATCTTACTTCTACGTATTCAAACAACTAACCCTTCTTTGTTTCTCTATTGGATAAGCAATATTTGTAACCGTGACAGCCACCTTACCACTTTACTAAGAATTCGCTTGTTATTTTTGTCCTCTTATCTTTAACGCTTCTTAACTATACCGGGAAAACTTCGACAAATAGCTTCAAACTGAAACAGTTTCAAATGCTAAAGCTTTTCTATAATTTAACTCTGAAGGTTACCTTGGTTTATAATATGCAATTTATAATGCTTGATACTTCTTAAATGCAACAGTAAAAATATGTTTATGATATAACACATGCTACTCGTAATTAATATTCATAATTAGAGATGCTAAATTAACTTTTAGCGTACTGAAATTATTCAGTACAATTATTGATTTTTACTCTACAGAAAAGCGTGTCACCTTGTTATTTGTATTTATCTACAGAATCTTGAAATAATTACCAAATTGAGTACAAATGCTGTGTTAAACCCAAATATCAATATCAATATATATATATATATATATATATATATATATATATATATATATATATATATATATATAAATTTACAATTGTACAAGATAAACTAATTTTCATGTTATATTAGTTAATAATATTAAATTATAATTCATACTTTTATGCAAAGCTAAATGTTCATTTAAAATAGTGCTAATAATTGAAAAGAGGAAAATATAAGGTCCCGGACAGGATTCGAACCAGTATCTTCGACTTTCGCAGCAAATACGCTAACCAATTGCGCCACACGATCGGGTGATTACAACCGGAATGATATACAAATTTAAATCATGTACACAACTATATATCGACCTAACTTTCAACCGCGTTTGACATTTTTGGCAATCATATCTGACAGTGTCAAGTTTTTGACTCATGTAAGGTATAAACAGGAAATTATGCTCAAATTTAGAGATATAAGCCAACTATTAATTACAAATATTAGTAAATGCGCACGGCAAACTGATTTCCAATGTTATATTAGTTCATAAAATCAAATAATAACTAGGACTTTTGTGCAAAGCCTAAGTGATCATTTCAAATCGAGCTAGTAATTGCTTGCCACAGCAGTCGAAGACACGGAATCGAATTCTGTCTGGTACTTTATATTTTCTATTTTTCAATTGCTAGCTCGATTTGAAGTGATCATTTCGACTTTACATGAAAGCCTAAGTTATTCTTTAATCTTATAAACTAATATACACACACACACACACACACACACACACATATATATATATATATATATATATATATATATATATATATAAAAGTTTACCAAGATGTATCCGTAAATAAACCTTTATAAAAACATAATTACCCATACATATCCAGTTAATAGTTGTATAGCCATTAACAAAACAATTACATTATTTCAACTTCCTTGGAGCCTCGTCAGAGTAGACCAGTTTCTAACAACCTTATGAAGTAATCGAAGCTGTACACCAATTTTTCAGATTGGGGACTGCAAATATCTTGACTGTATTAATACGAATTGCCTTTAAGAATGTCACAAAACTTCTTAAAAAGTGCAAAATGGAAGTCACCAAGCTTTTAATGCACCAAGGGTTTTCCCTCAAAATATCTCATTGTGATCACCAAATCTAATGGGATCGAATGAAGTGAACAGGTAGGATCTCGCAATAACTTGGACCGATCCACCTCCGCAGCAACCAACACTGTTTCAGGACCACCTCTTAGAGAACGTGACATCAACAAACACGTAAGGATCGGGAATGTTCCCTCATCGCCCCACTTCAATTTCTACCGACCAAGAACGCTGCTGTAGATCAGCGTCTACGTACACCAGTCGCAAGGTGCCAAAACATAAAAATCGGACTGCTATCATTGCCACGAGGTGCGCATTAGCAGACATCGTCATCTACATGACACGACTCAGATCTTCGTCACGAAACCGCAACATCCAATTTTTCAACATAGAAACTCGTTCCGTAACTTACAAACTAAAGTACTTTCAGTTTTACTGTTAAAGACATTAGCAATTTAATTACGCCCACAAAAACCTGTAAATATTCTAGCGTGTACCATGCATTTAATGTTGATATATAATAAGTTCATTTTAACTTGTAGAAATGTTATGTTCCTGGAAAGCATTACAAGTTGACCTCAGACAATGAGAACACCACAGAACCCTTAATTAATTGCCGAATCTCTTCTGTCCACCAATAGGGCGCCTTCAGATTTGATTTTCAAACTATTTGTAGTGCTTCTGATAATAATAAAACAACAAAGCTATTGACTTACTTTTTTGAATAACATGAATACTATTTATTTGTCTCAAAAGCTAATGTTGCAGTATGACAACAGTTTAAAACCCTGCGTGTAGATCTCGTTTTTCCGTGTCTTAAATTTTAAGTAGGTAGCAGAAAAATCCACATTATGAAGTAACACATTAGACAGGTTGAAACAAATCGAATAGCGGAATCCTAAAAAATGGGTTTCAAGTTAGAGTATTTTTACTTTTTTGTACCACAACTGTATTAGGTATAATTAAAACTACTGTGAAGAATGTTAGTAATAATCAATTGCTAATAAGCTAGGTATTGTCATGTGGATCTCGTAAAGTTAATGTTATCACATAGCAAGGCCCCCAATGACTAACAAAAATAAATACAGATCCTATATATTGCTTTCTTCAGAAATTTTTTTGAGCATAGAGAAAGCCCCGTAAATAGCACGAAATCATTATGTTGAAGAAAAAACCAAATATTGGGCCACCTAATGTATAAGTCTATTAACAAATATGCGGGTAACAAAAACGATGGAGACAACGACGATCATTTCTCAGGAACCTGCAATATTACACATTCGTAGAATAAAAAAATGAAGAGCTGTCTGATACAGACCGCTACAACAAAAATCTATTATAAGTAGGTTGGATGGATAAACCCAAACATTCAGCAAATGCCAAAAACTTTTTCCAATTTTCAATGTGACATCCAACGAGGCTGTACACCGACAAAAGAATTTGAATAAATTTTTGACAATGGCAACTGATTTTTAGTAACGAAATCAAACGTGTGTACTATACTAAAATGTTCCAAACCTTGTCATTACTACAGGTGGAATGAAGTGCTTTCTGGCAATACTCCTCAAGACGGATTATAATACTAAATCCCTCTCTCCCCCTTTCACCCCCCAATCACGGAAGTACAATAGTATCCAATAAACGACATTAACAATATCGTTTCCGCAAAGTATATGAGAAAACAGATTTGTAGCTGTTTTTAAATATCTACATGGTGCGTATATGTTTTAATTAAAAAATATAGAATTTCAAACCGGTATTTATGATTGAAAAAATTCGACAAAATTTTTGTATATCTATATTCCTGACGACTCAAATACTTTTGATAACACTCATGAATGCAGTTTATTAGAAATGAACTTTTTCGTTTCAGATACAAAGCTTGGCGTGTCAACACAGCATTAGGTTATTTCGTACATTTAACCGTTTACTAGAGTACACATTGTCGAATCGATAATGCGAACATTTATTTGGCAAAACCTTAGTTCTATTTATAACTACGAACGACCAGTTTTCATTATAAAAAGAATGCTTCTAAGATAAAGCTCTTATATAGACAATTTGATGCCAGTTTACGTCGTTGCTGACATTTTTTAAAAGCAGATTTTTGAGACCGTCGTTACAGAAAGAGATAACTGTGTTACATCTTATCCAAAGGCAAAATTACAGTCAAATGATTTTTAAAACAAGATTTTTCCATTACTAACAAGATCGATGTTTCAAGCCAATCCAGGAAGGTCTAGTGATTCACCAATTGACAAAAAAAAGACTTCTTTTAATAAGTTAGTTTGAAACAAACATTGCAACCATAACACCTACAAATTACGAAGAGCAGTCACAAAATAGTCAAAGGATTATTTCAGAAAAATAAGAATATTGCTGAAATTTCAAGATCTTGCGCGATTGTTCTAAACAATGTAGTAATAGGAGTAGAAAGTGGAGGTGGTGTATACCATGCATCTTTAGGGGATGTGATAGTTCGAAATGCAAAGATAACAAAAACAATAAGCGTATTCAAATACAATTTAGAAGATATTGTAGCGTATCGTCACGAACGTTATAATATAAACATAAACACTGTTTTAGAACATTACTCGAGTTTTATGAGCAGTTGGCTAATAATTATTTTCAAGAAGCTGTAGAACATATTTCATGGTTTAAAAACTCTATTCATGAACATTAAAAACTTCTAGCCGTTAGCCGTTAAATTTCTTTGGCATATGCTTGTTGTGCTGGCTATAACAATCCTATTGCGAATCCAGAGATTTTGGATCCGACTAACAGTTTGCAAAATGTTTGAAGAAGGATGTTATTAATGGACGTAAAGCATCCCGATAATCTAACCGAATTTGTGGTGAGATTACTCTGCTACGTACAATGACGTAGCCGGAAGAAAGCATAAATATACCAGGTTAACTACCAATGCGAAGAGGGATGGGGTTCCTAGCAACACAAAAATAATACATTGCCAACGATTTTCTATTTACAAAAAAAACACAATTATAGAAATTTCTAACGAAACGGAAAACAAAAATTAAATAAGGTTACTGTGTAATAAAGCAATTCTATCTACACTATGGACAAATTCGCTAATTGTTTTACGAAGTGCGCAATTCGTAGCTAACAGGTAATAAATCTAATCAGTAACAATAAAATAACGCTGATACTTTCGTATAAGCGGATGGTTAATTAAAAGCAAACATTAAATTTAGAAAGCTTTCTCGTAAGGGTTTTACCATAAAAAACATTGGCTATAAATCTAATCAGTAACACAAAAAATATTAGTAATGCTGATATTTTCGTATAAGTTGATGGTTAATTAAAAGCAAACATTAAATTTAAGAACTTTTCCAGTAAGGATTTGACCAGAACAAACAGCGTATCTACTTTCAAATTGGGTTTAGCAATAGTAGCGTACATAATTTCAAATTGGGTTTATCCCAGCGTATGTTCAAAAGAGAAAACAGTCACATACATGTGTCAGGATACTTATCTGGTCAACCCTCGGAAGCGAATTGACACAGCATCAAAGTGGTAGTCAGCAACAATCATGTTACTACCATAATTGTAACAGCGGTCTACATGCCCAAGCAGTCGATCTACATCAAAGAATAACAGAGCTACGGAACAAGCAAATTAGCCTCCAGCAAAGAGCTAAAAAAGGAAAATTTTACTAATATTAACAACTCAGGAGCGCTTACCGATACAAAATAAGATCTACACATTTGATAGAGGAGAAACGTGAATCGCTCTTGAAGTAACAGAACGAGTAGTTTTTACTAGTGCATCAATGCACACGCTCTAGAATCAAATTCAACAATAATACAAGCTCGCAAAGCAAACATCCTAGCTTATCGAAGCGCGGTAACAGGAAAACCCGGCTTATATCGGATAGTGCGCGAGCATTATTTCAACAAGTCGTTACTTTGGCACCATCGAGAAAACCCATTATACGCGGTCGTAATGTTTAACAAATTGAAGGTTACCTAAAAACAGGATACAAACCATTTAATTGTAGCATAAACTTGTTGTTTCGAAATAACTAAGTTCAAATTTGTAAAAAGCGTATTTATTATTGTAAACAGGATGTTATTGAAGAATTTAAGAGATTACGGGATAACTAAATCAAGGCATTTAATTTATAGAATAAATTTTCGTTGTAAAAGCAAAAGGGGTTTACGTTAAGGAATTTATAGACATTACATTTGATTTTCCAATGCTCCACCCAAAGGTACTACATTGGCCAGGAAGCGAGTTTTTTTTACCTGGAAAATTTGGAATTTTGCCGAACCCTTGCTGTTCAAGCAAGGTAGGGATCTTTAACGTGCGTGACAACACTCACACACGGGACCTCCATTTTACCTCTCATCCGAACGAGGGTGTATTTTTGTGAAAAATGCTCGCCTAACATTTTTCAAGCGGACCGTGTCGGGATTCGAACCCGGGACCTTGGGCGTAGTAGTCACACACATACCACTACGCCACGGAGCCACCTAATGGAATTTATAGACAGCGTATTTATTATGAATTATGAATTAACGATTTTATTGAACAGTAGACATGGAATTTAGACGAACGGATAACGAATTATCAACGGACAGAGTTATTTTAAGTTTACTAAACTAATTTTCGTTTTTAACGTCAAAAGGGTTTGAATTAAAAATTAGTGTAATTAACTGATGCGGAAAATAAACGTAACAACTCTCAAGTCTTCAATCTTATTTTGCACAAGGTGATGTTCATTGCATTTTATACTATTTAGTTTAATTAAGAAGGAACTTAGAGTTTCACCTCTATAATTTTTACTGATGGTTGTTTTTGAAGATCTTAGTTTACTTTAATTAGTAATGCTACTCATAGAAACATAGAGATGGTAAAGTAGTTCTAAAGCTACTTTTGCTTCCACAGGAGCGGTAAGTTAAACTAGCTGTACAGATTTCGACTTTTGTAATTATTTTTATTCAAAAAAGATGTTAAGCGTACGTGTCACTGAAAGACGGAATATCACGTTTTCATGTCATAAACCCTAGTGCTTCGCAACAAAGTTCTAGTATTCACATGCCTAGCATATTTTTACGGCAAATTTAAAACTGCTGACAGCAAAATACTCTAAACTATTCTACTTTAAGAAGTACTTACTCCAAAGTCAAAATCTTATTTCTATCTGAAATACATATATTCAAAATATGCAGTCTTTATATTAAAACTGATGCTAATTGTTAGTTGCTTAGTATAGATACGCTTTACCTGATTAATGTTAAATTAAATTATAATGCTTAAATTCATTGTTGTGAACGACGCTCTAGACTCTAGAGGGTCTGAACGAGTAAAAACCAATTTTGTTTCTTAAAAGAAAAACCTTTTTTGGTAAATTCTAATTTCAAATTTTTATAGAAACTTAAGCCCAAATACTTTTACTTATGTAAAATCACAATTACAAATGCTCTAGATATGCTACAAGTGGTGAATACGACAAAACTGGTTGTTAAAAACCTATTTTGTTAGAACTCTTACAAACGTTATTTTTTATGAGAAAAAGATTTGTGCCATATGAATTTTTTTGTTGGAAGAAACATTTCATTATAGTTTCGATAAATACTTTTTCATTAACTCACATAATATTGCATAAAAATGTACAGTTGAGAATTTTAGATCACCATAGTAATATTAACTATTTGCTTGCATTATGACAATTGTTTTTGGAAACAAACTTATGTATCAAGTCAAAATATGTATACGTTTGAGAAGCGAAACAGTTTAAAATGCGTATTTTATTTTGATGGTCTGCAGTAGCCTTAGGTACCATTTATTTATAAAAGTTAAAGCTTTCTTGATATTTTTCATTTGTGTTTGTGTTTTTTATGTACTGGGGGGATTGCTCTCACATGAGCATCTCTTGTCTGCAGCAGTTTGATTATTACGGTATGGTACTATGTGATATATTTTGTTTTGGGTGTCGGTACAGCGACTGGTTGCTAAGAGCCGTACACCCATTTAACCCTGTTTATTACTTCATAAGTTTTACGGTGGCGCTCAAAACCTTTTAGTTGCAGTTATTCCGCTTACTTCTAGAACCTTTTCATACTTATCCCAAGCTGTAGTTTATTTTTTCAGAGGCTTTAATAAAAATTGAGGGATTGACCAATAATGTAGCAGGCTACTACTAACGCGTTTCAATAATTTAAAACAAGTAGTAATAAAAGTCTTTATTACTCACTATTCACAAGTTTAATTAACAGTATATGCCTTATTTATAGATGTTTGCTGTCCAATTACAATAAAGCACCATCACACTATTGCTATTTACAAGCACTAATATCTTCTTAAACTAAATTCTTAACCATAGGTCTATTAACAACACTAACACTACTATTATTTATTTATTACACTTTTGTCTATTTATCTATTACACAAGCTGTCGGTACAATATACACTTTCACATAATACAACATTTATGTTTACTCTTGGACTTCGAAAAGCTTAACTATTTAACTTTACACGATATAATTTATATTCGACAATCTGATATAGACTAAACTCTTACATTTATCAGCGGTCTTATATATACCCTGAATTAAAATAAATGATTCATTCTCTAGTATGTGCTCAAAAATTCTCGGTTCCTGAAGAATATACAGTGCTTACGGTGCTAGTGTGTTTGACGGGTTGCCTAATAGTAGCTCGTAACAATAACAATTTCAGTGTAAATACTTTTGGTTCATTTTGTCGTAACTAAAATTTTGAGCAGCTTTTCTCCGCAAGATATTATTGAAACCCATCTACCACATTCAAAATTGGTCGTGCGTCACTAACAAATCGTACAGATCTACTAATCTAATTAAGCAGAATATTAGATTTGACAATATACGAGTGTAGGCTGAAAAATGTTGCACACTGCTTGTAGAACACGAACAAAAACAAATAACTAGCTTGGGCAGAAATTAAATCAAAGTACAATTCTTAAGGTTTAAAATTTATTTTTCAACGTAGTAATCGTTAAGCCTAACACATTTCTCCCAATGTGAAGTAAGTATTTTCATCCCATCACTGAAGAACTTTTCAGACTTCTCTCGAATCCAGGACGCGATAACTGCCTTCACCTCATCGTCCAAGGTGTAGTGATTACCTTTGAGCTATCTTTTGAGTAAAAATAAAAACCGCAAGGCGCGAGATCGGGAGAGTAAGGAGGGTGTGGAATCAGTTCAAACTTCAGGTATTGCAGTGCATCAATGGTTGCGCGCAAGATGTCTGAACGAACATTGTCATGTTACAAGACAATGGCGCCGGGCTACCTCTAACTCGACAAACTCGGCGTCGAAAATGTTTTAGAGTTTCTATGTACTTAGAAGATTTTACCGTTACCTTACATATGATTTTCCAATGCTCCACCTGAAGGTACTACATTGGCCAGGAAGCGAGTTTCTTTTTACCTGGAAAATTTGGAATTTTGCCGAACCCTTGCTGTTCCAAGCAAGGTAGAGATCTTTAACGTGCGCAACAACACTCACACACGGGACCTCCATTTTACCTCTCATCCGAACGAGGGTGTATTTTTGCGAAAAATGCTCGCCTAACATTTTTCAAGCGGACCGTGTCGGGATTCGAACCCGGGACCTTGGGCGTAGTAGTCACACACATACCACTACACCACGGAGTCGCCTTCGATTTTACCGTTACCGCTCATTCCAATTAATCGGTCACACAAACTCGGTGAGCATCCCAAAACACAGTCAAAGGAAGTTTTTGCAGATGATCGTGTTGTGACCGATTGATCGATTTACCGTAGATGTATCAACAGTAACGTCGCAATAAGCAGTCTTTAAGCGGCGATGAATGTCAGTCGGAATCACATTTTCAACAGTTAAAAATTCGATAACCACACGAGTTTCAATCCTTCAATAACTAACATTAATAATAGGATATCATAAAACTTAGTTCATAAATACTAGTTATACGATATTATGTATAGATTTATATAAAAGGGAAAGTGTCAACTTAGAACCCTTAGTTTATGACCTCTCAGTATGGGGTAGGCAATAAATAAGTATAATATAAAAGTTACACCATAGAAACTGTGTAATATGCTATTTTATGAAGATCGATATTAAAACAAAAGTAAATATAAGTGTAAACTTATGTATCTTAAACCATAAGAGTAAGCAAAAAGATTAAAGAAATGACTGACGGATGTTCCACACCTTCAGCGCGTCATATGGTATAAGACAGACAATAATAGTAACTTGTCAACCCAACTAAACTACGTAATAAAAATAGATAAGAAATATTTATGTATTCTAAATAAATAAAATTGATTAGTATATGAAAACACCAAGGACTCGTAAAAGTGTTTGTTGAGAATTGATAAGTTACTTAATAAGGGCATGATAGGAGGGTTCTGGTCTATATAAACCGATCCGTGAACAACGGACAGGAAATGTGTAAAAACAGCTGATGTTTTAATATTACTTCTCCGTTGAACACAAATGTTGATTTTAGTGATTTAATAAATAAATAAAGTACGGTGTTTGTTTGTATAACTTTTAAAAATTAAACGATAAATGGTTTCTAAGAACTCAATTAGCAAGGTCTTACCTGCAATCCGAGCTAATTAACTTGCGTTGACATAGCACTATAACACGTCTTTATACTTTCGCGACTCAAAACGCGACGCCTTCAAAATGCGCATGCGTATAGAGGGGGAATGTAACTTCCTAATGCCACCGTGACCGCTTCTGTAGGGTATGTTATCCGTGTTCTACAAGCAATTGTACACCACGTATCAGCTTATTCTCCTACAATATTTTCTAACTTTTACGCATGACAATAAAAAATGTGAAGCGCTGGAAAATCATGGAGTTAAGTAATGCCAATAAAATCCTTGAAATGTAACATTGGTTTTTGTATGCACGTAACTTTCAATTTTATATAAAGCAAATGTTACTCATATTTACTTGCGTAAGACACTAACGTTGTAAAATGGCAACCGCGCTTTTTTTAGGTTGTATGTAGCAAAAGAATTGAGTTTATCTATTCTATTTATTAATGTATAACACACCATGGAAATATTGTCACTTCACTACTTATTAAAATCTGTACTTCATGCCCGACATCTTATAGTCTAAAAATACAATGAATAATATCTGTCAAAAACATTTTTGGATACCAGAGATCACATAATAACTTCCGATGTTCTATTGAAGTAATGTAATCCTATATTCAAAACCAAACCCGTACCTTATTTAAATATAATTATTCTAGTCCAATTCCAATACTATAATAGCGTAAATCTTAAATTTACTGAACCCTTTTATTGGATTGATATTTTGCATCCCACACAAATATCTCATTTTATTAAGAAAAGTACATTACTAAACTGAGAGGCTTTTTTGGTACAGGCAAATGAACAATATTACAAAAGCATGATTTTTAATATCATTGATTGCTTCTTAAATGATGAAATATAAGTTATGTGCGAGGCAAATGATCATTCATTCGTTGGCCTCTTTTTCTATATAACACCAATAAAAGTATTGAGAAATCAATAGATCTCAATACGATCTCTACATAGTATTCAATAATAGTAATAATAAAACTAACAGGTTCAATAAGAATCAAACCTTGTGCATGTCACGATCGATTCGTAATACGCCTGCCAGAAAAATTATTACAATTAAATACTACATCCTATTTTTTGTTGTATACGAGGTCATATGCTCCTTAAACTGCATACTTTCCATCTACGTGTCACGATGTTATAGTGCAATTAAAAAATATTTATTAAGGCATCTTGAGGACATACTGAGAAAGTGGTTTAGGCAATTAAATGATCAAGTGGCTTTCAAAATCTACTATACACTAAACACGGATTTAAAACACCTAAAAGGATCATTTTCAAATATTATCAATTACCCGAAGCTTGTCGGCATTTTTTATAAAGCAGGCGTAAAACTAAGCAGGTTCGGGACAGAATTAAGAAGATTTTAACGACAGATAAATTGAAATGAATGTTAGGTCTTTCAAGGGCGCAAATGACTCCCAAGAGCCCACTTCTTTAACACAGCACCCGGTCTTAAAATCTGTGCCTTCTGGTTTGGTGGGATCTGTTATTTTCACTTACAATTTATTTTTAGACCATACGAAAATTGATGTCTATTTTAGCTAATGGGTTTTGTACTATTTCATAATTAAAATAAAAGAAAACGAGTATATGCGAACTGTTATTATAAAACCCTTTAAAAGTTATTTGAAAAGGTTTACGTAAAACTTTCCATAGTTATTTGATTTTGTAAATATGTTATATTGAAGTATTCAAGAATTGAACACGAAAATACCTAGCAATTTAGATTAATGAAAAATCAGGAAACTAGTAAACTAATTTATACTTTATCTTAAAAACAGATCCTAAAAAATGTACCTATAAGAACACAAAAGCTCTATGCTCCCTCCGTCTTCATACAATCCTTAAAGGGTTAATATTGCAAAGTTACAGCTTAAAAATAAATACATTATGAATAATTCGTATGGTGTATGTGATCATGAAATTTTCAAGCTTGCGGTTTACCATTGTACAAAAATCAAAAGCCAGTTTGCATTTCCTGATGGAATTTAAATTCTGTCTGGGTCTAAGGGGCAGTGTTTAACATTTTTTACGAGATAAATGAGGTGGTATTTTATACATTAAAGATAGTACTAACTTTAACTGATTGTCTTACTTTTAATACCATAATTTAGTCTTAGTTTGTGAGCAAAACCTTATACTGAAAGAGTCTAACCGTTTCCCCTGCGTTAGAACTGGCCCGGATTTTGTTACATATACCGTATGTCCCCTTTCCGACTGCGACATAGGGCATGTAAAATCCTTCATTTGTGGTTTTATCTGTATTGTGGAACTTTAAAAAAACTATTAGTACAATATTCGTGATTTTTCTACAATGAAAGCACTCAATCGTTGGCGGCGGATCCGAAGGAGGCGTTGGCTTCATGATGACAGTACATGCACGTTTTCAAAAACAGTAAAGTAAAACATTTTAATTTGGAGTGGTTCATAGTACCTAATTTCGACCAACCATATTATTTCTAAACGTTTGGCTCAAACAAAACTTGTAGTAAATATTCCTATTCCTTGACGTTATGAGAGAATTAGTTAAAAAAGCACCAACACTTATTCACAGTAATGAGACCTATCAAATACACTTTCAAACAATATTACTAAATCAATTAATCACATCTTGCCGTCTCCTTAGATATTTTTTTAATCCATCGCTGCATTCAGTAATAACTAAATAATGTTGGTAGTTTATCCAGTGCTTTCATTACAAAACTAGCCATAACTTTAATTACTTTTCATTTTATGTAAATACAATTTCAATAAAAAAATTCATAAACTTTTACATGAAGTAAATCTATGCAAAATCGAATTTAAAATACAAAACCCCACAACTATTTGCACTAATAGGTATACCTAGGTAGTTTTCAATTTTACTGAAAAGAACCTAGCTGTAGCTTAACTTACCTATAGGAAAAGACAATTCAACTGATAATGATTTAAAGCAACCTCTCAAAGAAACTTTGTCTGTCTCTTGTTTAAATCATAGTTAGATAAAATAAAAAGCATGGCTATAGTTATAAAGTGAAAGCCGCCATTTTAAATGTCTTGAACAAACTTTGCATATTAATACACATAGAACGGTTTTCATTACAGGAACCAGTAAATATCTATTGTAATAAATATTCAAATAAATTTCCATTTCAAGCTAAGCAAAATCCTAATATATTATAAAAACTTCGGTTTACTTTGGCAAGAGTGCGCGGGTGAATGTTGTTGCAAATACTTATTATTTTTATCTTCAACCCTTCTACTGATACGATTTGCTTGAAAGTGTATACCTGATTTTTAATATGAGGTCAGAGAAAAAAATCGCACGGATTGATATCGAACGATCTTGGAGGCCATTGTATTTTTCACCTCTTCATATACATCTATTAGGAAATGCATTACGTAGGTGACGTAGTGCGCTGGATATTCATCATTCTTATATCAAATATAATCTTGTCCGACAATACTGTAATTTTGTCGGCAATTTGATTTTGTAGTAATTCATACTTTTAGAATTTAAATTACCATCATTGAACACAGGTCCTACAATTTTGTTTTTTAATATACCCCAAACGTTGACCTTTTGGGGATATTGGGTGTTTGACTGTACAACAATATGTGACTTTTCTTTCGCCCATTGTCGATGCACTTGCTTGTTATGTCCTGATACCAAATGGAACGTGCATTCGTCCGTAAAACAAATAAATATGTAAGGTTCTTTTGCAAATTACACATTTCCATAACTATCTAACAAAACGTATTCCTACTATAAGTATCTGTTTGTAACAAATCCTAATGTCCTAGGATTTTGAACGTAGATCATGTGTTTCGCTTTAAAATTCTGTACACATGAGATTTACCGATACCACATTCGGATGCTATTTGTCTCACACTAATTTTCAATCCTCGCTAGAATATTAGTTTCCATATCTTATAGGAGTTTTCTCTTATGCCTTGCAATGTGCTCCGGATTAACACATCCCTTTTCCTCAAAACTATGTATTACTCTAAAAATTGTAGAAGCATTTTGAACTAGCCTATTTGTAAAATTTACGGCAAATATGTCACTAATACATCTTAAGGAATAGCCGATGTAAAACCATTAAATAACTAGGTTTTCTCTTCAGTTGTATAAATAATCATATTGTCATGCGCAAGCAGGAAGCGATAAGATTGGAAAATAAGGACCTCAACACAAGTACTTGCAATAGCAATTTCAATTAAAGTAACAACTGCTTATATTTTGTTTTGTGCTACGGTGACTGTGATTCATTCCTTTAACTAAACGTTTGTATACCTAATATGCATTAAACTTGTTAAAGAGTTTTAAATATAATTTAGCAATGATATTTAATGATCGGGTGTATTGTTTGTAGGGAGAAAATCAAAAATATTATTCAACTAGTCGCCTTTTTGTAAATTTCAGGTATAATTAAGATAGAGACATGAATTTAAAATTTTGCAAGTAATTTTCCGAATGATTATTAATGTTTCTGTCTCTATTTGGTGTTTAGAAAAAGAAAACTAGTGGGATTGTGTGTGAGTGTTCTTTCCACCCAAAATACATTCAACCAATAAATAAATGACACGGGTAAATTCTGTTTAAAATTACTAAAACAGACTTCTGGAATACAATGCACATTCAAAGAATTAAACCACCAAACATGCAAATGCTGTCGTTATGCGAACGCCCCCAACGCTCCTTTCGGATACGCCGCCAACGATTAAATGTTTTCAGTGTAGAAAAATAACACGAACATTATACCAGCAGTTTTTTTAAAGTCTATAATGAAGGTAGAGCCACAGATTAAGAATTTTACATGCGAATTCCTTATGCTACGGTCGGAAAGGAGACATACGGTATATTGAAAAAGTCCCAATCACAATCACAGACTCAAATAAGAAAAACATTGTTACGTCAGTTTTGGCCCCAGAAAGTCTAGTTGATAATCCATCTACAAACTCCGTCGGGTACCTTACTAAAATTCTTATATTCCAATGTTGTACCGAAAACCTCAACTGTACTAATACGAGTAGTTGCCGATTAACTTAGTGAAAAAGAAGATGTAAGTGTTTGAAAAAGGTTGCTGAATGTTATCGTATGGGAAATACCATTCTTAATGTAGATTTAACTTCGGCGTCACCTAATCCCAAAACACGACAATTTTTAAGGTAAAGTCGCAGTAGAAATAACAAGGAGATGCCGAAGCTCGACATCAGAAAAGTGATTCTGGTCTAAACTTCGTTCGAGAAATAATGGAGTACACTAATGCAAAAACCATGCTAAAATAAACGTTAATAATAAAGGACACTAATATATCTATTTAAAAACTGCTAGCTGAAAGGCCGGTTTCCAATATCAATGACTAATTTACCTGTAGATATAACGCCTCTAGGTAATTTCAATATATTCTATTACATCAAGGCTGTCGCTTTTACCTTTACATTATTTGTGAAAAACACCAATATAAGACTATTACCCAATTAATATCCATTAATATCCAATGTTGCCATAAAGAATTTCTTGCATACCCTTATCCTGTTGTTATCTATTTCAAAGTAAAACGCCGAATTTAAATGTCTGAAATCCAGTGTACTTGAGCAGCAATATTTGGGTTTGATGGTTTCTGTATTTCTAACGATGAATTCTCTTTGCTGTTGTAAATTGCCAACTTTACAGAAATTACTGAACAAGACTTCTCTGTTTTGGTCAATTTTCAGTCTGCAGTTTAATCGACACTTATCTCTACATGGTGGCTTGATTTTTTAGGCAGAAATGTTTCTTTGATGTAGATGTTGATAAATAGGCCTTTCCTGAATTCCTGAGATTCTTGGCCCTTTTTGCTAATCCAATTATCTGGGGTTGTCTTGCTCTTCATTCTTTTTTTCCTTGCTGCCAGAGGATTCTGCACCGAATCCTTCATCACTACCAGAAACACTTCCTGAACTTCCACTAACCTTAAAATTTTTGTCAAGGTCGGTATCGTCGACATCACTTTCGTTACTGTTGATAGGCGACACGTAGTAATTTCTTTCACTTAATTTAGTAAACCGCAATTTCATAGTACCCTCGGTACCGCATGAGGACACTGCATAAATATCTGCATGACGAGGTTGACCATCATTTGCCACAGCCGTAGTATTCATAGGTTCTTCAACGAATACTTGGCATTCAGTACTGGACCTTGGAGCCACAAAATTATGTTCACAAATTTCATTTGTTCCACCTTCTACTAAAACTAAATTTTCATGTTGATCGCTTGATGTAGATTTACTGCCTGTCTCTGCGCTGTCACGAGTTACATTTAATATTGAAGACTCTTCGGCTAACTCTGTGACTTTATCAGGTTGATTAAGAGCGTTGGTATCTCCAAATACCTTCTTCGTTGTTGTCATATGGTTCTAAACCCTTGAACATCCGGCCAAAGCCATTATTCCCTCTATGCGACTTTGTTTCCCAAACATTACTAAAACAATACCAATTAAGAGTAATCACCAACTATTCATCAAAAGTAAAGTAAATTAACATAAAATTATCAATTTAACTTACCTTGGTCTACTAAAGTGATACAATTCTAAATGCTCCCAATACAAGACTATCTTCTTATCAAGAGAAGTGACACATCACCAAATGTTTCTAAGGAAACCACTAAATTATCAACAAAAACGACACAACTCAAAGTAATACAGTTTAAAAAAACAAATTACAAGTGCACTCCACGACGGTCATGGATCAACTAAAGATGCCACGCTACTAAAAACATCAAACTCATTCATCAAAAAGGGCGCAAACTCCACCTGGTGGCCAGATTTTGAACTTAAGTTAATACGGTTTTGTAGACTGATAGAGTAGTCTTTAAGATATTCATTTCTGATTCTAACTCAAAAATAAGGATTTTTGAGTTGTGTCACCTTCATCGCAAAAATGTGATATTTTGCACAGCAGCACTGGGAAGCTCCATTAATCTGTTTGATACGTATCCCTGCAATAACTCTTAAGTATTTCGCAAAGTTTAAATTTTCATCATAAGAAAACGGATCTATCATGTCATTTCCAATAATGCCAATCCATGCGTTGAATCCTCATTCAACTTGATATCTAACTTGACGATTTAAATGTGGATTATTAACTGACCAAAAATTGTGCTTTTACGATTAAACGTACCACAATTTGTAAATCGACTTTCATCAGACCACAGAATTTTATAGTTAAAATTCAGACTATTTTCGTGCTTTCTAATGTATCAATTGCAAAATTTCACCCTTCGAATTTGATCTTCATTGCGCAGCCACTGACATGATCGTTCATGATATGAACGGTACGTGAATCGCTTTCAAATTGTTCTTGACGTAGAGTTAGCAACACCTGTGTCATTCAATATTTGTCTAAGAGAGATACGAGAATTGGCGACAACTGCTTGTAAACGCTGTTTTCATTGTTTTCGTTTATTCGTCGATTTTGTTTTGATTTAAGAAAATTCCATAATTTAAGAGGTTATTCTTTAATCGCCAAAACACAGCTGTTTGGTTGGCGTCTTTTTGGGTACTTATTTAAATGCATTTCTGCAGCTTTAGTATCATTTCTTCCAGAAAGAATAAAACATAATAGTAGGGGATGGGGCCGGTTTTGGGACAGATCCACATTCCTCCCTATGCACTCGATATCTAACTTACGTTTTTACATGTAAATTCTCACTAGGAGGATCTGCTAGAATTATTATCAACTATTAAGTTGGAACCTTCTAAAATGTGTATCAGAAATAGATTAGATTCAACGACCTAGGATTAAGAAACCAATATTTTATTTATTTTACTCATATAACTATTATATTTTTCATTCATTCGATTCGGAAAGTCATATACGTATTTGCAACTAAATTTCTGCATATATACAAAAATCAAGGACTATCATTAGTATCATTAGTTACAGACGCTTGATTTTGCACGTACATCAGAGCTTTATATTGTGAAATTTGATATTTTTGTACTTTTCAACTGCACGTGGTCTTAATTTTAGTGCCCATACTTTGTTTACATATGCTGGGTTTTATTAAATGTAGCAATTCCTACATTTCAAACGGCACGTACGTTTTCGCCTCAATTCTCTATACTTTCAAAAATATACCCGCTTTTAAATGTTTGCTGGTATAAACTATATGCGTTTTATTAACTTAAGATTTCTTACCCAAATGCATCTAGGTTAAAAGAAATTTCATTTTATCTTTATTTTACTTTAAATATGCCGACTTTATATTTATTTTGAGCTCAGGAATGTTTTAATTCTTTTAAAATAAACTTAGTCGCGTCCGCATTTATTTGTTTTGATGAATGTGATTAAGTTATTACTGAATGTGCTTCCTTAAATTAACTGCACCTGGTTAGTGATTGTATACAGAGTGATTTGTATCTGCTTTTGTATAATGAACGAATTATTTACTTTTATGATTTAAATATTTGGTTTTCTTGATTTTTATAATGTCTAAATGAAGTATTCCTCCCTTATGACCTTACATACGCTTAAATAACCCTATTACCATAGCATTATAAATATAATATATATATATATATATATATATATATATACAGAGTGTCCCAAAAGTCATGGTCCAAATTGGAGGATTTGATAGCTGAGATTAATACCTATTCAAATAACTATATATGTTGTTATCCAATTGTGCATGGTTTCAAAGTTATAACGACTTTTGCGTTTTGTGTCAAAATTGTGCAGAACTTCGAATATTAATTTGCAATAAAAGAAATACTGACCTTTTGAAGGTAGTTCGTTTTCTATTGTATGCGTAAATGTTGCGTGTTTAATAAATCAGGACTTCCTTAAACATTTACTTCTTATCGCAAGCGAAAATCATACTTTTTCCATAATTTTGGTTCTATGAAAAATTGTGCGTGCTTTTCAAACTGACATTACTCAAAACAAGTATTACCACCAAAAAGTGCACACCTAGCCAAAAAACTTCAGTAACCTATGCACTTTGTTTAAAGGTATAACTGGTAGGTCTAAGATTAAATGCATAGAAATTTTTGGGTAATTTGTAGGTACAATCCCAAGAACCACTTTTATTAAAGAATTCGTAAGAAATAGCCAACTAATAATTTTCATAAAATATGAACTTAAAATAATCAAGTGTATTTAAAATTCGTTTATAGCAAATGTTCGAATGTCCTGCCACTAGTTCTTATACATAAACGACACGCCTGAAGGCGGACCGGACCGTTTTCTCTCAGCCTTCCAACGGCTTCACGTATTTTTTGTACAAAGGTCCTGCTCGTTTGTAGTATGTGTTTCATACACATTTTCTTTCATATAACCCCACACAAGATGTAATCCAGGGGGTTGGGGTCGGGCGAACGCGGTGGCCAGTAGATAGTACCTCTTCGTCCTACCCAACGATTGGAATATGCATGATTTAAGTGTTCTCTAACATTACGAGCATTATGTGCTGGAGCACCATCGTGTTGAAACCTTACATTTGATTTTCCAATGCTCCACCCGAAGGTACTACATTGGCCAGAAAGCGAGTTTCTTTTACCTAGAAAATTTGGAATTTTACCGAACCCTTGCTGTTCCAAGCAAGGCAGGGATCTTTAGCGTGCATGACAACACACACAGGGACCTCCAGTTTACCTCTCATCCGAACGAGGGTGTATTTTTGTGAAAAATGCTCGCCTAACATTTTTCAAGCGGACCGTGTCGGGATTTGAACCCTGGACCTTGGGCATAGTAATCACACACATACCAACTACGCCACGGAGCCGCCGCATCGTGTTGAAACCACACTATACGCCTAGTTTCTAGAGGGATATCTTCTAGAAGATCGCTTAATTCGTGTCGAAGAAAGTGAAGGTACCGTTGTGCATTGAGCCTGGGTGGGTTTCAACACGATGGCGCTCCAGCACACAATACTTGTAATGTTAAGGAACACTTAAATCTTGCATATATCAATCGTTGGGTAGGACGAGGAGTCACTAACTATTGGCCACCGCGTTTGCCCGAACTCAACCCCATGGATTACTTCTTGTGAGGTTATATAAAAGAAAATGTGTATAACACACATACCACAAAAAAGCAGGAATTCGTAGAAAAATACGCGAAGCCATTTGAAGGCTGAGAGAAGACGGTTACGCCTTCAGGTTTTTAAAACGAAATTTCTTAAGACGGTGTCGTTTAAGTATAAGAACTGGTGGCAGGACATTCGAACATTTGTTGTAAACGAATTTTAAATACATTTGATTATATTGGGTTCATATTTTACAAAAATTATAAGTTGGCTATTACTTACGAATTACTTAATAAAAGTGCTGTTTTTGAGATTGTACCTACAAATTACCCAAAATTTTTCTATGCATTTAATCTTAGACCTACCAGTTATACCTTTAAACAAAGTGCATAGATTAATGAAGTTTTTTGGATAGGTGTGCACTTTTCGATGGTAATACTTTTTTTGAGTAATTTCAGTTTGAAAAGCACGCATATTTTTTCATAGAACAAAAATTATGGAAAAATTATGATTTTCTCTTGCGATAATAAGTAAATATTTAAGAAATTCCTCATTTATTAAACACGCAACATTCACGCATACAACAGAAAACGAACTACCCTCAAAAGGTCAGTATTTCTTTTATTGCAAATTAATATTCGAAGTTCTGCACGATTTTGATACAAAGCGCAAAAGTTGTTATAACTTTGAAACCATCAATAATTGGATAACAACATATATAGTTATTTGAATAGGTATTAATCTCAGCTATCAAACCCTTCAATTTGGACCATGACTTTTTGGACACCCTGTGTATATATATATATATATATATATATATATATATATATAATGTTATCTTACTTGAAACTCAGAAGAGGGAACTTTTCATTTATTTGACTTGACACACTTTTTATGTGAACGTATTCGTGCCCACATGATAAGGTATTAGACGCGTCAGCGTGATACACTACTAATCAAAGCAAATGTATTATAAAGCTAATAAGTTTAGAATACAAAATTACGTTTTTGATGCCATTCCTAACATTTAAAACCGCCATAAGAAATTGACAACCTTTTGAGTATGAACAATATAAAACACAAAATTAATCTCTCCTTAGATCAAGAATGCATGTAACCTAATAATTATATTTCTTAAAAGAAATAACCTAACCCTAGTGATGGGATTTACTAATGCAAAAACTGTTAAAATGAAATATAATCATAAACATTTTAAAGGAACGTCGCACTGTGTGACACAGGCTTCAATCTCCGTGCTTTTTGACTGAGACGTCCAGCAACGGTTGTTTATTGTTCTCTTCCATGGCGAAGTAGATATTTTGGAGGGTATTATTTAGATGCCTTAGAAGGTTGTTTAGCTAATGTCTTACGTACGTCAATATAATAAAGATTTCATCAACGCAACAAAGCCGCATCTTTGGTTTGTAAATAGAAGCCTCTAAAATATATTGTTGTATCCTCTCCATAACATCGTCATTAGAACAACATACCAAAATAACAGGACCCAAGATAGACTTGAAAAATATGAAATCTATTTCAACCATATCAAACACAACTAAGAGAATCATCAAGGATGCAATAGAAATAGAAGAACATCCGAATAATGTAAACAACCGTGACGACACACAGCGGATTCCCGAAGCATGAAAACCAATTTTTAATACATTAAACAATAATAAAGCACCAATAGAATACCTCAAGTACAATGAAACACAAATTAGTCAAGTAAGACTGATGAAAAACAGTTAGGCTCAAGGAACCGGAACCAATCAAGAGTATATAATCTGCAGCTAAGGTAGATTAGCAATATTCTGATAGTAACTGGAAGCCAACGCCAACAGTCACTGGACACCTAAGAATGACTGATGTGATTCAATTGAAAGGTTGTCAGACCTAGGATTTTATTCAGAATTCATCGATAAGAACACGGGCTGATATCTGGTACAAAAGTGCATCACATATGTTTGAAAAAATCGAAATTAATCTGTCATATTCAAACAGCTATAAATCTCATAAAAAAGTTTTTGATTACGATAGTATTGGCAAATTAAAAAAGCTACCTCTGGAGTTTGAGTTTGCAGTTAATGAATTAAGTTCATTGAAACGTTGTGCTACAGCATAGAGTGGCAATTCCAGAGAGTGGCGTTTGTTAGCGTTCTCAGTTAACCGACATTATAAACTTTTATACTTGAAAAAAAGGAAGTTAAAGTTGAATCTATAAAAAGGCTTTTCTTTATCAAGTAGATAAAATTACATGTGTATGAAACAATGGGGTTCTTAATTGCACATAATACTTGCATTTTAAATGGCACATTTTTCTATAATGATATTAATAATTAAATGAAAACACTTGTAACTTTTATCGTAGTTCAAATCCTGGATATACAAGCTTTTATTGGAGACTAGATATTTTGAGCTATTTCTAGACAATCCTAAATGATTAAGGGGGCTTGTAATAGAGCACTTACAGTGGATTGGTTGATTAGTTAAATTTCAGCAATAAAGCATCCATGCACTTTCCCATAGATATAGACATGACGCTACGCATCACTCATAGTAAAAGATTTAAATCTTTTACTGAAGAAACCTGATGATTGAAAGCTGCCAGTGGCCACACCTTTGCTACACACCTTGTTTTCATAAAAAGAAAGTAGTGCCTGTAGGTCTCATTACTATTGAAACAACAAGAACAAATTAAATTTGAACATTAATTCAGTACCAAAGAAACAGTTTAAAATAGCAACGACGTACTCATGTATGAATTGAAAGAGGTGCACCACCTTAGACCCAAGATTGACAACAGCAGATTATGCATTCCTATATACCACGAAATGTAGACGATGTAATAGTAATTAATGTTTATCAAATAGTTTAAGTTCGAATGCGCGAAAAATTCTATGCAGTTTTATATTATTTCAGTTTATAGTCACAGACGATTTCTAATTCAAGTCATTGTTTCGAGAAATCGGACTCCGGAAATATGTATATATACATAGTCGAAACGTATAGCATGGGTCCGGTTTCATGGCAGATATTAGCCAACGCCGTGTTAAATGCTTATCATGTCATTTGCACAAACTTTTATACTAACTGGAATGCCAGAAAGTAATTACTAATCAGTGCATCATTAACTATCAGTTACGAATGATATTACCCGCACCTCTAAACTAAAATTGTAAAAAGTTATGCAGGCGCAAATTGATAAACACCTAGTTTGAATATTAAAATTGAGCAGTAAATCTCTAGGGCGTCTGTTGCAGACTTTCCTGTTTCATAAGCAAAGAAGGGTATTTTTGAAGGGGGCATTATCTGCTAAAAACAGACGCTCTGTGTAATAAAATAACCATCCATCATCCAGTGTAACAAATTTAAAGAACTCTCAGTGATTAGTGTAAGTTTTGCGATATAGTTATCAACTTTGCACACGATAATTAACTGCACATTCTTTAGCTACTACGTATATCAAGAGCTGAAATATAATGTCTAAAGTTTCGAAATCCTTACATACATCTTGCTTACATGTATAAATCTTATGGGTTTCCTCTTGGCAATAGGATTTGCTTTGTTGAAAGCATTTCCTTTTTATATCTTGTGATTCTTGTTTCTTTACAAATAAGTCTTTATAAAATAAAATTTTTCAGAGATCTGTTTTGCCACTGTTTTTATGAACAAACTGCGACCTATCAGAAATTTCTAGTATTGTAGTACCCTGTCGCTTTAAACAATTAAATGTAATTCCAAAAACATTTAAACCAAAATTTCATTATCGAAAGCCACATATATAGCCGAAATTAACAATTTACACAGACAATCATTTTATCGTAAATTTTACCCTATCCTACTTAAACAAGTAGATCGTTTGTCTTTAATTTATACATTAATTCTTTTAGACGCTTTTATTTAACAGTATAACGTGCATTTTCTAATGCTCATTTGAAAGTACTAAATTGGTTCATAGTTGAATTTCTTTTACCTAAAAATTTGGAATTCAACTAAATCCTTGCCGTACTAAACACAATAGGTACGGTTAGCGTGCGCAACAGCACTCACACGAGACCTATATTTAACCTCTTATCCATAGGAAGTCGCATTTTTGTAAAAGAAAAGCTCACTTAACATTCTTCTATCAGCCCGTGTCGGAAATCGACATCGAGATCTTATGCTTAGTATTTATATTCAAACCTCAACTAATTCAAGATATTGCCTGATACTATTTATGTATTGAGAATAGAAAACATAAACAAATGAATTTGATGAAAAATACTCTTATTGCTTTTCAAAATAATCGCCTTTAAGATCTATATACTTTTGCATGCGATTAAACCACCCTTCAAAGCACTTTATACAGTCAGAAGATGGTAGCTCTAAAACATGCGTTTTGAATATCCCAACCGCTTCTTCGGGCGATGAAAATCGTTGTCCACGTAGTTTATCTTTAATTACTGGAAAGTCATGGGGTGCCAAGTCGGGGCTGTAAGGCGGATGACCCATCAATTCGATCTTTTGTGTGTCCAAATACTCGTTTGTTGCATGAGATGTATGTGAGCTAGCATTGTCATGATGCAAAATGATTCGTCGTTTTGGGTTGGTTTCGCTCAATTTACCGAAAATTTCAAGCAAACAAATGGTCGTATACCACGCTGAATAAACGGTCTTTTGATTTTCGAAAGCCACAGTTGCCACAGGACCGGTTTTCGTGAAGAAAAACGCCACCGTTTGCTTCCTAACGCTACGAGAACGAACAACTTTTGTTGTCTTTGCTTCACATTGAAACACCGAAATTGTCGACTGGCCTTATCTTTCTGGCTCATACGCATAAATCCACGACACGTCACCTGTGACGATGTTGTATACCGCATTGGCTGCATCACAGTTGCATTTTGAAATTATTTCACGCCACCAATCGACACGAACATTTTTTTGAGCATCTGTCAACAAATGTGGAATTCAACGCGCATACAGCTTCCGAACACACAAATGTTCGTGCAAAATCTTATGTATGCTAGTCATACTAATGCTTAAACATCTCTCGATTTTTGATATGTCACATGACGATCTTCTTCAACTAGCTTTTGCACAGCAACAATATTTTCTGGAACGACGACCGATTTTGGACGACATTCTTTAACTTCGTCCGTAAGCGAACTACATCCATGTTTGAATTCAGTGTACCAGTGATATACAGTGGCTGTGGATGGAGTTTTATCGCTAAAAGTTGAATTTAGTTGATTGATGCATCGTTCTTGAGTTAGACCACGTCGAAAGTCATAATAAATTATAGCTCAAAAATTTTCGGGAGTTAATTCTATATTTTGGCTGAGATGAAATTTTAGATACTGCATCATTCATTCACCATTTTGTTTTCGACCTTACTTAAGGTCAGTTTAACGCAGCTCTAACTTCTTTTCTATTCTGTGCTAATCTAAAAAGCTCTACATACCCTTCACAACCTAAATTTCTAATAATTTGACTAATATAGTTTGGTCTAGGTCTTCCTATATCCTTCTATCTTTTCCTATCCACCTAGCTCTACATAGATATTAGCAACCTGATGGTTGTTAAAGAACTCTAACATGTTTATATGATTACCATTTATAAGGAAATGAAATATAACCTGGTTATCCGCTTCAAAAAAAGAAAAGTGTTAAATTATATGTTATGGTAAGGCTTAAGCAACGAATCGCTGCCAACATGCCAGACCGCTACCTAATTGTGAGTTATGTCATGGTGACGTTTATTAAATTATATGTTATGGTAAGGCCTAAGCAACGAAACGCTACCAACATGCCAGACTACTAACTAATTGTGAGTTATGTCATGGTGACATTTAGTTAACTGATTTTTATTTTTTTTTGTTTTGTTTTCGAACTTACTTAAAATCGGTTTGACGCAGCTCTAAATTTTCTATTCTGAGCTAGTCTAAAAAGGTCTGCATACCTTTCACAACCTAAATCTTTAATAATTTGACTAATATAGCTTTGTCTAGGCCTCCCTACTCTATTTTTATTTGGTAGTCTATAATCTAAGACTTTACTAAATAGTCCCTCATGTCTTAACTGGTGCCCTATCATTCTATCTCTCCTGACCTTCAATTGTTTCCACATACAGGGTTCCTCACGTATCCTTCTATAAACTTCCTCGTTTGTTACTCTATCTGTCCAACTAATCTTTAACATTCTCCTATAACACCAAGTTTCAAAAGCTTCTATCTTTTTCTTATCTACTTCTTTAATTGTTCAAGTCTCACTACCGTATAGTAGAACGCTCCATACGTACGACTTTAAGAAAGTTTTTCTATTATCTAAACTAATGCTATTAGCTATTAGTAAGTTTTTCTTTTTTAAAAACATTTTTCTAGCTTGAGCTATTCTAGCTACTATATCCCTTCTGCTACGTCCATCCTTTGTAATTATACTACCTAAATAGCAAAACTCATCTACCTCCTCTAACTCGGTATTACCTATTTTTAATTTTGGTTTAGAACTAGGCTGTAACTCACTTGTCATTATCTTTGTCTTTATTGAGTTAATTCTCATACTATAGTTACTCTGTAGTATCTCATCTAAAATATTTAAAAACTCTCCTAACTCTTTTCTAGACTCTGCTATAATGGCTATATCATCTGCAAAATGTAACATGTCTATTTTCTGTTCCTGTGCACTAATACCTATCTTTTCTCTCTCTAGCTAAGTTTGAAGCTTCCTCAATATAAACATTAAAAATCAAGGGAGACAGCATACAACTCTGCCTAACACCATTTCTAATCTTAGCTTCCTTTTCTATTTCATCAAATCTAATTACTACGCTTTGGTTTTATATAGACTGTAAATAATTTTCTATCCCTATGAGAAATTCCTATTTTTGCAAAACCCTGAACATAACAATCCAATTAACCCTATCAAATGCTTTTTCTAAATCTACAAACGCGAAATGAGTCTTTTTATTTTTTGTAACCTTTTTTCGATAATTACCCTAAAGACACTGCATAAAACACAAATTGTGCTCGCACGTCAAAACGTTCTGAGTATCTATAATCTCAAAAATGTCAAACTTTACGATAGCAATTTCAGATTTCACCTGGCAATATCAGCTCTCAATACATAATTAGTGTTCCTCGTAGTATGGTTTATGTCGACAGACGCTGGCAGTCAGGTTCTTAACGCCCGAATCGGTGATACCATGGAGTTTGTACGTGCAACTAGTTCAAGGTAGGTATATAATTGATTTCCTACAAACAGGATAGCATAATATAAATTTAAAGTTAATTTGTATCCCACTACGTTGATTATGAATTTATACGTGTACGTAGTTGCAGAAAAAGGAACTGTCATTCTGCTCACTAATACTCTCTTCGATAGACTAACAGCGAACCTTCACTATACGATATAAAAATTTCCAAATAATAACTCAAAGATAGAGGTTCAAGAGAAACATCATTTTAATTGGATAAACAACATGTTTATAATGCAGGTGTTGTAGTAAAAGATATAAAAATAATCTTAGTCCTGTGGGTTTGATACGCGTTTAAAATACAAACTAATTTATCTGTTTAGGAATTTTTAAAATAAAGCAGTTTTGGTGTAATCCTAAAGAACATTATATTTATAGAATTTAAGTCAACGCCTGATTCTTATAGTAAACTAATTCTAGTCAAATAGAGGCGTGTTATACAATGGTGTTTGTGGTGGCAGATAGTCTTTGTTTCGAACTAGGGGCGTTGACTGTTTACATGATGCCAAGGGGTTCTAAAAATATAAAGTAAGGAAATTTCGAAAAACTCTTCTTATCTGCTATTCTATTTATTTATAATTATTCCGCTTATTACATACAAAAGTATGTTTTAAGGGAAGATACCCCACGGAAATGACACAAAAAGGACAATATTCAAATTCTCAGTAATAAATCATGAGAGCACAAACTTTCATTAAGAAGTTCGTGTAAATAAAAGTGCGTTTTATATTTGTCAAATAGATAGATACTCTACGAATATCTTTCACTCATTCATCAAGTAAAAATTCCTAATAAGAAACATTCCTTTACTTTTGCCGAAATAAATTTTGCATAAATTTATTAATATAAACGTCCTACTAGTCGATAGTTACGTAGTCGGTTATTATTTGTTAAATAAACTCAACAGTTGCTCGATAACGACGACATCATACCTGCTATTTACAAAGAGACGCATTCGATGTGGTTAGAAATTAAAAGAAATGGGTTTTATATATATACTTTGCATTAATGTAAGCGTTCGGCGAATGAAATTATTTGTTATGAACAGAATAATTCTTATTGGTATAAAGTACGTGCACCTTTGCGAGTATTAACCCTGGGTTACAATGGAATTTCTGGAACAAATAATTGTGGATAATTTAAATTAGTTGTTATATGTAAGAGTAGATTTACTTTGAAAGGATGATTGCTACATTTCTGCGAGCCAGTGAAGTTATTTGAAAAGTACTTAATTCAATACAAACAAGTGCAAAGTAAAAATATAGTAATTGAAATTGTTTACGGTTAGATTGTTTTCTTTGCACCGATTCAGTAAAATCGTAGGTAGACATATGAATTTTAAATTAGTTAATGGGGCTTTTCAGAGTTCCAATTAATAATCAATTAATGTTTCAATTAATACTTCAATTAGTACCACAAATACAAGCTTAGACATTTCTTCAGATAGTACCATATACATTTCTTCCAATATTAAAAATTATTTGATTTAATGTTGTTGCTGACGAGTTCGTTGTAAGTAGCTTTCTTTAATTTAGACCTGGTAAAGGTATTGTGTAATTTTATTCAAGAAATGATCCTTGTGAAGAAAGTTTGTGCTAAAAGTTTAAAGTATTAGAAAATTGTTTAGTGTAGAATTAATTCAAAGCTCCTGGAATCAAGGTTACCTTAGCTTTTAAGATTTGTGTTTTTTAGTAAAGGACTTTATGAAAATATTTAAATCAGTATTTTATATCTAATAGTTTTAATGCGAGAGGTTGTTGTCTTAACATCTAATTAATTCATAAATTCGTTTAGAAAATTATTTATAACAAAAGGAATAAATTTACACGTGTCTCTCATACACGGGATATTTTAAAGATTAAAGCAAGGTGGTAGGAGTACTTGATACTGGAAATTCATTTAACTTTATTGTAAGTGTAAATTGAAGCTTTAGTTATTTTTATAGGATTTATACTGCACTAATTCTTACTTCTTTATATTATTAAATGTAAATATTTGTACTCCAAAAATTTTAATAAAGTTTAATATACTAATTTGCTTTAGCAGAAGAGTATTTATGTTTTATCAACTGAAATAGCCAAAAAGTGATTTCTTTTGTTTAAATAGGAGATTCTGCGTCTGCTGAATACAAAGGTATACTTCAATATCACAACGGAAAATAGGTACCCAATTCGTGGGATTCATCTTCCAACAACACATGTTAGTATTTTGCTTTACTATTATTCATCCATTCCATAAAAAATGTTTCTTGTAGGCATTTCTTTGTGTAAAGGACAAAAGTCTTATCCAAAAATTTTTAAGCAATTGACACACGTACTGCATTAGCTACAACTTCTTTTTAAAAATATAAGAGATTGCACTACTGCCACTTAATATCGAAATAATAGGATCCAATCCCAAAAAAGGGTATTGATGGTAAAATACTAATTGTAACAGATACACGACGATGAGCTTTGAACGAAGTAAGGTTTATGTCTGATTCCATACTGTCGCTAATAAGAAAAGATCTTTTAAACAATCTACAAATATAAGTAACATCTTTATAAAAAAATGCGTAGAATATACATATTATATTCGGATGTATCGAGATATAAACAGTGTTTGTTACAATATGTCTAGAGAAGGTGTGCAAAGTATAAGTACGAAAATTGTGACATACCTTCAATTGCAGCAACATTAAAAACGGTTTATTAAGTCATAAATAAATAATATGCATTGCTCGTGATTTTAAGAGCTCGCTAAAGAAGTATTGCAATAATTTTCAATGAACCTTTTGTACAATAGGGTGAAATTTTATAAAAATTGTAGAATGTGCGCAGTGTATGGCAATTATGTTTTGAGAAATCTATTTGGGCTTAACACAAAAACAAGCGAAGAGAATACTTCCTTTGCTTCTCACTGCATTTTTCCTGCAATTTCACGGGTCGTTCGAACGATTCCATCACACCAAGAAGCGACGTGCATAGTGTTTCGAACACGGGTTTCTTAAAAATGATTTTTAAGATGCAGTTTTATCTTAGAGAAGAACAAAGCCTCAAAAAATAACTTCCAGACTCCAGGGGAGTGTATATTATGCTAAAGAATGTATCCGTTTTGTGCAGTATATGGAAGCACACAATAGACCTGCTACATGAAACGCCCCATAATGTCTATATTAATCGTCTGACTAGGGATCCAATTCATACTCCACCACTAAATGTATATCAACAGTGAACAATAAAATAAAATTGGTGTTTGGTTACAGGTTGAACATTCCTGTTTCTTGGAAGCCCTCAGCCTTTATTCGCGTACTGCAGGTTTCGCTTTTTAGTCTCGTGTTTGTATTTAAAGACACGCGCTGTTTCTTTCCTACCGGTAGTAATGGTTTGTATCAAGCAATGTTCTTCATCTCCAACGAACTATAAAAGTTTCAGCAGACGGAGAGATACAGCTCTTTTTAATCAACGTTCAAAGGTTTCGCAGTTTGCATAACCTTCATTGTCAGTAGATATCACACCGCAATTTTAACAACCATTGTCAACTGTAATTGTGTGGGAATATTCCACATTTAGGTTTTTAAGCATGGTGTATGAAAATCCTTCACGGGGATAGTCGTTCATCAATTCATAGTTATCTATATGACATTTTGTCTACTTAGATATATACGTGATTAGGTCGATTGATTAAGCGTTGTCTTCAAAACAAAGTAACTGCTTAAATTACACGTATTTGCAGAACAGACAACTTCCTTATTATTTCTTGATTATTTACGTGTCTATACCACCTTTATTGAAGAAATTTATAACATTGTTAGAGGTATATCATTTTATAGTGTATTTGTAATCTAAAAAACTCATTGTTCCTTAAAAGGCTTCCTATATATGAAAAGGTGATGGAAAGAACGGCATTGGCAATTTATGGATCGATGCATTTACTGTCTGGAGTATTTCCAGTAAGTAAACACCTATTATTCTGTAAAAGAATCAACAACATCATTTTATTGTATTGTCAGCTCCTTGTACAATAGCATCCACTGAAAGAGTATAAAAAGAACGCCAAAACAAATTATATCCAAAGGCACAAAAAGCTCATAACAAGTTTGTAATTTAGAAGTATTTACATCTAACGGCTTTGAGGAATCTTCTAACCGCGCTTGGATTTCTATACCCTTTTGGTTTTTACATTACAAATGAGTTCGTACTTCTGAACTGCTGTTTGTGATGGCATTTAATTAACTGGTTTTAAAAAGTTAGATTCCATTCATTCTCTATGTAATTTAAACAAAATGTGGGTTGCCAAAGTATTGGAATTCAATAACAACTTTGTTCTGCTGTGATCTTGATAATAATTTATTAACGTTGAATCTAATATTATAGGCTTACAAAAATAGTCAACTGTTTTAATTACACTTAGTCAATTTAGTAAGAAATTGTTTGCATGTTTTACAGTTACCACGCCTCTGCAATAAATGGACACTTCAATCACTGCCAACCGAAGCAGACTTAGCAGCACTAAAGCTTTCCCGATATTGCATTTTTTTTGCATATGGGCGTGTCTAATAAACAGAATTCACAGGGAAGGTAGAATGCATCCAGTGGATCGTTCCTCGACTTTTTTAATTTAGCTGTCTTAATTGGAGCACGTTTAATTCGCGGTTCTTTTAAAGGGATTGCCAAAACACATTCACTGTCATCCATTCAAATTTAACTAGAACATTTATTACATTTATCGGTAGAATATTCATGTTTTGGATAAGATAAACTGAAAACTAATTTGTGATGTTAATTAACCTGTCTTCAGACATATTTATTTGGAATGTACTTTTTATGCTTTAAATACTGCAGAGTAAGCTATAAATTTTAAACATTTTAGTGGTATTTACGTTTAGAATACCAACATAACTAAAGAATATACTTTTCTGGCCCTCCAAAATTTATAAACTCCACTGTGTAATTTGAACTTTGAAATTGTCAAATTACGCCATCGTGTTGTAAGCTTATTATATAAAGCTGTATAAAATTTCTCTTAGGCTTTATACTGTACGAACTTGTACATACACACAGACGGAAGTAGAACTGAAGGCACGAGATAAAGTAGATACAACGATTTCGTAAAATATGATGTGATCATTGTACTTCCCTTCACATGTATACGGTAGGTGCCGATAAAACTTGTCTGAATTATCATAATTATTTTTTAAGGGTTTAAACATCTCAGTTTTTAATGAAAAGCTGCTCGCAATAAGCGTTTTTAATAAAACATTAGTGTCGTAATCACTACTAAAACTATTTAAAGAAATCCACATTCTTTCTGTAGGGAATAGATTGTGCTGATAGTTACAATAAAAGATCGTTTACCAAATGATATACATAAATTGTAGTCATCATCATTAGGTCTTCAGTCCTGGAACTGGTTAGACGCGTACCATCATTGCTTCCTATTTTGAACTCACCTACACATTTCCCTGAAATTTCCGCAGTCTGCATCTATCACTATCTGATCTAGGTCTACATCTACCTCCTTTTTCCTATCTCGGCTTGTAATATATCTCATACTATTCTTCAAAAATGCCTTAGAACGTATTCTGCCCTTCTATGTATCCTATTTTTTTTCCATAGATATCCTTCTTCCCCTACTATTTCTATATCCTATTTGTTATTAACTTTGTCTGTCCATGCTATCATCCTCACACATCTGACGCACAGCATTCCAAAAGGCTGCTACCGTTTTCCTGTCTGCTTTTCCTACTGCCCGTATTTCATAGGCATACTGTGCTGTGCTCCACACATGTGCTTTCAACAATTTTCTTATTGTTTCTTTGTTTGTTGTCTTTGATCATAAACGCAGTTCTTTCTTGTTAGATGCAGTTCAGTTCCCTTCTATTGTTTTACAATTATATACCCTATTTCTTCGACATTCAGTGGTTGTGAAGAGGGATAAGCAGCCTGTGGCTGCCAAGTTCCCCCAGCACTTGAACACTTACCAATATAATATTCTTTCCAATACATCTTTTCGCACAATCAACATTAGTTGCAGATATTTCACAACCAACACCTGTAGTTGTTTATAATAATCAACAGATTTATCTGTGCTCATTTTTTGTCAAGAGGTTTTCCGTCTCAAAACTGGTTGGACAGTACTTGCACTTATTTATATTCTGAGCTAGCCTACAGAGTTCCCTGAAGTTCTTACACTACCTGTATACAGCTTGGTTCCCCTTCTATTGTTTTCTAATTTTATGCCCTATTTCACCGAGATTCAGCGAAGGGGGTTAAGCAGTCTGTGGCTGCCAAGATACCCCAACACTTAGACATTTGCCGAATTAATAGTTTTGCAGTAAATCCTTTCACACAGTTAACATTATTCTAGAATATTGCGCAACCAATACTTGTAGTTGCTTATAATAATCATCGTGTTTAAGTATAGTTACGTTTTTCGTCATTAATTTATCCATTTTGGGACTGGTTAGATGCATACATTGATTTCAATTCTGAGCTAGCCTACACATTTCCCGGAAATTCCTACAACCTACATCTTTCACTATCTGTGTGCAGTAGTCTAGCCTAGGTCGACCTGTACTTCTCTTTTTCCTGTCTTTGCTTCTAATATCTTTCGCACTACTCCCTCATGCCGTATGTGGCCTATCATCTCATTTCTCCTATTTTTTTACCGTTTTCCACATATTTCTTTCTTCCCCTACCATTTTTAGTACCTGTTCGTTCTTAACTTTGTCTGTCCATGATATCCTCATTATGCGTCTGTAGCGCCACATTTCAAAGGCTTCTATCTTTTTCTTGTCCGTTTTTCCTACTGTCCAGGCTTCACAGCCATACAGTGCTGTGCTCCACACATATGTTTTAAGCAATCTTTTCCTTGTTTCTATGTTTGTTGTCTTTGAACACAGTAGTTGCTTTTTCTTGTTAAATGTGGCACGACCTTGTGCTAATCTTTGTTTTACATCTTTTGTGATTTTCCCATCTTGCGTTATTTGGCTTCCTAGATAGCAGAAATCCTTAACCTCTTGTAAGTTGCTGTTACATATTTGTATTCTTGTTTTGATTTATTTTCCCCTCCTTTGCATACTAGTATTTTTGTTTTAGTTTTGTTAATTTTCATAACGTATCTCTCTTTTAGAACTGTTTCCATTTCATTAAGAGAAGCTTCTAACTCTTCCTTGCTACAATGCTAATACAGCTATATCATCTGCAAATCTAAGCATATCAATTTTTTGTCCCTGCATAGTAATTCCAAATGTCTTCCTGCATTTGACAGTATTCATTGCCTCTTCAATGTAGTTAAAATTAATGGATAGGCACATCCCTGTCTCACCCCTTTCCTAATGTTTACTTCTCTACATTTCTGTTCTAATTCTATTATTGCTGTTTGCTCTTTGTATAAACTATTTACTATTCGTCTATCACTATAACTCATTCCAATTTTTTTGGGTATTTTGAACAATTTTTTCCATTGTCGAATGCTTCTTCCAGATCTACAAACCTTATATACACGCTTTCCCCTTTTTTCTGTTGTTTTCTCCATTATCACTCTGTGCTAAAATAGCCTCCCATGTTCCTCTGCTTTGCCTAAACCCAAATCGGTCTTCCCCTAGTATTTCTTCAGCTCGCTTTTCCATTCGCCTTCGAACAATTCTAGTTAATATTTTTGATACCTGTGCTGTCAAACTTCTTGTTCAAAAATTTTCACATCTATCCGCTTCTTTCTTTTTTGGTATAGTTACTATGATGTTAAGTTTAAAATCTTTGGGTATCTCGTTTGTCTCATACATATAGCTTACAAGTTGGAAGAGACGTTCTGTTACTGCTTGTTCAGCGGCTTTTAGAGTTTTTGCTTGCACCTTATCTGTACCCCGCGCCTTACCATTTTTCAAACCCTTTAACGTTAATTCAAACTCATCTCTAAGTATAGGATGTCCCAAGCCATCATTTTCAAGGTCTGATTCCTCTTCTAATGCTGTTAATTCCTCTCCTGCATATAAATTCCCTATATATTATTGCCATCTACCCACCTTCTCTACATTTTCTATAATGACGTTTCCTCCGCGTCTCTTATATTTTGGCTATACGGTTTTATATCCCTAAAATTCAATCTAATTGGTCTGTATGCTTCATCTGTCTTTCCTACTTCTATCTTAGTTTGTACCTCTTTGCGCTTTTCATCAATCCATTGTTCTTTAGCTTTCCTGCATTTGCGAACAATTTCCCATTTTATGGCTTTGTATTTCTGTGTTCCTCGTCTGGTTTATATTTGTATATCCGTCTTTCTTCTATTAAATTCAGGATATCCTTTGTTATTCATGGTTTCTTATTTTCTTTTTGTGTATACCCCAGAATATCCCTGCCCGCCATGTCTAGGTTGGATGTAATGTTATTCCATTGTAACATTTTTTTTCACCACTGCAGAATGTCAATGAATTTTTAGTTTTACAAACTCTTGTCTAGTCATTTATATCAGGTAAACCATTTTTAAATAAATAAATACCAGTATTGGTATTAAGAGTGCTAACCGCCATACAGAAATGCTAGTTTGGTTGCTAACATCAGGCGTCGAATGTTAGTATAAATATTATCAAGGCCAAGCAGCTTTCCAGTTTCGTGCATATTGCATCAGCACTCACTTTAGCTAGAGCTCTCGTCGAGAACCATCATGGAAACCAAAAGGGTTTTAGCATGTAACTTTCGTCTAGCCTTGTGCGGTAGTAGAGCCCTAGTGCGCTGAACACTAGGCGTAGTGGTTTTAACAATGGTAAGAGTTGAAAATAAGTTATTAGATAAATTAAATTTTGTTGTAGCGCTCTTTTAATAACGTTTTTGGATAGTTTCTTTTTATAACGTCTTAGTATAATGTCTTTTGAAAAACTCTTTTAATAACTTCGTTTGAATAAATCTTTTGATAAATTCATTTAATAATTCTTTGGACACCTGTTTAAATAGCACTTAAAATATTCCTTTAATAATTTCGTAAAAGTTACAATAAAATATGCCTTTCAACGCTTCGTTAGAAAATCTTCAATTAAATATTTATTTTATAATTCTCCTGCAAATGTAGAGAAAGAACCTTTTAAGAAACCGTTTTGTATATCAATTGTAAGGCTTCTCCGTATGCTTATTTTATCCCATTCAAAAGCACTTACAGCATCGTTTCTTTCATACCCAAAATAATTTTTCAGAAGTATTTAATATATTAAAAAAAAATTTATTTCTTATCTTATTTTAAATTTACAGAATTAACTTTTTTATGGATGGTTTACCTGGTTATGTTTATTGCCACGCTTGTAAGGTGTGTTGGGCCAAAAATCCTTGACAGATAATCTATTAAGAATTCAGAGTGTTTCGAACTCCGACCACAAATTTTCCTGGTAAAAATTCCTTACAAAAAAAAATTCTTAAGGCTATCCTAAACTACATACAAATACTACAATATCAGTTAAAAATAAATTTAAAAGTAGTACTTGCAAAATCCACAGAAACGATCCGCGTAATTAAATATCTTCTTATTTTAAATTGTCGAAATCAGCTTTAAGGATTTTCCATATTTAAAATCCTCGTTTCAAACAGCAGTTACCAAAGTACATTTTTGGTTAAATCTTCCCTTCGATTATTTAATAAAATTTTTAAAATTGCGTTATCTTAAAGAAGTTTCCATCTTTATTATAAATAATAAATTCCATTTTTCTTAAATGTAATTCCAATTTAAAACATCACTTCTATATTCATTGTAAAAATAATTATTAAAGTAAGATATGTTTACTGCATACTTCAAAAATCATCTTCGCAAAGCAACTCGCGACTTCCATCAAAATAACATTTCGCGATCGAATTAATGAATCGAATCAATTTAATGAATGAATCTAATTAATAAGCGCTTCCTTATAAATACAAATTATACATTTTCTAGAACTTACTAAAATACTATGTACAGCAAATCAAATAGCATTTTTATCAAAAACGTATTGATAATTAATAAGTGAAAAATAAATGGTTTTGTATTTATCTTAAATGATCGATTTCCATTCGCATTGAATGCATTTTGCGATATCTTACAATTAATTATTTTTATATATACAACTTACGTTACTTGGTATTTATTTACAATACGCTTATATCATGCATGGTAATTATTTATACACGCGGAATTTGCGATTTTGCACTTGTATTTCAATAAATAAAAGTACGCTTGTATTATACACGGAGTAACCATAATTTTACGAAAATTTTTATTTTCCCGGATTATATTATGTGACTTATGAGAAATTTGAAATTACTATCTTACATTCCGTTTATTTACTTTGCTTTGCCTGGCTAGCTCAACGGAAATTCTACCGCAGAATTTACAAAATGAAATAAAGCAGCAATCTCAAGAAGCATCTATACATTCAAAAACATTTTTCTTTCAGACGGAAAAGAATTCATACAAGTTACTTAGTTATTAATGCTTGTTATTGGCCAACAACCCTTGACAGATCATTTATTAAAAGTCAAAATGCTTCGAACTTCAACCTCAAAATTTCCTGGTAATTATCCGCTTACATAAAAATTTACATAATTAAGATTTATTCTAGTTTACAAATATTTTGATATTTACATCAGCTACATATAGCGCTTATTCAAATCTCATTTCCAAAGTAATTAGCGGTATTAAAATCTTCCCGTATCCATTTCAAATGTCCATCAGTTTATTAGTTTGCAAAAATACATCTTCCATTTTTAATTAATTAACTTTGGAGTAGCTCTTGTATTGAAAAAGGTTCAATTTTCTCAGCATATTACAAAACAAATGATGCTTCATCAAATAATTGCATTTGATAACTTCTATGCTTGAAACTACCAAAACTAATACGTTTCATGTCGTAAGCACGCAACTCTGCATGGTGGTTCTCGTAAAAACGAATCACTAAATACTAAATCTTAAATCTTACATGTTACTTGGCTTTAGAAAGGATCAAATGCGAATTAATCTTGAATGTTAATTACTTCTGTTTATATACAAATCTCAGTACGTCATTACTCCACTGTATTCTCGAATTCTAGTTACCGTTGAATAATGTAATATTTCCGGGAATGGCGCGCTATATGATCTAATTAGCGTAAAGCTAGAGCGGTCAAGATGATTTACGAGCATCGCAAAGCGTATCGTTTATCCTTGTCTAATGCACGAGGTTGGTTGTGCCTCATTCCCTCTTATTGAAATACATGCAACAATTAAACTGGCTTATCTAATCTTTTACTGCATTTTAATGATAACGCAAATGCTTCAAATGAAGCGTTTATTTATAATTGACTATTTTATACATTTCTTAGTAATTGATGACGTATTTGAAAATTATAGAAAAATGTTTGTTTGAAACTCCTAAAATAAATTTAATTAGATAACAAAAGCTCACAAATGCGTTCCCCGCGCTTTGTCAATGCAATTGGTATTATTTTTACGCGGATATCTTACGCACCCAATAATTATTTTATGCTTTTCAGTTTACACGGAAAATATACTTCGCTTTGCTTTCCTAATGATTGATTTGTATACTAATAAAGTTAGTATTTTTAAAGCGTTTAAATGTGTTTTTAAAAAGAACCAATATAATTTTGTTTTAAATTACACACACACACACGGAAAAATAATTAAAGCTCGCAATTACTTTCTTTAAGGTTTTGCAAATGCAAAAGGGTGTGCTTTTACGGCAAATGAAGTGAATACATCTTTTTTGTACACTCTGCACGGGACTTGATATAATAAGGACTTCTTTTATGTTTCGTAATAACACAAGTGCAATGAATCGCTTTGTACGTGCAATACTCTTATATTTATGCAGTGTGGAGAAGTTAAATATTTGAAAATTTCAAGTTTTTTTCTACTTTTCTATGAAGGGTTTTAATTTGGGTTTCAATAACCTCTCGTGACGACTTCCATATTATATCAATATATATATATATATATATATATATATATATATATATATTGCTATAATAAGAGGGTAGTTTGAGGGTAGATTAAGTCATAGGGGTCGTAAGATAAATGCAAATATAATTAACACTAAGAAAACCCAACAATTCCGCCATTAAATAGGAGTAAATCGACTATTTTACAAAAGGTCAATAGCGAGTACACTGTATATAAATTATAACCAATTTAATTCATAAGAAAAAAGCTCATTTTGCAATAATCAAATACTATTTAGCTAAAATAATAATGTTTACGTCGTATAAAATGTTTAAGTTAAATATACAAGCCCAGAATTGGAAAGAAACGAGTAAAGATAAGGTTTTAAACGCAACGGATTGCATCAAAATAAACACGTAATCTGGAAGATAAATAACCTGGCATTATAGTTATTTAAAAATTTCATTAAAAATATCAACGCATAAATTAGCAAACGCATTCAAATACGTCATTATTAGAAAGATAAGTACGTGACTAGGAATATCATATTCGCATAAAAATCCGACATATTTGAAGTAACAAATAAATAACAGGCGGTCCGCGATTTGATAAAGTTGGAACCATGGTCGACACAAACAGAAAATACATAACAAAATGCAATGAATACTTGGAAATTCTGAGAATATGCGGCGAAATATTGAACGTCTACGTGCGAGATTGAATGACGGAACAACAATTAAGCCGGGAAATTTGAGAAATACCGAGTTCTACAGAGATAGGCGCAAGGTACAAGCCTTACACACCAATTAGAACGTAGATAGGTGGAGTTTATAAATACCATAGGGAACTCGTAAAGATTCAGTATATCATCAACAAGGCACGAAACACGTCAATTTAAAGTGAAAGATTACGTACAAGTGAAACTTATTGAAAGTCAATAAATTATTAAAAATTGTGAAAAATAACAGTTCCAATTTATGTAACGAATAATAGCCGTTTTACGCTTAAAACGTAAGGTAAACTATAAATTGTATTTATTCTAATATTTAGTAATATAGGGCTCCAATTATACCTCCAATTATAGGTAAAAATATACCTCTAATTAGCCATCTAATTAAACGTGTAAATAAACATCTTAATTAAATATCTAAATACATTTCAAAAAATATTATAAAGCGTGAAGGTACTCAAATTGGACTACAAGATACCCAGAGTTAATCCAGAAATCCGAGGAAAATATTCAAGCAACCATTAATAAATCATTCTGGACAACAAGTAAAGCAAATCAAGCTGTAACAATCAAGGGGTGCTGACCACCGATATTCAGAGGCAGTTCCAAGCAAGGAAAACACAGGTTAGAGATCGTATTTATTATTAGTAAAAAACTGTTTTCAATTTTAATATTTTCCATGTATCAAATATCTGTAAGGGTCAACAAAAAGGTCAATTGAGATTTTGAAAAATAGATAAAGCATTGTTTAAACGTTTAAAAGGTAGTTGAGAGTAATTACAAAGATATTTTTGCTGACTTTTAGGAAATATAAATTTGGTGGAGAAAATAAATGTTAATATTTTATTCAGGGAATAATTTTTGAATGTTGAACAAATCAATAAGTCATTGATATAAAAACTGTACATATTATCGATCATTATACTGTGTAATTTTCGTAATGCTACATTTAAATTATTTTAACAGAGGTGATAGAAAGAAAAGGCGTTAAACAGTCTTTATTGTTGTGAAGTAGGGCATTCTGTGTTTTTTGAGCTAGCCGAGGAAACAAATTCAAGCAATGATAGGATAGAAAAGGAACATATCCTTACAATAAAAATAACACCCAATCGTAGGGCTATATCATAGCAAATAAAAATTGCACCCCAATCGTGGGGCGATATGTCACAGCAATATGTATATATATATATATATATATATATATATATATATATCTATATATATGTATATATAACAAGACAAGTTATTTGCACTCCGCAATAATATTAAAGTTTAAACCAAAGAAAAAAAAGATTCCATTGGCGTGCTCTATTAATATGTCATTTACATGTCATTCACATGTCAGTTGTTGTAAAGTTTTAACAATTTCCTTATTTTTGGAGTTATTTTGATTATTAGGCATTAGATTTTAAGTAAGTACTGTGATATTTTAAAATGATTTTTTACCTTATTGACATTTAAGAATTATTTTTTTGTAGTATCTTTGATAAAGGCAACAACCTTTGCCGAAACGTAGAAATATTAATAAATTGATGCAAAAATAATATCGTATCATTCTTTGGACGACAAGATCCCAATTTGCAAACTACACAAATTAATAATACAATTTAAAAAATACTAGACTAGTCCAATTGACTAAACCAGGAGCTCTATATATATATATATATATATATATATATATATATATATATATTGCTGTGGTAAGGGGTTGTTTAGGAGTGTATTGAGTAGTAAGGGTCGCGTAGTAACTGTAAATGGCCATGGGAATCAGAAAACTGCATTTATTTAGCTGAAAAATAAGTAATTCGTACATTATGTAAATAGCAAACATTTAACACTCTGTATATGGACCGTAATTAACTTTAAGCGATGCCAGTAAGCATATCTTTCAACAATAGAACGCGTATTCAGCAAAGAAATAATCGTACATGTAATTAAACTACGTTGAGGAGTGTTTTAACAAGTTTATAAAATAAACACGCAGAAGATAAGACAAAACCTAGTAAATCCTCATGCAATTACGCTTTGATAAGAAAACGCACTTTCAAAGATCAGTTTAAATAAATACGAGAACAGCGATCGTGTTACATTATTTATTTTGTGCAATTATCCAAAAGCTTTATCTACACAAAGCAACAGACATAAGTTAAAAGTCTGGCCACGATAACGATAGTAAATAACAAGCATGATATGAGAATCCAAAATAGTTTTATCAGAAAACAGCTTAAAAACACAGGGAATATTAAAGACAAACGTGGTCGGTCGCAACAATCTGTAAAACTGCTTGAAAACCCAATCCAAAGATAGTGGAAAGAAGCTATATAACACCCACCAGTGAAAGCAAGTCAGCCTACACTTGATGCATGTTGAATCCACGACAGTTTTAATTAGAAATCCACGCGTCAGATAAATAAAATTTATGTTATAGTAAAAAATAATGCTGTGCAACAATTATGTTAAGAATACATGAAGAGTTTTTGCCGTTTTTTTTAGAAAACGTGAGTAGAAATTGGGTAATTAATTTATATTAAATATTTATAATAATATAAGGCTTCTGGTACAATTCTGAATTACTTCTGGACTATTTCTGGTTCAATTCTAATATGCGTCGAAAAGCATTATAATCTGCGTCTAAAACAATTATAATCCAATATACTAAGTCTGGTGTTCAGAAATTTATAATACTAAATTGGTATTTAAGGCGTATCCGGAAAAATATTGAATAAAGCACAAAGTGATTTTGGAGACAAAAGGTAACAGTACTGAAATATTGGTTCAACGTATGTTAAAGAGTACAAAACAGGACATTGGTTTCGATTGAAGATAATGAGGGGGTGTTGATCCACATTACGAAACAAATCAGGCCAGACCTACCTAGGTTTAAGGAATCTTTTCCAACTTAAATTTTAACATTGAATATATTAATTTTCTCGCTAATTTGTAAGGAGTTAACAAGAAACGTTGAAACTTACGTAATAATCAAAAAAAAGTCTCAAACGTTCCAGATTTTTTTAGTAAAAGGGTATTGTTTTTGGTGACTTTATTTTAAATTAAAAGAATATAAATTTTGGGATAAATAATCCATATTATATTAATTGATTGAAGGGTGTATTTAGAGAATTACGAACATTCTGAAGTGTAAATATTATTTCCTTTCATTATATGAATGTTGATTGACTTCGTTTTATCAATTCACACAGGTAATCATAAAGGGGTGAAAGAAAATTGATCATCGTAACGTTGTGCACTCTGTGTAAGTTAAAATGCCGTGGCATAATAAAATTAAAAGATTAGAGAAGAAAACACAGAGCGGTGGCGTTCAGTAGAACGTTTATTACACCGAGTACGGCGTTATCATCTATATTTAAATAATGCAACAACCGGGAGGGGATAAATACATAGTAATATATATATATATATATAGCTCTTTGTATATATATATATATATATATATATAACTTACACGACAGTATTTACTGTTCAAGATTTCAAAACTAATTGCTAAACTTTTCTATTATGTAGTTATATAGAGTTATTTTACTTGGGGGTACATGGTTAAGTTTTTGTTAAAAGAAGGGGTTCATGGGTGTAATAAGTTTGGGAACTACCTAGAGCATAGAATACCATGAAATGGGGGTTAGGATAAAATTCCAAAAACTACTTTAGTAGTCTTTAGACTTAAACGAATTAAAACATTATAAAATCTACTACAGTTATAGCATTAAACAGATTATCATTCATATTATAAAAAGTTATTGTATAGGAACCCTCTGCAAATTTCATATACGGCCACTAAATTGTCTCATTAAAGGAATTAGAAAGGAGGACGCGGAGATATTGTATATCTTTTCAATGTCACAGAAAATAAATTTTTAATTATATTTTGGGAATGTAATGTGTATGGTCCCGAATATAAAAAGATGTGTATCTAACCATGAAGTATAAAACATCAGAGGACTCTAATTAGTTGCGGAAAGCTAGGAACCCCCTACATGCGTATATTAGCGATGAGATTTCCGAAAGCCGTGCTATGGAAAACAGAACACCTCACTACTATGTAACTACGCTCTTCTGCTTTAAGAAATTGATGTTTGTCGTTCAGTTACACGAATCCACATATCTATGTAGTTGCATCGGCGTTTACTGCATTCTCGCTTTAAAATATATTTATATATAATTGTCAATTCCTAATTAAATCGAGGAATATTTGTAGATACTGCTGAGGGATTTTTAGAAAACGATTAACTCCTAAACTAACTAGTACATGAAGTAATAAATATTAGTAAAATGAAATTCGTTCACAGGGAAACAAATTAGTAGAATTTATCAACGTTTGATTACTCTATATAAATGAGGTGTAGCCTCTACTAATTACAAACAAAAACCTCATAAAGCGGTAAAACAGAGTATACTATGAATCTTGATTGAATTAATTAGGCAGGTGATAAACGATTCTCTTATTTAAAGTAATTTAGTAGCCTGCGTATTGTAATATATCCCATGAGATAAGTTATATTGGACGCAAACTATTTATTACACTAGTTGATGGAGTGACAAATATTGTACAATAGAAGGACGTATAAATGAATATTTAATAAACTTGGTAGGAACTGGCCTTTTGTTGTAGCTATGTGTATCCACTCCAAAATATTAAAGCCAAAGCTTTTGGTGTTTGCAATTTACTACAGTTGTGTACAAAATAACTTTTATAATTCTGATGCTCGATATTAATAGTGAAATTAATATGGTATGTGAACATTAATGAAAATCCAAATATGTTGCAATTACCGTAAATCTGAGCTACCCAATTGCGATTTAATCCTAAATTTGCCTCGCCAATTGATAGTACGTTGAATAATAGTAACAGCAGTTCGAATAATCTGTGACGCTACATTATACGTTTTGATTAGAAATGAATACGCAGTGCTTTGATCCAACATATGTGTAACTATTTAACAGTTATAACAAATTTAAACGAAGAACAAAAAACAATTTTTTTGTCATATCTCGTAGATCACTGGCCATTGAAAACATTGCTGATTATGATAGTTGTTTGAAGCATACAAAAATTTTAGTCAGAGGTTATTAGGTAAAACTAAGAAAGATTGTCTATAAGATTAACAATTCGAAATCACGAAGGTATTTTGTTATATAAATGCATCGTCATAATTTATTAGATAACAAAACAAGACGAAGAACATTGTTAGTAGATTATTGAAAGGAGCAGACAAAGGCTGCAATCTAGAACCCACTTAGCTGTTTATTATAAACAGTTAAGAATATGATGCATAGGAACAAACCATCTTGAACAACTTAAGTTATATCTCAGCTAGTTTACGAGGAACTTCAATCTGCAAATCTAGAACGCCATACTCAAACTAGACTTCCTTATGCCTATAGGCGTATGCTTAAAAACAGAAAGGCGTATGTCAAAACAGCTGTTTTTCACAAATCACAAAAAATATGTTTACTGATTTATAAAGTAACTTTAAAATTTTAAATAGTTCAATTTGAGGTTATAAACTTATTTCCACATACGGTATGTTACTATCTAAGCAAAAGGCATTAAAAACAATTGTAATTATCTAGTATTTTATAAAAGAAAGAAATTGAAGCAATGATACGCCCTTTTGTGTCCAAGGATTTTTATATATTGTTACCAATTATAGGCGTAACGCTCAATCTACTTAATTCAAATTACAATATTATTCTAAGTCATTTTTCACAACTGTATTATTATAGTTGCAATACAACACAATCACTAATTGATATACTGCGATACAGGTTTCTGAAAGATTATTATTTTTTAACAATATAGTTAGTACTAATGATTTGCAAATTAATAAACAAAATTAATTCGTAATGGTAACGCTTGTTCGTATTGCTATCCATTTACTTATTTGCTTAACTAATGAAAATGGAATCTTTAACCTAAACCTATTATATTATTGAAATTTAAATATTTCCAAAAAACTTTCTGAAGAACACAAATAACTGATAAAATTAAAGTAAATTACAAAAACTTTTATTGTTTATAGAAATCGCATGCCAATAATCATTAACAAAATAAAATGAAAATAATTAAAAAATTAGAGAATAGTTGCATCTTACATCACTGCTACATTACTGCTTTGTAAAGTTTACTCACAATATTCATGCTCTTCATCACTGTGTTCTTCGTTTTGTTGCAAGTCAGTAGTTAAAGTTTCGTAAAATCTAGTGTACGGAAAGTGAATAATGCCGGATGAACACAAATCTTTCAAATCTTTCAACTTTGATTTCGATATTGGAATAGGAGACGAGTATGCAGGTCTTAGACAAGGTGTTTTGGAATCAATTCTTTTACGTAGACCAAATTTTCTATTACCTTTGACATTGAATTTTTTTAAATCTCCATTCATTGCATACTTGAAATATATGGTCACAATAATTTTTAACATACTTGAACCATACTATTTTCAGCTGTTGAACCACATCTCCATCAACATATACGTTCTTATTTTGAATCGACTTATTACTGATTTCTTTAAAATTAATTATGTCATTGTTGCCGATTTCCCGTACTTCATATGGATTTTTCCTGTCCATTCTTAACTGTGTTCCATCTTGAAGGTTCAAATACATGAACTTTTTTTTTTTTTTCGATCATTGCATGAACTGAATCAACTTCCATTTGAGTATGTCCAGGTGTCAAATACTTATGACCGATCTCCGGAATATTAAGCTTTTGCTCTGCATAAAGAAATATACCAGATATATTAAAATTGCGATTTTGTCCTCCGCAACTGTCACTGTAAAAAACAATACTTTTCCCATCCTCTATCGATTTTCACACATGATGCTACCTCATTTGAACCTCGCTTTGGAACTGTTTCATCCCATGTGAAACAAATTACATTATTATTCACAGGATTTAACACTGTAAAATTATAGCAAGCAAGTTTTCTTTTATAGAATAATGCTTTTGCATTTGTATGGGAACAATAAAGAACTGCTGCAAATCAAATTTTGTCATGTTATAAATACCATTAGCAGCGTTGGTTTAATCGCTATTTTTTCTTCCCGTGCAAGGTTTTTATTGCCTAAGTGTTTTTCAAATTCCTCTTGGTGTATGGTATGATAGTGTTCATTCATATTGTTAAATTTGTAGCATAAATCACACATATCTTTTTTTGTTTTGTAAAACGATAAGTTAAATGCTTTACAGAAAAAATCTCTGTAAAGCCATTCCTTTTTAGGAATAATACCTTCTTCTTCACATTTTGCTTTGTATAATTCATACATGGTTGACAAGTTCAAATTATCGTAAAGATATTCCTTACTAAAATTGCTTCTATTATAATGGGAAGGCACTCTTGGAAAGGACGGGCGATACCTGGCTTATGGCGGCCTCTTTTATCGTTTGATGTAACATTAGCACTATCTCTTGATGCAAGAGCAACATGCATACATTTTTCTGACACGGACATTGTTGCTAAGAAAAATCTTTTACACACAGATATCTTTGTGTCATTACAAATCAGGTGATACTGTAATGCACAAGAACGTCTAGATGATCGAGCTTCTAGCCTTGTTGCCTTATCAACTGTATCAATTAAGGAACTTATGTATCTTCTACGGCTATTTAGATCAGGCATTACCCTAAAATGATGAAAAAATGTTTTTTCTATTCTCTTCATTATTTTCACTACAGCCACGTACACAATTTTGACATGGCATAGGTTTTAATTTCATCGCTGGTCTAACAACTCCTTTCGCAGATGTATACTCTTTTCCAGTTGTCTTTCTTTCCTTCGCTTATTTTGTTTCCATTCTTTACACTTCGCTACTCTACGTCTCTTCCTTGTTTTTTTTTGTGAAAAATGCTCGCCTAACATTTTTCAAGCGGACCGTGTCGGGATTCGAATCCCGGACCTTAGGCGTAGTAGTCACACGAATACCAACTACGCCACGGAGCCGCCTAGACCAAGAAGTCCTCAAATGTTTAGACTTTAACCCAATTATATACAACGGTAGAGTGATAAAGAATTTGTAATGCGACTTCGATTGTATAAGAAATGGGTGATTTATTCATTAGTGTTAATACACCACGCATTGAAAAGGTCCGGCGAAAGGCAACATTAACTCAAGTATATCTCAATCAGTTTCATAAATTTATTATAGAAATAGCAGTGGGCGACTTTGTCGTAATCAATAAATCGGCAACAAGCAGAATTATAAGCGAAGCCAGTAATGCAATAGCATAATTACTAGCACAATTTGTAAATTTTCCACGTAATCTATACGAAAGCAGCAGCAATTTTTATGATATCGTTTGATTTCCTAGAGTAATTGGAGCATTGGATTGTACACACGTACGGATTCGATCCCCAGACAAATTATGTACAAATTGCATTTTGCAATCTATATTTCAAGAGGTCAAAACGAAATAGGGAAAATTGGGAAAATTATTTTTCGTTAAATGTACAAACAATATGCGATTCTATAGTGGAGTGAAGTGATAATACACGTTTAATTATCACAGAGGGAAAACTCTTATTATAATCAGAAAAGTTTTCTGACTGGTATTCCACTTAGAACTCAAACTTCCCTCCTACTTTGTGCTTGCTGAATCTATCGTTGCGCTGTGGCTTCAGCGACAGTACAGCGTATTTTCTATATATTGGTATTCAGCAGGAAATAAATCGTCTGATATAGACAGGACACCTATAGTGTGCTTTTGTAGCCGATTCAAAAAATGTCAGCATGAGGCATAACGGAGTGGAAGTATTTGGGCCAATACAAAGTAAACAACTAATGTTGGTGTAAAATAACACTGTATTATTTTATGTCAATTACTTTTTCAAACATTTCATTAAATTAACTTTTTGTACTAAAATTTCATATTGTTGGGACGCATTTAGGCAATATAACCTCGATCATCTTGTCTAGTACAGCTGAACGTTTTGGTGATGTTTAAAAAAGTCAAGAAAATGCATGTAAAGTAGCAAAAAAATCTGTACCTGCATATTGCACTCGCTAATTTCAGAAAATTCAACTTAAGCCGGTGAGCATAACAATAAATAAATGTTGCTAAAGGATAAGCAGACACTTAATTCTAGCTTACCCACTCCAAATTTACGTATCATTACGCAAGCCTCGTTGTAGCATTAACAATTAATTTTTGCAGTTAGAGGAATTATAATTCTGTCAAAATAGTACATGTCAGCACTTTAGTTATAATAAAAGCAGAATTAATAAGTTACCAAAACTTTCTTATACCATGCCTTCTAAAGCATATGAATGAAACAATAATTACTATCTGAACCTTGGCAGTATTTGTAGTTTCATCCGCTCGACGATGTCTGACAGCTGCACTTGGGTGTTTATTTGTTCTTGTACTGTGGTTAAAATAGAATACAACAAACGTGTGTAGTTTTAGAGATTTTATTAAAAACTGTATATTTTTCCAAATGTTCTTTAAAAATGACCTCCAAGTCAGAATCAAAATCGATCAGTTTACAAAACATACTAAAATTTTTACAGACACTCCGTTTTGTTATAAGCTCTTAGAGCCAATTTGAAAGTCACAATACTTTTGTAGTCAATTATTTTATTAAGAATGTATAGATTTTTCATAATATTTTTCTTAGTCTTTACGGATGAATTGTGTGTGTTGTCGAGTGATCTCTACTATCGACACCGTCTAGAATATAATAGTTCATGCAACTATTTATATTGATAGGTGAAGATAGGTGCCTCTTGATCCTATTTTTTAGATGTTCGGTGCCTATAGCACCATATTCGTCCATGTTATGTCGTTGCAAAAAATAAAACACAGGTAATATAAAGCCCAGTTTTTACAGTCACAAATATATTAAACAGATTGCTTGAGAAATTGGTTAATATCTTTGTTAAGTCTTCATAAACCATAATTTCTTATTTATATTAAGTTTTTATCTACATTAATTAATGTAGCTATTGCATTCTTTTAGGATACTGTTATTCCACCTTTCCATTTAATACTATTGTTATCACTTACGAAACATCTCAGTGTCTTGTTCTTTTGTACCACACAAGCATGACACTCACTCTCTACTGTAGTGCTTAATTCGCAATAAAATGATGTCGCACAGTTCGGTTGAGTTTATAGAAAATAATCTACAGTCTATAATTTACAAACAATTGTTCCATTGATCATACCAACGCTAGCAAGAAACATATAAGTAATTAAAAGTGGATGAACTTCCATTCATTATTCATTTTGATTAGCCCACTTACTCGCATTCAATCTTTACCTCTACTTTCTCTGGTTTGTTTCCGCAGTCCTTGTTGGTTTAACGTATCGACTTTATTTAAATTTTTGCTTCCTCAAAAGTTACCATAATCTGATTTGAGATTACAAACTTCTTGAACCGACAACTCAACTCTTTTATTAATGAAACCCTAATGTTTAAGTACTATGCAATTACCTGCTATTGGAGTATTATTTTATCGTGTTTACCAAAATAATTTCTTTATTAGCTACAAAACTAAATTACAATCGCACACAATTAAAGTAAATCCAAAGTTACTATCTAAGCGAAATGTCTACGTGCACACTAAAATAAAGTTTGTGCCACATGCTACTAAAATCATCGACCAAAACAAAACAAAAGCTATAATTTCCTAAAAATTAATTATCAAAATTGTACTGGAGCTGAAAACATATTTTTATTTCATTCCTTATCACCGTAAACGAGAATTGCAAGAATATGATTATGCTTTTTACGGCATTTTAAAATAGCGTTATATTGAAGAATTTTCCTTTTTATTGTAATTAATAAATTCCATTTTTTCTTTATATAATTTGCATTTAAAACATCACCTATATTCATTCTACCATCGTAATTATTAAATAACATTATGCTTACTGCATACTTCAAATATTATCTTCGCAAAGCAACACCTCGCGACTTAAATCAAAATAACATTTCACGATCGAATTCAAGAATCGAATGAATCCCGTTTTTAATGAACGTTTCTTTATATACACTAATTTATCTATTTTCGAGAAGGTAGTAGAATGTGCGCGATTACATTCTAAATAATAAACGCCTATCTAACGTAATTTACTTGGAAATCCAAAATGGTAAACAAAGTCTATGACTTTGTTAAGAGCAATCGCTAACCGAAATTGCGTCAGATAGCTATTGCAGTTAACGGTTACTTGATATTTTGCATAATTTTTTAATGCGAGCTAAGTGTGTAGTTTTTAAGTAAATTCTATTAAATAATAAACTACGCTTTCTACTTTAAAATAGATATTTTATTAAGTCACACTCTCATCAAACCACCTTTGCATATTTTAAGCATTCTGGTCGAATCTTATCGTTTTAAGCATATGCGCATGGTTGTTATCCTTTAAGAGTGAGTACATACTAATTATTTATTATAATTTCCTAGAATAATGCACGTTTTAACAACAACGGATACAGCAATTAATTCAGTGGACTTTGAGCTATTTCTGCATAAAAGAAATCTCTGATAAAAACCTGGAACTTATTTTTGGGTGCCTTTAATTTCTAATCCCTTAGTTGTATTTTTATTTTATTCAGATTCATCTGTGCTATCTAAATAATATATTTAAATGAGATTTGTGTTTTATGGTACAAAATACAGGTTATGGCTTAATGTGTTATATTCTCCTTATCAATAACTATTTTTTACTAATTCGTGTATTATATATATATATATATATATATATATATATATATATATATATTGCTGTGATATCTGGCCTCGTTGGGTCGACGTTCCAGCTGTGACATCGAACCACTCGTTGGGTCGTTGTTTCTGCTGTAATTTCGAGCCACTCGGTTCTTCGTGGTTTCTTTTCCTAAAACCTTTTTAATACCTTACCACATGTCCTAATAAATGAGCCTCGATTATCTATGCCTCGACTAACTATATGTCTTAATTATATGCCTCGACTAAGTATATGTCTCAGTTATATATATGCCTCGACTAACTCAGCTTGTGGAAACCTATTGGTAGAATTACAAAGTAACACAACTATAACCTGTTAGTACCTCACAAATTTCTGTAATAGTATATAGCACCTATTTCTTTTTAAGATATAAAGAAATAAGACTTTAAGTAAAACATACATTTATCTTCTCTTGAGTTTCTTTTAAATAGTTACAAGTATTTACAGCAAGTTATGATATTAGAGTCTCCATAAATTATCAATCATGGTGTTTTACAGCACCAAACAAAATTAATGAATCTGTTTAAAGTATATCAAATATTTGATGAATTATTTCACATAAGAAGGCCTTTACTTCGTTTACAGTACTGTGGCCGAATTTACAATAGCCACTATTACAAGTGATTTGAAATTGTCTTTACTTTAAATTATTTTCAGAAAGAATTTCAACTTTTAAATAATATCCTGGTACATAGTACAAATTAAACATATTGACTTAATTGTTATCTCAACATGTGGTCAAGCAACAAGTTATTTTGTTACCTTCACATAAAATTATTCTTGTTTTTAAATTACAGTAAAAAAAAAGATTTCAAATTGAAATTAATTGCTCTTGTTACAAAATAATACGCTCTTTCCAATGTTAAAATTCATGATGCACAAAATTCTTACAACTTTAAGAAACTTCAATTTATAAAACGACTAAATAAAATATGGAATGTTCTTACCAATTAATATAAGTTTAACTAACATGATCCGGGATACCCATCTAATTTGCTTTTCAAACTAGATTTAAAACTAAACTACTGCTGAACACCAAATGGCAAATAACCACATGTCCCTGCCGGAACTTTTTCTTTAAAAGACTTCTTTCCAAATCGTGTACATCTCAGTCTGAATTATTTCTATTTTTAACCAAAATATAATTTCTCCCCTTTTTAAACAAAATATGATTTCTTCCTCTGGTTACACTTTCAAACAAAATAAATTCTTTTCCCAAGCATACACCTACAGCATGCTATACTCTAAATTCCATTCTCTTAAAATTTTTGCTCCTTTACGAGTGCACTAAAATTATTTAATTAATAAAGCTTTTTTTTTACGTTACCCTAACTGACTGCTTATATCAAAGCCCTCTCAATGCCACGCCATTATTCGAAAGAACCTCTCCTGACCAAAACCATCCGTATATCATTCTTTATCCCCACGCCCCTTTTAGTTTTCTTATATCTGTTGTTGACGTACATTTTAACATTAAACCACTTTTTCTTTCTCTTCTGCCAGGCCTCTTTGGCCATGTTTATCTAATATTAAACCCACTCAACGACCTTTAATTTAACGAAATTAAATTAAAAGTGACAAGTCTTGTCACTTGACAAATGCGTGCAAATTATTATTGTACACACTTAGATGTAGAGAACTCTAGATCCTATCCTAATAATGATGTCACCATGCTACATTATGTCACCACAGTGTTACTAAAATGTTTATTTTTATTGAAATAGATTTGTTAAGTGTTAAGTAATATTATTGTCCACTTGTAATTTAAATTGTTCTTTAATTTATTTAGCCAAATACTAACTACTATTATTTATATAGCATTATAATGGTTTGAACCGCACAAGCTAGAATAAGCTTATTTATTTCTAGACTCGGCTAGGGCTAATGCATATCAACATATATATATATATATATATATATATATATATATATATATATATATATATATATATTGAAATTTCTTGGACGTTGGTCAATGTATACTTATAGTTATTTCTAAGAGTCGGTAGAATAACTATAACAATTTGTAATTGCGTTTATTATTATTAAGACGCATTTCGGTCATCAGGACCATGATCAATTATATTCTACAAAACATTACCTATACAATATGAAAAATATTTTTAATAATTACATACCTAAAACTTAATTGTAGATTGTGTATTTAAACTAAAGTAAAACATTTAAACATTTGTCAAAATTATAAAAATTCTCTGAAAATTGTTATTTCATAAAAATCAAATTATTTTTTCCATTTAAAAATACAAGAACGAAAAACACTTTAAAAAGTATACCAATGTAATAATATTAATTATTTAGTCTAAAATGTTAAACAATATAAACTGTAGTGTACAAAATCAATGCATGTTAGAGAGTATCTAATTGATCGAACTAAGGCTTCATAAGCAGACTTCTTAAATGAATAGCAATATAAACTTCGATAGTCAACGAGCTACATGAATTAACTTGGCTGGACAACTACAATATAAACATAGAGATAGTGAGTCTGTAATGAAGTAACAGTGTGCAAGCTTATCAAAATAGTGAACAAGATGAACTACAAAAGAGTGAACTTCGGGTTGGTAAAATCTGCTCTTGCTACCTTTAATAAAAAAGATTCGACGAATTTAATACAAAATTTAGCTGTAATCAAAATTTAAAGTCTTGTCACATATTTTGATTTTAACGAGAACTCAAAAAAGAAAACACTTGAAATCAAGAAAGGATGAAAAATTAGCTTTTTTAAAGAATCTCGTTTATTTTAAAAAGAAAAAGTACACTCAGAAAAAAATCGGAACACTAGTAGGTAAAAAGGATTAGAAAAAACAAACGCCAAAATAAAAACTACCAATGTGTCCTGAATTCCAAAAGTATTTAGGAATATGCAGAATTATTAATGGATCATAGACAAGGCATATTTAAAATGTTTTAGAATTTCATTTCAGACAAAAAAAAATATTCATTGGTGGTATAATAAATGTGTTCACAACAGACCTAATCAAAAATAGAAAACGAGCATCAGAAACGAGAAAATTTTTCTCATTTATCCACAATTTAAAACAAAAGTATCTTAATTAAAGTTTCATAAAGTTTTTGTACACCTAGACGATTACAAACTAGAGTGTATAAAACTTTAAAAAAATTATACACAATACAAATTCATCTAATCAATCTATCTTCTATGGAAAATAATAGAGGCTGTAAGTAACTAACCTTTAGAGAAAAATCTTCTACTGCTGGTAAAACGAGGTGCTAAGTGAATTTTTTGATAAGATTTGACGAGAGCCATTTCTTTATAAAGACTATTATGTAACAGATTATATCTACAACCAGGTCGGATATCAAAAAATTTCTTTTAAATTTCTACATTTCTAAATGTCGCGCCAAAAAATACGGACACTATTCATCTCAAAGTTCAATACTACCATACATATAAAACGCATCTCGCCCTTTGAACCAAAATATCAATGCAAGACTGACCTTATTGTTCACAATGAATATCAAACTATATTAATAAGAAGAGTAACGCTCAAACTGAAAAAGAAAACAAAAGTAAAAGGATTTCTATTGACTTTCAAGCTGTATTGAATTGTAGAAAGTAAAATCAACGTTACGTTATATATTTAAATTTGCCCTAAAGCAGCGGAGACTCCTTCGCAATTTTAAGTTAACTACATTATAAATACATTAGAAATACATTATAAATACACGTACATTATCCTTGACGAAAAACAAACCTAACGTAACATTCACTTGGTCAAGTGTTATTAACAGAAATCTTACAAAAAATTTAGTCATAACCAATCCTACCATGCCGTTGGCTTCCAAGATCGATGTGTACGATAATTTAAATTGCATTTCTGGAAATGCTTGTTACAACAATACATCGAAAAACATAGCGCAATACCAATTCCAAATCATCAACATAAAACCCATTATACTTGCGGTTTGTAGAAATTTAGGGATGTCCCAAGCGACATCAATATTTCTTCCATCAATTACTTGGGTTGTCCAACAAACAGCAACTCCATTAACATAATCCCGCTAGTTGTGAGGTGAACACACCAGTTTTTTTAAGCCCATTACCTCTATCGTTACGGCATTAAGTTCACGCTACCGTGCGTAAAACCCACCATGCCCTTGTAAGCGTAGTTTAATCCTAAGTACCGCACTTTCAATGCAGGGATCTATACTCACAACTTGATACTGCACAAATCTTCCTTTTCTGTTTGGACTTTATTTTCCTACTTCACAATCTTAGTTGTTACCTCACATTCGCCCTTCTACAAAATCTTATTAATTGCGGCGAGCATCCGCTAATACAATCTAAAACTTTTAATCTATGCTTACGTACAAGGTTAATGTGCAACAAATATCTATTGTTAATTATTTTTCTTTGGAAAACGCAATCTTAACGTCTTGTAATATTTAAAATTGTTTGCATTTGCAGTTTTAAAATAAGACTTCGGCCTGGATTATTACATTTACAATGTATTTAAAAAAATAGTATACCCTATTAGCTGAGTGACCTGTATAGAAACAAAATTTTGAAATATCATGCTGAATTAATATCAATTATTGGTGAAATCTATTATACAGGGTACGCCCATATTTAGCCTATTCATCCAAATTTACTAATTTCTCCTCACCCATCTATTATTTCTACAGTTACCTGAACGCATTACAAAATGTGCTGCCATCTATTTCTAGTCTCTACCACAAAATAAAACTCTGTATTTACAAGGCTGCAGTTACAATCTAAAAACAAAATGGAGTTAGGTTATTTGTGGAATTAGTATAAAGGCGAATTAACGCTAAAGAAATCACTAGCATCGTTTAGAAGTTTTTATTTAAAAAACTCATGCCTAAAGGGGGTTATAGAAAGATATAAATATGCCAACGAATGTATCTATCAAAGCCCAAACGTAACTAGAATGAATGGTTTGTTGAATATAGCAGTTACAAATGAGGTCACGATAGAATGAAAATTTTGGATGAGGCACATACAGGTTCACTTAGTATTAGCGAAAATCGAAAGAAAATTTAAAAAAAATTGTAGCTAAACCTGCTGGATATGTCAAAACGTGTCCAATGGACCACAAATAAAAACCATATACAGTAGAATATTTAAATAACGCCTTTTTTAATCATTTGATTCGCTCGCTTTTTACAATTCTATGTCACTGGGGAAAACGGCAAGCTATGCGAGAGTAATCAATCTTCGTTCGTAATATTACTCATATTTAATTCAATAAGGCTTTCGATAAATTGATACTTCTTTTTATCTATAAAATGGGGCAAATACAAACAAAGATAATTCATGGGCTACAACAACTACAGAATAGACAGCGTGAAATAAAAGAAATTATAATGATCTTCACGATCTGCTAAGCGTTGTGCCAAATAATTATCATGAATTTTATAAAAATCTGCCCCACAAGCACCTTATAATTCTTTGTTTAATTATTTTTGGTTAATAAAATAGCTATACACTATTTAAGTGTCTACTTAATTTCTAAAATCATCTAACTCCACTTTTTTAATAAATAACTTGAAAAACAAGGAGTTCTTTTATTCAAGTTAAACAATATTGTTCAACAAATAAATTGTCACCTTATTAAAAATCATCATATTATTTAATTAGTAACGTTTTTCTCGTCTCCTATAAAAACACATCATCTATTTGTGACTAGGTTTGCAAAGTAAGGCATCAAATATTAAAATAAGATTTTAAGTGATCTATAGAAACGTATCGGGATTGTATTACAGTTAAAGACTAAATTTTTAAATAAAATTGTATACTAAGACAAAAAACACAAATGATGTAACCTGTATAGAACACGCCCAGAGTAAATCTGTTAAATGTTATTTATACGCGTAGGACAACCGTAATTCGTTTAATTTCTAAAATACATCCTGTGAATATAGATACAATTAGGGTACTGATTTAACTTTCCGGTATGACAACTTGAAATTTTATTGTACTAAGATATTGTGCGCGGCAAATCCGTGTTATATAAGTTTAATTGTAGAATTTTTCGTTTTCACGTAGTAAAATGTAGTTAAAACGGCAAAAAATTTTTGTAAATTTTTTAAATCAACTTTTCTGCTAAACCTAAAAGAAAATGCATCGTGAGTTAGAGAGCAGTCGTCAATACTTAAAAAATCTACTTAGAAACTGGTAACAATATACAACTAATTCATTATACAACGTTATATTTGACTAGAATATCATTTTGACACTTGAGTCTAGCGCTTATACTAGCGAAAGTGTAATATGATTGCAAACCGTTTGACAGTAATAAAAGAATTTAATTGTCATTAATTTAAGACTAGCAATAGCTATGATAACTTTTAAGCAGCTATGAATTCTTGAAGTTGAAAGAAATTTTTTCCATGGGCAAAAACATAACCCAACAAGAGTTTAGTCTTGTGCCTCTACTAAAATAACACATCTCGATTATAGGGAATTCTTGAACAAATAAAAATTTATTAATGCATACTATCTCAACTAAATAAAAATTATTCGAACCTGTAAGCTACGACTTTAATCGTCGACGCATTACAAACTGCGCAACCCGAATCAGTGATTATAAATAGAAAAATATGCAAATCCATATCATGTACGCAAATATACATCATCCTAACTTTTAACTACCTTTTGCTTTTTTGTCAGTTACATCTGACAGCGTCAAGTTTTTGACTTATGTCAAATATAGACAAGAAGCGACGCTAAAATTCATTCCTAACACTAACTATTAAGTACAAATATAAGTAATTGCAGAAGGTAAGCTGATTACCAATAATATTAGTTAATAAGCTGAAATTATAATTTCGACTTTATGCAAAACCTAAGTGGTCATTTCAAATTAAACTAGTATTTGAAAGATGGAAAATATAAGGTCCCGGACAGAATTTGAACCTGAAATCTTCGACTTTGATCGCCGAACGCGTAAACCGAAACCGCATATTTTCTACCGGTTCGATTTAAAGTAATAATTTACGCTTTGCATAAATTATAATTTCATCTTATCAACTATTACCATTGATAATCAACTTGCCATGTGCAATTACCTATATCTGTATGCATTCATAAAAAACACTATTTTAACGATTATATGTTATAAAATAATCTAGGTAAAGGTTTTACCGTTTTACAAAATAAAATTTTTTAAAAGTTAAAAGTTAAAAGCGATCGTCGTCAATATTGTATTTTGTATAAACTTGAAAGCGGTGAATTTTAATTCTTTTATAAAAGAAAACCATGGAAGTTCATTTAAAATACTCGATTACATATTGTACTCTTGTATTATGAAAATATAGACTCGATAAAATTTGAAAGTCATAAATCAAAGATACAAGTTCGAAAGAAATATCATTTGGATTGGATAACGTGTTTATAATATAGGTGTTTTAGAATAAGGTGCGAAAATATTCATGTGCGAGTATATTAGTTTCTCTTCAAATGATTCCTGAAAAGGACTTAACAATAGGAAAGAATTTTTGAGGTGCAGATGTGTTGCAAAGACCGTAAGCAACTTTATTTTTATGGAATTTAGGTCAACGCCTGATATGAAAGCGTGTAAACAATTTGATAGACAAATTAGTGCATTTTCCGAAATTTTTATAATAAACTAGTTCTAATTTGAAAAAGACATAGTTTTAAGAGATGTTTGCGGTTGTGGCGGATTTTTGATTCAAACCAGGAGCATCTAATGTTTACAAAATGTCAAAGTGTTTTAAATATATAAAAACAAAAATTTCGAGAAACCCGCCCTGTGCTTTTTTTGAAATTATTTTTGATTATTCCGGTAATTGCATAAAAAAGTATAATTTTGAAGGGTAGTTGCCCTACGGAAATAAATAAACACTTTTGATGATGTAAATTTAGAATACAAGTATCAAACTGGTTGAGGTAAGAACAGCTTGAGTTTGAATTGAAAACTGCAGAATATATGTAAACTCATTCTACAGTAAAAAATTTGCTTAACATTTAAATTATGAGAGTTTGGCGTTTGAAAGAGATTTCCTGCAACAATCTATTTTAATTTCCAAAACTACTTCAAGGATATTTACGGTGACTGGATATAATTTGTAGGTCAAAAAAAGAGTTCAGTAATGTTGAAAAATTTTCTGTATATTTTAGTGGAGAAAATTGTTGATTTTAAATTATAACTTGATGTACCAAACTATTAATATACGAAACTTTTCTAAATAATTTAGAAAGGAAAGCTTAATATTTTTAAGTATCAAGTGCTGTAATAATGTGTTTATGTAAGAAATTATTCTTATGTGAGAAAAGATTCTAAAATTTGTTGTAACAAAGATAAATTAAATTATAAAGATTAATTTTAATAAAACTTATTGATAATTTAAAACCTTATGATTTGCCAGATGGCCTGATTCTAGGAATTGTTCAACTTTAGATTTAGGTCCGAACTTTGCAGTAGATAATAAATATAAATCATTACCTTACTCTGAGATAGTGGCGAATATGAAAAATGCTGTTGCAGACTTGCCTAATAAGACAAAAAACGAAATAAGAGCGAAATGCTGTAATATAATCACAAATCATAAAAACAAAGTTGAAATATAGAAAAATAATAAAAGTAAGAAGTGAATACTCTGATAATAAAAAATATAAGGAAAACCAAACAGTTTCTAAAACAAAATACAAATTTGGTAGTATTAAAACCTGATAAAGTAAAACATATAAAGAAATAAAGCAAAACCCTACTAATAAATAACAGAAAGTAAACAACGACTTGGTTAAGATGTGGAAAAATAATGGCAACATATCTCCTAAAGTATGCAAAGGATTAGTGATCAACAACGTACTACCATCAAAAATATATGGTCTGCCGAAGTTGCACAAAGATGGCATCCTCATGATGCCTATCGTGTCCACTGTGCAATCACCTTATAATAAATTACCTGTTTTTATAAAAAACATATTACAAAATATAGTATATCAGAATAAACATTATATTAAAGATTCATGGACATTCAAAGGGAAAATTAAAAACATTGTCATTCCCCAAAACTATATCTTAGTATCATTAGATGTAATTTCGTTATATACTAACTTTCCTATAGATTACGCAACAGAACTAATAACCAATAAATGGAGTACGATTACACAATACACTGATATTCCACAAAATGATTTTGTAAAAGCAGTAGAACTAGTACTTAGATCAACATACTTCAGTTATAAAAATAAATTTTATTTACAAATAAATGGATGTGCTATGTGAATGGCGCTGTAGCGCATATGATACTAGAAGAGGCGGAATTTCAAAATTTAAAAAAAATTGATTTCCCATTGCCATTCTTCTTTCGGTATGTAGATGATTGTATCTGCGCTATACCGAAAGACATTTACCATGTAATCACATGGTAAATGTATTTAATAGTTTCCATAAACAATTAAAATTCACAGTTGGTTTTGAAAAGGAACATACAATAAATTTTTTAGACATGACGCTGTACCGCACAGACGGAAAAATAAAAACCATATGGTATACCAAGCCTACATGGTCGGGTAGGTACCTAAATTACAACTCGCAACATCCAATATCCCAAAAAAGCAGTAATTTTAAGCTTAGCGGACAGAGCCATTACATTAACAGATCCAGAATACAGAAAAGGTGCAATTGAAAAAGCTAGAAGAGTATTAAGAAACAATAACTATCCACAAAGCCTAATAAATAACATGTTTAAGAAACAAATACCCAAATATTACAATAATTGCCATAAAGACAATATAAACAATAATACACACATTAAAAATAAAAAAGTATGTTAAAATACTTTATATTCCATGTTTATCTGAAAATTTACATAAATATTTAAAAAAATACAACATAAATTTAGCTGACAAACATCATATTTAAATAAAAATTGGTTTACTAAAATAAAAGATATGACTCCTAAAAACAAAATAACACACGCCATATATAGCATCCCATGTCGAATGAATGTAAATGCGTTTACATTTGGTAGAGTGAACAGCACTTAGAGAAGTGACTGAACGGTAATAAATATGACCAAAGAAATCAAACCGCGCTTACAAAACATGAAAAACAAACTAATCATAGATTTGCTTTTGATAAAACTAGAATTTTAAAAACTAAAATTAATAAAAAAAAGAAAGAATGGTTAGAGATGATATTTATTATTAAAAAACCCAACAACAGTTAATGATAAGGCCGATATACAAAAATTGAATAAGATATATCACAGCATAATAAAAGAATCTCCACACGCTAGCAAGAAACGTATTAAAAGTCTAAAAAAATAAAATAAAAAGCATACGGTAAAATGCAGTCAACCAAAACAAAATAAATGTTTGATAATATTAAAATATAGTAAAAAATCTCAACAACGGTTATGATAAGGTCGATATACAAAAATTGAGTAAGGTAATCACAGTATAATAAAATAATTTCCACTCGCTAGCAAAAAAACTTATCAAAAGTCTAAAAAGTGAATAGCATTCCGTAGAAAACAGTCAACCAAAACAAAAAATGTTTAGAGAAGATTAGAAAAGGAAGTCAAGGGTCGTATAATAAAGGGAAACAAGATATTAAATATAGAAATACTAAACTAAAACAGTCACCTTATTGACGTTGGTTCAACATAGTTAAATTTAAGCAAAATCGTTAATAAAAGACGTATAAAATAATTAAAGATGTACAATATATGTGGTGTTTAGAGGTTCATACTATGTAAATTAATCTTCGTTTTAAGGTAAGCAAATCTGTGTAAATAAAAGCCTTTTGTTTCAATATAAATTAAGTGTAAAAAATCCATTGAGAACGGTCGCATAAAAGTGATTGAAACGTTTGGAATATGAAATAAAAGTATTTTAGTAATTAGTTTAATTAAAACCTAAACCCAAGAACTTTAAGCAAAGATTTATATATATATATATATATATATATATATATATATATATATATATATATATATATCGCCGTGAATGCTAGATTAGACTGCCCAAACGTTGGGAGCCAATAAACATTGCTGGAAATATTAGGGTACAGCTGCTCAAACCCATAAAGATACAATGACTATTAATTGAAACAAAAAAATGGCATTTTTGAAGGCTTAACTGCTTCTTCTGATGACTGAAATCTTTGACCACGTAGCCTGTCCTTGATTTTTTGGAAAGGTATAGAAATAGTTAGGACTTAGGTTGGGACCGTAAGAAGAATGGTCTAAACGCTTCGACGTTTTGTTGCGTTAAAAATTCAATTGTCTTACGAGAATTGTGCGGCTTGGTGGATGATGATTCGTTGTTTGAGATTGGTTTTTCAAAGCTCCGCGATGACTTGCGGCAAACAAATGGTTGTATACTACTCGGCAGTAACAGTTCTTTGATCTTTTAGAGGGACTGTTACTACATGACCTGCTTTCGAGACAAATGTTACACCTTCTTTCTGGAGACACTTCGAGAACGGATAACTGTTGTTGGCTTTTCTTCAACTTGGAACACCTAAACAAGCTACTGGCTTTTATTTTCTGGCTCATATGAGTAAATCCAAGATTTATCACAACTCGCGATGTTGTACACGTTTTTAGAGTGTCCTGCGTTGAAACGGTCTAGAGTTTCTTGACACCAAATCACTCTAGCTGCTTTCTATTTTTCGGTCAACAGATGCGGTATCCAATGGGAAACTAATTTTTTTACCCACAATTATTCATGCAAAGTTTTTTGAGTTGAAATCTTTGAAATCCCCAATTATGCTTCAGTTTCGTGATATGTCACATGTTCGTTTAATCTTGCACGAACTTTACATTATACTTCAACTTATAGTGTGAGCTCAACTTTAATTCATATTAATCACAGTATGCACATAAGGTTTTATATTCGAAATGGAAGCACAATTTGTAACGCAAGTAAAAGTGAAAGCCTTTCAATTTAGTATAACAACATTGAGAACAGCATAGTTCCTGTTGGAACAACCACGTGCGACGCTAACTATAATATACTCTTCCTCTGAACTTGTTGACTATTTATACGTACAAAATTAAGTGAATCAAGCGCTAGTAACATAGTTCCGACCTCTGCACATTTCTTGTCGATACTTGTTACTCGGTGTAACTATAAGTTTTAAATTATCGATACCTAACTATACACTTACCTAACTTTGAACTTTTCGATTAAATGTTCAAAATGCAATTCGCTAAACTTATGTTCAACCTGCATGTTCATATTTACGTAATCTTTTTAATAAAATATTATGAAAACCTTTTATCTATAAGTTAATTTATTCTAGATAAGTATTTCAGGCACTAAATAGTAATAAAAAGAAAAAGAATTGGTTCTTAAATTCGTTGTTCAGGGATCCTTGTGGCGATAATCTGTTCACCATGTAGTCGCAAGCTGAAACCTATTTTACAATACACAATTAACTATCGTTGCTTTGTTATCTTGAGAATACTTTCTTCACTACGCAGGCTAGTGATCTTCTCACCACGATTCACATTGTACTATTGCTATCAACAGTCTTGAGTGGCAAGGAGAATATCCTCAGGTGATCAAAGCAACGACAGTTAATTGTGTGTTGGGAAGATTTACTTCAGCCTGTGTGTGTGTCGAAGACATTATCCACAAAATGGTTTCTGAACAAATTTTCTTATAGTTAGCTAGTGACGATCACTTAGTGATCAAAATACTCATTTAGCTTGAATAATTTTTGGTTAAGATGCTTTTATTATGTATAATTTTATCGCACCGCAGAATTCCTATTTATTTTTTAAGTAATGCTAATTTAAAATGGATACACTAATCACATGCATGCGTGCGAGCTCTACTCCCTTGCTTGCACGTTTGAATTAAAAATGGTTTACATGAAAAAGTTTGCTCTGATTTTGACCATAGCGGCGACTTATCCACAACATATTGTTGACCGAAGGTTTTGTATTTATCGATTTCTACTAGCTAATTTTAAATTAAAAACTACTTCAAACTATAGGTTATAGTCTTCATTGCAATTACTAAATTGATAGATCAATGACACCTATTCTTGCGGCAACTATTTCAATGACGTTTATAATAAGATTCTAAGGCTTTTGTAACTTGCATTCTAAGCAATTTTTAGCATTAACTGCCATGGTTATATATATGATTTAATTACATGTGTTTCAAACTTTTCAAATGATTCCATCTTAAAGAGTTGAATGCGTTTATATTTATAATTTTATTGTGATAATCGATTCGTTTCTGTACATGGCAGTATAATTGGAGAATCTAAAATTCTGTTTCTAAAGCACACAAATTTTTAACGTGTGATGGCTAATAGATCTATCAATAACAATTTGTTTCGCAAATATAATCAGTTATAACAGATACTTTAACTCAGTATATATCTATTATTATTGTAAATGCTAGTCCTATTCCGATGCACAAAGTGTTTCTGCAGTATAGCCAGGCTTGGCTATACCATAAGACATACTTGCCGCTGGTTTAGGGCCGCACGGCTTAGGGAGCCTCCAAGTTCAAAGCCCATAGGTGCAAAAATGTGAATAAAAAAATCCTTCACCAGTAATTGTTATCTGATATCAAGTATCTATTATCCATAGTATAGTAAAGTATATTTTTTTTTAATTTTGTTTACACATTATTAGCCAAGTTGAACATCCTCGCAAATTCTCAAAGGTGAACCACTTGCTTCTTGTACACGCCACTACCACGACCCGGGCACCATAAATGTCGTAAAGCACTTAAGTCATACAATAATTAGAGGTGAAGAATTAACGGAGATAGAGCTAGCCTGGTACCTGTTTTTTGTTTATTGTCACAACTACCATAATTCATAATTGGACGCCTAGGGTCTAGTCTGTAAATCTTAAGAAAAGAATCTAAGCCAGAGATTATAACTGTGATTTGTATGTGTCGATTTTGACCTAACGCTTGTGATTTAAATTATATAAGATTCATTTCTTGGAATGAGACTAACCACTCATGTTTGTATACTGCGGGAATATAAAAGGTGGTAAAAACTTTAAAAATAAGAAAACATACTTTAGCGAATATTGATGAGAACAGTACTTGAATACCTTTAAGTACTATTGTCAGTTTCTGTAGCGTTTTGCTAAGGTTGTTTGACTTCTGTTTATTGGCTATTGTAATTATCTAAATCCGATCAGGTGAGACTGTTCATTAATAAACAAAAATATTTGACAAACGCTAACACCAGTTACAAAATATGTTACTGTTATCACTATCAATTTCAGTCTTCTAAAAATTTCCTTTTGTTGTATCCTAAACAATAAACATTAAACGAATTCATCCGAGTGATGCTCAAAAAATGCAAACTATCCAAAATGCAAGAACAAAAACGTGTGGAATCACTATCAAAATTGAAAATTTTTCAACGCTTATGAAGTAGATTTTAGTCAAACTAATAAAATTCCTAATGACGCGACTAGTTCTGAATTACAAACAACTGTTGAATCTTCTGTATCAATGGACGTTAAAAATGTTTATGACTCATTTGATAATAGAACTGAAGGCACCTGAAGAAGCACAAACATTTTAGCAGTCGAAAAGATTTTACTAAATACACCAAAAGAAAAAACCAATAAAAGCAAAGATTCTGCACTATGAAGGGACTTCTAAAAATGATGTAGAATATTGAATTACTTCCCTGTCAAATGACTGCAAAAATCAAGGCAGATCGATCATACCTTACATCTAGGCGAAACTGTCCTAATGGAAAGAGTAGATTCTATAAAGCTTTATATTTTATTAGCAAAAAAGCAAACGGCAAAAACTACGTCACACACCAGAAATAACATAGCCAATTATGTGCTACAGTATTTGGGCGAACATAGCATTCGCTTTTCTAACTGTCGCGAGTTACATATCCCCATATTAAAATGCATATAAAATAAATGTAATTATTATGTCTTAGTAATAGTATGTTACATTGTATTAAATGAAGCTTATATAATTAAAGTTTAACAGCGTTCATATCGGAAAAAAAAGGAAACGACTACTTTGTATTCCACATACGCAACCTGATAGTTCAGGTGCAGAAACAATGTACTGCAATAAAGCAGTTTTAATTAAATTTACTTAAAATAAGACATTGTATGATTATCGAGAAACTGCAGACAGCAAGATCTGCACTTTTCCACAAGATGAAGTGAGACCAGAAGCTTCATAAATACTGTAAGAAGCCCCTGATCGCCAGTCAGTAGAATATTTTTGTCAAATTCAATTAAATCACGTTTAATGAACATAAACGCTCAAGTTGTAGAAGAAAATAAATCAAGCTTTGTAATTATACAATTAAAAATAAATTAGATAGAAGTGTTTTTGGAAATAAACTTTTTAAAAAGAATCTTCCAACGACCAAAAATCTATCCCGCGGACAAACTTATGACAACGCTGCAAATATGTCCAAACGGTTCATTGGAATGAAGCAGCAAATTTTATTGGAAAATCCTTATGCAGTCTATATACTATGCGCATCGCCCTCATTACATCTTGTTGGCCGCAACGCTGTAGACTGTTGTTAATGGCAGTAGACTTTTTTTCTATTGTTCAAGCACTTTTAATTTTTTCTGCATCAACGAGCCGTTGGAATATACCAAAATCAGTTATTCAAATTGATAGTGTTATGAAGTCACTTTCAGAAACCCATTGGGAGGCGCTTTCTGCAATAACTTTAGCACTCATCATAATCATTAGATGAAATACAATACTTTAAGTAGCTTTGCTGAAGGTAGCAATTAAAAACAGGACAAGAAGACGAGTTGAGGGCTTTACAGACAAAATGCCCCTGTTAAATTTCCTCTATGTTAGTGATTCCGAACGATATTTTACAGAACCTTAATAAAGTTAATAAAGTATTTACAAAATAGAAAAATTACTCTGTTAACATGCGCAGATCTGTACAATTTCCTATCAGATCAGTTAGACATAATGCAACAGATATTTGTAAATAGTGAGAGGCGTTCCAAAGAACTACTGCCTAATACAGATTATTCGGTGTCACGCAGGGGTGTTCCAAAGAAAATGACCAATGATGTTAATGTGGTGAGGTTCAACTGATGCCTAGAAATCATTTTTGTATTAGCGCATTTTTTGTCATTATAGACCAATTGAAGTCCCAGATAGTTAGAAGTGGTGAGATTTACCAACAAATATCTGATAAATTTGATTTTCCCTCTGATTCTTCTGCAAGTGATAAATACAATCTTCAAGACCGCGTAAACAATTTAGTATCTAGCTAACCACAGGACATACACTCTGAAATTGCTAACGAACTTCAGCAGTTTCATAAATATGTGAAAAATAAAAATAATAATGAAGCAAACATTCAGAATTATGTACACTTACATAAAATTATCTGGGAGGATAAACTGAGCTCTGTTTTTTTCATTGTTGAAACAACGTTACACATTTTTTAACTTTCGTGGCGATAAACTGCTCTTTAGAAAGGTATTTTCCGCAACTTATGCAAATTAAAAATTCCTGCAGATCGACAATGACGGAGGAAAGACTAGATGCATTGTACCTACTTTGCATAGAAAGTACTTTGGTGCGAGAAATTGATTTGAAGGATGTAATAACAGACTTTTCAATAAAAAAAATCGCGAAAGGTAATATGTATAAGAGAATACACGTGGATAATGTATATATATATATATATATATATATATATATATATATATATATATATATATCATCATCATTTTGTTTTCGACCTTACTTAAGGTCGGTTTGACGCAGCTCTAACTTCTTTTCTATTCTGTGCTAATCTAAAAAGCTCTACATACCCTTCACAACCTAAATTTCTAATAATTTGACTAATATAGTTTGGTCTAGGTCTTCCTATATCCTTCTATCTTTATCCTATCCAGCTGGCTCTACATAGATATTAGCAACCTGATGGTTGTTAAAGAACTCTAACATGTTTACATGATTGCCATTTATAGGGAAATGAAATATAACCTGGTTATCCGCTTCAAAAAGGAAAAGTGTTAAATTATATGTTATGGTAAGGCTTAAGCAACGAATCGCTGTCTACATGCCAGACCGCTACCTAATTGTGAGTTATGTTATGGTGACGTTTATTAAATTATATGTTATGGTAAGGCTTAAGCAACAAATCGCTACCAACATGCCAGACCGCTACCTAATTGTGAGTTATGTCATGGTGACGTTTATTAAATTATATGTTATGGTAAGGCTTAAGCAACGAAACGCTACCAACATGCCAGACCGCTACCTAATTGTGAGTTATGTCATGATGACGTTTATTAAATTATATGTTATGGTAAGGCTTAAGCAACGAAACGCTACCAACATGCCAGAACGATACCTAATTGTGAGTTATGTCATGATGACGTTTATTAAATTATCTGTTATGATAAGGCTTAAGCTACAAAACGCTACCAACATGCCAGACCGCTACCTAATTGTGAGTTATGTCAAGCTGACGTTTATTAAATTATATGTTATGGTAAGGCTTAAGCAACAAATCGCTACCAACATGCCAGACCGCTACCTAATTGTGAGCTATATCATGGTGACGTTTATTAAATTATATGTTATGGTAAGGCTTAAGCAACGAAACGCTACCAACATGCCAGACCTCTAACTAATTGTGAGTTATGTCCTGGTGACATTTAGTTAACTTATTTTTATTTTTTTTTGTTTTGTTTTCGAACTTACTTAAAGTCGGTTTGACGCAGCTCTAAATTCTTTTCTATTCTGAGCTAATCTAAAAAGGTCCACATACCCTTCACAACCTAAATCTCTAATTATTTGACTAATATAGCTTTGTCTAGGCCTTCCTACTCTATTTTTATTTGGTAGTCTATAATCTAAGACTTTACTAAATAGTCCCTCATGTCTTAACTGGTGCCCTATCATTCTATCTCTCCTGACCTTCAATTGTTTCCACATACAGTGTTCCTCACCTATCCTTCTATAAACTTCCTCGTTTGTTACTCTATCTGTCCAGCTAATCTTTAACATTCTCCTATAGCACCAAGTTTCAAAAGCTTCTATCCTTTTCTTATCTACTTCTTTAATTGTCCAAGTCTCACTACCGTATAGTAGAACGCTCCATACGTACGACTTTAAAAACTTTTTCTATTATCTAAACTAATACTATTAGCTATTAGTAAGTTTTTCTTTTTTAAAAACATTTTTCTAGCTTGAGCTATTCTAGCTACTATATCCCTTCTGCTACGTCCATCCTTTGTAATTATACTACCTAAATAGCAAAATTCATCTACCTCCTCTAACTCGGTATTACCTATTTTTAATTTTGGTTTGTAACTAGGCTGTAACTCACTTGTCATTATCTTTGTCTTTACCGAGTTAATTCTCATACTATAGTTACTCCGTAGTATCTCATCTAAAATATTTAAAACTCTCCTAACTCTTTTCTAGACTCTGCTATAATGGCTATATCATCTGCAAAACGTAACATGTCTATTTTCTGTCCCTGTACACTAATACCTATCTCTTTTCTCTCTCTAGCTAAGTTTAAAGCTTCCTCAATATAAACATTAAAAATCAAGGGAGACAGTATACAACCCTGTCTAACACCATTTCTAATCTTAGCTTCCTTTTCTATTTCATCAAATCTAATTACTACACTTTGGTTTTATATAGACTGTAAATAATTTTTCTATCCCTATGAGAGATTCCTATTTTTGCAAAACCCTGAACATAACAATCCAATTAACCCTATCAAATGCTTTTTCTAAATCTACAAATGCGAAATGAGTCTTTTATTTTTTGTAACCTTTTTCGATAATTACCCTAATCATTAGTATCGGTTCTCTAGTCCCTCTGTCTTTACGAAAACCATATTGGTCTTCGCCTAAATAATTCTCAGTCAAAGCTTCTACTCTATTTTTAATTATTATTGTTAGTATTTTGGAAGCATGAGAAGTTAAACTAACCGTTCTAAAATTCTCACACCTATCAGCTCCTGACTTTTTTGGGATTGCGATAATAATATTTTTTCGAAATCTATTGGAACCTCACCTGTATCATATATTAATTTCACTAGTTCATATAATCTATCTAAAGTTTTCTGACTTGCATATTTTATTAATTCTGCGGAATATCGTCTATCCCTGGCGCTTTATTTAGTTTAAGATTCCGAACAGCTCTATCAAATTCCTCTCTTAATATTGAGAACCCTATTTCTACATCCTCTTCTTGGTCGTTCTCTAACTCGTCCATATCGTCTCCCTTATATAAATCTTCTAAATATCTTTTCCATCTATCTGCTACCTCAACTTTATTTATTAGAAGCTCATTATTCTCGTCTCTAATACCATTATATTTTTCCTATCTTCCCAAAAACTTTTAACTGCCCTGTATGCCCTGTCTGTCTTACCTACTCTCAAATCATCTTGTATTCCTTACAGTTCTCTTCCATCCATTTATTTCTAGCTTTTCTACACTCATGTACTATCTTATTTCTAACTGTATTATATTTTTGCTTACTTTCACTATCCACTTCTCTGAAAGGTTTAAGCTTTCTTCTATTCTCTATTAAATCTAATATCTCCTTTGTTACCCACGGTTTTCTCGCTTCTATTTTTTTCTTACCTATAGTCTGTGTTGCTGTATCATGTACAGTCAGTTTTATTTCTTTCCATCTATTTTCTACGTTCCTTCCTACAGCTATCTCTTTGCTCTTATTATCTAATACTTGTTTATATTCCTCTTTTACCCTACTATCATTAAGCTTACCTAGATCCCATCCTTCTCTTTTACCCTTTCTCAATTTTTTGAATTTTAGTTTACACTTCATTTTAAGTTATGATCGCTATCTATGTCAGCCCCTGGATAACTACGACAGTTTTTAACTTGGTTTCTAAATCTTTGTTTAACTAAAATATAATCTATTTGGTATCTAGCCCTATCACCTGGGGCTTTCCAGGTATATCTTCTCCTAACATGTTGTTCGAATAGGGTGTTTACAGTTACTAATCTATGTTCCTGGCAAAACTCAACTAATCTTTCTCCTCTATCATTTCGTCTGCCATACCCAAATTTTCCTACCATTTTTCCCTCACTACCTTCTCCCACTGACGCATTAAAATCGCCCATAACTATTAAATTCTCATCTCCTTTTACTTTTCTCACTATACTATTTATATCCTCGTATACCTTTTCTACTTCCTCATCCTCGTACTGAGTTGTTGGCATGTAAACCTGTACTAAAACAGTGTCTGTGGGTTTTGTACTCAATCTAACCATAATTATTCTATCACTAAATTGTAAGTACTCTTTAACTTTATGCCCTAATCTTTTACCTAACACTATTCCTACCCTGCCTGTCCATTAGTTGAAGAAGTTGTAATTATTCTATAATTATCTTTCCAAAAGTCATTACTATCTGGCCATCTCACCTCACTAATACCTAAAATGTCCAGCTTTGCCTTTCTCATTTCGACTAATAAATTCGTTAACTTATCTACTCTAAGTAATGACCTTACATTCCAAGTCCCTATCACTAAATCGAACTGTTGTTTTATATTCTTACGATGACGAGCCCCAAGTACCCCTCCCGGAGATCCGAATGAGGGAGTATTTTACCTCGGACAAGAATTTTACTTGTGAGCTCTCCATCATATATATTTCGTGTTTTAGGCCACGCACACCTGGGAAATATTGTGGTAGGCTCCCATATCTTTCCACAACGCAGTTTTTAAAGATTTTAGGAAAAAGCCGTATCCGTCACGGCCAACCCCCAACAAGCTTGTAAATTATTGAGGATCGCCCGAGACCAACCGACCCTCCTCCAATATCTTTTAGCCAGCAAGGCTGCTGCCCCTTGCTGCGCCTTTTAATCGTCTTTTACGATAAGCAGGCTTACTATAGTAGTATTCTTTATCCCCTACTATAGGGCATAATATATATATATATATATATATATATATATATATATATATAGGTAGATAAAAAATTTCAAATGAAACATATTTATTTATGTTGTATTAATGATTTACAATTTGAACTCGTTATATACGTTATCCTGGTCTTGGAAGTCACAATTGACAGGTCAACAGTTCAGAGCGGAACGTAAAATAATGGAGCTTCGCCGATATCAGTCTCTAGGCCTCCATATAAGTAAAGCCGACCCTGGGTATGGCACATAAGGAATACGCGTTTTTAACAAAGAACAGCAAGCTATTCAATTTTATTTAGAAATTGCTGGGTAGAGGCATATGGACGCTCAAAAAGATAAATTTTCGTTATGAATACTTAAATAAAACAAATTTCATAGTAGTCTAAACTTAATTCTGTTGTTACTGATTTATGAAGCGGACGTAAAATTTTCGTTCGCTAGCTACAATAACTTTTAGTAGAATAACTTTGGTTTAGTTGAAATCGATGAAGATTAAGTCAATTAAGTGCAAATGTTTATTTTAGATAAAGCGATACCTCAACCATGAGGAAAGTTATGGAAATTTGGATATAAATGTGGCTATTTCAATATGATAGTGATCCAAGCATTAGCTTATAAATTCATAATAAAAGCTGGTAACTGTCATCATCAACTCGAAAATATCTAGGGTCTGCACATTTATAGAGAACAGAGCTGCAGAATAAACATTAGGGGAATGTATTGTAACCGATTAAATCCATTTTAAGTAATGAAACGCGCTGATTAGAATAAATGATTAAAACTGCTATTAGAGATATACACTGTTATTACCAACATAGTGATTATACGAAAGGTAAAGCGATTTCAAGATAATTAAATTAAACCCCTATCTTCTACTAACTACCACAGCATTGTAAAGGATAAATCTATAGGGAATTTCTTGTCTAACAAATAAATAGATAAACTCTATAGTGGTAGTTATTGTCCTATCGTTTTAATAACAATTTGCTCTTGCATTCGTGCATTACCCTAGCCGTAAATTTTTTGTGGTCGAACAGTTAATACGGTAACAAAATAGAAAACTTTTAATGTAAACCAAAAAAATTTTTAATGTCAAAACGAAACTAGTATACGGAGCCGATTTCATTAAATCTTTTAGTCAATAAACGTTAACATTTTAATAACGCTACATCAACGTTAAGCTGTGACTGATTAAATATTTTACTTGCCAAATAGCTATTTTCCGGATTTAAACATGCTGTTCAAATTTGAATTACTAATAGGTCATTACACTTTAAGATTATGCTGTTAAGAGGAGGACGAAACTACTAAATAAATACAGCTAATAAACTTCTTGTTTATGAATTGTTAATTGGGAGTTTTACAACATCAATTATTAAGGAATATAACATTTTTATAAGGTAAACATGGCGGTTGTTGTTTATTAGTTAATATATTTAATTACTTATCTAATTATCTCGTTAATAATCAGCATCAATTTAGAGCACTACCCAATCGGCTAATCTCCAAACATAACAAAATTTATAAGGTTACTATTACATTGGCTCAATAACTAAGGTGTTAATTTATATATACAAGAATAACGTCACAGCATTTGTTGTCAGAAGAAAATCTTATCAAACACGTGACATCTAAAAACATCCTAGTAATATTAGTCTCGGCGACAAGTGATATGTTCAATAATTAGTAAAAGAAAATTTTAACAAATAAGAACATTAGCATTCGTAGAAAGAACTTCAGCCACTTAGAAACTACAATCTACATAACAGGCAACAACCTAAAAAAAAGTATTTTTATTGGGAGACGGACATTTCTATTAGACATTTTCACCCTACAGAGCTCAATCCCCCGTGAATGTTACCTTCAAGTTCAAAAATTAAATTGTAAGTAGGGCGTTAGGTCTCGCATTTAAAAGCACAATATATTACTTTATAATCATACCATAATCTTTTTCCAGTTAGTATTTTACTAGAAAGTATCTTGTATGGAGCATAAATAGTAGAAGTTTAACAAGCTGGGATTTATTACTATTATTATTCTTAGTTTGGTATATACCACTTAATTTTAATTGATGAATTGTGCTCTAAATAATAATTAAGTTTGCTATCAAATCTTTGTCTAACATAAAAAAATACTACGATTCAAATTACGCTGCACTCTGCTGTAATTTGCCTTGTAAGATTGTGAATACCATCGGGTGGTGTTTTGTAAATAGGAGACGTAAGGTATTCCTACAAATAAAGGTGTAATATTTAACTTTCTAGGGTTAAAGGTGCCCCACATACGGGTAGGGTAGAATACCTGGTTGGTTCAGCGGATTCCTTAAAAATTGAAATAAGCCTTGCACTTGGGGCAGGGTTGAACGGCGGCTTTGAAAGTAATGGAATCGCTGACCGTATTTCCGGACTAACTAGATTTTTACGTCACGTAGGAGCATAAGAGTGGTCGTGGGATGAAACTATCAAAGCAAAAAGAGGGAAAGAGGGCGCCATAGCTTCAAACGATTACTTACTAGATAAACCTAAATGGTAAGATGCAGAACCTTTAGGTTATGATGAACACATTGTGAACACCAGTGTTACACAATACCTATGAGATAAAGCTTAGATAGTAATAAGCAGAACTCTTACATGTAATTTTCCAATGCTCCACCTGAAGGTACTACATTGGCCAGGAAGCGAGTTTTTTTTACCAGAAAAATTTTGAATTTTGCCGAACCCTTGCTGTTCCAAGCAAGGTAGGGATCTTTAACGTGCGTGATAACACTCACACACGGGACCTCCATTTTACCTCTCATCCGAACGAGGACGTATTTTTGTTAAAATTGCTCGTCTAACATTTTTCAAGCGGACCGTGTCGGGATTCGAACCCGGGACCTTGGACGTAGTAGTCACACGCGTACCAACTACTCCACGGAGCCGCCAATAAGCAGAAACCTTTAGGTTATGATGAACTTCAACAGCAATAAGTGTCTTAGTTAAATCTGAAACATAAAAATACATACAAGAAAAATCAATAACTGAGATCACTGTTTGTGCCCCATAAATTACATAAAGCAATGTTCAAGTAATAGTTTATAGTGGAACCATTCAAACAAACTTACTTTCTTGGGAGGAATTTTTATGGACCTTTAAGCGGCTCCGTGGCGTAGTTGGTATGGGAGTGACTACTCTGCCCAAGGTCCCGGGTTCAAATCCCGACGCGGTCCGCTTGAAAAATGTTAGGCGAGCATTTTTCACAAAAATACGCTTTCGTCCGGATGAGAGGTTAAATGGAGGTCCCGTGTGTGTGTTGTCACGCACGTTAAAGATCCTTACCTTGCTTAGAACAGCAAGGGTTCGGCAAAATTCCAAATTTTCCACGTAAAAAAAAATCGCTTCCTGGCCAATGTAGTACCTTCGGGTGGAGCATTAGAATACCAAATGTAAGGCCTTATACTTGAAATTTTCAAAGAACATTCATGAATTTAAAGAAATTTAAATTCTACTTGAATGTCCTCTAATTACACCATTTATTTTTAAACTTTTATCAATAAAAAGAAATATGGTCCAGTTTAGATTTATAATGAATTCTTAAGGTTTCTTTTATAATCACAATATATTTACAATAAGCGAAAAATGCTTTTCTCAAGTTTGACTTTACTCAAGATATACCAAAAATAATTTATAATTAATCAAAACTAATAAATTTTCAAATTCACAAAACCGGCGATTAGAATACATAAAATATTTCACAAGTGTGCATGGTGTTTGTTTAAAAAATTATACCTAAAAGTTGTTTCAGAACACGTATGTTCCTTTTATCATTATAACCTTAAACTATCAATAAGTCAAAATACAGCACTTTGTACTAACTTGAAATTTGTTTCAATAAAATTCTTAATATTTTGGTTTTAAAACATAAGCATAGTTAAAAGAACCAATAAAATATATATACCTAAACGTTTCTTTTTAAATCTTATAACGAAACACAAAACAGCAATGACCAATTTTATCCACCTCCGAGTTAGAAAATTTGCAAGTCTTCTTATGAAATGTTCACATAAAATAAACAAAGGAAAGTGTTTACCTTAATGAGCCTAGCACCAAATTTAGATACTTAACCTATCTGGGTATGTTCCTCAAGACAAAGTACTGCATGACTTCAGTCAACGTACGATTAGCAGATGTAGACCCAGTAGCAAATATCGCGTGCTTCTATTAACAATTCAATCTAACTTCATTATTGCATTCTAACACTCCGTTCTTATAAATTAATTAGGATGCCCGCTGACTAACTAAACAATTTTTCCATGCACTACGTGCAACCGTATCTATCAAACTTTAAGCGGTTAACCATAGTTCAACCATCAATAACCAGGAATAAATACCCTTTTTATTGTTAAAGTCCATCGTGTTTGATAAGGACCTAAAAACTAATTGCAATCCGACGACTCCATTCCACCCGGCTTGAGGCCATTTTTGTTGAGTTATTATCACACCAACATCATAAGAAAGCACGAATGAACGAACATGTCCCTCCATTTGCGAACACATAATCTGTTGTATTACCAGAAGAACTAATGCACCACATAAGCGCGTATTAACATCGAATACAATTACTATAGGAGCGTATACAAAAATTTAAAGATACTTCTACATTAACGATAAGGCACTTTCTCAAACAAATATTTGGGTATTCGTGATTGGTTTATAAAGGATAAAGGGACATTACATATTATACATATTCACGAATCTTGCTTATAAATAGCTTAGTAAACTAAAATGCTACAAAGGTAGTGGATGTGTGTCCTGTAATATTGGCGATCACGTGATTGCCCCCATTCTGCCATCCGTTTACGGGAAATCTAGAACTCAACCATCGTCTCATTAGAAGTGAACAATGAGTTATCACCTTATTTTGTTAAAACTGTAACTGATTTTCTTGCAAAATGCACTTATCAATAAAGTTAATGTGGTTTTTTAGCTCTGTAGGTGTAACAGTATTAACTGTATCTTCGAGTTTACTAAGATCCAGAACGTCAGTTGAGTTTTCTTCAAAAAATACAGAACTATAGCAATTCTCAGAAAACTTGCCAGAACAGTGACATCATTTGGCTATTGTGCACGTCCTTCGCAGAAAAGGTTAATGGTTAAGAAAAACGTGCACTCATTACAAAAGTAAATATTTTTTAGTATCGTAGATTAGGTGTGAAATTAGTGAGATTCGAGGATAATTTCGCAAAATTCTATTGACTTCATCTTCATGATGTTTTGTATTATTTGAAACTTATACGGATGAAATTATTTCGATTATTTTCTTACAACAAGCGATATTATTATCTGCCTTGCTACCGTACATAATTATGCTCTACATTCCGTAACAAATGTACCGACAATCTCAATTTGAGACACTTTATTTAGTATTTGTTTGTTTTTCCTCTCGTTATTTGCCATTACATCAGTTTCGACAAACTTTGTAACCAAAATCAAAAACGTACTTGTAATTTACGTTACGGTTTGTGTTTTTTTATTAAAAAGTACTACACTTTTTCACATTTTTAACTTCTACATAGATGATATTCAAATTAGTTTCAAAAAAGAAAGTAAACTATTTTCACACAAATGAGTTAATACTTTACTGAAAAATATTACGACACACTTAAGAATAAACAATAAAGAATGATTTAAACCTAACATGCCCGTTTAGATTGATAAATTGAAAATTATTAAAAAAAACCAAACTAAACTGCAGTTAATTTGATACCAATGAATTTGAAAGCAAACTTTATTATTGTTTGCTGCAAAATGGACGACAGTTACAACAGTTTGTCAATTAAACTAAATTAGTAAATATCAGTAGGGTAGCTAAGCCGGTTTGGCAACAGAGATCCACAGCAAGATATGTATACGCCGGTTCGAGAACAATATGAACAGCTAAGCCGCTTTGGGAAACAAAACGTGCAGCAAGATATGTATACGCCGCTTTGAGAACAAAATTGTCTTTGTGTGTAAATTTGTTGCGTCGGGGGGTCGTTAGGTCTTTGGGGTGTGCGTTCGGCGGGGTCGTTAGATTTTTGTCGTGGGGTGGTGCGCGTGCGCTGGGGTGGAGATATTTTCTTAAGAAATTTTTAGCAGCGTTCCCGACGTTAAATATTAAATATTAAATTTTAAAAAATGTTGTTTGTGTAGAAAATGGAGTTCACGTGTTGGTTCGTATTTTTCTGGGGTAGGTTAAGCTAAAAATTAAAACGCCGCGGTGAAGAATTTTTAATATGAGGCAAACGCGTGCATGTGGTAAAGAGTGTTTTAGCTCTCCTCATAAGCTGCGTTTTGTACGAAGTAGAAAATAAAATTGAGAAAATATACGAAATGTTATATGATGGAGGTCAAATTTTAAACGTTTGCAGGTAAAATCTTGTAAAAGAAGTCGTTCACTTCTCGCAATTTCAATGTCACGATAAAATACTAAGAATTTGCATGCAGTCGAATATAACCTCGTGTTTTTATTTGGTAATATATATGTAAATCACGTCGACATTCGACTTTTAATATAATGTATTTAATTAACATAAGGTGTGTTGCAAAAACATTTCAAGACAGGTATGTCGTATATTACCTTTGGTTACATCATCCCAAATAATTTATACAAGTACACTGAACTTGCTTTTATCAAGGATTTCTTGCTTATGGATTAACTTTTACAACTCAAGGTGTAGCATCAAGGTTTTAACGTCACTCTCAAACTATAGAACGTAATAATAATAGCTTTCCTTAGCACCAATATCATTTAGAAAATATGTGTTTCTTTAATATTTATTTATTCATTAAATATTTTGCTCCAAAAATTCGTTTAGTAAACTAAGTAAATCTTCATTTTCTTCTTCTGGAAGTAGCAAATAAAATTAAAAAAATATACGAAATGTTATATGATGGAGGTCAAATTTTAAACGTTTGCAGGTAAAATCTTGTAAAAAAGAAGTCGTTCACTTCTCGCAATTTCAATGTCACGATAAAATAACAAGAATTTGCAGTCGAATATAACCTCGTGTTTTTTTATTGAAATTATAGCTCTCTGGTAATATATATGCAAATCATTCAACTTTTAATATAATGGATTTAATTAACATAAGGTGTGTTTGCAAAAACATGTTAAGACTATTTCCTTCTTGGTATGCAAATTATACCACCTTTCATAACGATTTATTTGACTCTCAAATAAAAAATTAATTTGATCTTATATCAAGAGGTGTTCTTGCTTACATTTTAGCAATTTGAATATATTTAAATATTTAAATGTAATTATACATTTAATTTATGTGGTAATAAAATTCTTTTACTTTTAGCGGTTTGGTGATTGTATGTAGATGACGTATTAGACATTGTATATATATAACTCGTTTAATTGCACAAACGTGATAAAAATTTATAGGTTATGCAAAAACGTGCATGTAGTGAAGAATTTAGCGGTGATCTTTAGAGCTTCATCATTGTTTTATTCTCGTTGCTTTAGTTAATTAAAGAGATTTTAGGTTAAGCAAAAATAGGAAATGTGGTGGATGACATAATCACTTTCAAAATGATGAATGGTGGGGAAGGAGCTTCTAAACGTGCCTAAACGGGGCTCTGCCCCATTATTTTGTATTAAATATCAAAAGAATAGGAGAAATTATTCGACTCGTATTTTATAATGGTTTTAATTTAAAATATTGGTGTGTGTGCAAAAAAAACATGTTAAGACAGGTCACTCGTTATTTTATTCATGATTGCACCACCAAAATAATTTATATAACCACACTGAACTCGTACCCGGATCTAAAATTTAACCTTTAAATGTATGCAAATAATGTCGTTATTTAAAACGTGGTGAAGAATTTGGATGGAGATGTACTCATTCTCAAATGCGGAATGGTACTCCATAAGGCGTTCTGAACGGAGGTTTTGCACGCATTAGGTGATTGAATACTTCGGAGATTTTAGGTTAAGCAAAAACGTGCACGTGCTGAAGAATCCCCGAGATTTTTAAAAAATATTTTGTATTAAATATATAATTTTAAAAGAAACACACAAAATTTGAATGTTTTATTTATATTAGTTTCACTTACCAGCTTATTTTAATTACATGCTAATGAGTTCATATATTTTCATACAGTTTGATTGATTCACTGCCGAAACAAAACATTTTTACACAGCTGACAATACTGGGTGTCGTTTTTCAATACAATATTAGTAACTATTTACAATACAGCTGAATACTGAAATGTAAAGTAACTTTCACACATTTACCTACGTGTACTTAAATTTAATTGAATTCTAAAAATATATGCATATCTATGGCAGGCAACCCAGCATACACCAATTATATCTTCTTAGTGTAAAATTTATTGTTAGGTGAATAACCAGCAATTTATTATGTAATATTTATTGCTACAAGCATAGTAATAATAATTTGCAATGTGCAAAATACCTCTTTTGTTGTTAAAAGACCGATTTAATTAAACACTATAAAAGATTGTGAATTAATTATTCTAGTTAAATTTTACAGTGCTAGAGACACTAATTATTATTAGTACTAGATATAGGTATAACAAAATTTGTATTCCAGATGATAGTATGTTCAAAGGATATTATTATTTAAAAGACTCTGTAAACATGATTAGTGAAATTATTAAAGTTAAGGAATGTAAAGCAAAAATTTGTTCATAAAAGCAAATATGTTTTCTAAAAGATATGCATAACTTACGGATCTAAACATTTCAACATCTCGCAAACTGAGATAAATATTACTTATTTCTTTGCAAAAACGTTCATATAACGCCCTTTAACAACCGCGTTCAGTAAAGTGCATGGTAGTTAATGACCTCGGCGATTGTGCTATTTATAGTATAATTATGACAACATATCCCCATATGTAAATTATATGGTTCTGGTTTATAACTAAAACAACTATTTTGCATTATATTTTGTTGATCCTGGCAGAATAAATTACAAGTATAGCTACATTGTCAATACATTTTTATTTTCAAACTCGTTTTAATTATTGTAGAATTTAGTGCTTATAAATAACCTACTTTAATTCAATAAGTTATTCTCGTTATATTTCAAATCATTTTAATAGAATTACGCAATGTTAAGTCGTTATTAAAATTAATTTAAACAGAGTTTTTATTGTTATCGCCGTCTGTTGAAGAATCGTAGCAGAATCTGAACTATATCGCTTTTACAAAGCATGTATTCAAGATCACATTTAGTTAGTTTCAAAAACTTTTATCATTGTATACGACTTGTTTTAACTTGCAGTAGGTATCAATGACCGAATCAACATTACCACCCGAACATGGTTGACAACTTTAAATTTTATTTTCCTATTACTTTCAAGGTATTAAACATTGGTATATATATATATATAGATTTAGCGACATCAGGCAACCTTTTCTTAATCTTCGTTGGGAATTAAAACCACTCATAGTTTTTAAAATCATCTTTTTTACGTTTCGATCCATGACCTAGGATCGTTGTAAAATTGTCAAAACCACAACAATCATACAGGGAGTATTTATCAGGCAACATATTTCTCGCATGGCTATGACAGCTTTTTGTGCTGTATGTAGAGTAATGATTAACGTTATGCTCTTTTGATTAATTTGCAATTTACCGGGCATGAATCCTTCGTTAAAAGTGAAGGATATTCCCATAGATAATTTGAATAACAATCTATCACCACCAACACACCTCTAATTGGATTTTCCTTAAATATATTGCTCAAATTCAACAGAGTCGCCTTGCCAGAGATCATCTCGAGGTTGTTGATTTGTTAATGCTGTTACAAAAACTAGTGGGGGGTTTATCAGACGAATAACTAGGTGATGCTCAGTATCACAACACTTTAGCATTACCTATTTTGATGAATGTGCCATAAAAGCTAGGTACTTGGATAGATCTCGCAGTGAGTGGAACAACAACGATAGTGACGATAGTGGTGCGAAGTTTTCAAGTTAACATGGACAATGTACTGTACGATTTGTTCGAGAGTGAACAACGCATTTTACACCAACATCTGAAACATGCCATAGTATTGAATGATGTAGACAAAATCAAACGTATACTGTTCAAAGTAGGTGTTCATGTTCCTTTAAAGCCTTCAAATGGCTAACGCTGACCAATGATACATCCATTGATGTAATGGACATGCTGTTTAATCAACAGAGTAGGTGCGATCAATTTGTATCAAACTTCATTGATGCTTGCAACGGCAAAACAGAGTTAAAATGTCATCAGGTGCGCGGTGTACTAGACGCAATAGAGAGTAATTATAGTTTGAGCGATGTATATTTCCTTGAAGAATTACTAACCAACCGAGCTGTATTGAGTACGAAGGCATATCCTATCATGAATATAAAATGCAACTATAAATCACTGGTCACAGCGATTGACGATATGATTGTAGATGTTGTATATTTCGCACAACCTATGGTATTAAAAAAAGTATTGAAGTTAATTTTAAAGTATAAGGTAAATTATAAGTACCAACCTAATGTAGTTGGCCCTCATAGAACAACATATAACTGGCTCCTCAAGAATTTGGCAATGGAGGGCTCAAAACAGCAACCAGGATGGACGTGTGGTCCGGATTCGGGAAAATGGCCATCAAATAGTATAGATGATTATAAAAAAGTGTATATGCTATTAAAGTTATTGTTTTAGTTTAATACTATTTTTGTATGTAAATCATGTCATCTTGGTAATCCTACCTGATGCGCTATAGATAGCACTTATTAGATATAATGGAGGATGCTATTGTACGTGTCGCATACCTTTACAATAAATATATATACCTCGAGTGTTAGTCAAGTACGGGAGAAATTGTTAGCTGAGAAGGTAATGTGTTTTACCTGCTTGTTATTTACACATATTCACGGACATCGAAATACTCAAGTTCAACCAAAACAGCGAAAATCAACCTACATCAACGTTTTGCGCTTCGGGCATGAGGAATTATAAACAACTTTCTTGACGTAGAACTAGTGTAGTAATTAGTAGTACATAGATGTAATTTGTGTGTGTGTGTGTGTGTGTGTGTGTCGCTATAATAAATCATATAACAGTAAAAAATTTTTATTGATGAATGACATATGATGGTAAACAAACACGTAACAGCAAATCTACAAAATATGATTTTGGATATCCAACTATTATGGCTAGAATCTAAATTTAACCATTTCACATATACTTGATTTTAACTCTCTTCAATACTTTTTCCACTAAATATACATCCGGATAGTGTGTTCGTTGAAGTTCTTCTGCATAGAAGCCGCCTAATATTGGTTGTCCTCGACTATCGCGCAATAGGTACGTTAAAGGATTAGTCAAATGCACTTTGTACACCGTAAAAATTTCGTTAGACCAATTTGGTGTGTATCCCTTGGTAAATTGACCTCTATGTTTACTAATGCGAACATGATCCCCAACAGAAAATTTTTACTCTTTAAGTTAACTGTTTTGATCGTACTGTACACTGTATTGAAAAGTTTGCGTTCATTGCGTTTTGACACATCTACAGGTCGCATGCCGATTGTTCGATGTTTGGTGTTGTTATATGCAGTCACGAGTGAGGATAGTATATTCAGCCATCGATACGAACCATTCAAACTAAATTGTTTCCACATTTTTGACTTTAAGGTACGATTAACGCGTTCTACTACGCAAGCTTTTTATTGCTGTACACACTATAATGTGTAATCTCATATTTTTCCATTAAAGCCTTAAATGTTGAATTATAAAATTCTTTTCCCAAATCCGTTTGAATGTACCGTGGAATACGATGGTTCTTTGTTGAAAATTGATTGAAAAGCGTTTGAAACAGCCTTACCCGTCTTGCGCTTAACCGGTACGGCCCATAAGTATTTAGAAAATACATCGATAACAACTAGAATGTATCTAAATCCTTTATTCATCTTTGCATATGGGATCATTTCCACCAAATCGGCTTGAAACAGCTCGTTTAATCCTTTTGTGATTACATGTCTTCTAGGAAAGTTAATGCGAGCAGGCTTATGTAACTCGTGGACGATTTGCTTCCTTTACAGACATATTGCTAATATGTGTGTGTGTGTATGGTTGACGGCTATATGCGTGCGTTTTAAGTTTCTCTTGCAACTGTTGAATATCTGCTTGAATTCGTGCAATGTCTATTCTAAATTGTGCTTTCACTTGTTGAATAGCAGCGTCTAATGTCTTATATATGCTATTCATAGAATCATCTATCCGTTTGGGTACGATTTGTGCAACATTAGCGTTCACAGTGGCTGGAACAAGGTTACGCATCAACTCTTCAAAATGGTTAAAGTCTGATCTTGTAACATACTCGCTCGAGAATTGTGTTATCATACTGTTTGTTGTCTCCTTCACAAGCGTGTCTATATACTGCTGAATAGTGGAACCACTTCCAAGCGTTGGTTCGCCCTCTTGCTGGTGTTGCGTTGCTAACCGCGATTCTAAGTACGCTTTCGTGACTGCATCATCATCTTCTTGTGGTGTAGCGACGCGCGCTAATCTCATGTTGTCAAAATCGTAGTAATCATCATAAGAAATATATGAAGCACAGTCAGACGCATGTCCAAACTGGTCGATAACCATCGTGATAATGAATAACAAGTCGCACAATCTACGCTATTATACGCAATTCGCGTAATTCTTCCATAATCGATGTAATTTCGTTTGTGTGACCGGTGTTACCTGCATCTTGCGAGGCGACCAGAAGCTTGAGCCGTTCGCACAGTTCGTTGGGATCATCAAGGTATACATACTCTAGTGGCTTCTCGTTATAATCCATGAGTAGACCACGACCACTCGGGTTTATAGTTTGCTGTCGTAAGCTATACATTGCATTACTTCTTTTTAATGTCCGCATAATCGTTAATTTCTTTAAGTGAGAATTTACCCAAAGGATTGAGAAGGAACAGTTGCTCGTACAACCCTTTGCTACCGTTGTAGCAAAATCGTTCTACACACCTTTTCACCAATCCCGAAGATAATGTCCGAATCACCAATCATTAATTTTCCTGTCTCCGGATTAAAACGTACTTTATCCCTGCGCAAGTGCTCCGTGTCATTGTTATAAATACCAGTAAAGTTGGAAAACAGATTATCGACATAGTATCTTACCGATGGTAAGAATCGTTGTAATAGGTCTGATGTTCTTCGCTGTTTAGGTACCGTTCGTACTCTGTATGGGTCTCTGGAGTGTTGCCGCTACTCTCCGATTCTTCGAAGTGGACTCCACAGACTGGACTGGGCTATGAGGATTGTGTTCCCATGCCTCCTCTATTGGTGGTGCGGCGATTGGTGTGGAACTGCGCACCTGATCGAGAAATTTAGGGCGTCTTTTAGGAGTAGATTGTACGTCATGTTGTTGTGGTAACCAGTGCTGGCTTTCGATCTTGGACTCCTGTTTAATATCTTTCAGCAGACCGGTCTGAAGTGTTTGTAAACGTTTTGTAATAGGTGCATAGACTTTACTTAATGCAAGCTCCTTTTCAACCACACCTGCTTTTAGCGCTTGTAATTTCCTCTTGACTGCCTTTCGTACTTTTATGAGTTCTCGTTTGGTTTTCACGTCGTCTGCCATCGTCTAGAAACGGGTAGGAAGTGATATGCTATTTATGTGCTTTATAAGTATATATAGGTGTCAAAACCTTTTCGGTAGCGACCGTTCTGCAAATCGCCATCTTTATTGATCACCAGAACCCATACCGATCTCGCCAGCATAGCCGCACAATTCTTTAAACCGGTTAAACGACATATCCGTGTTTACATGGTCAGCGTATACGTGTTTTAAATTGAGTTCGTCTTGTTTGAATAGCACTAGGACATTAGCATTGTCTCTAATCAATTGTTTAGGTATTTTGGAATAGGTCTGACATAGGTAAAAACAATCAATGGCCTTATGTCGACCTAAAGAAAAATATTCTCGCATTACATTTTGTTTATCGCACGACACGTCATCGAAAATAAATATCGAATTAGGTTTTGCATCCGCTGGAGTAACAATTGCATCCCATTTGTTAAACGCAAAATATCCTATTTCTTTTATTGGTTGTAATAACCTCTCTAGGTACTGATACTTTGGTTGATACAAGGATTTTGAGTAGAGATAAACGTTTTCAAAGCGTACACCATTCGGATGTTTCAAGAGACCGATGACTACATTAGTTTTACCACAATTGGATGGACCTGTAATGATACACCGTATTGTTGATGGTAATAGTAGTCCATGCTTTTGCACGTTAGTGTTGTTGCTGCAGTTTGGTCCGTAATTGGCAACGCCAATTGTTGCTTTACCAGACGCATTCTATCCATATACTAAAACGTAATTGCAGTATGGTAAGCATTTAAGCGAGTAATTCTACACGCATGACCAGTCTCCTTTAAACCTTTCGACTGACAAGATTAATGAAATCCTATCGTGGCTGGGTTACTCAATAGTGCTATCAATCGTTTACCGGTAGAATTACATTTACCAGGTATCGCTTCTGTGGACCGGGTACTAAGCTTCAGAAACGCCTCGAGCGTGGTGATATAGGTCGTAATCCCTTAGACGAAGCCTGCAAACTACACGACATCGCCTACGATCTTTCTACAGACTTAACAACCCGACACCAAGCTGATCGACGTCTTGCCGAAACAGCAAAAAACGTCGTACTGCACCCGACGCTTCGTTAGGTGAAAAACTTGCTGCGTTTGCTGTTGGTTCTGCAATGAATGCCAAAGTTAAATTTGGTATGGGTTGTCGCAAGAAAACGATAAGGTGTAAAGGAAAACGACGTGGTCAGCGTCTACGTACAGGAAGTGGTATACCATTCAAGCGTTTAATTCGCACCATTTGGGAACGCATTAAAACGTTCGTCCGACTGACTTATTAAAACTGCTAAACTTGCAGTGGCACCGATTAAAGATATAACAGATGAAATTCGTGGCATCCCACGTGTAATCCCTGTACCCAAAACTGGTGGTTTCCTACCTTTGATACCTATTTTTGCAGCCCTTTCCGCAATTGGAGCGTTGTCGGGTGGAGCAGCTGGGATTGCAAAAGCTGTCAACGATGCTAAACTTGGACAACAACAATTAGATGAAGCGAAACGACATAATATGGCACAAGAGGCAGTGACACTTGGAAAGGGTCTCTATTTGAAACCTTATCGCCGTGGACATGGACTGTACCTAAAGCCTTTTCTTACACACGGGCAAGGTTTGCATAAACAAAGACAACGAAAAAAAACTCAACGCATTCGTTAAACCTACCTATGCGAGCGTTGACCAATGTTGACTTGAACAAATACATAAAACGTTTACCAATATCCCACTTTCGTGGAATATTCATGCGCAATTCACTTCCAAACACAATTCGTTGGCGAGAATGTGGTATTCTTAATCATGATACTACACGTGGTGTGGGAACTCATTGGACCGCGTACAAAAAAGATGGTTCAAGGGCAGTCTATTATGATAGCATTGGTAATCTACGACCTCCGAGGGAACTTGTCAAATACTTAACCTCATCAGGACCATGCACTCTCTATTATAATTATGAACAATTTCAACCGCTTAACACTGTTACCTGTGGACACTTCGTATTGAAATTTTTACTGCAAAATAGTCCTCCGTTAAGTTTCTAACAACGTTATATATTATTTGATTTTAGTGTATTTTTAACTGTTTTGTATAAAAAGTGTTTAATTAAAACCATATATTGCAAGTGTTTCAGGAATTTGCTTTTTATTACCCCATCCCAACTACGAATACGACTAGTTGTTGGTTTATCGTCAACCACCGAACATGTACACATTTACTTTAACTGGAACTGAATCTACGCTCACCGCAATCATCAACCCACCAATTGTTCTCGATGATGACCATGAATACGTTATTGGTCTTACAAACTTTGATACATATTTTCAATTCCCAATGTAACGGAAGCGAACAATAAATTTTACATTGATGACATCGTGCTTACTTTACCAGAAGGAACTTATGAAGTGGCAGATATTAATAAGTTTGTACGACGTAATCTGAACGATCCCCGTGAACGCACTTCATCCAAACGTTATCTTATTGATATTCGAGCCAATAATAACAGTTTACATACAGAAATCAAAGCATCAGGTATAGTGGATTTTACACAACCAAATTCACTTGCTTCGTTGCTGGGTTTTGAGAAACGTAAACTACCAGCTCTCACTACTGCTATTTCGGACCATCCGGCACAAGTCTTTCCAATCAATTCAATATGTATTGAATGTAATCTTGTGGTCGGATCGTATCGGAATAGCAAACCTGTACACATTTTGCATCAATTCTTTCCTGCAGTTGCTGCAGGGTACAAGATTATTGAAAACCCCGTAAACGTCACCTATATGCCACTTAATACACGAATCATCGATCGCATCATTGTTAAAATAGTTGATCAAAACGGTAATCTCATCACTTTTCGTCGGGAAACCATCACGATTAGACTTTATCTAAAGCGTCTTTAAACAATGGTTTTGCGCTATGAGCATAAACCACCAAAACCTATTAATAGACGCATTGTCAGCACCTTTACCAGTTACAAGACACCAGTGCACCGATTAACACCGGAAAACGTTAAATTTCTGCAAACATTAGGACTCAAAGTGCTACATAGTTAAAATGGATAGTAATATTTTAAATGTTACGCAACGTGCTATATTTGATACAACCATCGTCAATGCCGACAAACATATGCATACTCCGTACTCCAATACCACGTATGAGAAGAACGATGTTATACGGATTCCAATAGAAAACGAAGATGTCTATACACTACCATGGGACAGCGTAATTTATATTGAGGGTACAATGAATAAGTCAGATGGTGGCGTTTCGCCTACAGCCGATTTTGTCAACAACGGAGTTTTATTTTTTTTGATGAAATTCGTTATGAACTTGGTGGAAAGACTATTGACCGCGTTCGTAATCCAGGTATAACTACGACTATTAAAAATTTCCTATCCTACGATTATAGCGAAAGTCGTCGCTTTAGAAACGCCGGTTGGTCCCCATCGATAAGCTTGATCTCGTTGATGCTAATGGTCATTTCAACGTATGCATTCCCTTGCGCATGGTTTTAGGATTTGCGGAGGACTACCGAAAAATTCTTTTGAATATCAAACAGGAGCTTATTCTTATTAGAAGTAGTGCTGACGATGCAGCTATATCGAATTCTGATACCAAAGAGTCAATCAAAATTACCATTACACATATATCATGGCGGATTCCACATATAACCGTTGCAGATGCAGAGCGCTTAAAACTACTCAAACATATTCAACGCAATGCCACCATGGACATAAGCTTTCGCAGTTGGGAACTACACGAATATCCAGAATTACATACAACACACCGCATACCTGGGCCGTGAAGACGGCTTCTCAAGTGGAGAAACCACGTTTTGTTTTGTCTGCTTTCAAACCGATACATCCGCAAAAGGGCGCAGTCAGTTCGACCACTGTAAGTTGACCAATATGAAATTACATCTGGGTTCATCTATGTATCCTTACGATAATCTTAACATTGATTTCGATACCAATCGCTATTCTATACTATATGAGATGTATGCACAGTTTCAACAATCGTACTACGGGGGTATCAGCGAGCCGATATTAACACCCAATGAATTTCAAACGCACGCTCCACTTGTAGTCATCGATTGTTCCCATCAAAACGAAATAGTGAAAGTGGGAGCGGTTGACGTACGATTAAATTTCAAATGAAAGAAGCGCTTAAAGCTCACACTACAGCGTACTGCCTCATTCTACACGATCGTTTGGTCCGCTACAATCCTGCAACCAGTGTTGTGAGTGAAGTCTAAAATTAATAGTCCATTAGTTGACGACGTTCAAAGGTTTAAAATTGCACATAATAACTTTGTGTTTAAAGAAATGGCTGTTTTACAACTATCCCTATCGAATGGAGTTGCAATAACATATGTGCTGAAACCATCATATTCTTGGAACTGTCTATCAGCTCGCTTCAAATACCAAAAGGTATGGTTAAGCAGAAACTTTCACGGTATATCTTGAGATGATGGCAATTTACAATGAATTTCCACACCTAAATGTTATTAACCTAGAAGACTTTAGGGTGTACTCCTCTACATAAATTAAAGTATTACACCAATTCACACAAGTGTTTCTAGCATACCACGACATTCGTCATTCAATTGCGCAACCACAGATGTAATTGTACTCAAAAACTGGTTTGTACATATAACCAATTATTCATTTTAATAAAGAATAATGTTTACATTAAGTAGTGTTTTTATTTGTATATTTTATACTTACATACATACATATTCCTTGAGACTAGTAAAATGTGTTTCAAAAAATGTCTTGAAATAAGTTTAATTGTAAAACTTACTAACGAATCTGTAAGTATCATATTGAAAAATTCCTCTTAACGGATATGTATTTTGCATTTTTTATGCAAACTTTATGTTACAATAATACAATTAAAAAATTATATTCTACTACCGAGGTATTAAATTTTAAAGTATGTTATAGTTGTGTAAACATAAAAAGCATTGCATAGGTTTTTATCATCAAAGTAGTACATTTTATTTAATCCCACCTGCAAAATGATTAATTTCTTAAACCTAAGTTTCATAAAATTTATTCTCCGAAAATCAACCAACTATAAACCAGAACTATTAAATTTACATAAATTTCGGTGTTATTTTAATTTAAACTATGCTCATAAAAAGTCGTTTATGTATATAGCACCAACATTGTTACTACCTATGAATATCAAATCTTTAAAGAAATTTACAGTCATGATTAATTAATAAGTGGTCTTTTCATTTGTACACATTTTGTATATGTCGTTTTAGTTCCATTGACGACCTATTATTAGTAATCTGTTTATTATTTTATTGACGATATAAATTTTAAGATTGGAAGGGAACGATAAGAAATCTTCCTCTGACATTTATATGCACTCCGCATAGTTGTTTAAGGTAGCAAATATAAATAAGCTGTTTAATGTGTTGTAGAAGAATTTTTACCATTGTATTATCGGTATGTATAAACTTACTTACTTAATGTGTTTTTAACGGAAGTAGAAATTATGAATTTTGGTAATTAACAATTATGCTAAAATGATTTGAAGTTATGCAGTTTCCATATATAATTTACATATATCGGTATGTTGTTATAAATATCACAACCTCGAGGTCATTAACTACCATGCACTTTACTAAACTATAATTAATAAAATCCCCGTACATTTAACTAAGATACATTTTTCTTAATGTGGAAGTCTTATCTATATTTTATTCAAATAAGAATCTGCTACCGCCACCTACAAAAGATAGGGACAATTAAAGAATGTAAGTTTTGTAAATAAAACATTAAAATATTGTGTGTTTCTTTTAATATTATATATTTAATACAAAAATAATTTTTGAAATTCTCGGAGATTCTTCAACACGTGCATGTTTTGCTTAACCTAAAATCTCCGAAGTATTCAATCACCTAATGCGTGCAAAGCCTCCGTTCAGAACGCCTTATGGAGTACCATTCCGCATTTGAGAATGAGTACATCCCCATCCAAATTCTTCACCACGTTTTAAATAACGACATTATTTGCATACATTTAAAGGTTATATAGATCCGGGTACGAGTTTAGTGTGGTTGTATAAATTATTTTGGTGATGCAATCAATCATGAATAAAATAACGAGTGACCTGTCTTAACATGTTTTTACATATACACACACATATTAAATATATATTGAAATTGCTAAATGTAAGCAAGAACACCTCTTGATATAAGATCAAATTAATTTTTTATTTGAGAGTCAAATAAATCGTTATGAAAGGTGGTATAATTTGCATACCAAGAAGGAAATAGTCTTAACATGTTTTTGCAAACACACCTTATGTTAATTAAATCCATTATATTAAAAGTTGAATGATTTGCATATATATTACCAGAGAGCTATAATTTCAATAAAAAACACGAGGTTATATTCGACTGCGAATTCTTGTTATTTTATCTTGGTAATGAAATCGTGAACAACATGTTTTACAAGATTTTACATGCAGACTTTATAATTAGATCCATTATATCACATTTCGTATATTTTCTAAATGTTATTCGCTACTTCATACAAAATACAGCTTTTGAGGAAAGCTAAAAATTCTTTACCACTTGCACGTTTTACTTAACATAACAAAATTCTTCATATAGGTAAAATCACCACTTCGCTATGCTCTCTGCTACCTAGTTTCGGCTACTTTTCCAAGGTCGTTGTGACGTCATAGCCTTTTATAAATAAAGAACAATGTAATACTATTCTAAAATTTTATTCTGGCATTATACATAACAAAATTTAAAAATATTTAATGCCAAGCATGGAGCCATTTAAACTTAATTTTAATTTAAATTCGATTGTTTAACATGGCTAACAACCAATGTAAGAATTAAGATATACAAAAATTTGTGTGTCAGATAACAAATCCTGGTGTTAATAAACAACTTGGAAATTATATACTAGATTTTTACGTTGTCCAGATGCACGTTTAAGAGCAACATTCGCGTCTACTTTGACCAAAGAACACGGTATTACGCAATTGGAAGCGACAATATAAAACTGTACAATTGGAAGCTATGTCAGTGCGGAACGGGTGTATAATCCCTTAAAGACTGTTTAACCTTATTGGAAGATAGTAAGTTATACTTCCTAAAGGTGCCAATGTACTCGGTACCGCCAAAATGTGGAGTAAGTTATCGGACAAGCTTCAAAATAGCTGCTGTTTAGTGTATAATAACCTGCTACAGTACATGTATTGGGGAACGGCAATACAAAGAAATTGACAGGCTTGCAAATTAGGTTGTCAGAAAAACCAGAGAAAGGGAAAAATTGATAAAGTATGTGCTTTCAGCTTTTAGTTTTAACTATTTACCTGTAAATTATTTGGAGATAGTAGAGTAGGACGACAGCCAAGATAAAATAAAAATCTTACACAAGTGCTATATTAAAGCAGGTAACATATTTTACACAATCTGTAACACCATATTCTACAATTCCAAAAGAAATAATCATTTCGGTATCGGGGTTGATAAGTACGCCTAACATTCGCCCAGAGGTTGTACGACAACGCGTAAATATTGGCAGTAAACTCTCTCCGTTGACGCTGCAGGAAATTGCCCTATGCACGCCATACGCTGTAAGTGGAAGAAAAGACAGCTGGAATTAGAGGAAATGCATGCAAAAAGGCGAAAGTTGGACTAAATTGGAAGACACTGCGATAATACGCGAACAATACAAAGATATGTTAGACAAAGAACATCTTATTAGAGAAAGAGGAAAGGATTAAAAGATTATTTTATGTGCCGATGGACTGACTTGGATACATCCGCGTTCTACAAGCTGTATGTATTTGTGGTTAGTAAGAAAGACTCTTTTTAGAATTTTAGAATAGTATTACATTGCTCTATATTTATAAAAGGCTATGACGTCACAACGACCTTGGAAAAGTAGCCGGAACTAGGTAGCCGAGGCATAGCAAAGTGGTGATTTTACCTATATGAAAATGAAAATAAAGAACTTTTAAATTTTTAAATAAATTTTGGTAGGAAATATTTAAAAATAAGTATATGTTAATGAAACACATATTTTCTAAATGATATTGGTGCTAAGGAAAGCTATTTTTATTAAGTTCTATAGTTTGAGAGTGACGTAAAAACCTTGATGCTACACCTTGAGTTGTAAAAGTTAATACATAAGCCTTGATATAAGATCAAATCAAATAATTTGAGAGTCAAATAAATCGTGATGAAAGGTGGTATAATTTGCATATATTTTAAATTCATACGGGTATAATTAAAAGATTATATGTTAGATCCGACTGCAAGTTCAGTGTACTTGTATAAATTATTTTGGGATGATGTAACCAAAGGAATATACGACATACCTGTCTTGAAATGTTTTTGCAACACACCTTATGTTAATTAAATACATTATATTAAAAGTCGAATGTCGACGTGATTTAATATATATTACCAAATAAAAACACGAGGTTATATTCGACTGCATGCAAATTCTTAGTATTTTATCGTGACATTGAAATTGCGAGAAGTGAACGACTTCTTTTTACAAGATTTTACCTGCAAACGTTTAAAATTTGACCTCCATCATAAACATTTCGTATAGTTTCTCAATTTTATTTTCTACTTCGTACAAAACGCAGCTTATGAGGAGAGCTAAAACACTCTTTACCACTTGCACGCGTTTGCCTAATATTAAAAATTCTTCACCGCGGCGTTTTAATTTTTAGCTTAACCTACCCCAGAAAAATACGAACCAACACGTGAACTCCATTTTCTACACAAACAACATTTTTAAAATTTAATATTTAATATTTAACGTCGGAACGCTGCTAAAAAATTTCCTAAGAAAATATCTCCACCCCAGCGCACGCGCACCACCCCACAACAAAAATCTAACGACCCCGCCGAACGCACACCCCAAAGACCTAACGACCCCCCGACGCAACAAATTTACACACAAAGACAATTTTGTTCTCAAAGCGGCGTATACATATCTTGCTGCACGTTTTGTTTCCCAAAGCGGCTTAGCTGTTCATATTGTTCTCGAACCGGCGTATACATATCTTGCTGTGGATCTCTGTTGCCAAACCGGCTTAGCTACCCTACTAATATCAAACCGTGAATAATAACCGTAGACCGCAGTTTGGTTAACTTCTACTATTTTTGACCCTTGAGACACACTTACTCGTAAATTACTGATCGAAAAAATAACAAATCACGATATTCCTGTAAGGTAAAATGCTATGTCGCTCACTTCTTATTTAAGATTTTGAGGCTGTAAGTAAAACCGCTAGCGGATTAAATTTTGGGGGTGCAAATATCTAATATAAAAATTTTCAAATTAACACACTGCTTATAATTAAAGTTTTCACAACCAATATTTAGCCATTTCGTTGGAAGCACTTAATATTCTGATCTAATTGATAAAAATTTATAAATCATCTGTATATACACACGGAATAGCTAATTACTTCCAGTAAATAAATATACGTCGATTCAAAAAACGCGCTACTACCTGAAAGACAATATAACTAATAAGATAACGCGTTTTAATAGCTCTATGTATTATAGAGGTTCATTGGAGAAAGAAGACTTTCTTCAACCGCAATTAATTTTAAAACAGACAGCTTATTAAACAGTTAAAGAAACGAAATCGCGGTGGATTGTTACATCAGGCCTGACTAATACTTCCAGAATATAATGGAAACAAATAACGTATTTGGAGTTTTATTATAAAAGGATGGCATTTAATGAGCAGCGGTCATTTATTCCTTCAAGAGCAACATGTAGTTTTGAGTAATTTATAATTCAGTTTTTAGATTCTATCAGCATTGACATATAACATAGAAATTGGAAGAAGAGTTACGAAACATAATTACTTTAATAAGTACGACAAGTAATAGTAAATAATATTAGTGCAAAGTTACACGCTAATTTTAATTTATTTAATTAATGTACTCCGCAACCTAACTGATACTTCTAGGTCTGAAAATTGATTAAAGATGAAGATTTGAAATAGAACCAGGAGCTTTTAAATGCAGTTAATTTCAAGGGAAACGAAGAAGAATTTAACGATTCAAACCGCAAGTACAAATTCGTTTCAAACCAAAAAATCAATGATATTATTAAGTAGACCAAGCTAGAATAAGTTTTTCAAATTAAATTTTGTGTATAAAACTTCTTTAGAAATGGATAATTTAATTTCAACAACTTTAAGGTCAGAGTTTGAGGCGTTTTTGACCCTTACAAACATTTCTGTACAGCGTCGTTGATCAACTACGGTAATCCTAATAATAATAACAAAAATAATAAAAAAAATACTTGAATCATGCAGGACATTTTAGATGAATAGTTGCGAGTCTGAAATGTTTAGAAGTTTGCAAATTATTAACGAGGATTAAGTAAAGACTGTTTTAATACCTAAGTACTCATAAGGTAAATTTTCCATCTAAACTTAAATTGTAAATTGTATCTATACGCGTTATTTATACCTGTATAAGTGTATAAAAGAAAGATGTATTTGAATGTATAGAAAGATTGCTCATAAATGTCTCTTGAGATTCTGTGATCCATTTAATTTTTGTAAATTCCACAACATATTTTCCGCTGAGCTAGCCAGGCAGAAAAATGGGCACGGTAAGATAAAATCTTATTTTTCTATTGCATCCTTACATCGATACAGGGCGGCTATATCCCAAATCACAGCATAGTTTATGGTTCCCAACGTTTAGGCAGCCGATTTTTAGCAATATGTATATATATATATATATATATATATATATATATATATATATATATTTCTGTGATATCGGAAGTTGATCCCTACAATTTAGGCGTCATTTTGTTTTACTGTAATCACGTAGTAACTACCCTATCCAAAAAACTCAGAATTTCCTATCTAGATAAAAGGAACCACTTCCTCGATTAGTTCAGTGGATAGAACATAAACACTCTTCTACTCAAATAAATTGGTATAATAACCTTGATAGATAATTTTGGAGTACAGTTATTTACAGATAATATTAAAATAAAAATAATTAGTGCAATGAAAATCACATAAAAATTAGAAAAAAATTACCAAAGTATCAACTTACACTTGTTATGCGCTTACATTGACCTTTCTAAGTCAAGTACTCTCACCTCCGTGATTACGTCTTTGAAAACATACATTTTAACAAAATGCGTGTAAATCACCCTTCCCTATAAATAACTCCCTGAATTAATATCTAAATTAAGTAGATCTTACAGCTACAAAATCTCACACTAAAATTATTGAATACACAATACACTTTTCAAACAGTCTGTTGCCGAAAAGGCAAAACTTTAAAGCTGATTTGACCTTGAATTCACGAGTCTTAAATCAATTTCGGATAAACAGCCTCCCAACGTTTCCAAACTTTGAATATAGACATTTATCCCAAGAATTGGTGTTCTAATAAAATAACTCAAAACTAACACTAATTCTAAATCAAAACCCGATTCGTAACAAATTCTATTGCAGCAGAATCAAACCAAATAGGTTAAAGCTAATATTAGCAGTAAAATTTTAAATGATCGCTGAAGCTATGATTAAATTTTTAAAAGAAATAGTAATCGAAGAAGTAATACTAGTAATTTTTAAAGCTTCCAATTGAAACCAATCTTGAAGTCCCAAATGAAATCGATTTTAAAATCCTCAATTGAAATCGATTTTAAAAACGAAGAAATCAAAGTTTACTTAAACAACACTTTTTATATAAAATATTTGTACTTATTTTGTAGCACTCGATTATTTTAAAATTTTCACTAGTTTACACAAAATGCAAAACCCTTTCAAAGTAAATCTATTTTGTTAAATTTCTAGTTAGGATGTTAATTTTCAAGGTGCATCTTCTATTTTTAATTAATTAGCTTTAAAGTAGCGTTTTTATCGAGGTATGACCAATATTCATTGTATTTTACAAAATATTAGTGTTTCATCAAATAATTGCATTTAATAACTTCTATGTTTGCACTTACTCAAACGTATAAACTCTATGTCCTAAATCAATTCACAGTATACAATTCTGTTTTAAATCTTACACGACGAATGACAAATCGCGAATTAATGAATGTTACATGATCGATCGCGTAAATTGAAATAAATTCTGAATGTGGACTACTTCTGCTTATATATAAAATTATGTAACTACGTCATTCTTACAGAGTTTTCGCGATTTGATTCGAATCTTAGTCACCTGTATGATGCAATATTTTCGTGAATTCCCATATTTTAATGGTGTAAATAGTGTCAAATTTATGATTTATGTTATCTGCTACTATCTCTTTCTTCCGTATTGTAATACATGGAGTAGTTGAATTTGCGGTATTTTACTCGGTTCTGTTTTTCAACTTTTTAATAGTCGCGGGTTCCTTTGTATCGGCATCTATTCATGAATTAGCTATTTAATGGTTTTTTATTAGTTTCTTAGTAAACGTGACGCATTCGTTTCTGGACAGTACTCGAACATGTGCCCTCAAACTTTCAATCTGAAATGATCAATTGGGTTTTGCATAAAAGTTTAAGTTGTTATTTCAGCTTATTAACTAATACCTTAGTATTAATCAACTTGCAATTATCGAATCCTGTTTTCTGTTCCTTTCTATGACAAATCTAAACTGCTATTTTGTGTTTATTATTTCACTAGCCCACTAAATTGTTACCAAAGCTCTCCGTACACATTGTTCTGTTTATTACAATGATTAAGAAAATTTGTTTACGGATGTACATTTTGCAATAGCACATTCTAAACGTCTGGATATTTGTAGTTGATTTTATGATTTTTTGTTTCAATTTCAGCATCATTATGGTTTTTATTCCCCTTGACACAATTTTCTTTCTTGTTGCAAACTATACACCGCCTGTAATCTTGCCTTTAGTTCCTGTATGTACTTTTTATTTTGGTAAACACAATATTATAAGGTTTCATATTATACTAAAACTACAGGTACACTAATCCTTCTTTTTAAAATACCTGTCAATATATACATTCACACTAAGTACTATTCTGTTTGAAAAAATGTTAAACCGGTCCAATACACGCCGCCATTGCATGACATTTAAACGTCTGCAGCATTAATTTCTATTTATCCGCGTGTTTTAAAGTGCCCAATTTTCAATTTCTTCAGATTACTTTATCCTTGCTCAACTAAACAAATTTTTATCTTCATGCATAACCTTTTCCCACTACTTTAAGAATTCCCTTTTACACATAGGATCAACTAATTGTCACGAATCCGTTTTACATTTACTATTTGCTTACTTGTTGAACAACCCTCGGTATTTTGTTTACATCATTATTACTATGCATTATTCATGCGCCAATATCTACACATGCATGCATATGCACACATATTCTCGCAAAATTCGTAATTGTTGTTAGTTAACTTTTCTTTCACATGAAATAAGATAGTCTTATTTTACCCATCAGATGTAAAATAGTTTAATGATCCTCTTGATTGCGAATTGTAACAAAATTAATCACATATTGTTTTGAATTTTTGATTACTGCACTTTAAGATGAGATACCGTGGTCTTCAGTATACCATTGTATATTTCAGAGGATTATAGATTCGTTGCATTGCTGTTTTAAATATTGTCACATATTATTCAAAATAATATAATTAAATTAAATTAATACCAGTATAGTCCTACTCTAGTAATGGAGATGGAAGACCTTTTCATAAAAATTAGTAAAACGCAAGTCTATGTTTCACAATTAAGAGTGAATAAATCCTAAACTTAAAGTTTGCTTGCAACAAACGTACATGAGTTGATCTACAGTTAGTATTAAATCCATGAGCATGTCAAAATATTTTCAAAGCATTATTTGGGGATTCGAAAACTTTCAGATATGTATTCAAAACATAAATACATTTTTTACATCAAGCAGAAGAAGCGCAGTGCAATTCCCGTGTGATCAGAAACACCTGGTCTCGAAATCGCTACGTTATAGCTCGATATTCAAGTGCAATTGGAAAATAAATTCAGTTGGAAATGGATTTAGGCATGTAAAATTGTTAGATGATTACAAATTGGAAGCGGACAATATACTGGTATAGAATCTATCATTTCTAAATATTGCACTTTTCACTATCTGTGGAGTCCTGTTCTAGGCATATTTATTGCCATATACATCAATTAAATCAGCTGAACACTGAAAATTAGAAAGTCAGAATTATACCCAAATATAGAAATTCATTTAGCTTAGGTTGATGTTACCTATAGCTCCCGTTTCTAATTCTTATTTCGATTATCAGTTCCTTCTATTAACTTTTCTAATTGATATAATCTTAGTCACAATTGTTTACAGTTAATGGCACGGTTTCTTACTTAAGGACATTAAAAATTAATTTTCAATCTATATTTTATGGTTTTACATATTTTTCGCAGCATTTCCATAATTCGATCAATTAGATGTTCGAATTGAATTTAACTGGTCGTTAATTATTTTGGGTTAAAACGTGTTAGCTTCGGTTCACGTTTAATATTTAATAATATTGGATTATTGAACAAAAATAATATTAATGCTGACTTCGTAAAACTATTTTTGTAATAGTAGTACATTTAACAATAGTAAACAAAACTGCATAGCTTGAACATTACCAATAACTTTGTGCACTAAGGGGTTAATTTATTAATATAATGTTCCTACTGCAACCATTATAATAAATTATGGCACGCGTTCGACTAATTCTTACTAAGCGATTATTATATTCATGGTGATCTGTAGGTATCAATTTTAAAGTTTTATTGGGATATTAACTTACAGTGAAACATAGCTTATACAGGGTAGCATGTTGCTAATTGCAGTTTTCAAAACAACGTGGTTTATTTAAAATTACTAAAAAAAAGTAACTTGGCGTGTAGTAGGTTTCTGTAAGACTGCAAAAAAATTATCCCACAATAATGTATCAGATATAATGCTATTTAATATATGTTATCTGTGTCTATATCAAAAATGCCTGGATTGTTCCACTATTTTTGACTGTGACTGGGGAAGGTATTTTATTATAATATCTTGCTTAGGAACATCAGTGATGTCTTCATTGTCTGGATAGATAAATGTTTGGCCACCAGTCTTCCTTAAAACTTTAATTTTGCATTCGTCATTGGGCATAAGTGCAATAATTTCTTCAATAAAATGTTTTACTGTGTTTTCTTTTAGAAAATTTAACGATAACAAAATCACCTAATTCTATTAGAGAATTATGTTCCGACTCTTTCTCCAGTGCACAATCAGACTCGTCACTTTCAGCATAATTGATATGTTCGTCTGCTTCGCTGTCACTGATTCTGACTGTTATTTTTTGTAGTTGTAGTTTTTCTGGCTTAAATAAATATTCTGGCAATTTTTCCTTTCTGGTACATTAGTTACATCAACTTTCTTATTGATTTTTTCATTTAGAGCAACTTTTATTTCATTTTCTTTTCGGAGTTTCCGTGATAATTCTACTTCTTCCCTTTTTTCGTTCTTTTTAAACAGCTTTCAGAGGTTCGGACTTTGAAAAAGATCGAACATGGGTAATAGTTGTCATATTTTAATGGACATCAATATTTTCAATTGAACTGGAAGCCTACGAATTGTGAGTATTTGGATCTGGATGGTCAGTAACAGAGGCTGCTAGAAAATTATAGGATATACCAGTTTTAACAAAGCCAGAACCAATATTTCTTGGTGTAAAAGCATAATCGAAAGCAATTTTTGCAAATTTTGGCAAGTTATAGGTTATCGTTTTTCAGGGATTCATTATCATCCAGTCTTTTTGTGCAGCTTTAAAGTATGTTTTAAACGACCCATATACCGCTACATCTAATGACTGCAACTTATGACTGATGATGACTAATCCCTTGATGGTCTAACCTTGTCTACAAAATGTTTAAATGCTTAATAAGAGTTCTCAAATGTCATCCAGCCGCTTTTGTGACATAAGCCAATGCTGCCGATGGGGCAATTCTGCAACATAAAATCTTTAAATCTAATACTTGGAAATATAAATTCTGGCACTACACTATTTCCAGAAGCTGATATAAATCTTAGCGTAGCTATAGTTTGACCACTCTCGGCAGAAGTTGCTTGCGCATCTTGTTTGGAATGGGATCTTACAATAATTTGGGAAAGTCTGAAACAGTAGACAAACTAGTTTCGTTGCCGTTAATTATCCGATCTGCACCAAAGTTATATTTTTGGTAAAGTATTTCCAATTTATCAAAAAATGTCTTCACTATAGTTGCGTTAAAGGCGGTTGCTCTTGAAAATCTAGTTTTCTCTGGGTGTCGCAACGATAAATCTTTATTACGATGCACAAATCTTTCATCCAATCTACCTCCGCCATTTTACTATTATGCCAAGTTAGCGGAATATGTTTGTTCAGTTTAATAACAAACTCATAAGCTAATTTACTTTTCTGGACATAAGCCATAAGCCATTTTAGCCGAGGTTTTTAAATAACTGCTGTTGCTTCTTCACTTACAGAAAATATTCTTCGATTCTTAATATTGGGTTCAAAAGTAAACGCAGGATCGTTCCTTGCTTCTTTAACTACGCAAGCTACCATGAATTTTGCTATGTCATATTCTTCGACGGCACATCGAATAGACATTTTATTGTCCAAAACGAACTTGATAGTTTCTTAAATAATAGCTTTATCTTTTCGAAAGCGTTTATCGGAAGTTTCGTTATTTTGTTCCTACATTCTGCGTCTAAAATAAAAAATATGGTCACATTCTACATTTTTTAGTGACATTATTGTAAAATATATTTCCGGTATTGAAAGGGACGTGTTCCTTTCAATAACGCCACGTGCGTCCCTTGCAAACGTGTTGCAATAGTTACATATTTTCTTAAACAATTATATATGAACTGTTAAATAATTATTCATAATTAGTCTGCAGGCATCTCTACATTATAAAGATGGAATCGGTTTACCTTTTTGTCCAAATTTTTCAATTAATTGTATTACATCAGAACTTTTGTAGAAATACGTGGTCTGTAACACACATGCGCGTCCATCTCCAAACAAAATGCAACTGTGAATTAGAAATTTTGTGAGAAACAAAACAAATCGTGGCGCCACTTTCTTGCCTAAACTTAAAGCTTCTAATGAAAACTGTTTACTCAATATAACTAATGTCCCTTTTATAGCATGTCCCTTTCATGACATTCCTCCCATTTTACAAGTAGTAAACCCGTTGCAATTAAACAATATTACAGAAAGAGTTCCTTTAAAGATTTGGAAATTTTCCCTACCCGTTAGGTTTTACAATTACAAGAAAACCATGTCTATGCGGAATAATATATAAAATATGCTAATTTATGCAACATTCGTTTGAAAGTTTATAATAATACTTCATGTTAATAGTTTACATATTGGTAAATCCCACTAATAAGGTTAAGGTTACTTCTTTAAAGAAATACAATTTTAAGTTTACAAGCATTCTTAATCTAAGAAGGTATATTTTTAATTTACACTATAGTTCTCACATTTTTCATACTAAAAGTTTGTCAAAGTCAATATGGCAGTTTTAGAAATAAAAATGATATCATTGTTAGTTTGTATTCTACATCATTGCAGTTTTACGACTGATTTAGTTTGACTAATAAAAATTAACGTTAACAATATATTATCACCGTCCTGGAACAAAAAATGTTCACACGATAAATTATGCCGAATCACGAAATGGTAAAATCCCTTATTACGTTTAAATTAATGTTTTATCAAGGTATTTTTATATATGTTAGATAGAAAAAAAACAACAAAAGTAATTTCAATTTGCAGTCTTAATTCATTTTTCAAATTCTACTAAAGACGGTTTAAAATCGTTTTATAGAAAAAATATTCTTTTGCTGAGCATTCCGTCAAAAGAATCAAGTCTTGAAATTTATATTAGCTGCATCATTTACAACCAAATTTGTGTACAGTTAACCTTTGAATAATCAGGTATGAAACCTGATTAATTGACAGACCTCGAAGTTATATCCTACGTGGTTGGCAAATTTTACTTTTGGGAGAATTGATTCATTAAGCAGTGACAAGATAATGTTGGAAAGGCATGTTAATTGGGAAACTTCCTACTTATTAACAAAGTCTCAGAATTTCCACCAAAATCTGAGTAAAACAATTAAATTGAAACCAACAAACAATTAATTTTAGTTGATCCTAAGTATCTACAAGTACGTTGCTCATGAGATATATATTAATACAAATTTTGGAACTATCACTTCCAGCCACCTTCAATTAATAAATATTTTTAGATGCATAAACTTATAAACGTACACACAGTACGTTCTTGTTATTAGTTTCTAAGAAATTAAAAAATAACTTTGTTCTCCGAAAACGTTTTCAACTAAGACAAGTATTTGGATATTTATAGCCTTTTCTTAAGAATGTTTGTATGTACTTGTATTTTGTTCACGGAGTCTGCAAGATTCTTGTAGAAATATTAGAGTAGAAGTTTTATTTCAGATAATAACTTTAGTATTGGAAGAATAAAAATATTAGTCTAGTGCTTTATATTTTGTAAAAATTATATTCATTTAAATGTAGTATGATAATTTTACTCAACAAACTATTTTACATTTATGCAAATTCACGTTCAATTAATAGTTTCTTTATTAGGAGAAATTTTAATCCATTCATTATTATTAGCTTCGGGAGAAATATATTATAAGGGGTTTTTACTTGCATTATGTCAAGGGATTTTAGTAGAACACATAAGCTTTATATAGTTAAAACCAAACAAGGTTGCATATGACCCATTGTTCGCAATCGTATGCTTCAATACTACAAAACGCATGTCTAGCAAGCTCCACAATTCAATGTGGCCTTAAATTATAATGTTCTATCAACACTGACAAACGTAAGTTAGGACAAAATTTTAACGTATCAAATTTAAGTCAATAACCATTTTAAATAATTATTTATATTAGTACAGGTATTTTAAATGATTATTATGAAGTATTTTGGGTAATGGTAATTGTTTTGATTTAAACTTCAAAAAGCACAAATGAATTTATTTACAAGCTATATGAACCAAAATTTTAGACACACGTTTGCAATTTATTTATTACAGCATTGAAAAGACGCACGTTTTTATAGCTATCCTATTTTATAACGGTGAAATTAGTAGCACAGGTGTGACATTCATTATATTAAGTTGTGTTCTCTTTCTATGTATTGCAATGAATCACACACAAGTTTATTTGGATCCAATTATATATCATTTGTATTCTAAAAGACTAGTAATAAATTCATTTTTGAGGTTAGTTAGGTAAGTGTTTAAAGTTTCTATTATAATTAATTAACTTACTAATTCAGCAGACTGTACTTTCAGGCCCCCAATTGTCTCATCGTGTCTCGTATTTTATGGTATTTTAAGTAATCACAGTTAGCTGCTGAGTGAGATATGATACTTTTGTATAAAAAGAGGGGATCTAAAATATCGTTAACGTTAAAGAAAAAAATAGCGTTAGCAAAAGGCGATTAACTGATTCACTTTAGATGGTTAGGGAGGTCATAACCTGTGTTGACTGCAAAAAGCGATCTACTGCTTAATTTCACCACCTTCCTCGAAGTGTAAATACGTTTTAAATACTTCTGCGCCCCGTTAAGATTTAAATAGAAGACTTGTCTTTAATTCGATTGTATGGGTCTTCCAAGCTAAACGAAATACAACAAAAGTTGTCCGCGTTCAAAGCACTTTGAAGAAAATGGTTGCCTGTTCTTTCGGAATAAATGGACATCACGACCGTTGCTTTAGAAGATCGTAAAACAGTTAATTCTGCTTGATGTACAACCATTTGTTTACCACAAGTTTTCGGAGAAATACAAAAAATAAACCGACGACGCCGAATCAATCTCCATCATGACAATGCGAGCTCTCACACATCGGCTCAACAAGTGACTATAGGAGCACTCAAAACATCGAATTGATAGGTCATCTGCCGTATAGTCCTGATTTGGCACCTAATGATTTCTTTTTGTTTCTACACGTGAAGAACAAACTGGGTAGACAACGATTTTCGACACCAGAAAAGGCGGCTGATGCGTTGAAAACACATGTATTGAGATATCTCAATCGGAATGAAAAAAATGCTTTGTAAATTGGTTCCAACGTATGCAAAAATGTATCAATCATCGTGGAGAATATTTTGAAAAATAGTAAAGAAATTTTCACACCTTAAGTTTTGTTTTTGTTACTTATTTCTGATACATATCGAGCACCCCTCGAATTTATACGCCGATATATACGAGCATTAATTTATTCCTTTTACGATATAGACTTGGCTTTGGATAAATAGTTCAATGAAACGTTCCTAACATATGGCTAAACTTTAATTCCAATTCTGCCCAAAAGATACATTGGTTAAAATAACTTCTAATATTTGATACTAGTAACTGTAAGAGAAAATAATATTGACATGTAGTACATCGAAAAGAACGTTTTTATTTATAACTAAGGTAAAAGAAATCAAAGTCTTAATTACTTGCTTTTGAGCATCTTTAAAATTCCATTTTACTCATGTCAAAATTGACTATTATCTTTTCGTTACACATGGTGACTTAATATGTCACTGCTTTAAATAGAATGCCGTAAACTAGTATTTACCATTTACATAAATTGCAGTTTTTAATTTACATATACAAAATAGGTTTATTCGATTATACCAACACCGAGTGTAGTATTATCAAATCCAGTTTCCTGATTTCTCCCGCTGGTAAACTCTGTTTTGTTAGCTGGGGTTATTTTTAAAAAACCTCGAAACTAATCAAAATTAGGTAGCACTTAAACTTAAATAGGCGTTTTCCAACAATCTCCGTCCGTCTTGTTCAAGATCTTAACCTCTTTGAACTGAGTTAGTTTGCAACCATTACCTTGTTGTTCACAGTTGAGTTCAACTGTAATCTGTATTACAGAATACCGAGCGAAGTACTTTAGCGAGTTCCTTTGTGAAATATCTATCTAATTTTGTGAAACCAACCTGCATATAACAATTCATAATTGACACAAGATCAGTCATAAAAATGACGGCGAAAACATGCATATTATCCACAAACTAGACACAAAGTTGCAGAGTAAACTTTAGAAAATGCAGAGATGCTGCTCCCAACACACGTTCCAATCTAAACTAAGTACAGAGAAAATAAGAAAGTATGCGTATCAACTCAGTTACTTGCTGACAGTCAATATGCATTGCTTGTTTTGACTAGAAAACCAGAATTCGCATTCGGCATTCAATTAGACTTATGTAAATTTATTATAAAAATTGATTATCAACAAGTTCCTTTAAAAATCTTAAGGAAGTAGCTTAAATTGTGTTAGTTGCAATATTGCAGGCGCGGCTAATTTCCAGTTTTAAATTTCCTCCAATTTTACATTTTACGGTGAAATGCTTTCGCTGATAATTCAATAGCGATTTCAAACCAAAAGCACGAAGAGTAACTGCAGCAGCTTCCACTAATTAGCCAAGGATGAAATGATTCAGTTTAATTAGGCTTTAGCTTGTTGTTAATAAACCACACTTATTCAATTTAAATTATACGCCTTCACCAGCAGCACCATTTTAATTGAAAGTAAGCTTAGACTAATAGATACCTCTAATAATTGCTAATATTCTTGTTTTGGTTTTTATATCCTGCTACTACGAGTCTGTATATCAATCTAGACTGAGCATCCGTTGTTTTTCTGTTAATAACATCGAAATTTTTAAGCGGATGATACATGATTGTATGTTGTATAGCTTTATATCAGCAACGATTTCTAATAAAATTTTCTTAAATACTGATCTATAAAGTGTAGCGAAAGAAGTATGCACCGAACAACTGTGCATTTGTATTTCAGAATATTAGAGTTTGAATGTTTTATATAATTCTATTCGAAGATAGATCCCAAACAATTTGCCCATAACTCACTATCTAATTTTCTCGAACCTTAAACTGCATTGCTTCCGTACAATTTAGTCTTCCACGGAAAAGGTGCGTTTGTTGTACAGAGGTACGCAACTAATTTCCGTGTTTCACATATGGATGGCGCTAACGGCACATATAGTTGACATACATGTCTGACGCATTATTTTAATAGCTTGGACATCTGTAACAATAACGAGTCGTAATACCAACACATATCGCAACGCAAAAATATTTTTTCTAACAACGAAGATGTCGAGTTTTGTGACAAATAAACAGGATTTGCGGGAAGTTTTGCTTTTCTGCTTTAACTTGAAAAAAGAAATGCAGCTGAAACACGTCCTTTGCTTGAAGAGATCTACAACGAATATGCAGCATCAAAAACTACAAGTGAAGATTGGTTTAAAAGCTTCGGAAGTGATGATTTCCACACTAAGGATAACGCTACGGAAGACTAAAAACAATTGACGACGCCGATCTGCAAGCGTTACTGGAAGAAGATCAATTTGCAAAAGGATTAAACATTACTCACCAAGGTATTTTCAAACGTTTATATGCCATGAGAAAAATTTAAAAGGAACGAAAATGGGTGACGCATGAGTTAACTGAGAGACAGATAAAAAATTGAAAAGCTACATCCAAAATGTTGCTCTTTCGGCATGATAAAAAGAGTTCCTGCATTGAACTGTTACTGGCGATAGAAAGTAGATATATTTCAAGGATACTAAACGCAAAAACCCTAGTTTACGCCTGACGAAGCATCAACACCGACGGCACGACCAAATCGTTTCGGAAAGAAGACAATGCTCTGCGTTTGGTGAAACCAAAAAGGAAATGCGTACTATGAGCTGCTGAAACTGGACGAAACTGTTAATGAACATCGCTACCGATAACAACTAAACAATTTGAACCATACAGTGCTCGAAAAACGACCACAACGGCACACGAGACACGAACTAGTGGTATTGAATCACGACAACGCTCCGTGCCATCCACTTCTATCGTCCAGGACACCATCAAAACGCTGAAATAGGATCTGCTACACCATCCGCCGTATTTGCTAGACCTAGCCTCTTCCTATTATCACTTGTTTCGTTAGATGACGCAAGGCCTCGTTAGACTACACTTGAGCAATTTTGCAAAAGTGCAAAATTGGTGGAATGAATGGTTACGGTCCCTTTCGCGGCTTAGCTGTTGCATACAAATGTAAACAGTCTATAAAAGCTGATATTATATATATATATATATATATATATATATATATATATATATAGCAGTATTATACAAAGCAAGCTAGTAATTTGCATAGCCATAAATGAAAGAATTTGTTTGTTTCATAAAGGGAATAAATATTCATCTACTAGTTTCGATCTCACTGGATCTCATCAGGATGAAGTGGTTTATAACCCTTATTTATAATAATTATTTATAACTTCCCATAATGTGTTTGTGTTAAATATTACATCTTTGCTACTCCTGTCCTGATGAGCCCCAATAAGGGCGAAACGCGTCGACAGGATGCCCTTGTAGCTGGTATTGAGTCACTCGCCATTAAATTTCATTCCTTGATATAATTTTAGGACTCATTAATTTTACTTATTCTTTATAATTATAATCTTTGGCTATGGAAAAACGCAGTTGAGCCGGATCTCCTCCGTGTTGACTGTTGATAAAACCTGCAAAGTCAGGTTAAACAGCACGAAGGCACAAATTGTGGGCTAGGTGATGCTGTACTTCCCATAATGTGTTTGTGTTAAATATTACATCTTTGCTACTCCTGTCCTGATGAGCCCCAATAAGGGCGAAACGCGTCGACAGGATGCCCTTGTAGCTAATATTGACTCACTCGCTATTAAATTTCATTCCTTGATATTATTTTAGGACTCATAAAATTTACTTATTCTTTATAATTATATATTATATATATATATATATATATATATATATATATATTTATACTTAAATCTAACATCAGAAAATATAACTTCTAGATAACCACTCACTTATATTAAAAATAGTGTCCAATAAAGCCTCTCTTCTATAATTAGGATGAGCATTCATAAATCTTAATCTCATAAACTTCATTCACAAATAACTCCCTAACTAAATCTTATTATGTACAAAGTTAATCAGAAAAGTCGGATAATTCAATATCCACTCCTTTAAAATCGAATTTAAACGTATCTGATGAGTTGATTTAGTTATTTCTTTTTATACGGAAAAACAGTTCCGTAGACTGCCACCCTTCAAATCAAATTATCGACTTGTACATACAACTCTCGCACAAAGACTCGTACACAAAACAAAAACATGTTATCATATAACTTAAATAATTAATAGATGTACTTTTTAAAATTTTAAACAATATAATTTTCTTTTACCGTACAATTTGCTTGTTGATGCCTTTTTCCAGATCATATTTTTCAATTAAAGCTCCAGGATATCTCAAATTGTTTTACAAAGTACGCCTTTTCCTACAAATTGTTTTATATAACGTGTAACAAACCACTCCCATTCTATAGGCTTTATCTGGTTTAATTTTTAATTCTTTATTTTCATTTTTAAAATCATTGTAGTTACTACAAATAATTACTCCTTTCCGGGTAGCAATGAACCTTCAACTAGATCAATAAAATCGCTTGTCTTCTATAATAACTAAAAACTACGCAGGGTATTCTCAGATTAGCATAGTGACGTTTGAATTAAAAACTGATTTAAATTCGACATTCATTGGCTTATATAACATTGATCCCCTGTGATGTTAGCTTCTAGAAATTTCGTGTTAAGCTTAGTTATTGTTTCTGTTTAGATTGGTCCTAGAAATGGGCTTGTCTTCTTACGTAAAAATCTAGAATTTTTGTGAACAATCTTGAACCCTTTATTTGGCTTGTTCTCGAAGACGTGAGGCAACATTCGTAGATTTATCATACTGACGGCTTCGGGTTAATTAATTAGTTGATGTCGTTTCCTTGTTTTATCAATATTCTATATTTTTATTGCTTTAGTTAATCGTTTTCTCCATTACATGTATAGATTTACTTTTGTTCTAGATATTTCATCATTTACTTCATGTTCCATTTTAGTTCTCAAATATTCCTGAAGACGGTCTTTTTAATTGAAGTGTACTCGTAGCTTTTTCATAGAATATCGACTGATATTTTAATTGAATACGCTTTCACTTAAATTCCAACGTATGTTGGTTATTAAATGAAATATTGTACACTCGGTTGTTCTTAAAATAAAAGTTACGCTTAATTTATACACAATCGTGTACTTCGATAACAAAATGTGGATAAAAAATCTATTGAATACTCAATTAAATTTTTCTTCATGCACTTGTTATCGCATCATGAATACCGTTGAATGTAAACACGTAATAAATTATCTAATTGAAGATGAAACCTTTGAAAAACTCCCTCTTTTGCGCAGATTATAGTGAAATACCATTACTTTTGTCTTAACACATGACTTCCTCGTTATTAAACTTTTGTAATAAAAATGAAAACTTTTCTAATCGCGGTTTTTATAAATTTATGATTTTATAGTTCATATATATATATATATATATATATATATATCAGTATGTAGGTGTGCGTGCGTGCGTGTGAATCTGTGCGTGTGCGTGTGTGGGTGCAAAAATGCACGTGTGTGGGTGCATGCACTGTGCGTGTGTGTGGGTACGTATGTTCGTTCATGCGCATGTGCATGTGCGTTCATTCTTACCTCCGTGTGTGCGCGTGCGTATGTGTATTGCGTGTGTGCGAATGCCTGCGTGCATGCATGGGTGCGAGCGTGCGTACGTGGCTGCGTCGGGAATTGTTTGAGGATTGGCCTTCTAGACCTGAGTCTTCAAATGCTCTTGAAGAAGAATATCCAAAGGGGATCATGCAGCACGAACTTGTTGGTAATTCTAGCTTCCAAAGCAAAAAATTATTCGGCTCGCAAATTTGGTTTGCAATAATTTTTTAGTGTCTCTTGCCATGTGGCAGGTTGCTCTGTCTTGTTGTAGTAAACATCTTCCAGATTAATTTTTTCTAATTGGTATTAGAAATAGTTGCTTAATATTTCACAATAACAGACACCAATTACCGTAACTGTCTTACCAGCGACACTTTGAAAGGAATTTGTCCAATCATGGTTCGGGAGCAAAATCAACATCAAACCGTCATTTTTCACAATGCATGAGTAGCCATGAATGACATGTGATTGTTCATCTCTCAAAAATCCTGCAATTTTGCATATTATTGTAGCCATCTAAGTGGAATTGAGAAGATTATCTTGCGATGGAAATCAGTGTCACATCAATTTATTTCCAAAACCGTTCAACAAACTGTCTTCACACAGCGGTAAATCAACTTCTATTTTTGCGTCAATTGGATCTTCTAGACCTTGAGGTGAAGATGTTTATGTAAAATTCCGTAAAAAATTATTGTTCACGCGGTTAAGTATTGAAACCCATGTCGCATGGAAGTGTTTAACTTCTGTAACACAACTTCATTAAGTCAGTTATGTTTTCTTGTAAACAAGAACGTTAACAAAGAGGTGGTATTTCATTTGTAAGAAAAAGCGAACGGTTAAATTTTTTCACTAAATCGCGGAAAGCACTTAATAGCACGACGGATGCAATGAAAACGCAATATACGGATTATGATATTCGTATTGATAATGCGTGTTAATAATTAATAAACGCTGATTAAGGGAATAGTGTTCGTTTTGTATATGACAATGCTTCAACATGACATCTATTAAATATGGCGTTATTAGACCAAGTAGCAAGATTTTTAAAAATGAAGCTGTCACTGCAACACCCCTTATATTATTGCTGAAAAATTTAATTTGAACAAATTATAGAAATTTATTTTTGTTGTGTTCTTTTATGCTGAAATTCTGATGTAATCAAGCTTAATATACTGGAATAATAGAAAACGTTAATTAATTATTATTTAATAGAATAAATATAAAAGTGTGTAGTTATTACGAGGAATTTCACATAATCACGTTATTATAAAATAATTAGCAATTTAACAGTTTAATCTTAAATTGAGTACATAAACTTCATTTGGGCAACATAAAGTGTGTATGGACTTTACGCTATAAAACACGAATTTATAAGGTTTAAAATTGCAAACATTTCTATTTTGTGAATTAAAAAGGTTGATATATATAATCCCTCGTAGTTCTTCCTGATTATATTGCTTTGAATTATAATTGATACAGACCAGATATACGCACGTTGACAATAAACAGGTGATTGGGGATATTAGAGGGACCATTTTTAATAGTTCGTTCGCGGCAACATTCAACTCCTATACAGTAATTAATCATTTTGTGCCACTTACTTCGTGTAAATAACTGTATTTTGTAATAGCGTATGTTAAAACTTATTGGAATATTTTAGGGTCGGAGTATAACCCAAGTTTAATTTGAAATTTCATTTAGAAACTCCAAGAAACTAAACGACGTTCCAAATTTTTCCTATCTACTATTAACCTGGCAAGGCCTATTTGTACTTTGGAAAAACGAATGACTTCGTCGGCATTTTGATAGCTAAATCAAGATGAACTGTGCTACGAAAACGGAATATTCTTTCGGGGTATTAATCGAGATTTTCAAATTCAGCGTTATGGATTTGTCGCTTTCCTATAGAAAATAAAAATACGAAAATGATTGTGGTGTAGAATGGTGGCAAATTGGCACATGTCAGGATTACCCGTCAATTAGTTAGTTTTTATTAGTAAGGAAGATAATAGACACAGTTTGTTACGGGGTAAATAAAGCGTTAAATTATTAAATTGGGAAATGTTCAGAAGGAGCGAAAATCCCGCGACAAACTAAAGGTGCATCGGTTAACTACAGTCGAGCGGAAATGGATTCCTATGTTCAATCAAAAAAAGCTGAGTCCCACTCTGTCACCTAAATTTATTATTAATATAGCATTGTATCATTATTCCTGTAAACAGGTATATACAAAAATTTTAAGGTTGTCTAACACAACTCGCATAACAATATTCCTGACGACAGGTACATACAAAATTTGAAGCTATTTATATCCATTTAAATACAAGTAGCATAACAATCTTCCTGTAGACAGGTATGCATCCAGCATTTGAAACTATATAAAGTAGCCGCTTTTAATTGGTCACGCATTTTCTACTTACTTATTACAACTTCATATCCACCCCGTTGGTGACTTTAATTCCAATGTCGAAGCTTCGCAAATCTAATAAACTAAACATCATAACCTATAATACGGGTGGACGCTTTATACTCTTATTGTTCAGCTAAACGGATTTCATAAACACATGTCACTACAAAACAAAAGAACAGTAAATAAATATCCACTATACTTACAACTGAATGCCAATTTAAATAAGGACATCCATTTTACCAGCTGAAATTCACACTGAAAAAAGATTATTTAATTTCCCAACAAGGAGGTATGGAGCTAAACTATCCAAATTAGTTATCGAGTTCTTGTCGATTTATCTGTTCGAGGAATCATTTTCTGGCGCAGTCTTTCTATTGAGTTTATGGGTGTCACGTGAACAATGCGTGAGTCCATATGGTTTCAGCATGTAAAGATCACGTGAACACGGCTATTTCATTTCCAGTCTAGATGGATACATTGAAAACATTTGTACATAGTATTTATTTTACGATTCTATCAATATTATATGAAACCTGATATTTGCGACCCTTACTAAACAAGCATCTGTATTGTATTGTAATGATACCCTTTTCTTGTATAGAGATTACTTTGCATTACACACCTGTGTCCTTGTAACGTCAAATATTTTTAATTCAACTAAAAATTTTAAGAACTCTACTATATTTAGAATAATTATGATATGGAGTGTGCATATTAATAATTTCACGGTTATGTATTTCTTTAATTATTCTAAAAGCTTTTCTCAAGTGACATGGCCATGCTATAAAAATTTACTATTATAGTTATTCTGTTCACCTACTGCTTGGGTAATTACTTATGCTTACATTTTTGTATTCGACTTCATAATACGAAATATTGAAATGTTTTCCTATGTTGCGGTTTTAAAGTAATTTATAAACCTGAGTTACGTACAAATACGTATTACACACAAATATAACTACACTTTTGTAGTTTTAAGTTTACTGCCTAAATTACCTTTTACAAGACTAAAAATTTATTGAATGTCAAGCTTAATGAACACTACTATTCATGAAATCAGAATATACAAAGTACATGCATATTAATTTTGTCCACTTAAGATAAATTTTCCCTTTTCTTTTTGATTTTTATTCAACGTAACGTCAACGCGTTATGTTATCCTAAAAGAAGACATGCACGAATGAAAGCGTAGCATGTAATTCAAGACGCTATAGACCAGGGTTATTTTCTTTGGGAAATATAATTTTTACGGTATATGCATTCCTGATCTAAGGTAAGACTATTTTGTATTTTACATTGTTCATACTCACAGGTTGTGAAATTTGTTGTCGGATTTAGGTTAGAAATGATATCATCGCTACTTTGTATTTTAAATTAGTGTCGTTCTATGATTTATTTGTATTGATTAATAATGTATAACGCTGACGTCTATGACCCATCGTCTTAGAACGAAGAAATTTGACATGTTAAATTATGTTGATTCAGAAAATAAAAAGCGTCTTTCTTTGGCTGAAGTTAATGTTTCAGTAAGATAACTTTACATATGATATACAGAAAAACAACACAAAAAGTAATTTTAATCTGTAGTCTTAATTCATTTGTCCGAATTCTACCGAAGATAATCTCGTCGTGTTTGGAACTAATATAATTTTTTGTTGAGCACTTCGCTATAACCATTAAAACAAATAACATGCAAACTTGAGTAGGTACAGTTAATCTTGAATGCTAAGGTATCGAACTGATTGATGTGATTACTTTATGAAGTTCGGAATAATACCATACCAAGTCGGTTACTTTTAATTTTAGAAACAGTTGGTTCTCATAAACAATTTTATGTTGGGAAAAAAGCCGTGTTAATTTAGAAGATCAAACTTATTAACGAAATCCCAGAAGTCCAGTAGGATCTGGTTAGAATAAATTGAATGCAAAATATTATTAATATTATTATTTCCGAAGGTATCTGCAGCCAATAAATTCTCAGATATTTATAATGAATTTTCTGAAACTATTACCTACAGTAACCATAGTAATGACAATTTTTTTTGCTATATAAATTTATAAACATTCTTATAGTACGTTCTTATTAATTGTTTTAGAACTTAGAAAGTAATTTTGTTCGCCGAAAAAGCTTTCCATTAAGCTAATTAATGTTTCATGGTTCCTTTTTTTGCCAAAAATGTTTATATAATGAAAACATAACTGTGTGGTAGTCTTATAAAATCGTTTTTTACAACTTATGTAAAGGTAATAGTTCCAGCTTTGATATAAAATATATTGCAATTATCTAGAGGCGTTATATAGGTAACTTAGCATTTGCTTTTGGAAACGGCTTTTCAGCTAGCAGTTTTTAAGTACGTATATTAATGTCCGGTTCGTTAACATTTATTTTAGGTTTGTTTCTGCATTAGTGTACTCAATTATTCCTTGTGTGAGTTTGGGGCCAGGATCACTCATCTGATCTCAGGTTTTGGTATCGACTTGATATTTCTTTTGGGAATTTTACTTAGAAATCCCCATATTTTGAGATTAGGTGGCGTCCAAGATAATTCTCACACGATAGCATTCCCGGATAATCTTTAAACACTTGCACCACCCATTCCCACCGAGTTAGTCGGCAACCATTCTTGCTAATGCAATCGAGGTTTTCGGTATTTTATCAATAGACCGAATTTTTAGCGAAGTACGTCACTGATTTTTCTCTGTACGTTACCGGTTGGATTTTCTGGGCCAAGTTTGTGACAAACTTGATCCTTGCTTCCTATCTAACTAAGGATATTATCTTTTTAAAAATATCTTTGGAGTGCCTTTGATCAGGCACTTATGACATTTTTTAAATATCTTACCATTACCACCAAATAAGTAAAGAAAACCGCTCAGCTTATACCTTTTTTAGCTTTAAGTTAGGAGATACCTTTTAGATAGCATAACGGTAATCTTTGATTTCAAATTTTTTTTTTCTATTTACGCATTCGATTTTTATCATGATGCTGAAGAAACTGCGCGAAAAAATGCTGCCAACTAGTATTTGAAAAATCTGATGGAAATCAGTTACAATCGCCTAACATTCCTACTAAATTAATGCTTAAGAACATATCCAAAAACAAGCAATTGGATATTTAATTGCAAGGCATAAAGAACGTCTTAAATTACATTAGGTACTATATAACGGAATGACTTTTATATTGATCGATAGCTGTTTAAACGAGAAAATGTAAATTATCGTAAAGTTGTGTACAGTTCTTGAAGATACACTGCACTTATTTTAACAAAGAAAGTAGCAACAAATTAATTGGTAGTTAATCAGTATATGGAAAATACATTCCGTTTGCCGCCTTGTGTGCAATGTGGTTGTTCTATTGGTACTCAGGTAGTATATTGCAGTGACACTAATTACCAACTGGGTCCGAACACATTCACGATTTAATCAGACCGACAAGTTTAAAAATCAATTGTTAGTTGTTCAACAGCAAGAGCGCCTTTTTTAGCCGCCGATGCATTACCGCGCTAATGCATCTCAGAATGTAAGATAAGAACTGGTGTGGTATGCCAAGTACTATCAGTTTCATCAGAAAGATAGTGCTGTTTAATGACGCATATTAAGTTTCCATTGTGCGATCATTCAGGTTTAGTAGTAACATTCTTATGACGATTTATTTCTATAATACTAATAGCAAAAGTTGAAGTTCGCACTAAGCTGATAAAATTTAAAGTAAATAATGCTGAATATAAAATTTCAAGTTGGTAATTTAAAATTAGTAAATTATCTTCGTTAGCAATTTATAGGTGTGTTACTCCAAGACCAACGCTGTCATTGCACATTTCAATACAGGCCAATAAAAAAAAACCATCTCACATTGCCTACCGTTTTCTATCACTCACACTAGAATAATATACAGTTATTGCTGCCGACTTTCATTTAAATTTGTATACATATCTTAGGAAACATGGAAAAGTTGGTTCTTACTTGACAAGACTACGAGAGCACCATTTTACATGCAAAACGCCACAAATATTCAGCGCTATGACATTTTCAAACAAAATCATTGCACCCGAGAAGCATCAAACCTGCAACTTATCTCATATTCAACTAATTAATTTATAAAGTAATATACGATTATCTTTAATGTATAGTATTAACCTTGCACTGCTTCCTAATAATACTAAGTATTATTTCAATCAAAATTGAACGTTTTAAGTAACGTTATTATTTACGTATTAAATTTCAACAAATTTTTGACAAGTTGCAAGTGGTTCATGACGATTCAAAGATAAGATTTATAGTAAACCACAGTGTTAAAAAGAATAATTAAATTTAAATATGCAACAGCAAGCTGAATTTTGTTTGAAATGATCCTTAAAAAAAACCTTTGTAAAGATCAAATTAACTAGAGATTTGCCTTGAAAAATATCAGAAAATTATTGATTCACAAATAACATCTGTACTCTAAGATCTTATACAAGATTAATTTACTTAAAAAACCTATATCACTTTAATAACTTTCTAAAGATCTAAACACAGATATACTTGCGTTTTTGACCATTAAATTATTCAGGGTTTCTAATTTTTCAAACCAATTTCTTGATCCAATTTTTCTCTCCACTTTGCATCATAATACTTGCGTCGGAAAATCAGTTTCCAATTGCTCCGTTAATTTATTCCATGATTCTTCTTTTCATTTAAATCGGTTCATATCTCAATAGAATTTACTTTTGAATGTTGAATTTTACTTCATACGATTAACGCTTTAACCAATATTTAAACGTCGAACATGACCTTGCATGCAATTAAAAATACAATTATTACAATTCCTAATTCCCAACAAATAGAACTGCATAACTTTATAAATAGACCAATTATTACGAGTGGGCTTTATATAATAAAATCTTTAATACGTCACATGTTCTTAAAATGATGATGCAGCTTACCCGTTTACTAGGTCGTACAATTTTTTATTTACCTCTGTTAATTAATGTGGTTACAAGTATAAATAAAAATGCTTGATTGTTATCGGGCTCTATTATCAATTAATAAGTCCTTAAACGTTTTATTTTACCATAAAAATAGTTTCTTAATTAGAATGAATGAAAAATGGTTAGCGGTAATTGTTTGTTATTTGATTTATAGTATTTATCGTAAAAGATGATTAGCTGTCATTTGTTTATGATTTATAAGTTCATTCTTGCTACCGAATTGACCTAGAACTATTGAGCGAATTTCAAAATATCTGGAAATAAAAATGCTGCATTCAAGCTAAAACACACGCTTCCCGTTAATTGCTTGCAATCCTGTTATGACTGAAACTGTAAGATGAGTAGAAAAGCCCTAGTATGAAACGATAATACGTGTGTATTATAAAGCTTATAGAATTAGTTATAGGTAGCAAGTAGATAGAAATACAAATAGTAAAATTACTCATATATGCGGAAAAATAACGCAGATTTTGAATTTTATATTTTAATTTGCGGAAAATGACGTGATAAGAGGTGACGAGAGGTCATTGAAACAAAAATTCTGACAATAAATCCCACCAAAATATATTAGAATTCGGAAAAATGTAATTTTCCGTAAATTCATGTTTACGACCTGTATAATATAAGCGTACCTTTATTCATTGATGTACGATGCAAAAACGCAAATTGCGCGTGTATAAATAATCACCCTGTATGATATAAGCATATTTTTTTGTAAGGCTCCATGCGAGGCATTACCACATAACTCTTTTAGTGGCACCCAACGTGGCGCTCGAGTAATTCGTTCGTAAATTAGAGTTTCTTGTCTCGCAGCATTTGGTTTTAAAGTTGTTTTTGTTCTTCTTGTAATATCTGATTAATTTTCCAGTATGACTGCAGAATGAAAAAAGTTTGTGAAAGTTTAAGAGCTGAGGGAGTAGAAATTGGTTCTCAAGAAAGTGTTTATGTGGAAAAGGAGAATCCGGTGGTCAAGAGTGTAGGAGAGACCCAGGAATCAAAAATGATGACTCTTTTATTAAGTCTAAATTAAGGTACGCAGGAACAAACAGTAGTAAGCGAAAGGAATGAAAAAAGAATGCAGGAACAAAAAGAAAACATAAAAAAATGAGTGAAAAGAATGAGAAAGGCATGAGAAAAATGGGTGACAAATTGGATAAAAATACTCAAGAGTTACGATCAGAATTTCGACAAAACATTGAAAGTGAAAGGAATGAAAGGAAATTTAAAGAAACTAGTGACAGAATAACTTTGGGTTTAGAGGAAACTTACAAAACCATCGAGGAAATGAAATTTGAAATTAGATGAAAATAGTACAAATTTTTGGGGATATGAATGATGTTAAAGAAGAAATAGTTCAAATAAAGGCGAATGAGAATGCAAGTAAAAGAGATACTAATGGGAAAATTAAAACATTAGATCAAAAAGTAAATGAAATTGAGGAAAGTTGCCAAGCGGGTTTTAAAACATTTAGAAATGATTTAGGCACTCTTAAAACAGACATAGGTAATCAATTTGAAAATTTAGAAGATAAAGTTAAAAATATTGATGTTGGGGACCGATGAGATGGAGTCCAACCAGTGTTCCGTTGGAACAACACTCAAAGTTTTATGGGGATAATAAATTTAACCCTAAAATATTTTTAAATAACTTAAAAACTTTAATACAAGTAAGTTGGGATGAACAAACGAAGTTAAATATTGTAAGGTCTATGTTGAAGGGTGATGCTGAAATTTGGTATGGGCTAATTCAAAGTGGGTTGAATTCGTTTAAAGACTTCGTGATTAAAATTTTAAAGCATTTCTGGGGAGACAACCAGCAATTTAAAGTCAGAGATAATTTATTGATGGGTACATATAGTAGCGATTCAGGTATATCAAAGGAATTGTATGCGATCAAAAAATTTTGTTTTGCCAAACAACTTGATCCTCCTTTAGAGGACAAGCAAATTATAAAGTATTTAGCAGGTCAATTCGAAACGGAAGTTAGTCAATGCATAGCCTTACAAGATATTGTTGATGGAGACATGTTTTTAGAATATCTTCAACGTTATGAAGATATGGATCAACCAAGAATAATGGAGACCAGGCCAAGGAGCCAGCCCATAAATACATTTAGATTCCAGAGGAATAATAGACAGGAGAGGAGTCAAGGCAGACCATTTGAAATCGTTAGGTACTAAAACTTCCATTTTAAATTGCAAAAGTAATCTTCAGATCTTTGATCCCTTGAATCAAATTCCAGTCTTTAAATTGTTTTCATATGCATTAAGTTGTAGATTTTGCATTTTAAAATAATATACTTTAACCAATAACTAGTTGTAAATTATTATGTATTTTACGTTCGAAATTAATTACGTAACGTATCACAATTATGGACAACTGCATATTCGTGAGAGCGTTACAACAAATACTAATCTTCTGCATACTAAGCGCATTGGTTTAAATGCGATCTCGCTTTTTACGTCATACGTTCTGCTACCTTCTCCTTATTTTCGGAATATACTCGTTGTCTTTCAATACATTTTACATTGAATATTTAGAAATTTTAACTGTCAATAATTATGAATGTATACATATAACGTTCTTCAAGTAAAAGCTAAATGCGTAATCATCAAACTTTTAATGAACGTCAAATATGTAGAGATAATTGGAATATAATGTTTGTTAAATAAACTACTAACGACTAAATTTATAATTGACGCCAAATGGCATAAAAAACGAAATGTAATTTACGTTATTTAAATTATTGCACAGTTTAGATAATCTGGTTTTATAAGTTTATAGTGACATAATTGGTTTTCTTTACACCGTGGCCTAAAATTTGCTCTACCTGTAAACTTTGATCAATTAACTAAAAATTGCGCACAAAAATCTCCCTACTGGTAATATCAATAGTTCAAACGCAACTCAGTGTATAATTCACCTTACATAAGACAATTAATATTCAAAATTCAATAATAAGTATTCAAGTTACAAAATAAAATATGAATGTTCTTTAAATATAAAATAGGGAAAGCCTCTGACCTTCTATGTTGTGTGTTGAAATCAAGTTGTTGTGCTTGATATTTCGAATATCAAAACGAAGCTTTGCCTTAGACTTTGTTCTGTGCGGCACCAGTATCGATGGCTTCCTCCCAAATGTAGTTTTAAAAATGTAAAATTAAACTAGTACTAAACCAGACATAGAACTTCAGTAGTACTAATCCTAGATGTAGAACTAAAATATTTCATAGAAAGATACTAACTAAAAAATTTTAAATATGACAGAATAAGATGAAAAAATTCTTAAATAATTGCCCATAAAGACATAATATGTAGCAAAGTTTAAGGTAAGGCCCAAAAAGCTTTATAAATTTTGTATAAATATGAGTTAAAATAAATTCTTACCCTGACTTTTAATTACACAGCTTTATGTATAATCGTTCAAGACTGTCTAAGCTTGTTTTAATTAAATTTCACTAATTTTAGTTATTTAAGCAAACTAGCGTTCTGATGGCTTATTTCACTTATATCACAAAACAAAGTTTTACTACCACATTTTGTTCTTCTATTTATACGAAACCTTTCCCAACATATGTGCTATTTGGAATTACTAGACAAGTAGAGAAATATGATTAGCTTTTATAAACTTAAATTGCATATGATTTCTTATCATTTTCACGTTTATTAACTTCATATTAGAATAGTAAGATAATGACAGACTGATGGTACATCTGCCTTGGTTGCGTACATGATTTAGATTTGTATATCTCTACATTTGTCATCGCCCGTCCAGGTGCCGTAATTCGTAAACGCGTCGGTTGCAGAAACCAAAGATAAAGCTTCGAATTCTGTCCGGAAACTTATATTTTCCATTTTTCAATTACTAGCGCAATTTGAAATGATCATTTAGGCTTTGGAAAAAAAATACTTCGAAATTTACGAATGTGAATAAAAATCAATATAATGTAAAAAAAATTATTCTGACGTTACCTATTACCCTAAGATATAAATGACTACGAGAATTCCTTTTCCATTTAATAACAGGTTTTAGTAGAGATCTTTAACAAGCGTGACAACACTCACACACGAGACCTCCATTTTACCTCTCATCCGAACTAGGGAGTATTGTGAAAAATGAAAAATGCTCGTCTAACATTTTTCAAGCAAACCGTGTTGGGATTTGAACCTGAGACCTTAGGTATAATAGTCACACGCATACAAACTACGCCACAAAGCGCTTCCCGTTTTTCCACATTATAATTTGAATATGGTCCGCTATACTTGCGGCTACGTCCCCAATGCTCCACCCGAAGGTACTACATTGTCCGTTTTTCCACAGCAGAAAAATAAGAAAAACAGAGGACATCAGTAAGAATTTCAACAACATCAGAAGGATGAGAGTTACTAGCTTCTCACTATATGAAGAGTGCCACTTCATGAACACAACTACAGCAACCATCGGCTTGCATTGTTTACTCATGTTACAAATGGTTAAGCCTATATAAACTGTGTCGTTTCGCTTGCTCTTCTGTTACTTAGCTAAACAGACATTTTGGCTTGAGAGGATGAGAAGGTCAGCTCTTCCATAATTAACCTGGCTAACTACCACTACCTTACTACATACACTAACTCGGTTTAATTGGGTGTATGAGTTTGCCATTCAGAAGTAGAGACCTACACGTCTTATCGTACCACTGCCTCCTAGGAATATGAGTAAAAATGGACTTCCTTCGTATATATTGCTACTCAATCCAAAGCCAAACACGTAAAAACCTCTAACAGTAACAAGAAATTACAAAGTTGCTATATAAATTAATCTAATGTTATGCGATTTTATTTATTTGCGTTGACACACATGTCAATTAGCGTTCTCTAAAGAACGACGTGGGCTTAGTTTATTAGTGTAACTACAAATTTTCCGAGAGAAATAAACATATTTAGATACAGTCAGACGACTTCGGCGTCGCTGTGTAATTTTCTAGACTTCTAATAGTGATTATATTTGCCTTTGAAATTGCTTAATATAAAGGTATCTGAAGGATATCACAGTTGACTGGTGCCAATTTTTTTTCCTATCAGGGAAATAGTTGATCAAAGTAATCAGTAAGAGTTTTTGAAAATACTAAATTAAACAAGACCAGCTTTTCACTTTTTTGCCGGCTTTTTCTTTCAAATGAAATCAATTTATGCGATTTAAAATGTGATTAATTCATACGTCAAATGGCCGTTAGTTGTTTGCTTTTAGCGGAACTTCATATAGAACGGATTGAACTAATTCAGTAAACCCCACTATTCAAGCTAGAAATTCTAATAAATCCATTAGGAATTGTTGTTCTAATGCAAGAATTATGTTTCCGATTCAAAGTAGATGTAGAAAGCGATTTGTATTTTATTACAGCTTAGCTCTAAATAATTTAATAAATAGTTCCTCCTACGTTCCAGCTAATTTGAGAAAGGATATGAACAAATGAACCCAAACGAAATGCAATTTTCGCTTTGAAAATACAGAGCTTTCGGAAAAAATCTCACAAGAACCGTTATTGATACAAACGTACTGAATGCTTGGAAGTAAAATATATTCGTGTTACGTTTTAGGAGATATACATTACGCATTGAAAAGTCCTCGCGTAAGAGTGATCAGCGATGTGGTGTAGGCGGGTACACGCACTGGGGTGTTTTTAACTTTATATTAACCATAAGCACTTTCAAAATATGTTTTTGAATTTATATTATCATCAACATATTTATTCGAAAGAGGTGGCTAGAGCTTAGGTATTGACCATAAATTATCACAATATCATAATCAGAACTTACTGTTTTTCTAACATATTCCTGATACATTAAAAACTGACTACTAGCTATTTATTTATCATTATCCGCCATATTAGACTCATATTCTTTTCAAAATCAATTAGTGAATTCAAGGGGCGCGTGCAAAAGAAACAAGGAACCTCTCATAAATGATATTTTATATCTTTTTAACCTGTTGATCTTTATATGCATATATATTGCCGTGCACCTACACTTGTATAAAATCGAGTCCCACAAATTGGGCGCCAAAAAATTACTGTGAACTCTCCTTCGTGCCCCTCGCTTGGGTCGATTAATTAAATTCTGTGAAACTACCTGTAGAGAACTCCACTAATCATAACCTAAATAAATTTTGTTTTGAAACTTCGGATCATGATATGTTCTAGTTATGTACCCTCTGAAGATGCTCTTAAAATTGACACCACACGGCTAGCTCTGCTCACTGTTTCTCCAGGGATACTCACCACGGCTGCTCATTTGCTCTACAATCCATAACTACTTTTATATTTAATAATAATAGAAAAAAATCAAAAAATACTCCTTCTAACCAAAAATACAACCCTTTTTATTCTGACATATTGACAATAAACTCAGACTATCTCAATATCTACAAAATTATATCAACATTAAATATTTTATGCTCCTCCTCAATATTAAAATATCATCAACTTCATACAACAAAGATTTCCCGCTTGTTTATATGCTCATGCTAAAGTAGATGAGCCTATTCTAGAACCTTACTTTATTTTCCCCTAGTCTATGGTGAGCTCAGTACAAACCTTTTTTGTATTTGCATGCAAAATTATAGCACCAAAAGTTTTAAATAAAAGACCCATTAATCTCTTACAAATGTGAAATATTCATAATTATATCATATACATCTACTTACATCCTTAGATTTTAAATATTTCCTTTACAAAGGTAAATCAATTAATTTTCTGTTCATAAATTCATCATAATGTATAACCCAAAATCACTAATAGTTTAAAACAACAAATAAGCACCACCACAACAGTTTAAAAAAAAATTATTTCGTGGAGAGTATTTTTCATCTAAAGATGCTCTCCTCTACTGACTGCTCGTACCTGGATTACTCCACATTGTTGCCTTCCAATTAGTAACAGGAAATATCTCTCGAATTTGCTTGGCATCCAAATTACCATACTCCAAAAACCCTCAAAACTGCCGCTACGGATCCATAACAATCGCTTCTTTCAAGCAAGTGCAACAAGCACCCTCATCCAATTTACAAATAAATTACTACTTACTGTTCATCCTGCTTCAATTAAATCAAAATAATTTTATACTGTTCACTCCGTTTTAAAATTCTCACCAACTTGTGCATTTGAACACTTGTAATTATCTCGGACTTCACTAGTCGCGTACTTTGAAGCTAGGATGAAGTATTCGGCAGAATTGAAAAACTAAGAGAGCGCCTACCTCCTCCAGCGCGTTTATATAACCAAATACCCTCTGGTGTTGCACGTATTTTTTACAAACATTTCTCGAAACTTTTGTCCAACGGCTGCTCAATTCCTAAAATTTACGTGCACAAAAATACAACCGTCGTCGGAAACCAAGAATTTGGAAACGCAAACACGGCTTTACTCCAAAAAAGTCGTTAACTTTACCAACCGTCTTAATTTTCTCTAAATCCTTAACACTCCTATCACCCCCAAACAATTAAAAGCACGCCTCCTATATGCGCGTACATGCTATTATCTCGCTTCTACTCTCATCATAACATCCCCTAGCCTTGTTTTCATACCCCTTTTAAGTTGTCTATGTCATTTCTACATTTCTGGTTTCCTTGTCTACCCCATGTTTTCTATCCTTTGCATAGACCCTCTTTCACCACACTGTTCAGAGTTGTTTCTCCCTACTTTTCTGTGCGCCTTGAAAATCAATATCTTCTACAAATATGCCTCATCCTTGTTCCGCTTATTGCCTTTAAAAATATCCTCGTCTTACAGACGTTTGAACGTCACAACAACTTGACCATATGATATTTTCCTTCTGAGTCCATTACATACTAAATATCGTCTCTCACTTGATTTTATTAATTTGTTTTCTACATTTAACAGTCCATTGCTATTATAGACCTGTGTTTTCAATTAACGATTTTTACCTAGAAATATATTCTCAATGTTTAAACGCTTTATTGGAACTGTTTATCTACTGCACGTTCGTTCCATGAACTTCCCAACCGTTGTAGCTTGTTTTCAAATATAAAACCTTGTATAGTTACACAAATATTTTAGCTTACACTACCTTTAATAAATTAACCTTGCTTAAATTATTGATTTCTACACTACACCCAATATGAAAAGCTACTATAATAATATTTGTACACGATTTCTGTCCTGGTCATCGATCTTATTAGTAATTAAATATTATCCTAGTTCTAAATTGAAGCATAAAAATTCAACCCACATTACTATACCTAATTCTTTTTGCCTCTTTAATCAAAATGTCTTTATTGCGACATATGTGAGTTTTTGCGGACTTTACAAATGTATATGAAGCCGACATTTCCGACAGCGTAAATTTCTGCAAATAAGACAGTTCTACAAGAGTTTTATAATAAGTCTGTCACAAAAAATCGAAAACAAATGATTATTTTAAAAACAGTATAATGCAGCTATAGTAAGCAAGGTATCAATCTGGGTACTATAACTAAACGAGTTGCTCACCCTCGATGTAGAGATCTTTAGCAAACCAATATTGCCGTCCCCAAATTTCAAGAAGTATAATACTGGAATTAATAGTGTCCTTCATCTTAAAATTAAATTTTGCTTTATTTTTCATGGTGATGGTTCTACCTCTCCGTTAAAAATTCAAATATTAGTCCGTTAGATAATTTTATTACTTCTTAGATGTAATCATTCGTTTAATATTCTTAATTAAACCAAGACCGAATACATGTGTTTTTGAAAAGGGCGAAATACAACATACTGTGCCAAATGAATATTCACGATGTAGAAAGATCGTATATTTTCAATTTCATTGACGGTGTCAAGGTTGTATTGTATACTTTGGTATTGCAGGTTGTATTTTTGTTTTGGGTCACGGGTGGCCCTATATTAAATTAAATTACTAATCCCTAATTTAAAATAAATGCTTCTATTCACACTCGACGTGATTCAATAGATTAAAATTTTTAATTTTAATAGATACATACTAATTTTCACGCTGAACTGCACCTAACTATTTAAGATTTAAATTATGCGCTTAATTAACTAGAGCAAACAAACACATATACATTTGTTTACTGTTAAGTTAAATTGCTTGCTAACTCTAATAGCAATTAATTTAAAAAAAGCAATTAAGCTTAATCAAAGTAAACCAATTCTTCAACCATTTTTTTTAAACTGCTTATGGTACCCTAATTCTTAGGCTCCTAATACAGCACTGTTTAAATATGTTTATATTATTTAAAGTTCTGTACTAGTTTATTAATACAAATAGGCTGTAAACTACAGTATTATATTCAATTAAAAACGTATTTACTTTCCACCACAACACCCAATCAGAAATAAAATGCAATATGCACTATTAAAGAATACAAACACTTATTGACGCCTTGGCGCAAGTTAAATACCTTCAACTCTAATTTAATTAGTTAGCTGTCGCTAAACAGTTCCGCCAGTACTGTTCTTAATTAAATTGTATTGAATTGGGAAGAGTAAATACCTCCACGCGCATTTAAGTCACAAAGTTGGTCCATAGTGCTGCCTTACTTGCACTAGTTTGATCCTCTTTCGCTCAGCCACACGCATTTTTAGGTAAATTTGAGGATGTTGGACCAGGGAGTACCGCCGATTCTGGACAGGTCAGTCCAAAAGTGCCCCAGTATTAATTCCCTGAGTCTGGTGAGTCACGCAGGTGCACAGGATGTGCGCCGTAGTCTTGTTCTCCTGTTGACAACCGCGACAGTTAAAATCACCTAACATGCTCGCCCTATACAGGTGTATTTTTAGTTTGCAATGCCCAGACAGAGTATCTATTAATAACTGTAGCTTTGTCTCGGGAGTCAAACACAGAATTTTTTAATTTAACAAACATTTTCGCCTCTCTGCACCTTGTCGTACAATTCCACATGTCCTTGTGGCGACGGTGGGTAGTTTGCCTTATCATGGCGAACATAGCCAATCGCGATATGGAAACTAACGGCTCAGGACTTACAAAGCTTTGAGCCGATCCTTGTTTCGCCAATGCATCGGCTTGCTTGGTGCCAGGTACGTCTGAATTTCCTTTAACCCAAACTAGCTCAAGGACATAAGTACTAGAAGCAAGTTCAATAGTCCGACGGCATTGGACTACCACATCTCACCAGAGCTTCTGTTTGCTTAGGGCCATTGGTGTTGCCCAGCTGTCACTCAAAATACGTATAGTTTTGTTGTAGATTCTACGCTCCAGAATAGCACATGCACCATGCACGATGGCAATAACCTTCGCTTAAAAAACAATTGATAACGTGCTCAGTGTAACACTTTCGCTATTGTTAAAGTAATCTGAGAAGATGCATGCATTTACATCTTCGTTAGTTTTGCATCCAAATGTTTTATGGTGCTGGTGATCTGCGCTATGGTGACGTACTCAGGGTCAGTACAGACTCTGAAGTTTTTATGAATACTATTATAGTAGCGATCAAATCCATTGTTCCAACCAAGACCAGCATGTACCACCTCTCGTAAAATCTCGGTGTCTTCCGACGCAACCCTTATCAATCCACAGACCCTTGAACCGCAATTCTGGTGTCGTCCTCAGAGCCATTTCTTCTATATGCAAGTCCAATGAAGTGAGGCCAAGAATGGCTTCTAAGGCTGAAGTGGGCGTAGATCGCATTGCGCCGGTGATACTTAGAGAGACCATTCCTTAAATATACGTGAGCTCCTTAGCTGCGTGAGCCAGTTTGGTCCAGACTACAGTGCTGTAGAAAACCATTAGTCTAACTACCGCAGTGTATAACCACAAGACAGTCTTCGGCAAGTGGCCTCAAAGTTTGCCTTTCGCACGTCTGCACTGCAAGAATAGTGTGCTGGCTTTCATAGCCTTTACTTGTAGGTGTTTAACCAAATTTAGCTTCTTGTCAAGTATGATTCCCAGATACCTAATCTTTTCCGAATGAGATAGTGGGATTTGAAAAAGTAATTGACATCTAGTTACTCTTAGTTTCCTTTTGTTTATGAACAACACCAGCCCTCTTTTGTTTGAGTTGATTGTTAGGGAATTTTTTGCGCACCAGCGTTCGGTTAACTTAAGTGCTGTTTGCATTATGTTGCACAGCACATGCTCGAATTTACCGACGACCAGTGTGACTAAATCGTCCTCAAATCTTATCGTGTAGAAACCTATCTTACTAAGACGTTGGAGAAGGCTGTCGACTTCAAGATGCCATAATAGTGGAGACAAAACTTCGCCCTGATGACAGCCTCTGCTTGCCGTCCTAATTATCAAAGTGCTTTCAACACTAATATGTACTCGACGACATCGCAAAACCTGCATGATTAAGTACCGATGAGTATCCTCCGCCGAACGTTCTTGCAGAGTTGATGGTACTGTTCACATTATTCACTATTTTCTCTTCAGAGAGAGAGAGAGAGAGAGAGAGAGAGAGAGAGAGAGAGAGAGTAATCTAACATTATTCACTATTTTCTCTTCACAGAGAGAGAGAGAGAGAGAGAGAGAGAGAGAGAGAGAGAGAGAGAGAGAGAGTAATCTAAAATTGCAAGTCTAATGTTCGTACCTATGATAACTATAAAAAAAATTTAGTCGCGCATGGTATTGCTCACAAATAATTCAAATTGGTTTAATCGTACCTTATAAGCTGAATTTATACTTCAAATTGTATTTAAAGTTTAATACGCAACTTTTACACTATTTAAACATTGCAAGAGTACTGACTGCATTTATGAGAACATTTTATTTACTATTTTCCATAATGCAATATTATCACTAATTAGGTAACCAACATAGCACACTTGTTGAGTTAATGCATAATTATAAGGACAAGTTATAGGTAACCCATATAGCTTGGGCATTATAATGTTTCTAGTATGGCTGGGTCTAGAAAATATATTACCTGGAATTAAAAAGCATATGATAATAGAATGAGCTTTACATTAAAATATGAGCACCTGAGAACTATATTGGTTGTGACGGCGTCTAACGATATCACAGACCACCTTCCACTTTATTTACAATACCTTTTTTGCCAGTCATATACGCGACCGTGTCTACAAGTTCACTCAACATTTATTCAAAGTTCTATCATAATGGTTAGGAAATAACAAACTTTTACGTTTATATTTTTTAATTTTATACATTTTACAATGAGACGGGTTGCAGATTTTACCCTTTAGGTTTGCACAAAGATTTATAAATTCTTTTGGGCGTGTGGCTCACTAAGCTCATAAGCAAAAATCGACACTAATAGTTACACACATTTGTTTTGTAGACGTAGGTGTGCTACAATATACCTACATATTTTAATTACTTTCTGCCAATATCCGCAGGAACATACACACAATTATATCATGGGACTTCCGGTTAAAAATGTACTGCTTTGTGGTCAAAAATTGTACAATACAAATAATTTTCCATTTGCTGTTCCAGTCGAGAAATAAATATTAGATATTACAATGTCATAACAAATATAAATGTTTGATGCTAAAACAAATAAAGCTTACTGTAAATGAGGCAACAGTATCAGTTGGAGTAGTTAAAAGAAATGAAGGGAGTAATTTGCTCGCCTTGTTTAAATTCGTACATTATTTACACTAAGTAAGCATCTATCGTGCATTGACACGAAATATTTTCAATAAATACAAATGAACCTTATGCACGCACACGCAATCTGTAAATCACACTTCCCAATCTCGATACTTAAAACTATTTTCGAGCATGCACATCTATATTTTCAAGATTCAAACGGATTCTGCATTTCACATAAAGCACTGGTATTTGTCGGTCGCTGTTACGCCTGCCTAAATATTTCTATTAATTCTTAAAATACTTGCTGTTCTGAATTATAAACTAAATAGATCCATGTGAGTCGTATTTTCACAAGGAATGCCTATATATCTGTTAATTCTTGTAGAAGAGTTAAAAACTAAATAGGAAAAATCATACGCAAATAGAAATTAGAAAATATCGCATTCATGCGAAGGTGCTACAATGGTCAAAAACAAACACTGCGATAGCTTTAATTGGTTTTTTTCCGTTTCCTCCTACACCTCCGTCGTAACTTTCCTAAGTATATTGTAAGATTAAGTATGCAGTTCTAAATATTTTTTTGTGATAACCACTAGTGTTAATTCTATAACTTTTGTACATTTGTTAATTATTTTATACAAATATAACTTCTTAAAAAACATTTCTTAATCTCACATCTGGCCAGGTTTTGTTAAAGAAGAATATCCTACAACCATCTTAATTCTAAACCATCGACAAAACTATTCACCATTCCGCATTTTCCTGCTTTGATATTTAATTATAAAATATTTATAAATCCCAATTATTGGAAATGTACATAATAAGCAAAAAAAGAAACAGTTAAATATCAGCTTATTATAATCTGTTCATTGTACCTTCCAAAATACTTTAGTATCAACATCTACATATTTCTTAATATTTTAAACTAATCATATAATGTTTAAATTTAATCATGACTCGTTTCATCGGTAAATTGTTAATCAATAAAAATTAATCACTGTTATGTTCACTTAATGTCCTACGTCATAAACTACCAACCGTATTTACATCCAACACTCACCTAAATTACAAAGAAACAAACAAGCCTATAATACTACTTACAATTTGGTTCACCTATTACAGGGTTCAGAATGTCCAGACCACACCTGCTCCACTTTGTTAATGATAATTTTTTTTTTCAATTTTTCGAACGACAGTTAAAACACAACTCTAAATTCTAACTTAATGTCCCGTAGCTTGACGGTATGAACAATTCCAGTTAAAATCCTAAACGGACACAACGATAATAATTTGATCCTCAAGTGCATTGAAAATACCTTACCCCCCACGAGAATAAGTTCACATATTATATCGTATGCCGCATATCTGTCCCTTATAGCTGAGTTCCGTTCAACTTTCTACAATTCACTCACCTCTCCACATTTTTAGAGTCTAAATTAAATTCGCACCTTCACAACACCTATATCTTCGATATTTTCGTGTTACCGATTCACATTTAATTAATTTCATTTCTTTCCATTGGGTTCAACAAATCTAATTTGCTCTCACTGTAAATCATATCATTTACCGGCAGCGTCTGGTTAATACAATGTATCGAATTTAATCAATGCTTACCACACAAGTTCTCACGCAACAGTGTATTTGAGCGTATTCATTTATGTAAATTATATACGCAAGTGGTTTGTGGTTTAATAATGTCGTGGTCCTTTATTCTTACCGTAGAATGTATTTAAAAGAGTAATGTTGAACTGATTTACTTGAATGATTTTTTATAAAAACAAAATTTGAAATATGATGTTTAATTAAAAAAAATTATTTACGAAATATTTTATACAAAGTGCGTTCATATATTTCGTCCCATCAAAATTAAATTTTCTTTTTTTCGCATCAAATTTATTGTTAGCGCAACGAACGCGTTACAACTCTATCTGACAAGCACAAAGACTATAGGATAAAATCAGGTTCACCTCTTTAAAATACTCTAGTGTGCCCGCTGCAACATGGTAGCTGAAAGTATCTTATTTGAAACAACGTTATTCAGTTGTCAAGAAAACAAAAAAATCCTGTTATAAAACTTCGTGGATGCACATTTCGCTACCTAGGCGGCTATAAAGCTTAAAAATAGGGGTTTCATTTATATTCGGTTCGTCATTATTGCTGCGGAAAAGATAAATTATGATCATAAGTAAAAGCATTTTCAGAAAATATTAAACAACAACAAGAAATTGATAACATTTTTAATCGCTTTCAAACACGAGCATCTGTTCATTCTTCAGTATATAAAAACTGACGTTACATCTAAAATATGTAAAATAGTTAAAAACCAACTAACAAAGCTCTAGAAAATCGATAAGCTATGCAGTGGTTTGGTTTAAGCATAACTCAGTATACACATTTTCTATACTAAAAAACAAAAATGTTCTCGTATAAAATAAAATTACTACAAGGGATAGGAACTGCTGATTTTGAGCGTGGGGTGACATTCTGTAGTTGTTTTATTAATAATTTAAACTTATTAAACTTAGATCTTTAGAGCACGGAATAATAACGGAATTTCCAACTGCAAAAAGCATCATTTTTCGAATACGCAGAGTTTACATCAATATAGAGAATGCAAATTCCAACACAGATTTCCCGTGGCTTGGCGCATAAGGCAATACTACTGTGGGTAGCAATTTTATTAGGAATTTAATGCCGATTTTCTTCTGACATAATTCGAAAATAATCTAGATAATATACCCAAGAAATGCATCGCAACATGTGGTTCTAACAGGATGGAAAACCTCCATAAAATGAACAAATTTCAAAACGTGAAGAATATTTTAAATAGTGGGGTTGATGTAAAATGGATAGGAAGCGGTGGTCCCTTCAACTGGCTAGCAAGATCGCCAGATCTCTGTATTTTAGATTTTTGTGTGCATTCTCAAGCAAAAAGTATATGTTACTTGTTCACAAGGTTTGAACGTTCCTGGAAATCGTGTTCGTAGAACCAATCGCCAACACAATACATGCTGCCAAATACGGCACACTGAAAAAACAGTAGTGAATTTTAGAACAATTTATGGTTCTATGTGAACTAGTAAATTATTACATGACCTATCAGCATTCGTTATAGTAATTTTGCGGCTGATATTGCAGTAAAATCTTCAATATTGTATGTGGTAGCATTTCATATATTAACATTGTAATCTTTAAATATTTCTCTAGTTACCATTACTATCCCCACTAATAAAATTTGATAAACTTTGAGTAATAATTCACAAATTTATATTAAAAACTACCAGGCACATAGTTACAGTTTATATTTTAAATTGCAATCATTGCGATCATAAATTGTAATTATTAGAATTTCATATTGCAATCTATACCATTTTAAATCGTACTTTTAACTATTTTAAATAGTAATCTCTAACACGTTGCATTACGTTAGAAATAAATTAGAGGAAAACGGCAAATTTTTAAAATGTAAATGGACAAACCAAAATATGGGTGTGCGGGTATAATAGATTTCATAACACTTGTTCGTAATTAAACATATTTCAAACCTTGTATATAATCAAATAACTTAAATAAAACGATCAACATTATTCCTTTCGATTCATTATATGATAAGAATTTAAGACGATGACATCGTAAAACCACAAAGCAGACATCGCAGTATGACAAAACACTGCGCAAACGATTTCTACAAATAAATTCATGATCAAATACTGTTGCGGAACAACTTGTGTAGTAAGCATAGATTAAATTCAATACATTGTATTAATCAGACGCTGACCGTAATTAATATGATTTACACAAGGAAAAAATAAGTTAGTTGGATTTAAACGGAAAAGAAATGTGATGAGCTAGATATGAGTCGGTAATACGAAAACATCCCAAGATGTAGTAATACTAAAACGTAATACGGTGGTGACCCGTGCGGTCAAGGGTTAATATACCAGGAAGTAAGTTTTGAACAGTAAAATATAATAAGACGAATTAATAGTTGAAAGTGAACGTAACGCAGCTGCAAGTTAAATAAAGATTGATGTTCCCGCTGACAAAACAAAAACTCACTATTCGCTAAAATATGTGAATTTACTCTCGCGCGGAGCAAGGTAGTTTCCTTTCACCTGTTAGTGAAATTATTTTCGTTGCGATCGTTTAGAGGGGAAATTTGAATTGTTTACATCGCCAGTAATTTGTAATTTTGGATTGTGTTAATCAATGGTGGTTGTCGTTTGAAGTATAGAAAAAAAGGAATTATTAAGAAAATGGATATCTGGTGTGGTCTAGACATTCTGTACCTTATGATATGTAGGTGTTGATTTAAAAGTATTTTGGAAAAGACAATTAAAAGTTGGCATTTAAATGTGTTCGGTATTGTTATTGAACGGATCTCCACCCATTTGAAAAGGAAGTAATTCCTTACATGTGATTTTTCCAATGCTCTACCCGAAGGTACTACATTGGCCAAGAAGCTAGTTATTCTTATACCTGAAAAATTTTGAATTTTGCCGAACCCTTGCTGTTCCAAGCTAGGTAGGGATTTTAAACGTGCACGACAACACTCACACACGGGACTTCCATCCGAACGAGGGCGTATTTTTGTGAAAAATGCTCGCCTAACATTTTGCAAGCGGACCGTGTCGGGATTCGAACCCGCGACCTTGGGCGTAGTAGTCACACGCATACCGACACCGCCACAGAGCCGCCCCTAGGAAGCCATTCCTTACATGTGATTTTCCAATGCTCCACCCGAAGATACTACATTGGTCAGGAAGCAAGCTTTTTTACCTGGAAATTTTTTGAATTTTGCCGAACCCTTGCTGTTGCAAGCAAGGTAGGGATCTTTAACGTGCGTGACAACACACACGGGACTTCCATTTTACCTTTCATCCGAACGAGGGCGTATTTTTGTGAAAAATGCTCGCCTAACATTTTTCAAGCGGACCGTGTCGGGATTCGAACCCGGGACCTTGGGCGTAGTAGTCACACACATACCACTACGCCACGGAGCCGCCTAAGTAAGTAACTCCTTACATGTGATTTTTCAATGCTCCACCCGAAGGTACTACATTGGCCAGGAAGCGAGTTTTTTACGTGGAAAATTTTTGAATTTTGCCGAACCCTTGTTGTTCCAAGCAAGGTAGGGATCTTTAACGTGCGTGACAACACTCACACACGGGACCTCCATTTTCTCTCATTCAAACGAAGGCGAATTTTTGTGAAAAATGCTCGCCTAACATTTTTCAAGCGGACCGTGTCGAGATTCGAACCCGGGACCTTGGGCGTAGTAATCACACACATACCACTACGCCACAGAGCCGCCGAAGAAAGAAAGTAACTCCGCATAATTGTTGCTTGTTATATCCTCAATAGCAGCATTATATTCCTCTAATTTATTCGTATTGTTCAATTTAAACTATAGTCTTTGAGCACGAACGTGGGCACTAACTAGGTTATTATCCTCTACGATTGTGTCCTCGCTTTTCCACGGCAACGCAACTTGATGCCGATTACCCTTTTTTTCAACGCAATTCTGTACAAATTTTTCGCAAAATGCGTTATTTTTGTCTATTTCTTTAGTTATGCCAATCGTGTCCAAATACTACATTTTTGCACTGCTACTGCGTCTATATCCACAAAACTCGCGTGTATTACCGTATGCAAATTTACTGCCATCTTCGTAGTATTCACAGGAAACGGGTCATGCAGTGTGTACCCAAATTTAGTATCTACTGCTACTAAACGCTGATTAAGATGTATCTTATTTTCCGTGACAGCCGACCAATAATTGTCAGTTCCTATAAGCACACTAATTCCTTCGATAATTAACGCATGATCGGCCTCGTAAGGTTTACTATCAACCAACTGTAAATGTTTATATTGTGCAACACTCTCCGTGGGAACATTTAAATATTCAGTACAAATTTCTGAAACCTCAACAGCATCTATTGTTAACGATTCATCAGTGTGCTGACCCTTTAAAGTAACTACCACTCGATTATACAGCTTTGAAGGAACCGTTGTATTATTTCCGAACGCGGAAATGCTAAAGCATTGCTTACGTATGACTGGTAAGCTTAAATTTCGCGAAACGGCTTCTTCAATTAAGGCGAGTTGACTATCAACATCAATAACTAATCTAATAAGCTTCCTTTCTTTGCCACCACATGCGAAAACACAAGCCGTTTGTAATGATACACTTTGGCTTATATTTGTCAATAAACTAGACACAGATGATGAGTTCACTGTACTACCATTGTTCGATACGTCAGCGTTAATTTTCCTTTATTCGTTGTTGTGCTACTTTTATCTGCTTTAAAATTTGCATCGCACATAGTGGTTGCATGCTTTCCGTTGCTTTACATTTCAAAAACCTATTTCTACAAGTTTTAGCGCTATGGTTCCCTTTCATACAACGGTAACAAAATTACCCTTAGCTTCTAAAACTTCACGTTTCTTATCCAAAGTGATATCGTCATTACAAAATTCAGTTTTATGGTTTTGCTTGCAGAACAAACAACCTGAAATCATTTTGTTAGAAGTAACCAATAAGCTGGATGCTGTTCTTTTCCATTGTGTTCTCTTACCTACATTTGTTATCTTATCGTTTCTGCCTGCATTTGGCTTTGCAGTTTGTTCTAAAGATTCTATTTCGCTTTTGACAGACTGCAATAAATCTTTCACTTGTTTGTCTGCGTCCTCTTCCCTTGTACCTGAGGTTGACGCACCAGCAATTATTGAAGGTTTTTGTGCAGTATCTTAAGCGCGCCATCGTAGCCTGAAACTCTCCCATTGCTTTGGCGGAAGTAACCCAATCGCATTTCGTGAGGTAGTGAATTCATTAAACTAGATTCCACAATCATGTTATACTGCGTACTTGCTACTTCCAGAATCGTAAGATTTCACGGAATGAATTTTCATAATGCTTTCGAAATATTGCTCTATTAGCCGTTCAGAATTTCCAAATTGGTGTTTAAGTATCTATAGTGCTCCTTCATAAAATGCTCCCGATGGCGGGAATTCTTCAATGGTTTCTGCCGCTTTACCATAGTCACAGACATTTGTAAATAATTAAATCGATCGTCTTCTGTTAACTGTCGATTTTCATGAACCATACTTCGAAATTGCTCCCAAAATGGAAGCCATCTTTTTGCCGTGACATCAAACTTAACTAATTGCAAGCGCTGCAGTTTCACTGATGCTAAAGATGGTAGGGTACTTGTGTCGTTTGAGGGTTGCGTAATAATGCAGTCAGCTTGAATTGCCGAGTGCGTCTTTTCCATTGCATTTAATCGAAATTTCAATTTCGACCCTGTAGTAACAGCAACTTCCTCATATTCATATAGTTTCATGAGCTCTTCTTCGATGTTTTCTCCGAGTAGAGGTTCTACCTGTCTGTCGATTTCTTTCAAGTTATTACTAACCAACTTTAACTTTGATAAAGTGGTATGAATATCTTCGGTACTTTAATTATTATTATCTAACATTGCGTTTATATTGTTAACTGCGATCTACAGACCGCACGTTTTGCTAGCTCCATTGTTGAGCCTTTCTTATAACCACCGATTATTAAAAAATAGCCACGATCGCGTTACTTCATATCGACTATTCTCCTTAAATGTCACTTTGTATTTCTGTAATCCAGTCAGGTTCACTTTCCCGGGTTTCGGCACCAAAATGCTAAAAAAGCTTGCTCTTTCTAAAAAGAAATACGCATATAAAAGGTTTACTGAGAAATACAAAGTGTACTTGGTTGCTTCAAATTTAAGAGTAACTTAAAAACGAGGTAAAGAAATCTTCAACATTCCTGTTCTCCCCTTCCACTACCCTAATATTTAAGACGCCTGACCGGAGCTTCACACAGTTGCAAAGGAAACTTTTAACGGTTTTAAAATACGTAATAAAATTGGACATGTTCCATTAAAAATTTTAAATGCATTTACTGCATCTATTAAGAATCGAATTATCTGCCGTGATTACTAAAATCAAACTTTATTGTACAAAATACTGTTGTTTGTGAAAAACAATGTTTAAGAAATCTTCAAAGGTTGAGCCTTATATTCCAGTTTTTGAAGGTATGGTGTTTTAAATATATGATAATTATGTTACTGATTTTAAAATGATTTTCAGGATTTATCAGTTCATGCGATAATGACTAGAAAATTAAATTTTTATAATTAGGAGTGCATTTTTAAATAAATATTTATAAAAATCATCCCTTCTATGTACATTTATTTTAACATAGTAACTACTATTTATGTAAAAAAAACATACCAATGCTTGTACATCACTTTAAGTAAGTATTCCGGTTGATGTAACAAAAAATGTATTGGTCTAGGCAACTAATTCTTTGTATACCGTAACCATAATGGTATCATAATTATAGGTAATGTGAACAAATGCAAGACGATTTTATTGACTAATATTATATGTTAAGACAACACATGTAATTTTTTTCTAGTAGAATGTACATTTGTTATTGGTGCTTGCACAGTCCAATCACTTCTATAATTTTAACGTAAAATACATTTTTACGAGTTAACATAATTGAACTCGCCAAACGAAGATTTTTTTTTAACAACAGCTTTTGCATAGGTAGAAGAATTAGTTCGTTTCTATAAAAATTTGGTTACTTTGTTCTCGAATTTTTCAATTTTGTATTTAAAGTTGTAAATCATAGGTTCCTAACGGAGGCGGTACCCCCTTCCCCGTGAAACTGAAGCTTGTGAGGGGGAAGGTTAAGGGGGTTGAAAGAGGCGGTCATGATATACCTACATTTCTAGGCAACCAATATAGTAAAGTACTTTGAAGATACCTAATGTATTCATGAATAAATATTTATCAAGCTATCTCAAAATTTTTATCTTATATTTTTCGTCTAAAAGGCATTAAAAAATTTATAATAGCAATAGGTGTACGAATACCCAATTCGGTTTACAATTGTTGGTGGCCATTTTTTTCTAGTTGGTAAGCAAAGATGCGATCATACAATCAAGCATATTTTGACCAAAATATGGCAGTTTGTAATTACTCATCTACAGAATAAGAATCGCAAATCAATCTATAAAAAGTAAGAAAGCTCTAGGAGTGTGTTATTTTTGTGTGCTTCGTCAATAAGCAATATTTGTGAGTGATAAGTGATATAAGTCATTATTGCCATTATTTTTATAGTTATCCATAAATCTGTTGAAATTTATTCAAGTCGTAGCCATTTTTGTATTTAAAATATCTGAATCTAAGAAGAAATACTGGCAGTAAGGTATTGAGTATCTGAAATATGGATTTACGCGCTCTCCTAAAAACCAACATTTGTTTAATTTGTCAAAAACTTTTTTCAAATGACAAGCCACCAAGACTGCTTAGTTTTAAGAACATTTAAATTAAATGTATGACTAGAAAAGGGACAAAAATTTATCTTATTTTCAAGGATTTCGAAGGAAATATTTAAAACAGCCAACCACATCAATTCTGAACAAGAAGATAATGTATATACAAGCAGCGTATAATAGTTCATAGTTAGCCGCAAAAGCGAGGAAAGCATACACAATCGGCAAGAATTAATCTTACCGGTAGTAAAAAAGTAACAAAAACTATGCTTCATCAAAGGCACCAGCAGGTATCATCAAAAAAATTCCTGTGAATAATAATTCAGTGCAAAGAAAAATAATGAAATGGTTAATACTTTGAAATATTACTATGCAATTACCTAAAAACGTGAAAATTTTCAACTTAGCTTGATGAATCTATCTTAACAAATAACGGAGCACTACTCCTATGGTACGTCAAATTCATAAAAAGAAAAATTTGTTAAGAATAATTGTTTGTTAAAAATTTAGAAACCGATAAAAAGAGGGAATCGATAACTAATACTATGAGCAAGTTTTGTCAAGAGGAAAAAAATTCTAATGCATAATATTTTGTTAGTGCCTACTGGTGGTGGTCCAGCAATAACGGGTTCTTCATAGGGGCTTCACAACGCATTTAAAACAAGGAGTACCAAATTTACTCGTTATGCTCGTCTTATTTATCATCAACACGTAATAATTCTTCCATACGTCGCTCTGTTACGTAATTATAGCAGTCAATTAGATTAGAAGCTACTCATTGCATGGCAGATTATTTGACTATGTGGCAAAAATGATGAAATTACATAGCTTGCTGCTACATACAGAAGTTCAACAGCTTTAAAAGGGTATTTGTTTGAATCGTTTTCTTATACTATTAGTCAGTACTAGATTTTCTTGAAAACAGAGACGAACACTACTCGAAAGCCTGGTTGCATCCAAAAATGGCATTGCTTATTTGGCAGACCTGTTTGAAATATTCAATAAAGTCATTTTACAATAAATGAAAATCCTAATTAGAAAAAGAGAGATTTTGGACTCTATTTAGTGTAAGCGAGTGAGTATTTAGTAATTATGATTTTTCTTTCATCTTAGACTTAAAATATTGTGTGAAAGAAAAAGCCGTTATGGCAATATTAGACTCTAACTTTTAGATTTTAATGTTTGAATGAAGGTAGTTTTTTGAAGTTACATGTAAGATATGGTTTGTTAAAGAAAGACTATTGTGGATGTAGCAATTATTATTTGATAGATTATTTGTTAAGAGTATATCATGTCATTATAAATTTGATGTCTGATTCTAGTCCTTTCATTTAAACTGAGCTAGCAAACTAATTAAGACAACACCTAAAACTAAGATCATCTACGGTCCAAAGCACTTTTAATTTGACCCCCGACGTCGGGCCGCATCAGCTACGTTCCACAGCATCTTTAATTGGCTCCCAATGTCGTGCTTCATAATCGCACAGAATACAGCAATATATATATATATATATATATATATATATATATTAATACAGAAGAATAATCTACATTTGGAATGCAAATGAATGCTTGATATATATTAATAGTTATTAAGATGAAATGAAAACCCAACTTTGTATTTAAAGTTGAATTACCATTTCAAATCGAACTAGTAATTGAAAACCACTAAAAGAACGGCTACAGCAGGATTTGAACCTGCAACCTCTGATTCTCCGGATCAGTGCTCTAACCAATTGAGCTATCTAGCCTAATTGTTTAAGTATAACATCATCTAAACAATTAGGCTAGATAGCTCAATTGGTTAGAGCACTGATCCGGAGAATCAGAGGTTGCAGGTTCAAATCCTGCTGTAGCCGTTCTTTAGTGGTTTTCATACTTGATTGAAATGGTAATTCAACTTTAAGTTATCATCTAATAACATATATATATATATATATATATATATATATATATATATTATACACACACATAAGTGCAATGTCGAACTAAAAATAACACAGAATGTAATTGAGAGTAAGACAGAGTAATATAATATATCTGAATTAAGAAAACCAAGACGCGAAGCGTCCTTGGCGTCAAGACGTAAAGTATCATAGTCATCCTTGTGTAATTATAGTCAATCAATGTAAGTAATCGTGGTTTAATTAGAAGGCGTAAAATCGATCGAAATGACAAACCTGCAACCTTTACATATGATACTGATTTTCAATCATTACATAGAAAAATTTAAAAATCACATAGCTGCCATAAATAACTCACAATTGTAACACATTTCTGGTTTATCTATAACTGTAAGAATATCATACAAAAAGGTTAGAATTGTTTTAACAAAAACTTGCACAAGGGGAACGTAAAGTTAGGGTTTTAGAAAACTTAGCAAAAGAAGTATATAAATATACAAACAATAATTAATGATAGTAAATGGAATAACTTTATGGAAGATATATGTATTTTATAAATCATTATATATTTCATAGTTTTTAAGAAATGTTAAACATATAGTAATTCTAGTTTTAAGATTGTATATAATTTAAGAAACATATCTAAACAATAAACCAACTATTAAACTAGATTCATAAACTAATCAGCCATACACCTAATACTATACTCAGACCAAGAAATATTATTGTTTGTAAAATATGTATTTAAAAATCAACTAGTCTGTGGAACACTACTTTCCATTTGCAGGTATCTGGTACAATACCACTTGAATTTTGTATTGCTGCTTCAAGAAATTCACACTCAAGTACTTCCTTATCACGCTCTTTATCTATTTCATCGTTGAATATCAAACACATTTTATGCAATACAGAGTAGCAATCACATACTGAACTATCAAAACAATTTTTGCATTTTCAAAACCTGCACGCATGCAAAATCTTTCTTTGAGTAGACCATAAGCATTTTCAATAACCACCCTAGTAGCTGAATGTTTATAACTAAATAATTGCTGCTCTCTGCTTAAATTGCCATTGTCTTTGCAAAGAGATACAGACCATAGTGCACAGTGATATTCGGATTTCCTAACTGTACATCGTTTCCTAAAAAACCACCAACTTCTTTATTATACAGCGATGATATTTTTAGTAATTGCGTGTCATGAATTGACCCTGCTTCCCCACAAAATACATCTAGAAACCGTTTTTCACGGTCACGCACAGTTTGCAACAGTATACTATAAACAAATTTTCACTTACAGTAAACATAGCTATTTTTATTGGCATTTTAATATTAATGTGGCCATCTTCTATAGCACAAAGGACACATAGACCTTTCATTTACTTAAACCAATTGTCGAATAACAACTTTTTGTTCTTTGTTTGACCACTTAATGTTCTCTGCATATTGACACTAAATATATATAGACCACTAATTTAATTAGTTTTGGTAACAATAAACAGTAGAGGAAAATCAGGCAACCCACCCCCACATTTCCACCAGCATCCACATTTCCACACACATCTGGACCAAATTTACATGTAAATTCGCACTATAAAGTCTTATTTTAAGAATCTCCACCTGCTCTCTCCTGTGGAGATGAATCTCCTCCTTGTGAATTTTTACCCCAACCATTTTGATTACATCACACCGCATTCTTTCCACCCGAGATAAATCTTTCTCCACATTTCCACCCACGAGATAAACCTATCTTGTTTGGTATCAATTAATATTAGAATTTTCTCAGCTACCTGAATCTCTAGGAATTTTCAGATTGCATCATCCCCAAGGAGCTACCCTCATTTAAGATTTCTTACCTGTAGCGACTTTTGAGCGTTCTTATAAATTTTTTTATACATGCGATACATCTTGTTAGTCTAAAATTTTACACAGAATTCCGTAAACAGATTTGAAATCGGACCATGCCCTGCAAAGTTATACCCCTTTAAAGTCCTGATCTTCTAAATTTTGCTCTTTGCTTTATAAGCAAACCTAACAAATAGTTTTCTTCGTCTATCCATTGCATCTTTCGAGATAAACCTATCTTGTTTGGTATTAATCAATATTAGAATTTTCTCAGCTACCCAAATCTCTAGGAATTTTTCAGATTGCACCATCCCCAAGGGAGCTACCCTAATTTTAAGATTTCTTACCTGTAGCGACTTTTGAGCGTTCTTATAATTTTTTTAGTCATGCGATACATCTTGTTAGTCTAAAATTTTACGAATTTGAATCTGCAAACAGATTTGAAATCGGACCACGACCTGCAAAGTTACACATATACCCTCTGCGAGATAAATCTTTCTCACATTTCCACCCACGAGATAAACCTACCTTGTTTGGTATCAATCAATATTAGAATTTTCTAAGCTACCCAAATCTCTTTAAATTTTCAATAGCACCATCCCCAGAGCTACCCCATTTTAAGATTTCTTACCTGTAGCGACTTTTGAGCGTTCTCATAAATTTTTATACATGTAGCACATCTTGTTAGTCTAAATTTTATCACAATCCGAATCTGTAAACAGATTTAAAACAGGACTACCCTTACCATTTACACACCCTTAAATTATAAATTTCCTGCGGCTCATACCTAAAGAAAATCTAAAACAATTCTTAAAATTTTTATTACAAACAAATTTTACTAATACAGTTTAAATTTTGTAAACCACATTTCTAAATACATATTCACAATTTTTATTCTTAACCTAGAACTCATATCGGCTTATACTTATTAATATTTATTTCTAAATAGAGCACCTTTTCCAAAGACCAACCGGACGCATGTTTCAAATTCCTCTGATTTTGTTCTTATGGTTTCGCTTAAGACCTCGTACATATTTTCAGATTACTAGAAGACGTTATAACCACATTTTTGTGTTAAAGGATTTCACATCGGTACCTCTTCCCCATTTTGGTGTAAACGCCGTAGAGTTCGCAATAGACTTTTACTGCTGTATGTTGTATTCTTTTTCATTTATTAATCGAATAAATCGCTCTTTCTGCTTCAAGAACTCGGACACTCCATCGTCGACACTGGCGTTCTTTATGCGATAGCTAGCCATACGGTTGTTAAACGTGCTAACCATTTCTACACCATCGTCGCTAGTAGCGGTAACTGATGCATTTTATGTCTGTTGCTCCTTAAATGTGCGGCATACGTAGTTTTCCATTTCGAAATCGCATACTTTACACATAATTCGTGGTTGTTTCGTACAAGACCCTTTAACAGCTGGCGGAGCTGAACGTTTACGGCTTAATGACATGCCGTGCTGTTTTCCTTGTGTCGCTGTAAGTTGCCCATTCTCGTATGGAAACCAAGTCGCCCAGAAACTACTCGCGATGAAACAACCTCGACGATTTGCACCAACATTTTGTCCGTTTGACATCCCTCTTAAATAACGTGACACCGCATTTAAAACGTTTGCAGGTACCATTTAGTAAAACAAAACCCACTATAAGACTTGACTTTAAGCGAACTAACTAATAAAGTTTCTCTCGCACCTCTTTATTACCCTATAAGCAAACCAAGTTTCCAAGACACCGAACGAGTAGGATTCGGCGAGATAAATGTGTATAATCCTTGCTGCTCGTCCAATACATTTACCAATATGATCACCCTTCGCTTCGTCTGGTCAAAGTAGAAACACCGGAAAACGTTCCAAACGGTCGCGTGCTAAAAACGCAACGGTGACACTGACGCATGCACGCAATTTGTCAATGCTGCAGACGCAATGCCTATACCAACACCTTTAAACCAGTCTACAGCTTTACAATGTCAGGATCATACAACAATTTATTCTCAAGACATACACGTCATATTTTAGGAAATGGGGCTTAATATTTTCCAAATATACAAGAAATCAGCTAAGGTCCTTAAATTACCTTAATTCTATTTTTACACCTGTTCGATTGTAAATTGAATTGTCACTTCGAGCTTTCTAAACCTGACTTTTTAGAGCAACATGCGCGATAACATGTCCTTGCCGCCTACGACTTCTTGAATTGCTAGAAAGTCACTCCCTTTTTAGCAGGCGATGCAAAGCACCATTTTATACTTTCTTAGCTCGACGACTTTTCGTCGATAATATTGCTTCGTCACTTTTACATTTCCATACGGTCGGCGCACGTATTGATTTTCAGAACCGGAGTATCGATATCCTACCAAGATTACAGCCGATGTGTCAATTCAATTCCTCGTAAGGTAGAAAAACTCGCATCTCTTACTTCATTGATAACACGTTTTGATAATTTCCAAACATTCGAACGACATGATTCTTTAAGACGCCACATTACAGCGAGTCTTCACACCGCACGACCTACATCATCGCCAAACATCATCTTTTCCATCTATTCGCTGTCACTCTTGATACGCAGTCGCCCTTTACTGTAGGCCACCACCCATCCATTTCTTAGCTCCACCACTTTTGCATTAATAAACTTTTGTTAACGGAACCATTACGCTTTCGCCACGACGAGCCATCATCCGTCCGAACATTTTTCGAATCAGGATTGCGAAACATACACACCGCCATGTGAAGATTTTTATCTGCTCATCTCTCACAGGTACAGTCCGAGTTCATCACTTTTCACTTTCACTTCACTCTGTACACCACACCATTCACGCGCAGCAGGTTCACACCATGATAGCCAGTTGTCCGACCAGACTGGCAGTCGAGACCTTAAGCATACATCTCCTGCTAAACGACCAGCCACACCGCGTTGTCAGCCTTAACGCGTCAACGCTCGGTCAGCAGACGCAATGTTTCAACGCATCGACAACGACAGCAGATTGCCGCGATGACCAGACCGACATTGCGTCACGCATGCACATCGAACCATGCAGTTTATCGCGTCAACCATCCATCTCTTCGCTCAGCAGTTGTCACTTTCACGCACAACCGCATGTCACTCCACGTCAAAGCGAACACTCGACGTCATCTCAGTGCTCACACAGTCTCACCAGTTGTCATCACAACGATTTTGATTACGACTACTTCGATTTCCTGCCACGCTTAGCCCAGAAAACCGACCAGTTCGCGAACAACGGACGAAGAGCATGGCACACAAATTTAGATAAACATCCGTCCAATCATACGCAATGCTGACCTGCTAGCTCGATCATGGGGAATCCGTACAGAACGAAACGCTTCAGTAACGATCGCGTGCATATTAACAATCCAAAGTGGTAGCAGCCGTACAATGTGCAACGCAGACGTCAATGCACTATACCAGAACACTTGAACACTAGAAAATCATTTTCACCAGATCCTTCACAGCAATTTAATGAACAGTCGATATTAGCGAATGGGGTCGATCCAATGATCACAAGGAATTGCTTAACGGTATACAAACCCATTAATTTCCATTTACGACTGACATCAAGTTAACTTAATTGCAGTCAGCTCACGAACACATGATCTTACACAATGCGCGATACGATACCTCCCGACGCACTGATCTTATCGATAAGCACCCAGTTTTCACTTACACACGCAAAACCAGTTTTTTCATTGCACTCAGCACTCAGTTGATAAAATTTACTTGTTAGCTTTCACCGCGGCGCCGACCCAACCTATTAATTTTCCTTTATCTAACCTAGGTCCACACTTGTTTTTAATGGAAAACTCATTAAAATGCAATTAGTGCTAATGGGTTTGTAATGAGAAAACTCATTAAAAGCAATTAGGTCATATGGTCATGTGGTCATATGGTCATGTGGTCATGTGGTCATATGGCCATGTGGTCATATGGTCATGTGGTCATGTGGTCATGTGGTCATGTGGTCATATGGCCATGTGGTCATATGGTCATGTGTGGTCATATGGCCATGTGGTCATGGGGGTAATTTCACCCTATGGGGCAATTTCATAACTTAACATCCACATATATCCGGATATATGTCGATGCGCATCCCTGTCGGCTTAGGTTGGATAACAACATATTCGACTATCTTCGGCAATATACTCCTCACTCTGTAGAATACGTAAGAGAACAATTTTTCGTATTCAATTTAGTATTCGATAGTAGCTAGAACGGTAAACATGAGCGTCTCCAAGGTGATTAACGTTTCTCAACTTCTGGGAATAAAGTGAAACCGACAAATGAGCGATTTGGATTATGGCTGTTGGCAGATTATATGTGCAACAATAATCTGGTGACAGATATTGGTAATATTTGTTATGTCGAAGGCGAAAGATGCTGACTGGTGGACTACACACACCAATTGCAGAACCATTTTGTGACAATATAATGTTGGTTAAAATTTGCGACCTTTCTGACACCGAACAAGCATCTGCAAACAAAAGGATGTTTATCCTAAAAAAGAAATTTGTGGTGCATTTAACAGCTATCTACGAAGAAAGTTCAACCGATTTGTTTTCGCTAGGCATGGTGTTAAAGCTAAGCTTCCGTTTTCTCTGGAAAGCACTAACAAGATGGGCCAGAGAGTAAAAAAAATTATCGGAAAAGAAGACCTCGAATGCATTAATAAAAAATTCCAAAATCCTATATGTGTTCCATACAAAGTGGAACTAGCAGATGTTAAGTTGGAAACTTTATTGGAGGAACTACCAGATATATTAGACGAAGTCGAAAAAGATTATTTCTATCTTTTTGACATGGATGTAACCCAAGATTTTGCGGGCATATTTAGCAAGATGGAGGTGTGTAATTATTTAACTACAAAGCATAACTTTTGCTATAAGGGAGAATACGAAGAAAAGTGTAATATTATAGTTGACAACGATAAAACTGCATGGATTGATTGTTTAACATGGCTAACAACCAATGCAAGAATTAAGATATACAACAAATTTGTGTGTCAGATAACAAGTCCTGGTGTTAATAAACAACTTGGCAATCATATACTAGATTTTTACGTTGTCCAGATGTACGTTTAAGGGAAACATTTGCGTCTACTTTGGCCAAAGAACATGGTATTACGCGATTGGAAGCGAAATATACAACTGTGCAATTGGAAGCTATGTCAGTGCGGAACGAGTGTATAAACCCTTAAAAGACTGTTTAACCTTATTGGAAGATAGTAAGTTATACTTCCTAAAGGCGCCAATGTACTCGGTATCCACTTGCCAAATGTGGAGTAAGCTATCGGACAAGCTACAAAATAGCTGTTGTTTAGTCTATAATAACCTGCTACAGTACGTGTATTGGGGAATGGCAATACAAAGAAATTGACGGGCTTGCAAATTAAGTTGTCCGAAAACTAGAGGAAAGGGAAAATTGATAAAGTATGTGCTTTCGGCTTTTAGTTTTAACTATTTACCTGTAAATTATTTGGAGATAGTAGAGGAAGATAGCCAAGATAAAATAAAAATCTTACACAAGTGCTACATTAAAGCAGGTAGTACATATTTTACACAATCTGCAACACCATATTCTACAATTCCAAAAGAAATAGTAATTTCGGAATTGTGATTGATAGATACGCCTAACATTCGTCCAGAGGTTGTACGACAACGCGTAAATATTGGTAGTAAACTCTATCCGTTTACGCTAAAGGAAATTGCCCCATTATGTATACCATACGCTGTAAGTGGAAGGAAAAGACAACTGGAATTAGAGGAAATGGATGCAAAAAGGCGAAAATTGGACTACATGGAAAACACTGCGACAATACGCGATCAATACAAAGATGTGTTAGACAAAGAACATCTTATTAGAGAAAATGAGGAAGAATTAAAAGATTATTTTATGTACGATGGACTGACTTAGATACATCTGGGTTGTACAAGCTGTATGCATTTGCGGTTAGTAAGAAAGACTCTTTAGTTATGTAGGCGTTCTTGCAGAAAAGGATGGTACTAAATCCGTATACTTTTTAAAAGGTTATTCTAAAACGTATTTATCAAAATGATAGATAACAAAGACGAACTAAGGAATGCGGGTTTCGTAACCTTTGTACACCACACGCAAAGGGGTTCCGCTAAACATTGTATATTTACCTAGTAAAAACCTTTCGGATCATTTAAAACCGAGGGTCTTACAACCTATAACAACCATATATTCCCAAAAGTGGTGGACATGCAACTACGCAACAGTCTGTGGGAGAATAAGGATTTCTCCAATACCGACAAGAAGAAGTCATCAAGCTAACAAGATACGTATGCAGGATATAGTGGAAAGCTGCGATTTTAAAAGATTGTCACAAGCTGCAAGAATTACACGAAGGAATGGATCTGGTTGTCGATTGAATCAAAGACTTTAAATATAGAGGCAAGCTTCGGTACATTTTACAATTCGAAAACCTAGACGGTCTTTATGTATCAAACTATTGGCTAGAAAAGGAGATAGAGGACTTGGGTATCGATTTAAATTTTAAGCTGCGAATAAAATTAGATAAAATTAAAGCCACTCCAAACAAACATAAAGAAAGGACTGTCTTCTGTGTATAACTTTGTATTAAAATTAAGTTTAAATGACCCCATGCTTGGTCATTAAATATTTTTAAATTTGTTATGTATAATGTCAGAATAAACATTTTATAATAGTATATAACATTGTTCTTTATTTATAAAAGGCTGTGACGTTACCCGAAATAGCAGTCGCACAGAGTTTCATGGGTGCGCTGCATGGGCAGGTGCACATGGCGCTGATTTCTTATTGCATCCCCATGCGATGTGTCTGGTCGTACACGAGGGAAGCGGATGTTAACAGTCACCAAGCATCCAATTTTGTATTTGATGGTATCGAGTACTTGCCTGCGTATGTATCCGGAGTAAAAGAATACGATTTGCATACGCAGCTTATTAATAAAATTAGTTTATCGAGGGAAGATGACAAAAGGTACATCATTCCTAATAGTACAACAATCTACGCATGGGGACGTAAAGATATAAGATAGTTGTTTATATTTGTATATATTAGTTTTAAGATTCCATAATTTTTAAGTTCTTCGCCCACCTTCCAAATCTTCCTGCTTCTATCCTGGTTGACAGAGTATACGTGTTATCTCCACGTGGTATTCGCGGGACACGGAGGTTTTAGATTTCGGGAGATGGTGGTTAAAGGCATATGTCTCATGTAGCAAAAAGGGTTTTAAAGATGGAGTTAAATAAAGATGGGCAAAAATTAGTCTTTAGAAGGCATAACTTTGTATGGGTGGAGCTATTTAAAATCTGTTTACAGATTTGGGGTCCCTAGAAAATTTAATATTAGTTGATACCTAGCAAAATATATTTATCTTAAAAGAGTGACTACCCGCGTATAATAAATACAATATAACACTTGTCGATAAAAAGTTGTAGGAAAATTAAAGACGTATTTAATGGGGTCCAGTATTAGAATTTGTTGGTAGTAATGTTAAGTCCTACTGTATTGTAGGCGAGAAAGATACGATTAAAAAGATTAAAGGGGTCTCACGAAGTGTAGTTATAAAACCGAGGGTCTTACAACCTATAACGAGCATATACTCCAAAAGGGTAGGCATGCAACTACGCAGCAGTGCGCGGAGAATAAGAATTCTCTAATAAGAAATTAAAGTTTCCATGTACGTAGCACCAGTCATTGGGAAATGGTAGAAATGTTAAACCTATAAAGGCGATTATTAGTTGTGGATTAGAAAATAGTAGTTTTCGTGGACTAAATAAAATAGCTTAGACTAATTAATGTATATGGTTACATACTCGTACACATCCACAAACATCTGTTTACGTCCACAATGGCGATACCGGTAGTTTTGTTTAACAAATAGTAGGAAAATACGTTAGGTGTTAGTGCGTGAAGCCCATAGGATCGTTGGATTCAAAAAGAACGATGCGGTGGGATGTATGGTTGTCTCCGTTAGAATAATCGAAAGTGGTTAATTGATTGTATTAGATGTTTAAATAAGCGAAAGTGTAAAGGTACATAAACAAAATTTAATTAACCGACAAAAAGTGTGCGATGTCCTACACTTATAAATAAAGTATGGAATGGTGCTTTTAGCGACCCTAGCAGTAAAAAGGGCGACTGACTTTTCCAAGCAACTACAAGAATAGCAGTAGCGCAGAGAAGGGTATGCATGTATTATACAGTTGCTGCAAAATATGTTAGTTTACGCGTAGCTCGGATGTGTAATTGATCACGACTTAAAGATCCTCGGAGGTTTAAAATTCTCAGCCCATTGTCGTTCGAAAATGTTTGGAAATTATCAAAACGGTAGCGGGTGGAAGTTTAATGGATGATTGACCGAGTTTTTCTACCTTTACGAGGGAATTGGAAGTTGACAGACATCGAGCATCTAATTCTCTATTTGGAGGATATCGAGTACTTACCGGTTCTAGAAATCAATTACGTGCGGCCGACCGCTATGCGAAAGTGTAAAAGCCTACAGAAGCAAAATTTAATTATCAGACGAAAAGTGTGCGATGTGCTATAGAAAGTATAAAAATGGTGCTTTGCATCGCTCCTAACAGTAAAAAGGAGAGTGACTTTTCTAGCAATTACAAGAATAGCAGTAGCGCGGCGAAGGGGTATGCATGTATTATACAGCGCATTGTTGCTCTAAAATATGTTAGTTTACGAGAAGCTCGAACGTGCACAAATTAAATTTCAATCTATAATTAACCACGGTCGTAAAATAGGAAATTAATGGGTAATTCTAATACCGTTAAGCATATACTTTCGCTTGGTGATTCATTTGGAAAATATTCAAGCCCCCATTTCCTAAAATATGACGTAGAAGTTATTTAAAATTAAATTGTTGTAAGTATCCTGTAGACAACAAGTTGGTATTTTCTTAGTAATGGTTTAAAGTGTTTTTGGTTATAGTAGCATTGCATCTTCTACAGCACGACTTGCACACAATTTGTGTGCGTGTGCTACCACCCTTTGGATTTTTAATATGCACGCGATCCGTATAACATGGAAGACGTTTTCCGGTGTTTCTACTAACGGCATTCACACCATCGACGAAGCGAAGCAGGTGCATGCATTAGCGCTAAATGTATTGGACGAGCAGCAAGGATTATGACATCATTTAGTTCCCCGCCGAATCCTCAACTTCGTTCGGTGTCTTCGGAAACCTTCGGTTTGCATTCTGTAGGGTACATAAAGCCGGTGCGCGAGAGTAAACTCTTTAGTTATAAGTTAGTTCGCTTACAAGTCAAGTCTTATAGTGCGGATTTTGTTTTGTACCAAAATGGTACCTGCAAACGTTTTTAAATGCGAGCCGTGTCACGTCTACTTTACCAGAAGGGATGCTCTCAAACGGCATCAGAACAAATGTTGTGGTGCAACATCGTCCAGGTTGCTTATACATCCGTCTGCAGCAAAGTACTTAAACTGTGGGACTTGCGATTTCGCTTTTACGAGAATGGGCAACTTACAGCGACACAAGGAAAACAGCACGGCATGTCATTAAGCCGTAAACGTTCAGCTCCGCCAGCTGTTAAAGGGTCTTGTACGAAACAACCACGAATTATGTGTAAAGTATGCGATTTCGAAATGGAAAACTACGTATGCCGCACATTTAAGGAGCAACAGACATAAAATGCATCAGTTACCGCTACTAGCGACGATGGTGTAGAAATGGTTAGCACTGCGTTTAACAACCGTATGGCTAGCTATCGCATAAAGAACGCCAGTGTCGACGATGGAGTGCCGAGTTTTTGGAAGCAGAAAGAGCGATTTATTCGATTAATAAATGAAAAAGAATACAACATACAGCAGTAAAAGTCTATTGCGAACTCTACGGCGTTTACACCAAAATGGGGAAAGAGGCTACCGATGTGAAATCCTTTAACACAAAAAATGTGGTTATAACGTCTTCTAGTAATCTGGAAAATATGTACGAGGTCTTAAGCGAAACCATAAGAACAAAATCAGAGGAATTTGAAACATGCGGTCCGGTTGGTCTTTGGAAAAGGTGCTCTATTTAGAAATAAATATTAATAAGTATAAGCCGATATGAGTTCTAGGTTAAGAATAAAAATTGTGAATATGTATTTAGAAATGTGGTTTACAAAATTTAAACTGTATTAGTAAAAATTGTTTGTAATAAAAGTTTTAAGAATTGTTTTAGATTTTCTTTAGGTATGAGCCGCAGGAAATTTATAATTTAGAGGGTGTGTAAAATGGTAAGGGTAGTCCTGTTTTAAATCTGTTTACAGATTCGGATTGTGTATAAAATTCTAGACTAACAAGATGTGCTACATGTATAAAAATTTATGAGAACGCTCAAAAGTCGCTACAGGTAAGAAATCTTAAAATGGGGTAGCTCTGGGGATGGTGCTATGTGAAAATTTAAAGAGATTTGGGTAGCTTAGAAAATTCTAATATTGATTGATACCAAACAAGGTAGGTTTATCTCGTGGGTGGAAATGTGGAGAAAGATTTATCTCGCAGAGGGTATATGTGTAACTTTGCAGGTCGTGGTCCGATTTCAAATCTGTTTGCAGATTCAAATTCTGGTAAAATTTTAGACTAACAAGATGTATCGCATGACTAAAAAAATTATAAGAACGCTCAAAAGTCGCTACAGGTAAGAAATCTTAAAATTAGGGTAGCTCCCTTGGGGATGGTGCAATCTGAAAAATTCCTAGAGATTTGGGTAGCTGAGAAAATTCTAATATTGATTAATACCAAACAAGATAGGTTTATCTCGAAAGATGCAATGGATAGACGAAGAAAACTATTTGTTAGGTTTGCTTATAAAGCAAAGAGCAAAATTTAGAAGATCAGGACTTTAAAGGGGTATAACTTTGCAGGGCATGGTCCGATTTCAAATCTGTTTACAGATTTGAATTCTGTGTAAAATTTTAGACTAACAAGATGTATCGCATGTATAAAAAAATTTATAAGAACGCTCAAAAGTCGCTACAGGTAAGAAATCTTAAAATGAGGGTAGCTCCCTTGGGGATGATGCAATCTGAAAAATTCCTAGAGATTCAGGTAGCTGAGAAAATTCTAATATTAATTGATACCAAACAAGATAGGTTTATCTCGTGGGTGGAAATGTGGAGAAAGATTTATCTCGCGGTGGAAAGAATGCGGTGTGATGTAATCAAAATGGTTGGGGTAAAAATTCCACAAGGAGGAGATTCATCTCCACAGGAGAGAGCAGGTGGAGATTCTAAAAATAAGACTTTATAGTGCGAATTTACATGTAAATTTGGTCCAGATGTGTGTGGAAATGTGGATGCTGGTGGAAATGTGGGGGTGGGTTGCCTGATTTTCCTCTACTATAAACCTATCTGATATCTGCTGAAAGGTTTCTTAATTACTCAAATATAATATTGTCATATAAACTGCTTTTGTAGCTGAAACATTTTTATTTTATTAATGTAATCAAGCACGTTAAAAAACATTGAATTTAATAATTGTTAGAAAATCACCATGTATATGGCAGGTGTAGGATTTTGATTGTTGAAAGCAAATTTTGTCTGCATATTCAAATGTTTAAATTAACATTCGTTAGTTCTTTAGATTTTTAAAAGCATTATAAAGTCACCTTCGATTTATTTATTAAAATATAAAACCAACCCTCACGTGTAGTTTGAACGCTGGCTATAGTATAGATGACGTTTTCTTGTAAACAGCCAGTCGTATTGCAGATATTATGTTAAGAACGTGTCTGCCTTGATTAACATGTTGAAATGCGACCTTCGGATAGCCTTTTTAAAATAGTTCTTACGAAGTCCTAGTCAAAGATGTTATAAATTCGACGATATGGTTTATAAAATCTATTAGTTTAATATATAATTAATTGATCTTAATTATTATAGCACAACTACCCTGATACCATATTTGCTGCTATTTAGTCTACAATAATCTTCGTTGTTATTTAAATTTTGAACGACTTTTAACTCTATACTAACTTAAAAATGATGCTGAAGCGACTACTGTAAACTGGGAGATACTACGATAGAAGGGATTCAACAATCTTAATTAAAAACTAAGATATTGATGGTTTGACGTAAATTCCAGTTCGACTATTGCCGTCACTACAGCTGTTCGTGTAGATGCCTTGTTTTTGGAATACTTCAATCACAAGAAGACGCTGATATACAAGATAAATTGTATACTCTGGTAAGATATTTTTGTTGTTATTAAGAATGAATGCCGTAGTTTTCGGTAAGTCAAACTCCGTAATTATTTATACGAAGTATTTTATTTCGCAAATTATGATACTAAAACTTCCACAATAATTAAAACTTGATTAATTACAAAAACATACATGTACGCTTTATTATTCGGAATTAAGTCAATGATTATTTTCTATAAGAAATGTACACAACGATCAGTTTTCTACTTGTTTGAACAGTGAAAGTAGTATAATTTATTTAAAGTATATTTTAAGATCTCACATGTCTATTTGAAAATTTCATGCTATAAGGAATAACTAACATTTTTAAGATCTACGGATGATTATATGTATATCGTACTCAGTTCTGAATATGATATGATAAAAAAACTGTTATTAAATACATTCATAAGACATTTTTAATAAAACATTATAAGTTGACATAAATTCCATCTTCAGTTGACATTACTTAAAGAAAACTTAATTTAGAATTGTAAATACATGTAACAATAAGAGAATAATCTTCAATTTAATAAATATACATATATTTCTTCCTTCAGACTTTTTATTAAATTTAATAACGTAACCATTTATTAAGAAAGTAACCTTATGATTAAAATTTTATGTAAGAGCATATTCCATATTCAGATGCAACCTATGATCTATTTGAAATTGAACATAATTTTTTTAATTCTGAAATACTATTGCATAACTCAGCAATCTAAGCCTGTTTGGGATACTAAAGTTCCTACACTCTTTTTAGTAACGATGTCGTGCTTATATTAAATCTTTGAGTCTAGTGGCGCTTGACATTTCCGTATTTACAAAAACCCCCTGTTAGTCCCATTCCGCCGAAGTTAGAGTTCAGAGTCACTTCGGAAGTGTTCAGAAGTATGCATTTCTAATACGGAAAATTACATTTATGCTTAACTTCTGAGAGAAATTAAGGTGATTCTGTATTTATCTCGTAACACCCTAAACAATATCTTTATATAAACAACTCCACACCATAACATCTATAGAAATCGAAACAACTAAACGAATGTAATATAAAGATAGGAAACACCTTAAAAATATTATAGATCACATAGCACGTATTTTTTCTTTTCCATAAATATGTTACGGGCAAAATTTTAGACGCTTTCACTCATTTTGAAAATAAATCAGCAATGAGATTCCAACTTATGCCAATAAAATACCATCACAAAAGTAGGCTAATAGTTTAAAAAAAAAAACGTTGTATAAACTCCTTGTCGTTATATTTGGAAATAGTCCTTTTGACCTACGCTCCTTGTCTGTGAAAAGTTCGTGTTTCCTTAAAGAACGTGCCGACTGAAGAATTGCAATGCAACATTTCACTTGAATAGCTTTTTAAAAATTCACTATCGGTTTCATAGTGGTGTAATAACTAAAATCATTAAACAATACAAAATAAATATACTAATATACAACTTATTTCTACAATTAAGTTATTTTCCATTATGCTAAGTGATGTGTTTCAAGTGTATAAGAACCGACAAGTACAACTACACCTAAACAAAATAAATAGTTATATAGGTTAGCTAACCAAAATGCTAAATTGTGCCTTCTAATAACCGGATAGAAATGAATTTGGGTAATATTAAAATTTTCTTTTACTAACCTTACCTAATTTGTAAATAGAAGTTGCTTAATATCAAAAAGTAGACGATTGACAATTATTTAGCGTCGAATTTTGTGGTTGGTTTTAGTTATTTTATTATTTAGCGTTAAAATCAAAGATGCGTTAATGTTATGTTTATTTTTATAATTACAAACTTATCGGAAGTTTTATAAGGGTAAAATATGCATCCTCAAACTTTATATTAATAGATTGTAGTAACACCACCAGTATCAGCTATCCCATAAATTTTTTTTTTATAGTGTTGTGCTTATTTTTAAATTTTTAATAATTTTGATAGTTGTTTTAATTAATTTCTACTTCGCGACCTAATAATAATAATACATGTATACATGCCCGTCTCTAACTATAGTGAGGAAGAGGTAGAAGCAATCTACAAAGATATCGAAAACGTAAAAAAAACGTAAAATTTAATAATTACGGGAGATTTTAATGCAGTGGTAGGTAAGGGTAAGGAAGGAGCGGTAGTAGGTTTATCTGGTTTAGGCACGAGAAACGACAGAGGAAATGGGCTTGTAGAATTTTGCAACACAAACAATCTAACCATCACAAACACATTATTTCAACGTCATGCTAGAAGAGGTTACACGTGGAAGATACTAAGAAACATGTAGACATATCAAATAGATTACATTCTTGTTCGACAATGGCTCAGGAATCAAGTACAAGACAACAAAAGCTACCCAGAAGCAGATATAGACTGTTACGTCCACTTTGAAACTTATGTATATTTTCGTACAGTTAGACTTTTCAAATGTTGCAAAACTTTCGCTCCTACTTTTTGTAAAATAAAAAAAATTACAAGAGACGTTATGGTAATTTCTTGTATTTTAATAATTTAATTTAAAACGATGAGGCGTAATTGTTATTTCTTTTGTTATAATTTCGTTCTAATCTATCCTTGCATGATCAAATAAATATCAATTATTAGCATTGTTAAAATATTTGAATTTATTTCTAAGGTTTGCAATGAATTTTCCGTGAGTATTTTCTCATCTAAATTTCGAAAGGTCAGTCTATCAACTGGTTTCTAGCGTTGCCTTGTTACTCATTCTTTCTATACTTTCCAAGACGTTCCTATCAAACCAAATATTGATAAATTAATTCATAGGTAACTTTTGGTATTGAAATAATTTATTTCTAAAACTGGATTTCTCATTCCACTCTGTTCGGCGTTCCGAATGTGCAAGTTGCTCGAGTTTTGAATTGAAACCAGCAATTTTCACTCCTTTTTTTCAGTATTTTCTTAGCGAGATTGGTAAGAGAGATTAAGTTTAATGCGTAACTAATATGAACGTTATTTTCAGCTGGTTTAGTCTAGGTTTCGCTTTTGGTTAAAATTGCGTATCTACGCTGTACATTTTCTTTTCAATTACGCTTGGTTTTGATGGTTAGGCTGTACTAAAAATTGTCAATGGACTCATTACTAACTTAAGGTCCTGGTGTTGATGATACCTCTTTACTACAGACAGCTCGTTTTGGATAATCCTTAGTCACGCACAGCAAATGTTCTATGTTTAACAGGCACACGTGGCACCGATCTTATTCGTAAGTTTTGAAGCCCTAACCATAATATTAAAATGTCGACTTTGTTACTAACTGAATAAATCCTACTAGTGATTTATGATGGTGAACCACCAATATGTGTATCGGTTGCATCAGTCTAAAGGTTTGTTCATGTGTCGACACTTTGTTCTTTTATTAAGCCAATATTCTATACGAGCGATTTGGTACACGTGTAAATTCTGGTATTTGTTATTTAATTATGTTATGTACTGGAACAAGAATTGCAGATGATAAGTAATTGTATTACGAGGGTCGCAGGTCTGCATGCTTGCCTTTAGAAGGGTTTGGTGTTTACATAAACTGTACACACTTCTACTTTTATTAATTGGTTATAACTTATGAGGTTTCGTGAATAGATTTAAAAAGTTCACCAAAAAAACAAATGTACTTGCGAATTATTGTTAGGAATTTTTCTTTCTATTTAATTTCTTTTATAAAAAATCTATCCGAAAAAGGGTAAAGTTAAAAGTTTGCGTGTAGTTAGCTTACAATGATTCAGTCTATAATGTGCTTTTATAAATCTTGTGCGGTGATTTAGTACGGTCTTAATAATTAGGTCAATTTTATTTAATTACTATTATTAACATGAAATTTCGATAAATTGTTGCATTTCAATCATAAAAGTAAATGTTTTATGGAGGTTTCATGATATATACAAAAGTATTTAAATATATTTCTAATGTCCTGCAGGACAAAGATTTGTACTCTATGTTTCTGCTTTAATTTGTTACAAATTGAATATTTTTTTGTCCCTAAATGTGTTTGCGTCACAATAATTTACTGTAACGGACGCATAAAATTACTGATTTCAAATTTATTTGTTTCGTTCAATAAAGAACGAAATTGTACCATTAATGTGTGTCTTTATTTTTATTGTTTTTCATGCTTTCTTATTACTATTAATATTTATTTATCCTATTTGATTTATTTATAGGGTTTAGCAGTTGTTTTTATTTATTTTATTTTCCTGTCATTTACTAATCATTAACTTCTTCTAATTCAACGGGGCGAATCGGTCTTGGGTTTTTCTTTCTTGATTCTGATTAGTTGGTATGATATTCTTTTCTTTCCCTTTTTTGTTGTGGTAAGCGCTGCAGACTACTTACGTTACTTTCGTTGCTCTCTTCCTTCTCCGCACGGTAAACCGTGACAAGACACTGACCACAACATAGTAACTATGAAAGCCCCGCTTAAATTCAAAAATTTGAAAAAAGCATTTTGACATTGAGAAACTAAAAGCTAGAGATACCCACAAAAGATATGAGAAAAAGTCAAACGAATTGCTCAAAGATATCGGAAAACTTTCTGATACTAAGGAAATACAAACAGAATGGAATAACATTAAATCCAGCTTAGACATGACGGTCTGAGATATTCTGGGATATAAACAAAAGGAAAATAAAAAACCCTGGGTAACAAAGCGTATTCTGAGTTTAATAGATGAAAGGTAAAAATACAAAAACAGACCAGAGAAAGGCAGAGATGATACAAAACCATAAAAGGGAAATTATTCGCAAATGCAGGAAAGCTAAAAAACAATGGATTTACGATAAGTGCAACGAGGTATAAACTAAGATGGGAATAGGAAAGACAGACGAAGCACACAGATTAATTAGAATGAATTTTAGGGAAATTAAACCTTATAGCAAAATTATAAGGGGCGAGGGAAGAGTTATCATTATATAAAATGTAGAGAAAGTGGTTAGATGGCAAGAATAGATAAGAAATTTATATACAGGACCGGAACTATGAGCACTTGAACGGGTATCAGACATTGAAATGATGGCTTGGGATATACTATACTTAAAGATGGGTTTGGATTGACATTAAATGGTATGAAAAATAATAAGGCACCAGGTATGGATAAGGTACAAACCAAAACTATAAAAGCCGGCAAACAAGCAGTAAGAAAACGTCTCTTCCAATTTGCAACTTATATGTATGAGGCAGGCAAGATACCTCACTATACCAAAAATGAAAGATTGCGGATAGATTTTCGAACAATAAGGTTGTCGACACATCCGTCAAAAATATTAACTAGAAATGCACACAGACGGATGGAAAAACGAGCTGAAGGAATACTAGAAAAAGATAAGTTTGGGTTTAGGCGAAACAGGAAAACACGTGAGGACATTTTAGCTCTAGGGCGACAATAGAGAGAACAACAGAAAATGGAGAAAGTGCGTATATAGGGTTTGTAGATCTGGAAAACGCTGTAAAATGGGAAACAATGTTCGAGATGCTCAAAAGGATTAAAATGAGTTATAGGGCTAGACGGATATACAGGGTGTTACATAATTGAATGTTAATATCAAAAAGGGTTAATATTTGGACGATTTTAAGACAAAAACTTCATATTAGCATAGGCCCGTTTTTGCTTTATTTTTATGTACAGAGTGTTATAGTTTTTTCTTTTTGGAAAAAGGTTTCTCTTTAATAATTTTGAAAATACGTCAGATATTTAGATAAAACGTAATGGGTGTAGACAAGATATAGAGGCACATCTTTTGTGTAAAAAGATAATTTTTTATTGTAACCAGTGGTGTCCCAATTAACATGATCCTGAACATTATAAATGAACAAAATTATACGCCACTGCTTTCTTCATAAACAAAAACATTTTGTTAATGGTGCTTATTTTTCAATAAAATAGATCGCTAGACTTTTTTTCGTATTTTGAATTATTTTGCAGTAAAAAATAAAGAAGAATCATCTGTGTCTTTAAACTAATAGCAAGATATTAAAATACTCTAGGAGACTGTAGCTGCAAAATTAATACTTTTCTGTTAGTATTATTTTTGACAGTTCAGCTTAATTTGTACGTTGTTGAAATATGTGCACATAGTTATTTTGAAAAAGAATGGTTAATTTCCGTAATGAAAAGTTGGCAAACATCCATTACATGTGTGGTCTCGCTGATGGTTGAATAACAAAAGCTAGGCGATTTATCAAGAGCGCTTTCCCAATAGAGTCACACCAGATAGGTGAATATTTTCAAGTGTTCATAGAAAGTTGGCTGAAACAAGTACTTTTAAGCCAAACAATTAATTAAAAGGTACCCATCGGAATACAAGAACTACGAAAATTGAAGAAGCAGTTTTAAATTCAATTGATGAAATGTCTGAACTCAGCACTAGAAAGATTGGAAATAACTTGAATATCTCGCACGTTCTAGTTTGGAGAATTATAACAATTTTCTGTTGTATCCGTATGATATTCAACGGGTGCAAAGCATACTTACCCGAGACTTTCCTTTGCGAGTTAATTTTTGTGAATGGTATTCAGAGAAGGTTGCGCAAAACCCCGTGTTCGACTGTGAAACAATGTTCATAGGCGAAGCTAACTTTTCAAGAAGTGGTATCAAATATTTCCACAATAATCATATTTAGGCCGAAGAAAACGTGCATGAAATTATAGAATATTAACATCAGGGCAATTTTCAGTAAGTGTGTGAGTTGAAATTGTTGGAAATAACCTAATTGGATATTTTTCTACCAGCAAGGCTAAATGGCCATACATATCCATGGTTTCTAGAGGGTGATTTGCCCATATTGTTAGAAGTGCCAATTTCATTTAGACATAAAAAGTGGTTTATGTATGATGGCGCACCAGTTCATTTTAGTGTACAAGCAAAAAAAATTCATTCATTTCATAACCGATGCGAACGTCGCGGTGGACCGCAACCATGGCCCCATAGGTCTTCAGATTTAAATAGTTTGGACTTTTTCTTACGGAGACATCTTAAAACTCTGGTCTACAACACTACAGTTTACACTGTAGAAGAAGTGAAGAATCGCATAAGAACTTCCTGTGATTCAATAAGGAATACTGAAGATATTATACAAGGAGTTCGCGATAGTATGAGAAAAAGAGCTGAAGCATGTATTCTTGGAGATGATGATATTTTAGCAACTTATCTGATTTTGGTTGTTGTTTATTAACACAAAGTTGTTATTACTTTGTTAACATTCGATTGATATTTTAATATTCTGCTGTTGTTTAGAAACACACAGATGATTGTTCTTTATTTTTTTCTGCAAAACAGTTCAATATACTAAAAAAAATGCAAGATATCTATTTCATTACAAAATGAAGTACCCACCATTAAGAAAATAATTTTTGTTTATGAAGAAAGCAGTGTCCTATCATTCTTTTCATTTGTAATGTTCAGAGTCATATTAATTGGGACACTACTGGTTACAACTAAAAATTAATTTTTTACACGAAAAATGCATCTCTACATCTAGTCTATAACCACTAAGTTACATAAAAATTTCTAGTGTGTTTTCGATTTTATTAAAGAAAAACATTTTCCAAAAAAACTTTATCATCCTGTACATAAAAATAAGGCAAAAACTGGCCTATGCTTATATGCACTTTTTGTCTTAAAACTGTCCAAAGATTAACCCTCTTCAATATTAACATTCAAATATGTAACATACTGCATATAGCTTATACAAAGAGCAAACAGCTGTAATAAAATTAGAGTAGGAACCTAGAGAAGTAGATATGAAAAAGGAGCAAGACAGAAATGTGCCCTATCCTTGATAATTTTTAACTTTTATATAAAAAAAGGCAATAAAAACTGTCAAATACAGAAAGACATTTGGAATTATTATACAGGGACAAAGGATTGAAATGCTTGAATTTGTTGATGATATAACTGTATTACAATCTCTCAAGAAAGAGTTAAACGCATTTTTTAATAAAATGGAAACAGTACTAACAGAGAGATACGCTATGACAATTAACAAAACTAAAACTAAAGTACTAGTATGTAAAGGAAGGGTAAGAAAGTCAAAAACTAGAATAGAAATAAGAGAGGAAAACTTATAAGAGGTTAAGGAATTCTGCTACCTAGGAAGTCAAATAACACAAGATGTGGAAAGTGCAAAAGATATAAAACAAAGATTAGCACAAGGCCGTGCTGCATTTAACAAAGGAAAACAACTACTATATTCAAAGACAACCAATATAAAAACAAGGAAAGGATTGCTGAAAGCAAATGGGTGGAGTACTGCATTCTACGGCTGTGAAACGTGGACAGTAGGAAAAGCGGACAGGAAAAAAATGGTGCTACAGACGTATGATGAAAATATCATGGACAGACAAAGTTATGAACAATGAAGTTCTAGAAATAGTAAGGGAAGAAAGAAATTTGTGGAAAACAGTGAAAAATACAAGAGATAGGGTAATAGGGCACATACTAAGGCACGGCGGAATAGTGCGAAGTATATTAGAAGCAGAGAAAGAAAAAATGAGAGGTAAAGGTAGACTATCGCACACAGATAGTGAAAGATATAGGCTGTGTGGGAATTTCAGCAAAATGTGTAAGTTAGCACAAAATCAGTGGAGGTACGAGCCCAACTAATTGCAGGACGGAACGAGTAATTGTATTTATACCTGATGTTTATTGTAAACAACTACAGGTGTGATTTAGCAATATTCCCAACAAATGTTTATTGCGCGAAAAGAGTAATTAGAAAACAATTGATACGGCAAGTGTCTAAGTGGTGGGGGATCTTGGTATCCATCAGGTTGCTTAACCACCTTTGCGTAGTATTGAATATTGGTGAAATAGGGTATATTTTTTTAGAAAACGCTAGATAGGAAACGTGCAAAAGGTATGTGAAAAAAGATTACCACTAGGCCGGCCATGCAGTATTTAACAAGAAAAAGCAATTGCTATGTTCGAAGACAAGAAACGTAGGAATAGGCAAATGAATGCTGAAGCAAATGTGTGAAACACAATGTGAAACGTGGACGGTAGAAGAAGTGGCAAAGGAAAAGATAGAAGCCTTTGAAATGTGGTGCTACAGACATAAATATGGTGAAGATATGAACAGACAAAGGCAAAAACAAAGCAATTTTAGAAACTGTAGGCGAAGAAAGATACCTGCAAAAAACAGTAAAAAATTGGATAGATACGATGATAGGGCACATACTAAAACATAAGGGAATAGTGCGGAATATATTAGAAGAAGAGAAAGAAAAAAAGAAGAAGTAGAGGTAGATCTAGATTAGACTATTGCACGCAGATAGTGAAAGATGTAGGCTGTGGAAATTTCAGGGAAATGTGTAGATTAGCTCAGAATAAGCCACAATGAAGATACGCGTCCAACCAGTTCTAGGACTGAAGACCTAATGATGGTGATGATGAATGACTTATTACATAGATATGCCAATAGAATAGCTGTACATAATATGCAACAGTATTTTAATATTTGGTACAATAAACTGTTATGGGAAAAAAGGCGTTAAAGTTTTTTTCTAGTAAATGGGGCGATGTTCCAGAAAAGGTCGGGGACCTATGTTATAAATGATTGTTAAGACAAATGTAAATTTGTTTTCAAAGAATATTTTTTGTTGAACCAACATTTATAGCTCTAAAAGCAATTATAGTGTAGGGTAACTTTCTGTTGGTCTAACTACAAATATAATACGTAATGTAATTTTTTGCTAATATACACTGTTTTGTAGTTTTATATAATTTTTTTATAAAAAAAGACGAGACTTCCTGAATTAAATAAACACTCAGACGTGTATGCATATCTATTTTTTCGCATTAATTAGCAACGTTGGCACTCTATTCTTCGTTTAATCAGCCTATTTTAATAATCCAAGATTTCAGTTTTGCTGACAAGCATGAAGGATTAATGCAAAGAGTAACAGGCCACATCCATTCCGTAATACTCTACTGAATGGCGAAGATCGCAGTGAGCAATTGCAATAAGTAAACAGAGACCCTAGCGCTTTACTCAAGGATTGACGAACCGTATAATTAAGTATTCCATTAAAAAATACTGCAGTTGTTTTCAATATTCTAATATAGAATATTAAAGCGTAGTAGGCGTACATGTTCAACTAATTAATTAAATATAATTTGTAATTGAGTAGAGAAACAAATGCATGAGTCATCTCCTAAGGGTTAACTAAGAATGGTCATTAGTCATGTTATATATTAAAGAACGCGCTTTAAATGTAATTAATAACTCAATAAATTAACGGCATTCCATTTTATTAGCTAACAAACTACATTCATGTAATTTTTGGTTAAAACGTACATTATAGTTTCAACTAATTTAATTGCTTTGTTTCCATTTCCAATTAACTTATCTGGTCTTGTAAACACAGCCAGAAACAACATTCTTCATGCATTATACTAGCTTAGATGGGTCATCTTTATCTATAAAAGAACTGTTATCTCTATTACAGCCCCACGATACTAGAAAGTACCATCTAATGAACGAATGTAATTCCATAGCTACGCTTGTATAATAATCGCATTACAAGACTCGTAACTAAAGAGATATACCATTGGAATTATTGGTTGTTCAAATTGCTTGGAGCATTTCTAGCAATTATCTACGTCTGTTATATTTGGTATTAAATAGAGTTTGTAACGTTTTATTAATTATAACCACTGCGGGTTCATTTAATTACCGTATCAACTAAAGCGTTGCTTAGCACTTAAAATTATGCAAAATATAATATAGTTAGGCAGATTTCTAGTTTCCAAGTACATTTTTATTGAAAAATGCCTGGTACCAAATATATTAAACACTCGAGCGTAGCAAATTCCTAATACAAAATATTTAGTTGAAAATTGTCAAGAAGGAATTAAAATTTTAAACAAACATTAAGTGGAAAATACTTTTCGTATGCAATTTTTATTTTATTACTGTAAATTCAGCATATGCATTACCGTTACAATATTGCAGTAAACGGTTAAAGATGAACATTTAGTACCAGCATGATTCAACAGATGGTGCAACATTGCACAAATTTACATACAATCGAAAATGCAAATAACGAATAATCTAGAAACGGCTTACCTCTAATTATTCGTCGTTGTTTAAGGTAGGCATTACGTTATTTGCTCCTTGGAGAACTGCATGCCGACATCGAAATAAAAAGCAGGTTGCGTTGGGCCTGGGTGCTCGTTTCTTTTCTCAGATTCCTGCAGTGAAGAGTGTGTGGCCTACGACCTTACACAAAGTAATTGGAAAGGGAGGTATAAAAAAGGCAAGGCACACTCCGCTGTACTTAACCCGCACTAAAACGTATATACGGTACAATAGTTGTCGATAAAATCCGGTTTAAAAAGCGTCGTTCTCAAAATATCGTTATTGTTCCCATCATGAACACGCTTCTCACTGGCTAATCGCGATGGCCATAAATTCCTTTAGGCTTTGGTAATACATACTTAAACAAATACATACAATAAAATTGTAAGTTTTTGTCCTATTATATCCGAGACCATTTCGAATGGACCTGCACCTTGCCGAAGTTCTAGATTACTAGAACAGGTAAAATGGCTTACGTGCTCTAATGAGCTAAAGAGCCAAACTACAGGTCCAACCAAAGTAGTAGTGAGGGACCAGACTAAGACAGGTCCCCGAAAGAGGGCAGCGGTTCTTTCGGTACATAGATTGGCATAGACTATAGGAGTCGGTATGGCAGTCTAAGACACACTACGGCGATGTGGAAGGCAACGGGATACCACCACATTACCTCCCAAATACACAGCGTACCTAAATTATAATAAAATGATGGCATTGTCTGGGGTAAAAGATTCCGGAGTTAAAATAGTCCCCCATTCGGATCTCCGGGAAGGGACTACTTCGGAGGGTGCGATCGGAAAGTCAAGAATAAGAGTCGGGAATATTTTGCGAGTCGGAACGTGGAATGTTAGAAGTATGAAGCAAGTAGGTAAGCTAGAGAAACTAAAAATCGAAATGAATAGGTTATCACTGAATATAGCAGATATCAGCGAAGTTCAGTGGCCAGAGGCGGGGAATTTTTGGAGTGGAGACTTCAGGGTAATTCATACAGGAGCAAAGGAAGGAAATTTGGGAGTGGGGATAGGTATGCGGAAAAAGATAGGATACTGGGTAGAAAAATACCTACAAAAGAACGAAAGAGTCCTCATGATTAGATTAGAATCTAAACCGGTAAACACAGTTATAATACAGGTATACATGCCCACCTCTAGCTACAGTGACAAAGCGATAGAAGCGATCTACTAAGATATCGAAGACATATTAAAATACGTAAAAGAACATGAAAATTCAAAATTACGAAGAACTTTAATGCAGTTGTAGGTGAGGGTAAGGAAGGAGCGGTAGTAGGTTTATTTGGTTTAGGCGCGAGAAACGACAGGGAAAATAGGCTGGTAGAATTTTGCCATAAGAACAATTTAATCATCACAAACACATTATTTCAACATCATGCTAGAAGACGATGTACGTGGAAGATGCCAGGAGATATTGTAAGATATCAAATAGATTACATTTTTGTTAGACAACGGTTTAGGAATCAAGTAAAAAACTGTAGAAGCTACACAGAAGCAGATACAGACACTGACCACAACATCATAGTTATGAAGGGCGCATTTAAATTTAAAAATTTGAAAAGGAGAAACGGAAAAAGGCATTAGGAGTAAAAGAAACTAAAAGATAAAGATATTCAAGAAAGATTCGAAAAAAAGTCAAATGAATTGCTCAAAGATATCGGGAAAATTTCTGATACTAAGGAATTAGAAACAGAATGGAATAACATTGAATCCAGCCTAGACATGGCGGCCGTAGATATTCTGGAGTATACACAAAAAGAAAATAAGAAACCGTGGATAACAAAGGATATCCTGAATTTAATAGAAGAAAGGCGAAAGTACAAAAATAAATCAGACGAAAGAGGAAAACAGAGATACAAAGCCATAAAATGGGAAATTATTCGCATATGCAGGAAAGCAATGGGTTAATGAAAAGTGCAAAGAGGTACAAACTAAGCTGGAAGTAGGAAAGACAGATGAAGCATACAAACTAATTAGAATAAATTTTAGGGATATAAAACCGTATAGCAAAAATATAAGGGATGCGGGAGGAAACGTCATTATAGAAAATGTAGAGAAAGTGCGTAGATGGCAAGAATATATAGGGAATTTATATGCAGGAGAGGAACTAACTGCATTAGAACAGGAATCAGACATTGAAAATGATGACTTGGTATACCCTATACTTAGAGATGAGTTTGAATTAGTATTAAAGGGTCTGAAAAATGGTAAGGCACCGGGGTACAGATAAGGTGCAAGCACAAATTCTAAAAGCCGCTGGACAAGCAGTAACAGAACTTCTCTTCCAACTTGTAAGCTACATGTATGAGACATGCAAGATACCCAAATATTACAAACGTAATATCATAGTAACTTAACCAAAAAAGAATAGCGCGGATAGTTGTGAAAATTTTCGAACAATAAGTTTGACAGCACACGTGTCAAAAATATTAACTAGAATTGTACAAAGACGAATGGAAAAACGGGCTGAAGAAATACTAGGAGAAGGCCAATTTGGGTTTAAGCAAAATAAGGGAACACGGGAGGCTATGTTAGCTCTGAGAGTGATAATGGAGAAAACAATAGAAAAGGGGAAAGTGTGTATATAGGGTTTGTAGATCTGGAAAAAGCATTCGACAATGTAAAATGGAAAAAAATGTTCAAAATACTCAAAAAGATTGGAATGAGTTATAGGAATAGACGAATAGTACATAACTTATACAAAGAGCAAACAGCAGTAATAGAATTAGAGGAGGAACATCCAGAAGTAATCATTAGGAAAGGGGTGAGACAGGGATGTGCCCTATCGTCATTAATTTTTAACTTGTACATTGAAGAAGCAATGAATACTGTCAAATGCAGGAAGACATTCGGAATTACTATGCAGAGATAAAAAATTGATTTGCTTAGATTTGCAGATGATATAAAGGTATTAGCGTCTAGCAAGGAAAAGTTACAAGCAGCTTTTAATGAAATGGAAAAGGTTCAAACAGAGAGATACGGTATGAAAATTAACAAAACTAAAACTAAAGTACTAGTATGCAAAAGAGGGGAAAATAAATCAAAAACAAGAATACAAATATGTAACACGAACTTACAAGAGGGTAAGGATTTCCGCTACCTAGGAAACAAAATAACGCAAGATGGAAAAACACAAAAGATATAAAACAAAAATTAGCACAAGGTCGTGCTACATTTAACAAGAAAAAGCAACTACTGTGTTCAAAGACAACAAACATAAAAACAAGGAAAAGATTGCTTAAAAGATATGTGTGGAGCACAGCACTGTATGGCTGTGAAGCCTGGGCAGTAGTAGAAGCGCACAAGAAAAAGGTAGAAGCCTTTGAAATGTGGTGCTACAGACGTATGATGAAGATATCATGGACAGACAAAGTTAAGAATGAAGAGGTACTAAAAATGGTAGAGGAAAAAAGAAATATGTGGAAAACGGTAAAGAAATAGGAGAAATAGGACGATAGGCCACATACTACGGCACGAGGGAATAGTACGGAATATATTAAAAACAGAAATAGGAAAAAAGAGAAGAAGAGGTAGACCTAGGTTAGACTACTGCACGACAGATAGTGAAAGACGTAGGCTGTAGGAGTTTCAGGGAGATGTGTAGGCTAGCTCAGAATAGAAGTCAAGGAGGTACGCATGCAAAGAAGAAATTAACTGTACTTAGACATGATGATTATTATAAGCAACTACATGAATTGTTTGGGCAACATTCTCATATAACGTTAATTGTGTGAAAGGATTTACTGGAAAACTATTATTTCGGCAAATGTATAAGTGTTCGAGGATCTTGGCAGCCACAGGCTGCTTAACCCCCTTTACCAAATCTCGGTAAAATAGGGCATAAAATTAAAAAACAACAGAAGGGGAACCGATCTGTATACATGCTGTGTGAGAATTTCAGGGAACTGTGTAGGCTAGCTCAGAATATAAATAGGTGCAGGTACGTGTCCGACCAGTTTTGAGACGGATAACCTAATAACGAAAAAATAATTGCAGATACATTTGATGATTATTATAGACACCTACAGGTGTTGGTTGTGAAATATCTGCAACTAATGTTGACGGTGTGAAAAGATATATTGGAAAAAATATTAATTCGGCAAATGTTCAAGTGCTGGGGAAACTTGGCAGCCACAGGCTGCTTATCCCCTTCACAACTACTGAATGTCTGAGAAATAGGGTATATAATTGTAGAACAATAGAAAGGGATCGAACTGCATCTAACAAGAAAGAACAGCGCCTATGATGAAAGACAACAAACATAGAACAATCAGAAAATTGTTGAAAGCATATGTGTGGAGCACAGCACAGTATGCCTATGAAATACGGGCAGTTTGAAAAGCAGACAAACGTTAGCAGCTTTTTAAAATGCGGTGCTTCAGATGTATAAGGATGATAGCATGGACAGACAAAGTTAATAACAAATAGGATATAGCAATAGTTGGGGAACAAGAATATCTGTGGAAAAAAAATAGGAGAAATAGAAGGGCAGAATACGTTCTAAAACATTTTTGGGGAATAGTATGGAATATATTACAAGCAGAGATAAAAAAAAAGTAGATGTAGACCTAGATCAGATAGCGATAGTTGCAGACTGTGCAAATTTCAGGGAAATCTGTAGGTTAGTTCAGAATAGGAAACAATGATGGTACGCGTCTAACCAGTTCCAGAACTGAAGACCTAATGATGGCGATAGTGATATGTTAGACACCGCAATTTTATGATAGTAACCTTATTTAAACATACAATAATAATGGCGAGAAAATAAAGCTTTTCCTTTAGGATTACAACATCTCCAGTCCTAATATTAAAATATACATTTTGAGCAGCCTGAGACGTAACAACAAATATAAGTTTTAAAAGTAATTTGTACATAATAGAACAGTAATGTCTATAATAACGCTTTTGCTATACAATATCGAAGTGCGTAAGCTAAAATACGGACTGATTTTTATATCTTCTCATTTTTTGCAGATAGTTAATTACAACACAAATTGGCAATATTTATTACTAGAGCAGTTGAAGTTGCCCCAAATGATTTTATTGCCTGTTTAATAATTAGGAAGACGTAATAAAGGTATTTCTTAGAACGAGAATATAAGAAGTGTTAAAGTACAAAACACGAATCCTGGACAGCAAAAACCCAACAAATATTACATAAATCCACATAATTACTCTATGTTTTACCAAAAGTTGGGTGTTAAAATATGCACTATTTATAGTTACCAAAATCAATCCCGCCAACGTAACACGTATTGACACAAACCTTTTCAATTGATATGATCTTGTAGTATATTGATACAACACCTCATCCTAACCTATTTAGGACATTATCCCATACGAAGTATCCCTACAAAAGCAGAGAATTTGGTTTACATCCAAGTGTTAATCAGTTTCGCTCATAGCGTCCTCATACGAGGGCATACTATATAAATGATTGCTATATCCTAATTTATTATAATTTGCCATTTGTAACCGTTGTCTTTCAATGGTTATGACTGTAGATTCAGTTAGATTCAGGTAGCGATCTTTCTCCCAACACCCTAATTACAAAGAAAAACCTATAACGCATATTGAAATAAACATCTTTACGCCTTACTTCTGTCTTCTGCGAAAATGTGATTAAAATTATACTCTTCGGTGGGAAAGCGCATTTTTGGAAGTAGAAACAAATAGTATTGTCGTTACGTTCCAACTCTGTACCTAAATAATCTGGCTCACATTTAAGGTACACTTTCATATCTTCTATGGTTTCCACAGTTAGGTTGCATATTATCAGCGAGCCTGACAGCCTTCATCAATTTTAAACGATTGTTTATTCCACGTCCTGTAGAATTTCTACTAAATATTCAGTAACAAAGTTAAATATTTTGAATCTATTTTATTTTGGACAACGTTCAAAACCTAGGGTTTTATTATTACAAAGTATGGAAATTTATAAGCGGACACTAGCCAAAACATTTGTTTCAGGAACATTCTACTAAAGTGAAAATTTGTTTTAACAACGTGCATCTGCTTAATAAGTTATGAACATATCTAGTTATCAAAAGACTTGTTTAGAAATATTTTTATTTTGATAGCATACAACGTGGTTTCTGGTTATCAAAGGTTAAAACGTTGGCAATATATGTTTGCTTTAACAAATTGGAAATTGATGTTTTGGTTATCAAAACATTTGTTTTCAAAGGTGTTAGTTACGTTCTTCTCTTACGTTATCTCTGGCATCTAGCTAACATCACGTTAATCACTCGGATTATGCTACGATCTATGCTTTATATACGAAATGGAGACAATCTACCCTACAATTAACTCTATAATTCTGTAAGATTGCTTTCAGATACTCCTAACTGACTGAACAGGTGTTGCTTTAAAAACGCCACGCCAAGCAGTGTTATTCGTGCAATTTTCCAAGTTTATCGAGGCCGTTCACTTTCTTAGTTTCTCTTATCATCATGTTTTGTTTTGAAAATTTTTTCACGTGGTTGTTTGGTCGATAGAAAATGTTTTGAAGGGAAACAATGCCATTTGGTGGATTACCTCCATATATATATATATATATATATATATATATATATATATATATATTTGAGCAAGGGATTATCACTATGTTTTACGGGTTACCTAAGATGTTTTCTTTTGGAAAGTATTGCTTTTTTCATTTGTGTAAAGTCAGAAATATTCTATATCCCGTAATAAGTAAATGAGTTTATTTGTTTAGTGGAAATGTTTGGTCGATTAAGAGAGGTAAATACGCACTCTCATATCTGCTACGATGGTACTTAAGGCAGGATGGCAATGTACTATGGGTACATACTGGAGATAATCGAGTGGTCTACTCGAAATTCAGCTTACTTCTCTTCGGCATACAAATTCACTTAAGGTAGGAATACTCTGTTGTTAGGTTTATGCTTTGCAGGAAACTTACTTAGTTTTGTGTGGTTGATAACCACGTCAGATTCTACGTGTGGCCATTGCATGGTAAGGATCAGCCCGGTTCGAAATTAATGATAAGGCATTAGTGCAAAATGTGATTACGTGGTTGTTTTCAAGTCACAAATAAGACAAACATAGGCTTATGTAAAAGCAATCTGATAACATTTACCTGCTTTGATTCAAGGTTTCGGAAATTTGATCGTCAACGGCTTTTAGTAATTAATTATTACTTACAAGATAAGATAGGATCAGTATTTGGCTATGCATAAAAATTACTTTCAGTTTAGAGTTACACTAATGTTTTTAGGTTTTGGCCCAAAATGTATTTCGGTAAGTAGAGGGTAATCGGTTTTATTTTGCTGTATCTATTATAATCTAATTTTTTTATTTATTTAAAGCTGTAGAAATTATGAAAGTATGCGTGTGCCTATTAGTATTTTAGGATTTATGTGACTGGGACATAATCCATAACAAATTTATTTTAATTTTATGCATACAATAGATCCAAAGTACAAAAACGAGCTATCTGCAAAGCATAGGTAAGTGAATAAACTTAATTGCGCTCTATATAAAGACACTGTGCTGTAAAAGTTGACATTGCACTAAAGTTCATCGCAATGTTTTACTGTAATTTTAGGCTGGCATTATAATATTTTCGCAATGTCTCGATGCCAAAATCGACCAAGGCTGCCTACAAAACAAGAATCTCTGTATTTTGCCAACAATTTAACTGGAATTGAAGATCTATCTGATGATTCGGTTGTGATTTTGAAAAAAGAAGTCAATAATAGATAATGTTATATGTCTAATACCTAAATGAGTTCTCTTTTGTGAAAACCTTTTCCTTAAAGACTATGGGAAGTCCCATTTTATGGCAACCAACAACGCTACGTATGAACAGAATTACCCAGAGATATAGGTTGAATCTGAACCTAAAGTGAGGAATGTTGATGATCCAGAACGTCTTCATAATTTTGTAAACCTCACAGTTAAGAAGGATATACATTGGAGAAAGAAAATTCTTATATATAACTCCTTCTAATAAAAGGTACAAAAGTAATTCTTGACCAGTAGATGATATCAGCTCCTATACAGGGTGATTCACAACTTCATAGAAATGCTTTCACTGATGCTTAAGAAAAAGGCGTAGATTGATATTTACGCACAAAAATTTATTTCTTAAAAAATAACACCTAAAAATGTAAACCTATATTTTTAGACAGTTTGTACGTGTAGGTGTAAAGTAAAAAGGCGACACACCACAGAAAGCGCATTTGCAAAGAATTGACTTAATTCTTTCTAATAAGTAGGTCGCCTCACCCAATGAATTTGCAAATCACGCATAAAATTCTCAACTTTGTGAAAATACTTACTTTAACTGATGTTTAAAAAGGGGAATAGAGTAGTTATTTATGCAAAAATATGATTTCTTAAAAACAAAAAATTTTAATAAATGTTTATAGAGATGTGTGCACATACGTATTTATATTAAGGTAGCTAATTACCAATGACTGCTTGCAACAGGTGTTCAAAATGTCCTCCATTTTGTTGAATACACAAAGGTGCTCTTTTGGGCCAGTTTTGTAGGATGGTTTGATAAACATTAACGTCATAGTTTCGTATTAATTCCTCTGCATCACCAATACGTTGAGGTATTTGCCTCGTATTATCAAGGTTCGTATTGAATTTATGAATATTAGATAGTTCTATAACAATTGAAGATAACCAAATGCAGCCGCCAATCTCGCTTTTAAATTCGCCAGTTTAAAAGCCGCTTCATCATATACCCGTAAATATCGAAAAAACATGTGTGCTTAATTTTAAACGGAATTTTCACAGCGTATTTCAGTGTGACTTTTGGTCAAAATGTACAAGGTTGTTTACCACCTATAAATTTACCATTCAAGGACTCGCAAGGATCGTATAAATCGTGTCTAACGTAACGAAATAAGTAATTTTTCATCGATTCTTCAAAACAAGCCCGTGTGGGAAATCGAACTCAGAATTTAGAACTAGTAGTCGCACGCAAACCTGTCAGAATATACCTTTACTGGTGATAACGTACACAATTGTAAATCCAGACAATCAAAAAATGAATAGCTGTTTACTTTGTAACCGAAAATGATTGACCAAGAGTATTTGAGGCATAATAGTTTACTTTACGTTTGCAAAGCAAAGAATTGATTGATTTAAATTTTTAGAGAAAGTTTGCCACTGTACTTTATCCTCGACTTAATACGCGTGATAAGACAAAAAAGAACAATGCGTAAGTAAGGCATATACATTGCAAAAACATGCAATTAAACTAAAAAATTTGCCTTCAAGAAAATATACAAGAACAATTGCTAAAAGTTGATTTCAGGATCAGCATTACTATGATAAACGGTTGAACAAAATACGTTAATACATAAATATAGTTTGGAACAAAACGGCATTATATTCAGAACATATCACAATTAGCAAACGCATATCTTTTTGAAGGCTATCGTCTTTCACAATAACTCAATTTAAATGAAGTTCATGGTTAATTTACAGGGGCGATAAAGCTCAACAGCAATTTCATGCAGAAATTCCTTGCACCTTTAAAAGACGATATTGACAAATTTAATTTGTAGTGGTATCGTATACTTCATTATACGCCACTTATTTTAATGGTGTTATAAAGTGAGCAGTCGATATGCGTTTCGTTGCTATCTCCAGTGGCACGAAAATGAGCCAACAAATTGATTACTACAAAAGCTAAGACGTTAAAATATTTAAATATTTACTAAAAAAGAATGCAAACTAGAATGCAACTTTCTCATCCAACATATCACTGAGGAATAAACCATTCACATTATCAGCAACAATAATAGATAAGAATCAATAATTTTAATTAGAAATATATTTGATTTAAACCTTTTTATGAGTATCAAAGGTTCGTGAATTAATATATTTATGTAGAAGGTCAGATTTTAATTTATAAGAAATTATCAAGATTAACAAACATATTAATCTAGGAAATAAATTTCATTCAACTCCTTTAAACGAAATTGTATACTAAAACTTAAGAAGTGAACCTTAAACACACCTCTATAAATAGCAGATAAATATTTACTATTGGTTTAAGATCCATTACCTAAAATTTGTGACAGCAAGTATATACGTGTGGTGTACGCGTCACTGCGTATGGGCGTGACTGTGTTCACCCGGTTGTATGTACGTACATGCAGTGTATGCGTGTGTATACAGGGTGGCATTAGTTTTATGTCAGTAATTTAAAGGAAGTGTAGAGACCGATAAGACAAACAAAAGTTGTTAATAAACCTGGGGTCTACAGCAAACACTTTGGCTACAAATGGACACACAAAAAAGTATCAAATTTGTTTTAAAACCACTACAATGTTAACTAGGTCACAAATAAAATATACAATTGCATCATGCTTTAAGTGGAACATTTAAGTTGTAACCTTCAACAAACTTAAATTAGTGAAATAGGGTGCACTTTGCTGCCAAACGAAATAACTCAATGCACTTTAGCTACTACTGATATAAGTTTAAAATTTTTTCTACAATTCGCAAGTTTAAATAATAGTCACAATAAAAAATAATATTCCATATTGCTGATGTGGTTGTCTGTATTGGGTTTCTGATGTAATCTTGCGTTTGTTGCAATTCACTTTTATGCAGAATACGATATCCTATTTTACGTTGAATGTACTTTCTGATTACATAGCTCGTAACCGAGATAAATATTGTAAGTGTGTTTCATTGTTTGATTTTGTGTGTTCCACTACGTGCTTAGGTAATACACTTAAGCGCAGTGTTGGGATTTAATTGTAATTGATTCTAGGTAATTGGAGTTTTTTTGTCGCGTTAGTAGCTTGGTGAGGTGTTTTTTGAAAGTACGAAAATCCGAGAATTGTACTAACCACAAACTTGCAGATACGGTGGAAATTTCGTACACTTATTGTAAAATCAACTCATGTGCGTTATGTGATTTAAGATAGCACTTGCATAGGTAAGTTGTTTCTTGAAAAACATATGACAAAGCAGCCGTCCTAAAACTTTTATTTAAGTTGACCTGAGTCGGACATTTAAAAAGCGGTCTTAGAGTAAAATCATTTTTAAGTTTTTGTTTAGCTAATCAATCTCTATCACCTCCTAAATTTAATGACATAAAACCAATGCCACTCTGTATACGTGTGCTCGTAGATGCTCGTGTGAGTATGTGCCCATATGCACGCGTGTGTGCGAATGGTGGATATAAACATTCAAAAAATAAATCAATCAAGCTTACTATAAATTAAAAGTTTACATAAGTAACTATTTTTGGAATGTTTTCATTATTACAGTTTTCCAGAATATTTTTCGTTCGAGTTTCTATATCCTCTCTAAGTAATTTTTCCTTCGGCTATTCACCTGCGTGTAGCAACGCTCAAATTTGTTATGTAATTTAATTGTTTTTACCTACGACCCAGTTCAACTCTCCGCGGAATTAAAATTCAGTCTATACCAATATCTCTCTCTCTCTCTCTCTCTCTATATATATATATATATATATATATATATATATATATATATATTTGTATATATTTATTTCTGTGCTTAAATCTGAATGAACTCGAGCTCTACCGTTGGGAGCCATTATTTCTGTGCTTAAATATGGATTGTCTCTTTAAACTTCATATGAACCCCTTAAACTGGAAACTGGGAGTTGTTCCAATTAGGCGAGTTAAGGTTCTACCCATGCCTTAATCTGGGAAACATCGGACTACCATCTGTCCAAATCCAAATTTTGCCTCCGTCTCAATTTAACGTGCCACCAGCACTTTCGTTCAAAAAAATACTTGGTTCGCTTACCTCAATAGCATCCTATTTTTACTCGTACAATTATTCATAATAATTTATTTTCAGCCCGTTTAACTTGTTAGCTAGCACTAACTCGTGCATTTAAAACACTTGTGAAAATATACGGCGGGCTGCACTGATGTATTCTCTATCTCACTTAGTTGCCTTCTAACGATTCTCTGCCCCTTAAATTATTGATTTTTGCTTCAAAAATAACATACTGTTCGTTAACCTGGCCCTTCCGTTGTACAATACCTCGAAATGTTATCGCATCGTTTTCAAGCTTTCAAAGAAATATTTATTTCCTTGAAGCTTTTATTCCCTAAACTCCACGACCGCTTTGTTATGTTATTTTGTGGTTTTCTACGAATTAAATGAACGTACCTTTTAGTTTACGATACTAAACAGATATCCGTTGCATCATTATTGATTTTTATATCCCACGAAGCTTTAATATTACACATGTTTGCCTGCAATAGTCAACCTTGTCTTACGTTAATGTATACAAATTATTGATTTTTACCTACCGCGAAGCTTTAGTATTATACATGGTTGTATGCAATAGTCAACCTTGTCATCAATCCTACTTGTCTTTTCATTAAATTAATGTACACTAATTATTACTTTAAAACTATATAAAAAATATGTCATTTAACACAAGAAGTTTCTGTATGTAATCGTCTGCATTGTCTTATACTAAAGTAAACCCCAGATTATTTCCTTAGAGTAAGTGGACTGTGACTTGGGGGTAGTGTTGCGATAAAATACTCTTAGCGGTAAATCCAACAACGATCATGCACTTACCTTAATGTTCATACTGTTGGCTTCTACGGAAGTGGTTGGCAGCATCCAAACCAGAAAAAACATCTCCGCCGACGGAATTATGTAGTAGCACAGTAACACACACACCAAAAAATGTATATTGTTTTAATACATGACCGCACGGGCCGAATGCTTCGAAACGAGTGTACAAAACCAGTGCTAGATAATACCGTCTGGTTTATCGCAAAACAAAACCTTAACTGTTTAAAATGAACAACATTGAAATTAAGAGTGGCGTTCTAACCCAATTTTGAACAGAAAGTGTCGCTAAACAGAAATTCGTTTGAGGAAGTGGTGGTGGCCATTATTCACGCAACTACCAGATATTTCTGTTGTAAATACCCAGATAATTTTCCAAATTATATATCCTGAAAAAATGTGTCATTATTACATGTTCGTAGGAAAATTTCACTGGTCTATATCAAAAAAACTACTTCTTCTGCTCTAAAAAGGTCAGATCTATAAAAGTCGAAACTTCTAAGCTAATTTAGATGCGAAGTTTAATGGAAGCAGACACTTACTGCTGTCAATAACTACACGAAGAAGATGCGCCTTATGCGGCAAGAAAAGAAAAAGGATTTGCGCCAAATGTCATTTGCCACTTCACGATTTTTGTTCCTTTTCATACTAAATATACTTTATCTTACTATTAGGTGTATCATTTAGTTATATAATAATTCACTAAATATATACGTGACATGAAAAAAGTCATATGTATGTATTAGACAAAAAATAAACGCCTATTTTTGTATTATTAACCAATGTCCCAAACATGGAATGTGTTTCTTTTCAGTAGCAGTTAAACATTTAATAAAACAGTTTAGCAGAATGGTTTCATTTGGTTGCTTTTTTAATATAAACAAATTACGGCTAGTATTGGGACTGTTTATCGCATTCACGGAGTTAGCTAATAGGGCGGACGGTAAATTAATGCATAAGCAAAATAACTCAAAAGCCAATGGTATCAGATGATGAATTTATGAACACATAAGGTGTGTGATATTCAATAAAAAATTAAGAGTGGTTTAAAATAACAAAAACGGCTATCCGATAATTTACTATGCTGCTAGGTTGTGGGGTCTGTAATTTAGGTCAGTATTCTTTGACTATATAATATAAGTTTATGTCTCTCTTGAAAGTGAATAATGTTATATTAGTCTTTAAATTATAATAAAAGTGTTTAATTTCCAGAGAACATTTTGAATAGCTTATTTATGCTAAGTTAACATTGTGACAGCTTTATTTCAGAAAATAAATGTACGGAGCTTGAAACTGACACGATTAATACTGGTAATTCATTAACTAATTGGAAATATGATCCGAAGCAAAAAGTTGTAAAAAGCTAAATTTGAGAAAATAATAGAGGTAAATAAAGGCGTAAATGAAACTTTCAAACTACTACAACAAAAGAAAAAAGAAATTCGTTCTTGATGTGTGTAGGCAGGATATTGTGGTGATATATAACTTGTTTTAATGTCATTCTGCGTGTTTTGATGACTAAGGAAAATACCCGATGGGATTTGTAAGTATGAGTAGTTTGTAAAAATTTCTCAATCCAGTATAATTTATTAGAAGAATATTGAATTGTTGAATAGAAAAATTGATTAATTTATACAAGACTTGTGTAACCAATGTAGTCATATATTTAAAAAGTAAAATGTTACATTTCACTTATTGAATGAGCGTTTTCAAACAGTAAAATACACATGTAGCAGTCTAAAGTGAAAGAAATTTTGCTGACTTATACTTACAGTATGGTGATTATCATAATGTATTTCTAGTTTAGGTATAATTTGCGCTATTTTTAATTTTTAAGCAATAACTATCACATGTAGTGCACATTCTATTGGAAGTTTATTGTATAATAGAGTTTTAGTTAGTGAAATTGAAAATAGATTGCAATATGTAACATATTTGCCAACATAACAAGTCTATTACCTATTAATTTCTCAGATGAGTTACAATAAGTAAGTTGTAAATGCTAATAATTGTTGATTAGTTTTGATATCAATAGCATGCTTGTTTAGATTGATAATTTTAATTATATTTGTATAACTATTTTATAATAGGCTAAAGTAAATTGAATTTAATTTTGAATATCTCTAAATGTGTAGGTTAGCTCAGAATAGAAATCAATGGAGGTACGCATCCAACAAGTACCAAGACGGAAAACCTAATGACGAAAACAATAGTTGTACTTAAACCTGATGATTATTATAAGCAACTACAGGTGTTCGCTTTGCAATATTTTCAATTAACGTTGATTGTGGAAAACGATATATTGGAAAACTATTAATTCAACGAATGTTTAAGTGTTGAGGGATTTTGGTAGCCGTTTATTGCTTAACCCCTTCACATACTACTGAATCGGTGAAATAGGGTATATATTTAAAAAACAGTTTAAAGTATTATAAAAAATGATTGCTTAGGAGAACTACCGATAAGTAGTCATACACATAAATAGCCAGGAATGATACATTAAGATCAAAAAGTTAATAAATATAAATAAGTAATTCTAAAGTGGAGTATGAAAAACCTAGCAGTGGTGTTTCAGAATAAAGTACCGTAAATTGGGAAATATATTTTTTATTTTTCTATTTTTTATATATAATTTATGTCTTTCAATCGAATTTTAAATGGTCAGGAACTTACCCCTATATGAAATTTGTTACATTCGCACTGTATTTTGTAGATGTAGTTTTTGAATTTTGCATTGCGTTTTTGGGTTTTGTTTTTGTTAATTGTATTCTTAGTGTATTGTTGGTTCTAAATACTGTTTGATTTTGAATTTGTTTCCTGTTCTTTGGATTTTTCGAAAAATCCTTTTATATATGGTATTGAGATCATTTTTTGATGCGTATGGTTGTTTCTATTTTCTTCTTTTTTATTTTTTGAGACTTTATTCGTTTCTTTCAGTATTATTCTTTTAGGCTACTTTTTTTTATTAGTGTATATTTGATTAGGTTTTTTTCTTTCTTTCAAATTTCTTCGTTTGATGATATTAATTTTGCTCTATCATACATTGTTTTGGTGATTCCTCGTTTGACACAGTATGGGCGATTTGAATAGAAGTTTAAGTATCTGTTTGTATGTGTTGGTTTTCTGTATACTGAAGTATTAATTGCTGTATCGTTATTGCTAGCTAGAATATCTAAAAATAGAAGTTAACCATGTTGTTTTAATTCATTGTGAATTTAATAGTTGGTTCTATTTTGTTAATTGAATCTACAATGTTTTTAATTAGTTCTGTATTATGAGGCCAAATTGCATAGACATCATCTCTTATCTCCACAAGATTAGTGGTTTCAATTCTTGTGCGAATATTACATCATTTTCGAATTCCTCCATGAATATATTACTAAAGATTGGTGATAGTGAACTTCCCATCGCCATTCCGAAGCTATGTTTGTAGAATTGATAATTTATTTGAAAATATGTGGTATTGACGCATACATCAAGTAATTCCATGATCAATGATATAATTAGTTTTATTTTTTCTTTAAGGTAGTCATCTTCTTTTTGTAGTTTGTTTTTTATAATATTAAGCGTTTTGTCTACAGGGACATTTATGAAGAGATTTACTACATCAAAACTTACCATTATGTGTGTATTCTCAATTCTGATGTTTAATAATTTTTCTAAAAAGTGTTGGTTTTTTTAAAGAAAGAATTCGTTTTGCCAACTAATGGATTTATAATTTTTAGGACAAATTTTGCTAAATTATGGCATGATGAATCTATGGAGCTTACGATAGGTCTCAAAGGAATGTCTCTTTTATGAATTTTTGGTAGACCGTAAAAATGAGGTGGTTTGCTGTAATGTGGGACCAGTTTGCTTCTTTCTTTGTTTTCGAACACATTTTTAAATTTATATAGTTTTGTATATTTCATTTTTAATTGATTTTGTTGGATCCGTTTCCAAACTAGTGTAATTCTCAATGTTTAACGGTTGCTTTGTAATCGTTTTTGTCCATTACTACCGTTGCATTGCCTTTGTCAGTAAGTATAATTATAATTGAGTTATCGTTTTTTAGACTGAGAATTGCTTTTATTTCGTTACTACTTACATTTGGTTTTATTTTGTGATTCTTCTTTATTCGATTTTGCATCGCACTCTAAATTTGATTGCTTGATCTTCTTCGACTTGGTTCGCTGTTTTCTCAATACAGCTGATTATTTCAAATGTTGGTATTGATTTTGGTGCTACTGCAAAGTTCAGGCATTTTGGTAGAATTAGTTTTTCTGTGTTGTTAATAGTTCTGCTTGATAAATTTATGACGGTGTTTAGTATGGTGTTGCTGTTTTTTTACGTTTTAGTTTGAGTGTTACTTTTCTCTATAAATATATTATTAAATTTCTTTATGTAAATTCCTTTTTGTCTAGAAAATTCAGATTCGTAGTAGGTTTTTGCACTAAAGAGAATTTTATCAAAATCATCCTTTGTTACCGTTATTCGTATGAAATTTATAATGTCCTCAATATTTGGTAGTCTTTCTCTCATCATACTATAACTTGCTCTTTTAAGAATCCTTGACAGTTTATTGCGTGTCTGACCAAACTTGATTCTGGATTATTTGGTATTATTTCGTTGTTTCTGCATTTTATTAGGAACGTGAACGAATTTTTGGAGTGCAATAGCTTTAGGTTTAGATTGTTTAAATGTCTAAAACAAATACAAATTTTAGACCCATACCTAACTTGTAAATACTCCCTGTATGTTTGTTGTAGTTTGTTTTGTATTTTTCTTAATCTTATTTGGGAATTAAACCACTCATAGTTGTTAAAATCGTCTTCATTCGCGTTTCGATCCATGACCCAGGATCGTTGTCAAAATAATAGAAATTTCAAGTTTGACATTTATTTAAAATTTACACCTAATGGATTCAAACCAAATATATCAAACATCAATAATTCAAAGTCCCCTTCAATTTATGTCATAAATCAAACTTGAAATTTTTATTATTTGACAACGATCCTAGGTCACGGAGTGAAACGTGAATAAAGATGATTTTAACAACTATAAGTGGTTTAATTCACAAAGAAGATTAAGAAAAATACAAAACAAACCACAACAAACATACAGGGAGTATTGTACATGTTTGTCAAGTTACTGCATTTGATTTATTTAAATCAGATACCAGTTTTGAATTCATAGAATATACCTTTGCATTTTGAAAGAATTAATAATACGTTGTTTTCATGCATAAGTTGAGTATGACTTAATTTAAAATATCTCGAAAATAGAAAGCTCTAAAGAGATTAACCAAGAGTACCTTTTTTGTGGCAAATTGTATGAGGAATAATTATGAGTTTTAATTTTTATGAAATACAGAGTGATCAAAAAGTATAGGTCAAAATTGTTTGATAATCCCCCCTATTCTCCGCCAATGTAATAATTCGTATTAGTATACAACTAACGCCTACCTATTTTCAAGTTAAAGTCTCTACTCTAAAAGAAAATATTCTAAAAAATATGTACTTTTCAATATCATTTCATAACCCTGTATAATGGAAACAGGTGGATTTACAGGAAACTGTTATCTAACTTTTCCTCATAACTCCTCAAAATCTGTATATTCCCCCAATTTACGGTACTTTATTTTGAAATACCCTGTATATACAGGGTATTCCTAAATATTATGTAAATACGGAAAGGTGTAATTCTTTGACGAATTCTATGACTAATAATTTATATAAACACAGGTCCGGAAACGCTTCGTTTCCGTTCTACAGGGTGTTAAAGTATCGAAATTTTTTGGTTTTCTCTTTATACCTCCTGCAGTTTTTGAGATATTAAGATCAAATTTGGAATATAGGTTACGCTGTAGGGTTTACTTCATTGGGCATGTCAAATGGTTGTGAGAATCTACACGGTAGTAGTTTTTTGGGGGTCATGTCCCTTCCCCACCTACACTTTTTTGACGTGTGCCTCTGGTAGATTTTAAAAACAAAATAAATGTTCTGTTTTGTTTAGAAACTTTTGATCTCTAGCAGTTTTTTCGTATCTGTGGCCGTTATCTAGGAAAATAATAAGAAACTATTTTCTGTAAATCTTTAGATTAATTTAAAATTTTTCAATTGGGTCTAGTAGGCTGTGGATTAATTGTGGACAATCTCTTGTATTCATTAATTTCGACAGTACACTTTGCATTTGAACTTGTAGCTTGCGTCTGCATATGTTTATTAAAGTAAAGGAAGTCGTTAACTGTATGGTGTAAAAGTGTTTTAAATACTCATGAAAATGCCAAATTTTACGATAATGGCCGAGATGTATTTCATCTATGGCCTTGCGAATAGAAATGCACGAGAAGTGAAACGTCTGTACATAGAACGCTATCTCAATACACCCTACACCTTTCACTATCTGTGTAGAATAGTCAAATCTAAATGTACCTCAACCTCTCTTTTTTCCTTTCTCTGCTTCTAATTGTCCCTGCATAATAATTTCAAATATCTTCCTGTATTTGAGAGTATTCATTGCCTTTTCCATATCTCAGTGAAAAATTAATAGCGATAGCGCACATCCTTGTCTCACTCGTTCCTAACATTTACTTTTCTACCTTCCTGCCCGAATTCTATTATCGCTGTTGCTCTTTGTATAAGCTATGTACTATCCGTCTATCTCTATTACTCATTCCATTTCTTTTAAAATTTCGAACATTTTTCCCATCATATTTCCCATTATATTGTTGAATGCATTTCCTAAATCGGTAACCCTATATACACGCCTTCTTCACTTTGTATTGGTTTTTTAAAAGTATACCCTAGTTCGCCTATATTCATTGGTAAGCAAATGGAGTTAATCAACTTGACGGCTTCCAAGCTACGCCATGACAGACATTTACCAAATCAATAGTTTTCCAATTCTCATTTCACACAATCAACATTTGTTGAGAATATTGCAAAACCAAAGCCTGTAGTGATTTTCGATAATCAATAGGTTTAAATACACTTACATTTTTCGTCATTAGGTTCTTCGTCTTGGAATGGAGAAGCATACCCTCATTGTTTTATATACTGAGCCAATCTATGCATTTCACTGAATTCCTCATAGCCCACATTTTTTACTATCTGTGTGCAATACACTAATCTAGGTCTACCTCTACATCTCTTTTTCCTTTCGCTGCCTCTAAAATGTCTCGGACTATTCTTTCATACCTTAGAACGCGTCCAATCATACCATCTCGTTCATTTTTTCCGTTTTTCACATTTTCTTTTCTTCCCCTACCATTTCCAGTACCTCATTCTTCTTAACTTTCTATATCCGTGATATGTTCATCAAACGTCTATAGCACCAAATTTCAAAGGATTCAATATTTTTGTTGCCCATTTTTCCTACTGTCCACGTTTCACAGCCTTACAGTGCTGTGCCCCACTCTTTGTTTTGTATGTTTTGCACTTTTCCATCTTGCGTTATTTGGCTTCCCATGTAGCAGAAATTATTAACCTCTTGTAAATTCTGGTTTCATATTTGTATTATGGTTTTTGAATTATTTTCTCCCGCTTTATATACTAGCACTTCATTTTTATCTTTATTAACTTTCACACCGTATCTCTCTGTTAGTATTGTTTCCATTTAAATAAAAACTGCTTCTAACTCTTCCGTGGTAGATGGTAATACCGCTATATCTACTGCAAATCTGAACATATAACTCGTTTATCCCTGTATAATTTTTACAAATGTTTTTCTGCATTTCACGGCATGCATTGCCTCTTCTATATACAATGGGGATAGCGCACATCCTTGCCTCACCCCTTTCCTAATATTTACTTCTCTACCTTACTGCTTTACTTGTATTAGCACTGTTTATTCTGTCCGTTTATCCCTGCAACTCATTCCTATCTTTTAAGTATTTCGAACACTTTTCCCCATTTTACATTGTCGAATGCTTTTCCAGATCTACAAACTCCATATACACACTATTTTTCAGCCCGTTTTTCCATCGGTCCTTGTACGATTCTAGTTAGTATTTTTGAAACGTGTGTTATTAAACTCACTGTTCAAAAATTTTCACATGCGTTTCCATCTATCTTTATTAGTATAGTAACTATGGTGTTACGTTTGAAATCATTGAGAATCTTGCCTGCCTCCTACAAGTAGCTGACAAGTTGGAAAGGACGTTCTGTTTTTGCTTGCCCAGCAGTTTTTAGAGTCTCTGCTTGCACTTAATCTGTACCCGGCACCTTATTATTTTTCAGGCTCTTTAATGCTAGTTCAGCTTTTCCAAGTCATCCTTTTCAATATCTGTTTCCAGTTGTATTGCTTCTCCTTACGGTTCTGTAGATAAATTCCCAATATATTCTTGATATTTCTATATTTTCTGTATTGACATCTCCTCCAGCGCATTTTAAATTTTTGCTACACGATTTTATATCTATAAAATTCATTGCAGTTAGTTTGTATGCTTCGCCCTGTCTTTCCAATTTCCATCTTAGTTTCTCCTTTGCATTGATCCTTAATCCATCGTTCTTTAGCTTTCCTGCATTTGCAAATAATTTTTCATTCTATGACTTCGTATCTGTTTTTATATTTTTGCGTTTCTTCTATTAAATTCAGAATATCCTTTGTAACCCATAGTCTCTTATTTTCTTTTTGTTTATAACCTAGAATATCTCTGGCCGCAATGTCTAAACTGGATTTAGTTTTATTTCATTCTGCTTCTTCTTTCTTAGTATCAGAAATTATATCGTTCACTTTCAACAATTTGTAACTTTCTCTCAATTCTTTCGCGGATATCTTTATCTTTTAGTTCCGCAAGATCAAAGTGACATTTTACATTTCTTTTTTCAAATTTCTAAATGCAAACGTGGCTTTCATAATTAATATGTTGTCGTCAGTCTCTTTATATGCTTCGGAGTAGCTTCTACAGTCTTTTACTTGATTGATTCCTATATCCTTGTCTAAGAAAAGTGTAATCTATTTAATATCTCCCTATGTCTACTGGCATGTTCCACGTCTATCATCTTGTAGCATGATGTTGAGATAATGTATTTATGACGGTTAAATTGTTTATGACTGCCCTTGCGTTCTTTTGTAGATAGTTTTCTACACAATATCCCACATTTTTCCGCATAAGTATCCCTAGACCCGCATTTTCTTCATCCCATCCTATGAGTTATCTTAAACTCTCTACTCAAAAAATCCTCCGTCTCTGTTTACCGAACTTCGATAATCCCTACTATATCTAATGCTGACCTATCCATTTCAATTTTTGAATTCTCTAGCCTACCTACTTGCTTTATTTAACGCTCCTATACGCAAAATGTTCGCGGTTCTCTTTTAAACCTGCCGATCATATCCTCCGACATAGTCCCCTCCCTGAGATCCGAATAAGGACTATATTAATTCCGGAATCTTCACTCCAAATGATACCATTTACAAAACCTTTTTGGTACGCTGTGTATCTGGGAGTAATATGGTAGTATCCTGTTATTTTCCACATCGCGGTAGTGTGTCTTAGAATGCCACACCGACCCTTTTGGTCTTTACCACTCTGTGTACCGAAAGAGTTGCTGCCCTTTTTCTGGTTCATCGCTAAAGACCCCACTAATTTGGTTATACCTACAATTTGGCTCTTTAGTTCACTGAAACACGAAGTCATTCTATCCGTTCTAGTATCCTAGAACTTTTCAATGTGCAGGTCCGTTTAGAACGGGTTAGTGATGATGGTGAATTAAATGTGTATTCTATTTAGGAAGAAAGTCAAGTAGTGGACACAATTGAAGTCAAGAAATTAACAACTATTTAAATTTTCCCACATAAAATAAAGAGAATGATATACTAAAATGATGCAAGACCATCAATCTGTTTATCCAGGTTTAGCTTCAATGGCGCGCGATCTATATAGCGTCACAGCAACTAGTGTTCTCGCCGAGAGACTTATCTTAACAGTTGGCTTGACTAGTCGGAAACACCACAATAGTTTAAATCACGAATTGGCAAACTTAAATCATTAGGATGACATCATTGATATACATTTATAAATTTGTATACAACATTAAGATTTATTTAGTTTGGTTTGGTAAAAGTAATCAAAAATAAGTTGCTTGCTTAATTTCTATTTAAAATTTATTTTTAATTCAAAGACAAAACTAGACACGGAGGTTTCAATAAATTCATTTAGTTTACAAATTGCAAAGGTTACGGTTGCGCCACTAACCTAGAATGTTTATAGTAATGTAATTAAAATAAAAGTTACTATAATTCCTGAAGAGTAAATATATGTCTTTAATTGAACCTGGCGTAAAGGCATTTAAGTTTCGGTTCATCAATGTTATCCAAATGTTCCCCTTCTTTCATCTAAATTGTAATCGTTTCATCATCATTAGGTCTGCAGTCCTGGAACTCGTAATCACTTATTGCACAAAAATTGCTGTGATACAACTTCAGCATTGCTTAATCATTGCTTTGCTCGGTATTCTTAATGCAGTTTGTGAATTACTGACGTAACCGCTACCCTACATAAATTCAAGTCCAACCGCAAAAACACGTTCCTTGACAACTATGGCAAAAAACGATCAACAACTTCAAAACACGAAAGGTATCTGTAGAGGTAGCGCATTATTTTAAACATTTAAACTTTTAAGTCACATCGCTTAAGATCAATAGACCAATTATTTTCCGGAATTCCATGGTAAAAAAATGTCAAATCAGCAAAAATATTTAGTTCTCACAACCTTCCTCCCCCATATATTCTTGCAAATATTGAACAATAGTCTGTAAACGATGCAAAATTAATTAGCCCCAATTTGTATTTGTTCTATTTCAGAATAATTCCTTGTTAAAAATAACTTTTAAAGTGCTATATTTACTTTCACAATAATATCTAAAAAATACCTTATTGTTAATTATAACAACCGATTGTACTGGAATCAAAACTTAATACAAGTAAAGGGTGTCCGCGATAGAATTTTCAACTTTATAATGAAATATGAAAAAATCCTGTAAGCGTGTATGAAATTTGCTTTATTTCAAAATAAACTACAGAAATGCAGATTTATTTTTTAAAAATAATTGAAGTCAAATGTTTACCGCGGTGAGGTATACACTCATGCAAACGAAATACCATATTCTTAAACACCTTCTGACACGTTGCTTGCAAAATTTGTGAAATTTCGTTGCGAATATTTCGTTTCGGGTGCAATAAATTTTGCAGTTTGTCGATAATCACTCTTGACTTAAGGAACCCCTATAAAAAGAAGTCTGTTGGTGTCAGGTCCGGCGACCTGGGGGGCCAGGGAATGTCATCATATCGACTTTAGACTTTTCCTGGAAAAATGCGCCTCAAAATGTTCATTGATATTCGAGAAGTATGTGGTGTTGCGCCCATCTTGCTGAAACCACGTGGATTCGTTTAGTCACTCAATATTCTCCAACTGGGGTTCCAAAAAATCTTCCAACATAGCCGTATAAATTTGAGAATTCACTGTTGCTGTTTGGTGATTTGCGTTTTCGAAATAATAAGGCCCGATAATTCCTTTTGCACTTATTTCACACCAAACAGTAACTTTTTCCGAGTGTAGTGGCTTTTCATGCAACTGTACTGGATTCGCCCAAGCCCAATAACGACAGGTCTGCTTATTTACCAATCCATCCAGTAAAAAATGTGCCTCATCAGAAAAGATTATGTTTTCATAGCCTCGTGGACGGGAAAATCGATCGAGCTTGGTCCTACTGAACGCCAGTCTCAATCTATAGTCACTTGGCTTAATTTCTTGAGTGATCTGAATTTTGTTTGCATGAAACACTAAATCTTTTTTGATTGTTTGGTGTACAAGTGTTTTCTTTAACTGTAATGATGCGGACCGTTTTCGTATCGAGCGGTGCGGATTTGCAATCACGTCAAACCGAACTGTTTCAATGTTTTCATCATTTCCTACTGTTCGTGATGCTCCTGGTCCGTGTCCCACTACAGGGCCTTGTTCACGAAAACTTTGCACCCAACTACCAATAAGTTGCGTACTCGGGCACTTACTTATACGACGAATATTAAAATGTCTTGCAAATACTCTCCGTGAGAAAACGGGAGAATCGTTAATCTTAAAATATGCTTCAAAAGCAAACGCTCTGCTGACCAGCAATCCATAGCTACTGAAATCCGCACGGCTTTCGCGGCGATTGAATACCTTTCTTAGCCTATCCGACACCGCATATGTCAGTTATTCACATTTAAAGTTGAGAATTCTTTTAAGGACGCCCTTTAGATGTGTACACACGTTTCAGGGGTCAATAACGCAAAGACGGTTATTACTTTTGTTTCTTGTGCCACTTGTCATTTTTGCAACTGTATTTGAAAATTTTAACAATTATGGTAACATTGATGTAAGTATCGTTGACAATGCTCTTCGGGTACTATACTAGGCAGTTGAAGGTGCAAACTTTGCTACGCACCTAGACGTAGTCGGAAAGAAAGTAAATACCAGGTTAACTACCAACCGCGGAGAGTGAGGGGATTCGTCTACATACCAAAAAGAGACAAAAGAACACATTGCCCACGATTATCTATTAACAAATAAAAATAAATAACGCATTCTGAACAAACAAGCAAGAGCAATAGATTAAGCGTTACTATTTCAAAGCAAACAACTAGGTGATATTAACAATTTAGTACTTTAGATACGAAGAGCGCATCTCGTATTTTACACAAAATAAAATTAATCAGTAGTAAATAACCATGTGAGAGCTTTTATCAAGCGTTTTTAAAATTGCACTTAATACTTTTTGAAAAATAAACTAATCAGTAGGAAAGAATTAACGTGTGAAAGCTTTCGTCAAACATTTTTTTTTAAAAATTGTACATAATACCGTTTGTAAAATAAACCAATCAGTAGAAAAGAATAATCGTGTGTCTGTCAAACATTTTCAACAATGGTACATCACACCTGTAAAGCGATAATATAGATTCGCAGCAACAAATAGTAGTTCTACAGTGTCACGTTTCTTATCACGTAGCTACACCAAACGCTGATACGTAATATGCCATTGATATACACAAAAAAAAACAAGTTGCATACCTGTATGTGTCTAGATACTTAGCTTGCAAGCCGTCGGGGGTTAGTCAGCACAGCAACGCCATGGTAGTCAGGATCCATTCGCGCTGCCACCGTAACTGCAGCAGCGGTCTACAGATAAAAGCAGTTGGTCTTCGTCAACGAACAGTTGGGCCTACATAAAGAAAAAACCCATTTGGCCTCCTGCTAAGAGCTAAAAAGAGAATCGGATTAGAATGGGTAGGCGCGGGAAAAACTCACTAATACACGCAAGATACCTCCTACTTGTCGAACAAAAAAAAACATGCATTGCTTTTAAAGTACTGTGACGAATGATGCACAAGCTGCAGAATCAAATTCAAAATGGGTTCAAATAACACGAGTTCGAACTACAATCCTCGCGTTATCGAAAGCGCGATTAATAAAACTGGAAAACACGCTATCAAATATTAGTAGGATTTATCGTTTAAATAGGAAACACCAGAGAAAACAATTATACGTTATTGGAAGGTTTAACAAATTACCGAATACCTAAAACAAGGTATAGACTATTTAATTTATCGAATGAATTTTCGTTTTTAATAGCAGAGTGTATTTGAGTTAAAATTATGTTAAAGTACATTATATAGGGTGTTGTTGAAGAATTTAAAAATTGAAACTGAATTTATTCAAACGAATAATAAATTAACAAGGGAGAAAAAATGGTATTTAATTTGGGGAGAAAAATTAACGTAACAACTTTTTTTTAAAATCAACTTAACTAAATTAATTGGTTCGATTTTTAAAATTTTTTGGCACGTTGACAGCATCTTTTTACTGTGATACCAGCATTATTTAAAACAAGAATTCAAAAATCCTTAGTGAGATAGTCCTTGCTTTACTTATTGAAATTTGTTCTTGTGTGCTGGATATTTCGAGAACTCAAAAATATTTGAAAATTTTCGACACGAGGCCGAGACAAGAATTAAGCGTTTCCCATTCTCGTCTCAACATGTGGAGAAACGGGTTTTCGTATTCTCGTTTAGATTTCGTCTCGAAATTTAAGACGAGATCGAGACGAAAGCGAGAATTCTCGATTTTGAGCGGCATCAATAGTTTCTAATATGATCGGAAAATGATTACATGTGTGAAACTACAAACTGAAGCCTGTCGGTATCCATTCACACCAAGTTTCACTAAGTTATCAATTAACAACAAACGCAACGTCCGTTGTGACAATAGCAGTCACACGAATTTAACTGAGATTTAAAAACCGCATCTAAACAAATGTCCAAATGCAACATTATATTTAAGACTGGAAAGAAGTCCGTAATTTTACGAATCGTATATAGCGTAGTAAGAGCCTTCATACATGTTAGTGACACTTATTATTTTTAAGAGAATATGATTTATTGTCGGTGGGTATACCTTTTTCGGTTTAGGACTAACAAAAAATACGCGTCTATATAACAAACAGCTCCACAGACCAAAACGTATTATTTTAAAAAATTGGTACTTGCTTAAAAATAGTTTCTGAAATTAAATCTTAAAAAATATTAAAATATTTCTTTAATAAATATGAGGGCAGTTTTTAGTGCGTCGAATAACTCTTTTATTTAGAATGTGTAATTTCATTACCTATATTTTCACAAATATAGCATGCGAAAAATAGGCGCTTTTCATAAAAATTTTATAAAGGTTATAGGATCAATCAAAGCCGAAAACCATTATATAGCTATATTCAGTATCATGTCGATAAATATGTAACAGTGATGTACCTAAAATGTCCAGAAATCGCAAACAAGATCATAAATATTAACAAGAATTTAAAATCTTCTGATCTTGCATAAACGCAAAATAAGCTGCATTATATACTCGTACTTCTCAGTATGTAGACTCAGACATCAATGCCAATTATGGACATTTACGTACATTTGTAATTTATTCAAGAAGCCAGTTGAAGGGATGATATGTAAACGTATGGCTGTATCAATCGTCGTTGATCTGCAACTTAACTAAAGGAGCTCTCTTTTACAAAGTTCTTCTACATCATACGCAACAATCGCTATCTAGTTACGACATAAAATTTTTCCGCATATAGTAAGGTATATCTAGAAACGGGTCTATTAATCTTTCAGGATCCAGAAGCAAACTGAATGCGCCCCCTTCCTTATTAAAGATTTCTGAAGCATAAATGTCAACCAACTACACGTATTCATGTGCACGATAGAGAAAATTCAACGATTATTACTCATGCAGTCTTTAATAGTTAACACAGACGTGCAGCGGCCATACAAATCCTTTATGTTTCACAGCGGTAATTCTGATTACACGGGAATATTTTTTAAGAACGCAACGTTACTACGTCCCTCGTAATCATTGATTTTTTACTTATCATTTAAAGCTTTTAATTTATATAATGTCAAATACTATTTGGCTAAGAACATAGTTCTTAAACCGTGCGCTAACTCACCCTAGTGCAAGATGTGTAGTATTAGAGATGCAACAAAATATTTCAATATTAGATATCCTTTGTAACTTATAAAACACTCAAAATAGTACCCTCCTTTGTGGTATTCTGTATGGTGATAAATAAAGAAAATGTTAATTTTAACACCCGATAGGGAATTCTCAATTATTTGGATTCAATCTGGGACATAAATATCAATTGTCGTATATTATATCATTCTGTACATGCAGAACTTTAATAACAATTTATATTTAATCATAAATTTTAAGAGAATAAAAATACTTTTTATTTTAACTTAAAATAACATTTCAAAGTAATGGTATTATAAAAATTCGTGTTAACCCATTAGTTAAAATTTTATCTTTGCTCAGAAAACATAAATAAAAACGTTCGATATATCCTTCAACAGTTTCAAAGCGGCAATGAATAGACGCCCAAGGTCCCGGGTTCGAATCCCGACACGGTCCGCTTGAAAAATGTTAGGCAAGCATTTTCACAATAATACACCCTCGTTCGGATGAGAGGTAAAACGGAGGTCCCGTGTGTGTGTTGTCACGCACCTTAAAGATCCCTACCTTGCATGGAACAGCAAGGGTTCGGCAAAATTCCAAATTTTCCAGGTAAAAAAAAAATCGTTTCCTGGCCGATGTAGAACCTTCGAGTGGAGTATTGGAAAATCACATGTAGGGGGGGGGGCAATAAATAGATGCTATAAAGTTTAATGCTCATCAGAAACGCGATAAGACCATCCTTATAAAGAAATTCTATAAGTGTAGATAACGCACGTGTACATATTAACAAGAAAGGGATCAAAAAGCTATTTTAGTATAGGTTAGCGAAAGTAGATATAATTAAAATTTTCTAAGGTTAAAGTAAGAGAGGATATGCATTCAAACTATAAGGCCATAAACAGATGTTTGACGACTTTGGATCTTATCCGAAGGTTAAAAATGGCTGTTTTTAACAATAATATGTAAATATCGATTTTATATTCCGGGAAAATTTTAATGAAGAGTATGTAGTACGTGTAAGGGTTATTTTGAAAACGATAGATTATCCTTCTGTAAATTTAAGTTGAAAATGGTTCGTTGAAGTCCAGTAAAGACACGAAGAATGGCAATGTGTTGCATTTAAACAAGCTGAGATTAAATGTAGTATTTTTTTTTTGATCTGCACAGACAAATGTACAAGTTGAAGTTTATCCAAGTATTAATATATAAATAAACATTAAAAGAATTTCACTCGTGCAGATATTCTCGTAAATTTCGATGTGGACTATAATAATTTCGGTGTAGACTGGAATAATTTTGGCGTGAACTGGAATAATTTTGACGTAGAGAGTAATTTTGGCATAAAGAGTAATTTCGGTTTGGTAAATCTTGGTGTGTATATAGCAATATGGATAAGTTGATGTTATGGACAGTGTAAATGTTTGAAGCTCGTAATAGATAACGAGCGTTCTTGTTCAACATATGGTTTTCTTTTAGTCATTGTAGGTGTAAATTTGATATGCATAAAATAGTAATACATTATCAATAGGGAAATAAATTTATTGTGGAGGTCAATCATGCTATAAATAATTTAACTGCACCAGTATTTTGCAACACTGATAAGTTGGTATGATAATGGGCATATTTAATGAAAATAGGTGTTGTGACTCATTAAATAGTGAAAAGTTAATTAATTTGTAATATCCAGAGCGTATTGATTTATGAACTGAGTGAGAAATGGGTGCTTTTATTAGTACTATAATGAAAAATTTGTACATAACATTCAATTTGAATTTATAAATTTATTGATTTTTAGTAAATGAATTGGCGCTTTTTAACTAAATCTCCTGGTTATTTGAGGTAGAACACTTTTTGTGATTTTACTTCACACAGGTTGGAGTAGCACCTACCAAACTTGGGCTGAGCTAGCGGGAAGTAGTGTTCTAGGCGAGTTTGTTTTAATTTATTTCAAGGTTCATCAGAAGCACTGTGTATTATGGGATTTCAGCCTAGACAGTAGAAATTTCACACCATATATATATATATATATATATATATATATATATATATATATATATTGCTGTAGATATTCTCTGGATTATGCCCCTGCGAAAGTTTAAAAAATTTTTTAACTACAATATCTCCTGAAAAAGCTCCCCTAAATCGGCATACCACGGCTAGCTGTGCTTCCAGCTTCTTAAGAGATACTTACCTATCCTATTCTTACTCTTTCTCACTTAGACTACCAAATAAAATTACTATTCAAATAATTCGACGAAACATACAACCTTTTTTTATTCACATAAATCAAAAATTTACGTTACCAGCTCAACATTTACAGAATCGAATATAAACATCTTCATGAAATTTTACAATATCAACCATTAACTCCTTTTAATATCGCGTAGAATTCTATAAAACTGCACCTTTACAGGTGAATCTTGCAGCAAAATTTTTTGCACAAAGACGTAAAATTCAGCATAAGTTTCTTATGTTGGGTTCTTTGTGTTTTGTAAAATACGACATAAACAAAATTTGTAAATAAGCAATAACTGCAAGAAATATACTTCAAAATCTTTAAAAGGTGAGTGCAAAAATAACGGGCCTTAATTTGCTTCTTGTCGAATCTCATGATCCGCAGGCGAATAAACATTTTACCAACTGACTTTAGTGGCGTCCATAGGGATTTTCAATAGTAATTTAAATATGTTTCCAATGATTATCAGAATGAAAGGTTAATATTTATTTAACTCGTTTCAGATCTTTGCCTTAAATTTTTCGTAAGACATGCAATTTGTAGTTTAATATTTAAAACTTATTCTAGTTATTACTGTATATTGCATATGAAAATAATGTGTATCAAAAAAGTGAGAAAGCTACAGTGTAAAAAAGGCTAGTGAATAAAATTACGCAAAATGGTAGCCTTTGTTAAAGCAAATTAAAAAAAACTGAGCATTGCTGTCGTCCTAGAACTAATTGTTTTTCAAAGTGTACAGAACAAATCTACTTTATAATGAAACCTTCACCTGATATAGAAGTACGAAGAAATATTTCTTCGGCAACATCCCTATTGAACATTAACTGCATAAAAGGGACTAGGAACGAAAGACAGAAAACTGGTGTACTTAAAGGACATTAAAAAATTTAATGGCAAACAATTTATGCCCTCTGTAATATTTTTGAAAGATCATACAAAGTACTCAACAAAAACAAAAAATGATAAAAAGCGTTCACATATATGTCCCTATTTGCTCAATAATTGATGTTAATGTAGAAAACGCCCAAAAGTCAATGGTTATTGTAGTTATGATTAAACACTTCTGTATGTTTGGTTTTATTAGGTTATATTAGGTCAGTGATATCAATAATTGGTTTTCTATTTCTGTAAAGTATTCAATAAGCGAAGCAATTGACAAGTATTTATTCCAAAAGTTTAATTGAAGTCCAACTGTGTTTATTGCAGGAATCTACGTTAAACTATAATTTAGGGCCCTAAGTGCGACAGCTTCTTAGAATGTTTTCTCGGACAGAACTTTTGTTCACTGCAGTAATGAATATATTTAGTGGTGTAAAACTTCAATGCCCTAGATTTTCGTAGTACCTCAATGTGAACTAATGAGCGTATTAAAACCTTGCTATATTTGATTTTCCAATGCTCCATCCGAAGGTACTACCGTGCATTTACATTTCCAATGCTCCACCCGAAGGTACTACATTGGCCAGGAGGCGAATTTGTTGTTGCCTGGAAATTTAGAATTTTGCCGAACACTTGCAGTTTCAGGCAAGGTAGGGATCTTTAACGTGCGTTACAACACACACACAGGACCTCCATTTAACCTCTCATCCGAACGAGGACGTAATTTTTGTGAAAAATGCTCACCTGCCATTTTTCAAGCAGTCGGCCGTGTCGGGATTCGAACCCAGGACCTTGGAATCCATAGTCTTACGCTTACTACATTGATCCACGGCGACCCCTCCAAAGGTACTACCACTGGCCAGAAAGCGAGTTTCTTGAACTGGAAATTTTGAATTTAAGCGAACCCTTGCTGTTCCAAGCAAGGTATAGATCTTTTACGTGCGTGACTACACTCACACACGGGACCTACATTCTACCTCTCATCCGAACGAGGACGTATTTTTGTGAAAACCGTTCGCCTAACATTTTTAAGCGGACCGTGTCGCGATGCGAACCCGGGACCTTGGGCTTAGTAGTTACAAACAAACCAATTAAGCCACGGAGCCACCTTCGTATTAAAACCTCAGCAGAATTTATAGTTAGTGCAGTAACTCTAGTGCTTATGACAAATCGCTTTTGCATGCTTGTGCTTGCAGGGTTACTCTTCCTTGAGTGGAAATTATGTAAACTAGGCGTCTTTGTGTTCCTCTGTGTAAGAAAGCTGTAACAAACACTTGTATTTATTTACTATAATTTATCAATAAGTCGCTGTGTTCTGTTGAAGGCCACGTCTGAAGTGAATTCTGCCACGAGGTGTTCGAAGGAACTCATTCTCTACCTTAGAGTATTGTAGACCAGTTCGCAATGTACATCGATGGCTTCCGGCTCGAAAACAACTTTTAGTCAAACATATCAATTTGATTATATTATAACGAGCTAACGCAAATGATATACACTAGGTACCATTTGCCTTAAAAATATGTCTTCTAAAAGTTGAACATTCACGGTCGAAGCAAGACGCTACACAACATAAGTGGTAATCCCATAGGGAAATAAGGTAGCTAAGACTTAAACCAGGTTGAACTTTAAATAAACCTTCATAAATTATGACCAATGCAAATACAAGCCCTGGCTGATAAATTCTGTACATATATACGCAGCATGTGGATTCGAAAGAGATATTAAAATAAGATACAATTGCATAAAAGTACAATTTTTTAGCTAAAAAATGCAGTATTAACTTTTCAATATAATGTAATGTCCGTTTATACTAATACGTTTTTCCTATCTGTACAAAGTCTTTGCATTCCGTCGATAAAAAATTCTGGCGGCCATTCTTGGATTCAAGGGCTAACTACCACCACCTCATGGCCGGTAGTGCAATGATTACCGTTGAGGACTCTCTGAAGACGAAGAAAGAAATGGAAATCGCATGAAGTCAAATTCGGGGCGTATGGTGAATGAAAAAGGCGCAACTTCAGTGATGGCATGCGATATGTGAGGTCATGTATTATCGCATTGCAAGATTATGGGCGTAGTAGTCTTTCGAACGCGACACACTTGTCTTCTGAGGTGTCTGGGCGATTCATCGGTCACTTTGAATCTAATTTTTTGATGCTTCTCGTCAATCACACAAACTGACGTACCTTGCAGGATGGTTTCCAATTGTCGCTTCACCAATCTTAGATTTGCAAAATTTTAACACCCACCTATTTGCAGTACTCATGTCGACATTTTCACTACTGTTACCTGCTTATAAACGACGAAACATATCTGTAGAATTATCATTTTCATTTGTTAGAAATTCGGTCACTGCACGCTTTGATAAACTAGCCGTACATGTAAATACAAACCGGTAAACGGATTTCAAGTTAGGGATTATGTCTATTTTGAACAGACACGCCCAGCTGATTATACCTTTTGCTCCCACGAAATACGTTAGTGTACAAAATTTATCACCCGAACTTCGTACCTACATAGTCCTCAAAAACTATTCATGAAGAATTCAAGTCAAAAAGTAATCATTTCTTTGCAAATTTTAAGATGAAAATTACAACTTCAATGTATCAAGAGAAGCACTACGCAAACATTCCTTAGCATAATTATTTAACAAAACAATATATAAATACATTTAAACTTCTAGCATTATGCCAGAAGATTGCTATAAAAAATTCAAATATAATAAAAATATCGGATACTGTAAACCATCTGGACATTATAAAAAAACTGTCAATTTAACCACTTAAAAGACAAAACTTTTTTGTGCACTGTTTAAAATACGAAATCACATTAAGTAGTAATATATTATATATACGTTATACATAGAAATAAGTAATATAAATCAAATAAACGAACATCCATTAAAATTCGAATTTCCGGTCTAAAATAGTTGCATAAATCTTTATTAATAACTTATTGCAATAAATATATACAGACCAACAACGTTATAATACAAATTAAAACTAATATTCTTACATAAGTACAAAATTTACAATTGTTACGCATATATTATAATTAACATCCTGCAACATTTAAAATATACAATTTATCATTTGTGTACTTTAAAACAAAAATAATCTGAAGAAAATTAATTAAATGTAAACCGCGAGGAAATTTTCTACGCAAGATAATGCGTACAAGTAGCCCAAAACTAACCCAATGGTCGCTTAAGGATCATATTTTAAGACCTTCAAGTGGGATTCGCGTTTTAGTTATAGCGCAACAATGTAGCCCAAGGGTCTAGAAATAAAGACGGCAAAACAACAAAACGAACAATGGATTGATTAACAGCTATAAAGATGCATTTAAGGTACCGGTATAAAGCAAACAAAAGAGATAATTTGATTATGATCTCCTGGACTGTTAAAGATTCTGGGAACATCTGGAATAAACCTGGCTTGATATATAAACCGTACGATCCGGCTAGGAGGACAATCCAAGTAATAATATACAAGCGGTATGAACTAATTTGTTATTTGAATGTTTTGGATAAACACGATTACGGTTTATATAAATAACGATACAACAGTTCAGTTCAAGCTTCCGTAGATAAATATAGTATACTCTTGATATTAAGAAAGAAACCAAAGCAATGAATATTATAACTACGTGGGCGATCAGTATAGGGGCATTTGATTATATTAAGGGCTTTCTGTAAATATATATTAATAACCACGCCTATAATGAATTGAATAGAGAACTGTAAAAGAAGTTCGTTTCAATACGAAACGTGTCGTAATAACTCTATTTGTGTATTTAAAGTAAGGTTAAGTTACTTTCTGGTATATTTAATAAAAGAAGAACGCCGCATAAATATTTATTAATAACAATTTTTGCTTTCACAGCTTTCAGTTGAACAGATTGTGCTACATTCATTCCGACATTACACTTATTGTTTTTTCAACATAGCATCCTATAGTCGAAGGAGAAGTTCACTCGTAGAAAGCTAAGAGTCCTCTTTGGACGTACTAAAAAGCTGAGCTAACTAAGCATCCGTGAGTGTTTACCGTAATTATTATTAGGTATGCGTCTCAAATTATTTATGAATGTTAGGAAGGAAGCAAACTTCTAACAAATTATTGAATATTATTGGTAGTTTAGTGGGGGGCGGCTTCGTGGATCAGATATGTTTGTGTATGACTGCTGATCTCAAAGTCTCGAGTTCAATTCCCGAAACGGACCGCTTGGAAAATGTTAAGCGAGCATTTTTCTCAAAAATATGTCATTGTTCGGATGAGAGATAAAATGTATGTCCCGCGTGTGTGTTGTCACGCACGTTAAAGATTCCTACCTTACTAGGAAGTGCAACGGTTCGGCAAAATTTAAAATTTCGAGGTAAAAAACCTCGCTTTTTAGCCAATGTAGTACCGTCAGTTGGAGCATTAAAAAATCAAGTCTAGGGATGATTTAGTCGACGAAAACTGAAACATGATAACGTGAGTGTAAAAGTATCAGTAGCGGTTTGTTTTACGGAGCCATGGAGCTATTGCACTTCCTAAGTTAAAGTAAACGAGCTTCTTCCTTTCAAAATACTTGATACCACAAAAACGAAGGAAAGTATCACATCCAATTTAGATCGAGATATTGTAACGCTCGCGCGTTACTTACGTATACATTAGGTTGCACAAATAAGTTGATATAGTTTCAGTTAGTTCAATGAGTTTTAGTATGAAATTGCCCTGAAAATTGTTGAAGCTTAAACGGTTTACATTTTATAAATAGCCATTTTAGTACGATATTAAGTTAGGACAAGAAAAATGACCAATGAAAACCAGGGACATCAGTGTTCACAATAATATTTGTATAATTCATATAAGGTTCAAAATACCACAAAATTCTAAAACGTCATAAAATTGCACATCAATTTTCCTTTAGAAAAGCTTTGTAGAATAAATGCGTTATTATAAAGTTATTATTAATGGTTAGATTATAAATGTTATCGAACGTGCAAAAGACCAGTTTTCGGTGTTAACAGGTTAACAGTAAAGCGCGGAATAATGATCGTTCATTCAGATGGTTGACATAGAACCCGACAATGAGACAACTTTAGACGCAAAAAATGTAAAAACGAAATTTTTAGAACCAAGAAAAAATAGAATATAAAGAATAAGTTCGGAATTAACCAACATTTGCACTTGGGGTCTGACTTGCCGGACTGCATGAACATTTTTATTTGCATAATAATGTTCATTTTTCCTATTACATATTCCACTTGATAATTAATGTTTCATCGGGCTAAAGTATTTTACTACAAATATGGAGATCGTCAGTTAGTTGGTCACTAAACCAATGACAAAATTCTAATCTTCTATGTTCGTCTCCCACATATAAAGTTTGTACTGGTTTAAATATGAAATCGTGTAATTTGTTTCCTTAATGTTTTTTGTTCACCTGTTTTGGATACAATGCATTCCAAACTAATTTTTTGACACGTTTTTTTTGTTAACAGTTTCGACCTTACTGACAAACTCTCTAATTTTTGAACACACCGTTTTTGTTTACATGACTCGAGAAACGCCAAAAAATGGCTAGATCAAGCTACCTTCTTTTAGGATACTACTCTTCATAAAGTTTGGATGCAACTGCCGAATTTCTATAACTTTCAACATAAAATTTTTTTTTGATTTAACGGGTAATACCTTTCCATGTTTTTTAATATCAAATAAGAGTAATATCTTACTCAGCAATTGAAATGCTAAGTTAGTGAATGACAACTAACGACAACTTCATTTTAACCTTACTTAATTCAACGGCAACTTCATTTTTTGACATAAAATGTTGAATTTATAATTTTTGTTAGTAAATAGTGTTGCATCGCTCATGTGTAATACATGGTTGAAATTAGATTTTTGACGCATTTTAGTGTTGGTAGAATTCAATATGACGGGCATAAGAACATCAAAAGTGATCAATGGAAACTCGAATATGTAGTTCGCACAGAAAGTATTAAACACTTCCAAGTGTGTCAAATATTACAACAGCTTATTAATAAACAAAAACGTTATAGTTATAAACCGAAGATGAAATATACATCATTTAGTACTTCAGCAATAATTCAGTAACGGCGCAAGGTATCCTGAATTTCTTTACGGAATATTGGAAGGCATAAAAGTATGCTACTTTTCTCCTACCTAACCAACTGTATCTATTACCGTTTATGATATTCCAATGATTAGCGTCCTAAAAGTCATCACTCTCTATACGCCACCACCGTTCGTCAATAAAGAAAAATGTTAGAATATACAGGATGACCAGAAACGCTCTTAAAAAAAACTGCAAAATCTAGAACTCATTTCATGTCGATTTGACGTAAAACTTGTTATCCAAACATGCTTGCTAAGGAAGAAAGTGCTCTTAAAAGATATCACTGTATGATCGGTTTAATTCAAAACGATTTCCTTAGAAGTGATAACATTTTGTACATTTATTTTGTGGAATATTCCCAATCGTATTGCGTAGAAACGAGTTTTTAATTGTTGCCATAAGCAGCTCGTTTGAGAGGGGTATTATACATTTTTACCTGCATTAAACCTCTCAAAGCGAACGAGGGCGAATTTTTGTGAAAAAATGCTCGCCTAACATTTTTCAAGCGGACCGTGTCGAGATTTGAACTCGGGACCTTGGGCGTAGTAGTCACATGCATACCAACTATGCCACGGAGCCGCCCAATTTCTAAATAACACAAGATAATTATAATGGTTTGGTTTAGTAACAAACAATATGGCGATATACAATTAGTGTATGGGAAAATGCAATGCAGCGCTCGGGTAGCGGTACAAAAGTTTGTAGATAATTACCAAATAGAAGATATCCAGCTCCCAAAACATTTACAGCTCTTCATCAAAGAATTAGAGAAACTGAATCAGCAAACCCAAAATACAACAAAACTGAAAGCCGTGTTGACGTAAAAGAAGACTCTGAGAATGACATTTTAATGAAAGTGGAAGAAAATCCATTTCTAAACCTTCTGTTTGGAATATTATCCATAAGGAAAACATACTTTTCATTTCAGAGAAGTTCAGGTCATGCGTGACGGTGATTTCTGTGTTGTGCTAATTTTTCTAATTGGGTGCAAAATAATGAAAAATCGAAACCAAAACCTTTCCTCAAATATTTCGTTTCGTTACTAAGTTACTTTTAATAAGGATTAAATTTTGAATATGCATAATTCACATTATTATTCCTACGTTGGTGATGATCCTCACATAAGGAAACTAAACATCAAGAAACGTTTAACATAAATGTATGTAGGCGTTCTTGGACATAATCTGTTTGGGGTTGTAGAATTGTGCAATCGTTTAAATGGTGAGGATAACCTAAACTTTTTATAAAATACTTTAGTCAATTTATTGGACGATATTAATTTACATATTCGGTAAAACCTGTGGTTTCTACATGATGGTTGTCCAGCTCACTTCAACAGGATTGTTCCTGATTTTATAGACCATAACCTACACTGATGGATCGAAAAGGCGGTTCAGTTGCTTGGTCGGATAGGTTCCCAGATTTAAATCCTTGCGATTTTTGTTCATGGGGATACCTAAAACCAATTGTTTATTAGCAACCAATAGAAATACGCGATTAGCTTTGGAGACTAATTCAGGATGTTTGCGACGGGTTTAGAGACAATTTGGAATTTTTGAAAGAATTCGACAATCTTTGGGCAAACGACTAAATTCGTACTTAGAAATAGGTATATGTGGCCGTCATGTGGAATATCTGTTGTAGATATATTTTTGTGTTTTATGCTTTCAGTTGTCATTTTGTACTATTCTTTTTCATTACTGATTTCGTCACCTACAAATTGGTGTCATAAAAGGTTTATTCTCTACTAGTATTTATTTTTTTAATTTAGAATAGCAAAATCATTAGTTGGAAACAGTTTATGACATAAGAACAGTTTGGCATTCTTACAGTTTTTATTATGTTTATTTTCCACAGCTATCTTGCATAATTTAGAAATGATTTGTTATTCAATGGAAACGTACGTAATGATACGTGAAAAGATGAAATCGACTCCTTTTTCGAAAATGGTGCCTTATACCGCCTTTCGATAAGAGAATTATTTTTTAACAAAAAAAGTTTTTGGAATGCTGTCAAAATGGTGACATATGAAAGACAGAATAGTTATGTATAAAAATGTCAAATACCCCTCCCAAACCAGCCGATTATGACTACAATTAAAAAATCGTCTTTACGTCATAAGATTGGGCATATTCCACAAAATAAATATACAAAGTGTTATCACTTAAAAGGAAACCGTTTGGAAGTTATTTGAATTAAACCGATCATACGGCGCCATTTTTAGAAGTCTAACTCCCTTAGCAAGCATATTTGGAAACAACATTGATGTTAAATCGACATGAAATGAGCTCTAGAATTTGCATTTTTTGTGAATAGCGTTTCTAAACACCCTGTACAACAAATACACAGCATCTAGTATCTGTAGTTTTATAATAAGACGTAAGGGTATGTTTTAGTGACCGCTACAGAAGTCTCCAATTATTGAAATACCAAAGATTATTAAAATAAGGTTGACAATTATTCTATCCATTTCGAATGGACCTGCACCTTGCCAAAGTTCTAGATTACTAGAACAGGTGAAATGGCTTCCGTGTTCTAATGAGCTAAAGAGCCAAACTACAGGTCCAACCAAAGTAGTAGGGTCGTTAGTGAGGAACCAGACTAAGACATGTCCCCAAAAGAGGGCAGCGGCTCTTTCCGTACTTAGATTGGCAGGGACTATAGGGGTCGGTATAGCAGTTTAAGACACACTACCGCGATGTGACAGGCAACAGAAAACTACCACATTACCTTCCAAGTACACAGTGTACCTAAATTATAATAAAATGATGGCATTCTCTGGGGTAGGAGATTCCGGAGTTAAAATAGTCCCCCATTCGGATCTCCGGGAAAAGACTACTTCGGAGGATGCGATCGGAAAGTTAAGAATAAAAGTCGGGAACATTTTGCGGATCGGAGCGCGGAATGATAGAAGTATGAAAAAAGTAGGTAAGCTAGAAAACCTAAAAATTGAAATGAATAGGTTATCACTAGACATAGTAGGGATCAGCGAAGTTCGGTGGCCAGAGGCGGGGGACTTTTGGAGTGGAGACTTAAGGGTAATTCATACAGGAGCGGAGGAAGGATATTTGGGTGTGGGGAAAGTTATGCGGAAAAAGATAGGATACTGTGTAGAGAATTACTTACAAAAGAACAAAAAAGTACTCATGGTTACATTAGAATCTAAATCGGTAAACACAGTAAAAATACAAGTATACATGCCCATCTCTAGCTACAGTGACGAAGAGGTAGAAGCGATCTACAAAGATATCGAAGACACATTAAGATACGTAAAAGGATACGAAAATTTAATAATTACGGGGGATTTTAATGCAGTGGTAAGTGAAGGTAGGGAAGGAGCGGTAGAAGGTTTATTTGGTTTAGGCAAGAGAAATGACAAGGGAAATAAGCTGGTAGAATTTAGCGACAAGAACTATTTAATCATCACAAACACATTATTTCAACATCATGCTAGAAGACGATATACGTGGAAGATGCCAGGAGGTATAGTAAGATATCAAATGAATTACATTCTTGATAAACAACGGTTTAGAAAGAATTGCTCAAAGATATCGGCAAAATAATTGATACTAAGGAAGTAGAAACAAAATGGAATAACATTAAATCCAGCCTAGAAATGGCGGCCAGAGATATTCTGGGGTATACACAAAAAGAAAATAAGAAACCATGGATAACAAATATATCTTGAATTTAATAGAAGAAAGACGAAAATACAAAAATAAATCAGACGAAACAAGAAAACAGAGATACAAAGCCATAAAATGGAAAATGATTTGCAAATGCAGGAAAGCTAAAGAACAATGGATTGATGAAAAGTGCAAAGAGGTACAAACTAAGATGGAAGTAGGAAAGACAGATGAAGCATACAAAGTAATTACAATCAATTTTAGGGATATAAAACTGTATAACAAAAATATAAGGGACGCGGGAGGAAACGTCATTATAGAAAATGCAGAGAAAGTGGATAGATTGCAAGAATATATAGGGAATTTATATGCAGGAGAGGAACTATCTGCATTAGAACAGGAGTCAGGCATTGAAAATGTTGACTTGGGATATCCTATACTTAGAGATGAGTTTGAATTAGCATTAAAGGGTATGAAAAATGGTAAGGCGCCGGGTACAGATAAGGTGCAAGCAGAAACTCTAAAAACCGCTGGACAAGCAGTAACAGAACGTCTCTTCCAACTTGTAAGCTATATCTATGAGACAGGTGAGATACCCAAAGATTTCAAACGTAACATCATAGTAACTATACCAAAAAAGAAAAGCGCGGATAGATGTGAAAATTTTCGAACCATAAGTTTGACAGCACACGTGTCAAAGACGAATGGAAAAACGGGCTGAAGAAATACTAGGAGAAGATCAATTTGGGTTTAGGCGAAACAGGGGAACACGGGAGGCTATTTTAGCTCTAAGAGTGATAATGGAGAAATCAATCGAAAAAGGGGAAAGCGTGTATATAAGGTATGTAGACCTGAAAAAAGCATTCGACAATGTAAAATGGAAAAAAATGTTCGAAATACTCAAAAAGATTGGAATGAGTTATAGGGATAGACGAATAGTACATAGCTTATACAAAGAGCAAACAGCCGTAATAGAATTAGAGCAGGAACGTAAAGAAGTAAACATTAGGAAAAGGGTGAGACAGGGATGTACCCTATCCCCATTAATTTTTAACTTGTACATTGAAGAGGCAATGAATAATGTCAAATGCAGGAAGACATTTGGAATTACTATGCAGGGACAAAAAATTGATATGCTAAGATTTGCAGATGATATAGCGGTATTAGCGTCTAGCAGGGAAGAGTTAAAAGATGCTCTTAATGAAATGGAAACGGTTCTAACAGAGAGATACGGTATAAAAATTAACAAAACTAAAACTAAAGTATTAGTATGCCAAGGAAGAAAAATAAATCAAAAACAAGAACAGAAATATGTAACACGAACTTACAAGAGGTTAAGGATTTATGCTACCTAGGAAGCCAAATAACGCAAGATGGAAAAAGCACAAAAGATATAAAACAAAGATTAGCACAAGGTTGTGCTACATTTAGCAAGAAAAAGCAACTACTGTGTTCAAAGACAACAAACATAGAAACAAGGAAAGGATTGCTTAAAACATATGTGTGAAGCACAGCACTGTACGGTTGTGAAGCTTGGACAGTAGGAAAAACGGACAAGAAAATAATAATTGTACTTAAACATGATGATTATTATAAGCAACTACAAGTATTGGTTGGGCTATATTCTCGAATAATGTTAATTGTGTGAAAGGATTTACTGAAAAACTATTATTTTGGCAAATGTCTAAGTGTTGGGGGATCTTGGCAGCCACAGGTTGCAGAACCCCCTTCACTGAATCTCTGTGAAATAGGGCACATAATTAGAAAAGAATATAAGGGAACCGAGCTGTTACATGCTGTGTAAGAATTTCAAGGAACTGTGTACGCTAGATCAGAATATAAATAAGTGCAGGTACGTGTCCAACCAGTTTTGAGACGTAAAACCTAATGACTAAATAATAAGCGCACATAAATCTGATGATATAAACAACTACAGGTGTTGGTTGTGAAATATCTGCAACTAATGTTGACTATGCAAAAAGATATATTGGAAAAATATTAATCGGTAAATGGTTAAGTGCTGGGGGAACTTGGCAGCCACAGGCTGCTTACCCCCCTTCACAACCACTGAATATCAGAGAAATAGGGTATATATATATATATATATATATATATATATATATATATATATATATATTGTAAAACAATAAAAAGGGACCGAACTGCATCTAACAAGAAAGAACAGCGCATATTATGAACGGCAACAAACATAAAACAAGTAGAAAATTGTTGAAAGCATATGTGTGAAGCACAGCACAGTATGCCTATGAAACACGGACAGTCTGAAAAGCAGACAGAAAAACGGTAGCAGCCTTTTGAAATGCTGTGCTTCAGATGTATGACGACGATAGCAGAGACAGACAAAGATAATAACACATAGGTTATAGAAATGGTAGGGGAACAAGAATATCTGGGGAAAAAGATAAGAGAAAGAGAAGGGCAGAATACGTTCTAGGGAATTTTTGTGGAATAGTATGGTATATATTACAAGCAGAGATAGGAAAAAAGAGGCAGATGTAGACCTGGATCAGATAGTGATAGATGCAGACTGTGCAAATTTCAGGGAAATCTGTAGGTTAGTTCAGAATAGGAAAGAATGATGGTACGCGTCTAACCAGTTCCAGGACTGAAGACCTAATGATGATGAATTATTCTATACATTTTATTAAGTATGTGTTGTTCGGATAATATCATGGGGTAACTCTGCATTTGATTTTCCGATGCTCCATCCGAAGGTGCTACATTGACCAAGAAGCGAGTTTTTTTAACTGGAAATTTTGAATTTTGCCGAGCTGTTGCTGTTTTAAGGAACGTGCGTGACAACATGTACACACGGGGCGGAGCCTATATTTTACCTCTCATGCGAACGAGGATGATTTTTTTGTGACTAAAGCTCGTCTAATATTTTTCAAGCGAGACCGTGTCGGGATTCGAACCCGAGAGCTTGGGCTTAGTAGTCACACATATACCAACTGAGCCATGGAGCCGCCTCAGGGAAAAACTACAAGAACTTTTGATATTCGGATAAATTTATTTTGTATTGGAAATTTATAAAAACGATTCGTAGAGCATTTTTAAATGCTACAATTTTCAGTATCAAATTGAAGTTTATAAATTGATTTCGGTACTTATCAGTAGCAGGACGAAACCGTATAAAACGTTTTCTGTTTACCACAGATTGTCAAATTTAACAAAAGCAATGATAAAATTCCTAAACGAAGTTTCATAACGTTACATGATTGACATCTCTGGCGTATTCTTCCAAGATATGAGTTTGATGATTTCAGATAGCATAAAAGCTATCTAACTAAAATGTCAGGTGCGCCTTCTTTACTCTTTAAAGAATCTTGTTGTGTACACTGAAATTCAGGAATTTAATATAACAGGATAGTATTAATTTTTGAAGGTGTATCACCACCCAAAGGTTTGGTTACGTCGAACAAACAAATCTGATTACAAAGACAAAAAGTTGCGAGTTATTAAAGTTAGCATTTTATGTAAAATTAATTTAGAAGTCAAATAAAAAAATTAAACCTAATATCACAGATAGATAGCGATGCGCTTTTAAAAACTCATCGCTCGAAATGAAATTCGTTCGTCAAAGCAAAATTTTATAATTTGATTTTCACAGTCCACTTGTAAAATGATATAAAGAATGTAACTCATAAAAGTATGTCCGTATAAATTCATAGCTGCCAATTTTTCCAGTCCTTTTATTTGTTTCCTACAATTTCTTTTGTAGGTGGCGATGGGAATATTCCACTCTGCGAATATTATACGCATGGAAACTAATATGTACGTGAAACGTAGTACCAGGGAAGAATATTACACCCACGGTGATTAAACAACAGGTGTTCGTTAAGAAGCACGTCGGTGAAATAGAAAGGTTATTTATCGTGTTCTACATTACATGCAAGAAAAGTTCATTACGCACACCTATGCTTTCAATAGTAAGCATCGCTAATTTTACTTATGAATGCATCCGTGTGGAAAATTCAGAAATATAAACGACGAACACGTTTTGCAATAATAAACCACCTAGCAAGTCAGCTGGAGTTTAAATGGTAAGTTGACTTAATAGTAACTATTCAAATATACTAATAAAACAAGGTACTTATGTTAGTTTAAAATTTTTCGAAGCTGATCCGACAGGAAGCAAACGGTAGTTAACATAAAATATTACAGCAAAATTTTTTAAAATCCTTTATTAGACATAAATGATATCCATCTGAATATTTTCCTAGCATTTAATATCTTATCTTTTAAAAAATCACTTGTAGCTCCCAATTATAATAGTAAGGAATGTATCTTTAATTAGAGGAAGCTTAAAATATTTACAACAGTTTTTTTATGTGCTTTACTCCCAAGACTTATCAAATAGCTATTTAATTAGGGAGCAGGAATTTTCTCACTACAATTTATATAATAAAGAACGTGATTACTACAAATTGTGAATAATTTGTACTTATAGATCTGTACAGATACAACAAAGATACCCTAAGTGTTGGTTATTATGACACTATTTTTAAAACTAGTTTTAAGTATAGTTATTTATAGTACCAAACTTTCGTATAATGTTCAGTGTTAAAAGACAATGCCCTTACAAATTTTTTGAATACAAAGATACTAGTAGGAAACATCATAAACGGTCGATATTCATAGGATGCCCTGAAGATCATGGTGCAAACAAAATGGTACAGTATTCGAACTTTCCTTACCAAAATAACCCCATATACGGTTAATGAATAACCATTCTGACAGGGTCCGCTTGAAAAATGTTAGGCGAGCATTTTTCACAAAAATACACCCTCGTTCGGATGAGAGGTAAAATGGAGGTCCCGTGTGTGAGTGTTGTTACGCACGTTAAAGATCCCTACCTTGTTTGGAACAGCAAGGGTTCGGCAAAATTCCAAATTTTCTAGGTAAAAAAGAACTCGCTTCCTGCCCAATGTAGTACCTTCGGGTGGAGCATTGGGAAATCTCATGTATGGTAAGTGGTTAACCGATTAAAAGTCACAGAATTTTTGAAAGAAGGTAACCAATATTTTTGATTTGATAACACATTTTAAAGCTCTCTACTATGCTGACACTAGCAACTAGTGATGTAAAAATACAGTTCTTTTTTCAACGGTGAAAAAAAACATGATAAAATTTATGTTTTTTAATGAAGAAATATAAACAAGTATTAGATAATAAGAGCAAAGAGATAGCTGTAGGAGGGAACGTAGAAAATAGATGGAAAGAAATAAAACTGACTGTACATGATACAGCAATACAGACTATAGGTAAGAAAAAAATAGAAGCGAGAAAACCGTGGGTAACAAAGGAGATATTAGATTTAATAGAGAATAGAAGAAAGCTTAAACCTTTCAGAAAAGTGGATAGTGAAAGTAAGCAAAAGTATAATACAGTTAGAAATAAGATAGTACATGAGTGTAGAAAAGCTAGAAATAAATGGATGAAGGAGAATTGTAAGGGAATACAAGATGATTTGAGAGTAGGTAAGACAGACAGGGCTTACAGAGCAGTTAAAAAGTTTTTTGGGGAAGATAGGTGTTAGAGATTTAAATTTACTCGCTTGACTTTGCGTTGGTGGCGTGCCTAACGTTCATCTCATAAACGACACAGTCCACTGCGAATACTGTTAGCACGCGCAACGCTTAATGTGTTGTTATGTAAATACATTAATTTACCTTATTAAATGTATAAATCAAGTGTTTCTTTTATTGTGTGTTAACAATTCAGACCAGCTTGGTCATTTTGGTCATCTTCGGAGCCGCATTATGTTAGTAATACATAATTAATATAACAATACAATACGGGGTTCATTGGTAGTGATGAAACATTTCACTAGGCAGGCATCATTCACGTGTTCAAGATGGTACAGTTGTCCAGCATAGTTGCAGTCATCGCTTATGGAAATTGAGCTGCCTGTCGACTACATATCTGGTTGATTGTAAAATCATAACATTTGCGAGTAAGTTTCCTTTCTTTACTGAATTCCTTTAATATTTACCGAGCTTTTTGATCTGAAACAAAATGTCTGAGTTAAATTTATTAAACAGGAAAAGGGGTTGCTTGAAACACAGTTTAACAGCATTTAAAAATCATTTGAGCGGTGTTTTGGAGAATAAAATTGATAATCGGGTTGTAATTGAACTATCAGAGCGTTTAAACAGGTTAGAGGAGTATTTCAAGAATTTTGTGAAACACAATCTAATATTGAGGAGATTTGTGAGGAATCAGATTTGGTGGTACAATGTAAAGAACGGGAGATATTTGAAACCATGTATTTTGAAGCTACTTCACGAGCTAAATCAATAATTAACGATAATTCTATTAATAATGTTGATTGTGCCAGTGGCGGCTCGGTTTCTGAAAGGTCAGTGACGGGCCACCACAAAAAGGGTGTTAAATTGCCGGTTTTAGAAATTCCTAAATTCTCGGATCTTTAGAGCAATGGTGTGAATTTAGAGATACCTTTACATCGGTAATTGATTCAGATTCTTCACTGAGTGATATCCAAAAACTCTATTATCTTCGCTCGAGCATTACCGGCCTAGCGGCTCAAATCATTAGGGCTCTGCCTACCAGTGGGGCAAATTACAAAATTGCGTGGAAATTAATTTTAGAGAGATTTGATAACAAAAAACTGTTGGTAAACAACCACATAAAAGCGTTGTTTAATTTACCTAGAGTGAAAGGGGAAAATGCCTCCGATTTGCGTAAATTAGTAGATGAATTTTCGAAACACGTATTGGCTTTAGAGTCATTAGAGCAACCAATGGAACAATATTGGAATGCATTATTAATATATCTAATCGGTTCAAAATTGGATACACAGATTAAACGGGAATGGGAAATTTCAACGCTAACAGAAGAATTTCCTTCATATGCAGATATCAAAACGTTCTTAACGGGAAGATGTCAATTACTAGAATCGTTAGATAGCGATAATAAAAACCGAGTTGGAGTAAACCAAATCACGGAATAAGAGAAAGGATTTTAAATCAGATTCTACAATTACTTTGGTAACTACGGGTAATAAAGGCGGGTTTAAATGCAAATACTGTGATAGTGTTGATCATGCGATTTACAATTGTGGGTTATTTTAAAGCTAAATGCGCATGAACGGACTTCGGAAGCAAAATCTAAACGATTATGCTTAAACTGCTTAAAGGGGAACCATTTTTCGACAACTTGTAAATCAGGAACGTGCCGAAAATGTGGTAAACAGCATCATACGTTACTTCATTATGGGAAGAGCGTTAATTCGGAAGGGGAGACTCAAGTTAATCAAGGCAATGAGGGTAATACAAGGACAGTGGTCCAAAATAATACAGAGGTAATAAAGGTTAACTTTAGCCATGCAAATTGTTCTAAGGTGTTGCTATCAACTGCAATAATTAGAATAAAAAACGCGAACGGAATCTATGAGGTTTGTAGGGCTCTTTTGGATTCCGGTTCTGAAAGCAGCTTCATTACAACAGAGTTATGTCAAAGGTTAAGGTTACAGAGGTTTAAACAACAAATGGTTATAACGGGAATAAATCAGCATACGTCGAACGTTACAGAACAAGCTGAAATACAAATACAGTCGTGTCATTCGTCGTACAACAAAACTCTGTCCTGTTATGTGTTAGATAAAATTTCGGATAGGATACCAACGAAATCATTTGAGATAAGTGAACTGATTATTCCAAAGCGGGTAGTACTTGCAGATCAGAGTTTCAATAAAAATAATGAGATTGATGTGTTAATCGGAGCTAACATATTCTGGGAGTTGTTGTATCCGGAGCAAATTCGGGTAAATCAGTTACAGCCAATACTACAAAACACGAGATTAGGTTGGATTGTTGGAGGGCCATGCCCAATCAATATCAAAAAGCCACACAACAGTGTGCAATTTTGCAAAACCATTAATATTCAGCAGCAACTCAGGAGTTTTGGGAACTAGAGGAGTGTCAAGGTCATCAGACTATTGACAACAATTCGGAAAAGTTTTGCGAAAATCATTTTCAGAAAACAATTGAGAAAGCGGATACAGGTCATTACATTGTTTCAATACCCTTTATTGAAACTGAACCGAAATTAGGGGATACGTATACAACGGCATGCACTAGATTTTTCAGATTGGAAAATCAGTTTGCTAAAAATGCGAAACTTAAGCAACAATACACAAGTTTTATGCGCGAGTATGAGTCACTAAATCACATGACTGAAATTACATTAACAAAAACTAACATTCATGACGGATATTATTTACCACATCACGGGGTGATAAAGGAAACCAGTACCACCACAAAATTACGCGTAGTATTCGATGGTTCCTGCAAAGATACAAACAACGTGTCTCTAAACGATACGCAATATGTGGGTCCTACAATTCAGGACGATCTTGTGGCAATTTTGTTGCGCTTTCGGAGACATCGTTACGTAATATCAGGAGATGTGGAGAAAATGTACAGGCAGGTGTTAGTTAAGGCGGACCAGAGAAAATATCAAAGAATTATATGGCGTGAAAATAATACAGATGATTTAAAGTACTATAATTTAAACACGGTGACTTATGGGACTGCATCTGCCCCATATCTTGCTGTAAGGGCTTTGCAGCAAACGGTGTATGATTATCCAAATGTGAATCACGATGCGAAACAGGCGATCTTACATGATTTTTATGTAGACGACCTATTAAGTGGGTCAGATTGCAAACAAACGGCAACGGAGTTATGTCGGAACATAAGGGATGTACTACAATTGGGTGGATTTCCGATTCGGAAATGGGTTTCGAACGATGCGGATATCTTACAATACGTCATAACTGAATCAACGGGTACACAAAATGCGATTGTTATAGGCGATAATTCAATACACAGAACATTAGGTCTGTGTTGGGATTTTAGAAAGGATACTTTAATGATTAGTGTGGGTGAAATTCATATTAAATCCAGTGTTACAAAAAGGGACATGTTATCAGTTATCAGCAAACTATTTGATCCTTTGGGTTTAATTGGGCCATGCATTATTGTTGCAAAAATTTTGATTCAAAGTTTATGGAAAACCCAGTTGGGATGGGATGAGGTAATACCGCAACAATTATATGCGCAATGGAGGAAACTAATAGAGAGTCTGCCAACGTTAAATAATTTACAAATTCCGAGACATGTACCGTGTGGAAGCAGTGATAGGCTTGAGTTGCATTTATTTTCAGATGCATGTAAAACGGCTTACGGTGCGTGTGCATATATCAAGACAGAAATTGACGGTTCGATTTCCACACGATTGTTATGTGCGAAATCAAGGGTAGCTCCTATAAAGGAAATTACAATACCACGTCTTGAATTATGCGGAGCATTATTGGCGGCAAAATTAGCAGACAAAATATTGCATTCGTTAAATATAAATTTTGATCGAATATTTTTCTGGTGCGATTCAACAATCGCGCTTGCATGGATTAGACTTCCGTCAAATAAATTAAAGGAGTTTGTGGCACACCGAGTGACACAAATCCAAAATCTCACTAATACATCTGATTGGCGATATGTTCATACTAGTGAAAATCCTGCTGATATAATTTCGAGGGATTGGTTCCAAGCGAGTTATTAAAATCATCCATGTGGTGGAATGGACCGGTATGGTTATCACTACCTGAGTCAGAGTGGTCATTTTCGGTTGAAACCGAGGAGTTTGTTGACGCGGTGCCTGAAATCAAAGAACGAGTAACACTAATAGCAATAAAACGCGAAGAAATATTTCTATTCAACCTTACATGGTCATTACATAAACTACAAAAATTGTAGCGTGGTGTATGAGATTTGCAAATAATTGCAGATCACGCGATGGGTGTATTACGGGTAAATTAACGATTAATGAATTAGATTTAGCTTTAAAACGTCTAGTTCAAATTGCGCAACGAGAGAGTTTCATAGAAGAAATCGAATGGGCAAAGGGAAATTCTAAGGCAAATGTTACGGGTTCATGGATGAAATTGTCTCCATTTTAGATAACTACAATTTACTTCGGGTTGGAGGAGATTAAAAATTCCCATTTTAGTTTTGACAAAAACATCCGTTATTATTAAGCGGTAAACACATATTATCAAAAACTATAATGGAAAGCGAACATAAACGATTATTACATGCGGGGCCACAATTGTTACTGTCCTCCACTAGGGATCGATTTTGGATTACAGGAGGTCGGAATCTTGCTCGGGCAACAGTACACCATTGTGTTACTTGTTACCGGGTCAAACCAGTTCCGTTGAGTCAAATCATGGGTCACTTACCAGAGAGTCGCGTAACACCCATGCATCCGTTTCACTCAGTGGGAATTGATTATGCGGGACCATTTCAAATAAAACACCATAAAACTTACAAAAGTAAATCATCAAAATTTCATATATCACTGTTTATATGTTTTACCACCAAAGCTGTCCACCTCGAGCCAGTAAGTGATCTTACTACACAAGCATTTATAGCAGCGCTACGCAGATTTGTAGCACGCAGGGGAGTTCCTACACACATATATTCAGATAATGGAACAAATTTTCAGGGAGCACAGGCTGAGTTAAGGGACTTGGGAGATTTTTTACAAAAAAACGAAACGGAAATAATCACTAATGCAAGGAGAGGAATTTCATGGCATTTTATTCCAGTAAATAGTCCTCATTTTGGCGGACTTTGGGAGGCGGGAGTTAAATCTGCTAAACACCATCTCAAACGAGTATTTCTGAATTCATTAGTTACTTTTGAGGAATTTTTAACAGTTTTGAATCAGATTGAAGGGGTTCTAAACTCCAGACCGCTACATCCTTTATCATCATCACCTAATGATTATGATCCATTAACTCCTGCCCATTTCTTACTCGGTAGAAAGGCTACTACTATACCAGATCCAAATGTTACCGATGTGCCAATTAATAGATTATCGCGTTATCAATATTTACAACGATTAGTGCAACATTTTTGGCGAATCTGGTCACGAGACTACATATCAGAATTGCAGCAAAATGCAAATGGTCTAAAGAGCGCAATAACTGCAAGGTCGGTGATTTAGCATTAATAAGAGATGACAACTTACCTAGTTTCAAATGGAAGTTGGGTCGTATCATCGAACTTCACCCAGGCAGCGACGGACGAGTGCGAGTTGTGTCATTGAAGGTTGCGACATCGGTGGTGAAACGTGCCATTACGAAAATTTGTGTCTTACCTATCGATGAACCTGAAAGGAAATAGTGAAATTTTGTGTTAAAATGTTGAATTATTTACATTATTACTTATCATTTATTTGTTTGAGTTGAAGTTGATACATACCTTTGTAGTTGTTGATAATCACTCATTTATTATTAATTGTGTAATACTTATTATTTGTACTTATTTAAATTGAGTTATTGAAATACTATTTCAACAGGGGGAGTATGTTAGAGATTTAAATTTACTCGCTTGACTTTGCGTTGGTGGCGTGCCTAACGTTCATCTCATAAACGACACAGTCCACTGCGAATACTGTTAGCACGCGCAACGCTTAATGTGTTGTTATGTAAATACATTAATTTACCTTATTAAATGTATAAATCAAGTGTTTCTTTTATTGTGTGTTAACAATTCAGACCAGCTTGGTCAATAGGAAAAAATATAATGGTATTAGAGACGAGAATAATGAGCTTCTAATAAATAAAGTTGAGGTAGCTGATAGATGGAAAGATATTTAGAAGATTTATATAAAGGAGACGATATGGATGAGTTAGAGAACGACCAAGACGAGGATGTAGAAATAGGGTTCTCAATATTAAGAGAGGAATTTGATAGAGCTGTTCAGAATCTTAAATTAAATAAAGCGCCAGGGATAGACGATATTCCCGCAGAATTAATAAAATATGCAAGTCAGAAAACTTTAGACAGATTATATGAACTAGTGAATGTAATATATGACACAGGTGAGGTTCCAATAGATTTCGAAAAAAAATATTATTATCCCAATCCCAAAAAAGTCAGGAGCTGATAGGTGTGAGAATTTTAGAACTGTTAGTTTAACTTCTCATGCTTCCAAAATACTAACAATAATAATTAAAAATAGAGTAGAAGCTTTGACTGAGAATTATTTAGGCGAAGACCAATATGGTTTTCGTAAAGACAGAGGGACTAGAGAACCGATACTAATGATTAGGGTAATTATCAAAAAAAAGGTTACAAAAAAATAAAAAGACTCATTTCGCGTTTGTAGATTTAGAAAAAGCATTTGATAGGCTTAATTGGATTGTTATGTTCAGGGTTTTGCAAAAAGTAGGAATCTCTCATAGGGATAGAAAAATTATTTACAGTCTATATAAAAACCAAAGCGTAGTAATTAGATTTGATGGAATAGATAAGGAAGCTAAGATTAGAAATGGTGTTAGGCAGGGTTGTATACTGTCTCCCTTGATTTTTAATGTTTATATTGAGGAAGCTTTAAACTTAGCCAGAGAGAGAAAAGAGATAGGTATTAGTGTACAAGGACAGAAAATAGACATGTTACGTTTTGCAGATGATATAGCCATTATAGCAGAGTCTAGAAAAGAGTTAGGAGAGTTTTTAAATATTTTAGATGAGATACTACGGAGTAACTATAGTATGAGAATTAACTCAGTAAAGACAAAGATAATGACAAGTGAGTTACAGCCTAGTTCTAAACCAAAATTAAAAATAGGTAATACCGAGTTAGAGGAGGTAGATGAATTTTGCTATTTAGGTAGTATAATTACAAAGGATGGACGTAGCAGAAGGGATATAGTAGCTAGAATAGCTCAAGCTAGAAAAATGTTTTTAAAAAAGAAAAACTTACTAATAGCTAATAGTATTAGTTTAGATAATAGAAAAGTTTCTTAAAGTCGTACGTATGGAGCGTTCTACTATACGGTAGTGAGACTTGGACAATTAAAGAAGTAGATAAGAAAAGATAGAAGCTTTTGAAACTTGGTGTTATAGGAGAATGTTAAAGATTAGTTGGACAGATAGAGTAACAAACGAGGAAGTTTATAGAAGAATAGGTGAGGATCCCTGTATGTGGAAACAATTGAAGGTCAGGAGAGATAGAATGATAGGGCACCAGTTAAGACATGAGGGACTATTTAGTAAAGTCTTAGATTATAGACTACCAAATAAAAATAGAGTAGGAAGGCCTAGACAAAGCTATATTAGTCAAATTATTAGAGATTTAGGTTGTGAAGGCTATGTAGACCTTTTTAGACTAGCGCAGAATAGAAAAGAATTTAGAGCTGCGTCAAACCGACTTTAAGTAAGTTCGAAAACAAAACAAAAAAAAAATAAAAATCAGTTAACTAAATGTCACCATGACATAACTCACAATTAGTTAGCGGTCTGGCATGTTGGTAGCGTTTCGTTGCTTAAGCCTTACCATAACATATAATTTAATAAACGTCACCATGACATAACTCACAATTAGGTAGCGGTCTGGCATGTTGGCAGCGATTCGTTGCTTAAGCCTTACCAAAACATATAATTTAACACTTTTCCTTTTGAAGCGGATAACCAGGTTATATTTCATTTCCTTATAAATGGTAATCATGTAAACATGTTAGATTTCTTTAACAACCATCAGGTTGCTAATATCTATGTAGAGTCAGCTGGATAGGAAAAAGATAGAAGGATATAGGAAGACCTAGACCAAACTATATTAGTCAAATTATTAGAAATTTAGGTTGTGAAGGGTATGTAGAGCTTTTTAGATTAGCACAGATTAGAAAAGAAGTTAGAGCTGCGTCAAACCGACCTTAAGTAAGGTCGAAAACAAAATGATGATGATGAATGAAGAAAAATCAAACCTGTTTTTTTTTCACTTTCACCAACAATTTACTATTTAATGTGCCTATGAAAATTAGTTGAACCTAAAGAGTGCAATTTTTCACTATATTTAAGACTAGAGAATATCATTGTGTAGACGCACATTTTACGATAGAGGGCAGCTCTATCATCAAAACTATTAAACACGATTTTGCAGTCAGTCAGTGGAGTTTACTTGCACTATTATAAACCAGTATTTAATTACCTTGTCATAAACGAGCTTACGTTATCTTTAAAGACATGATAAAATTCGCAGATACGCCCACTTAGAACTTCCTTCGAGACCGCGCGTATACATAAAACAGAGTCACTAGCATTCAGCTTTATTATTTGGTTTGATTGTACATTTTATTTACAAGAAGATGCATTTTTTACTTTAATGATCATTCTTTACTATTTCATTATAAATTGGTATTTATAATATTTTAAAATACACTGAGTGTCAATTGAAATATAAATCGTTGGGAATTATTCCATTATGAAGAACTAAAAAGTAGATTTAGTTATTTCATTACCACTAATTGAACAAAGATAGATAATGTTAACGCTAAAACGCAGCACCATATGTGTCATTTCTTATTTTATAAAAATGAGAAACAACTAAATTGCATGAAATATCACTAACTACATATTTAGGCATAAACTTTTGTTGATGTATGTTACTTGTATAGCAAATTTCAGTCATATTTGCATCACTGCGCTACAGTGATTGTCGGTATTAATTTAAATGGGCTAAAACCAAAATCGGCGTGACTCAGTTTTCTTAAACTTGCAAAAAAATTGATTCAGTTAACCTAACAGTTGTGTGGATGTAAATGCAACATATTTCTCGTTAACCGAACGAGTAGAATTTTTTATTTTGGGATATCGGGTGGTGATGCGAGATTCATACTTTATAATTTATATAGGGCCCCTAGGCGGCAGCGTCCCCAATGCTCTACCTGAAAGTACTACATTCGGTTTTTTCGCGAAAAAAAGGTTCCAACAAACAAGTGTTTTTACGTATTTTCAAGTATCGTTTTTCAGGCGAAGTTGTCCTTTTGGAACAACTAGAACACTGTTCAACGAGGATCCAACCTTTGATTTCTGAAAAAAGGGGTGCTAGTATTAAAATGAGTTTTTCCGCTTATTCAAGAAATCGTTTGGAATAAAATAATATTGATTAGGAACAAAGTAGCACAACGTTAGAACAATCTGGAACAACTTTCAAAATCATAATTTTTAACAAACGAGGTGCTATGTTCCCACATTGATTCTACGCTACACATATAACATGGGGGGGATATTATTGAACACTTTTGGATGCTCTTTCTATCCCAATGTATAAAAATGTTAAAAAAAGTTTTTAATCATGTTTACAAGCCAAGGTTAGTTTTCGCTTTTTGCATTGTAGGTCTACGCAAAATTTAGAACGCGAAGACAAAAGAACACGAATAAGTATGCAAAAATTGGAAAGTGTAAAGGACTTTATGGTATTAATTTTTTTATGTAGAATCGCTCTTCCTAATATCGACGCTTTATTTCCGGACACCCTGTTAGGTTAGCCATGCATTGTATTTCAAGAAAGCTGTAGGACTAACGATACATTAGCTTCCCGTCAGTTACCGGCTGGTGTTGATTTGATTGACTTGGAATCAGTTTGTAATGAGAGCAACATAAGTATTGCAAATAGCTCTTGTAATCCTTTCAACCTATGGGGACCGGGAGCCGAATTTAATGAGTATGGAAAATCCTCAGTAATAATTCAATTTTATAATATTGTATATAGAATTATGGCGGAGGAACTTGCAATTGAAAAGGAGCCGCTACAGTATAAAGTTGAAGGCAACAGGATTGTGGACATCACTTACCTCTTGCAGAGGACACTGTTACTTGCAGACTCATGCGCGTGTATGCACTGCATGTAACTTGTTTCTTGAGAAAGAAAAAAGAAATGGCCTTAGTAGTATTCTGTTATTAAAATGCAATACATGCGACAAAACATATTCATGTTCCACAACTATAAAAAATGCACATTTAAACCATGCAACAGTATCGGGAACTTTGTCGACTGGAAGTACCTTTACCCACATGGAAGAATTTTTGTCAATTTTGCATATACCTTGTATGATGAGTAACAATCATTTTTATTCAATTCAAGAAACTTTGCGCCAGGTAAAATATACATTCATAATTTACAAAGCAAAAATATTACAAATGTGTTCAAGTTTTAGAGCGATAGTAGTATACTTTCAATGGAACGAGCTGATGAGGAAGAAAAACACATTGCATTGGAAAATGGTGATATAGATGACGACGGAATTCTTTGGATAACTGTTTATCTAGATGGCAGATAGGCCAAAAGAAGCTATGGCCAAAATTATGATTCTGCTTCTGGATTGGTATTCGCTATGATAGTGACATTAGTATATATTGTAATTTTTATTGAAATTTTAGGCAGTTATTGTCAAGCAGAAAACAAAAAGGTTTTATATTGTAGCAGGCTACTATTAACGCGTTTCACTAATTTAGAACAAGTAGTAACAAAAGTCTTTATTACTCACTATTTACAAGTCTAATTAACAGTATATGCCTTATTTATAGATGTTTTCAGTCCAATTAACAATGAAGCACTATCACACTAATGCTATTTACAAGCATTAATATCTATAAAACTAAATCATTAACCATAAGTCTTCTTAACAACACTAACACTACTATAATTCATTTATTACACTTTTGTCTATTTATGTACAAGCTGGCGGTACAATATACACGTTCACATAACACAAATTTATATTTACTATAGGACTTTCAAAAGCGTAAGTAACTAACTTTACACGATATGATTTATAAACGACATTTGGATATAGACCAAGACTGTACTTCATCAGCGGTCTATATATACCCCGAATTAAAGAAATGATTTATAATCTGGTACATGCTGGAACATTCTCGATTCCTGGAGAATGCACTTCGGTAATGCAGCTTGTGTGTTTGACGGGTTGCCTAACAATAGTTCGTAACAATATGTTGGTGTTCGGAATAAATTTTGTATAATTTGTAAAAAAACATGCGAATAAACATCAACATGTCTGTTTTAAAAATTGGGAAGAAAGTTCGACAGCAATGGAAGCCGATGTAATTGTGGAAGATTTTATTCGAAGCATTGACCATCATGGGGTACGTTACAAGCGATTTATAGCTGACGGCGATTCGAGCGTCTATGTGAAAATTCATCAAAATGTTTCATATGACAACAAGGTAAAGAAATTTGCAAAAATAGTATGCACAGGGTATATTAAATGTAGTAGTTTTGAATTTGTAACCTTCTTTTGAGATATTTGAAGTTTCTCGGGCAATACAATACTACTCTATTTAATACACTCTATATAAAGCACCAGAAATTGTATTTCCATTCTGTAGGTTCAAAAAATAGAATGTACAAATCACCTGATAAAAAACTTCGGCAAAAGCTTGTACGCTGTAAAAAAAGATATATAAGGCGGCTCCGTGGCGTAGTGGTATGTGTGTGACTACTACGCCCAAGGTCCCGGGTTCGAATCCCGACACGGTCCGCTTGAAAAATGTTAGGCGAGCATTTTTCACAAAAATACACCCTCGTTCGGATGAGAGGTAAAATGGAGGTCCCGTGTGTGAGTGTTGTCACGCACGTTAAAGATCCCTACCTTGCTTGGAACAGCAAGGGTTCGGCAAAATTCAAAATTTTCCAGGTAAAAAAAACTCGCTTCCTGGCCAATGTAGTACCTTCGGGTGGAGCATTGGAAAATCAAATGTAATGTAAAAAAAGATACGAAATAATTTTTTGTAACTGTAAGAAAATTGTTGACAGCAACAAAAATTAAAGAGTTGCAAAACATTGCTCAAAAAGCAATACGGGGCTTTGCCTTGCCTAATTGAAGATCTAAATTTTGGACAACGGCATATTTTTGGGAACTATATCAAATGCAAAGATTATTTTTGCGATAATGTGTGTGCAGTATTATCTGATGAATGCAATTTAGTACGTAATGTTGAGCTTGAAAAAAAACATAATTATTATTACCAGGTACTTTACATTAAGGCTTTTAAAAATGTAATTGTATAAATTAAATGTTTATAGATTAAGGGCAAACCTCGTATCTCGAAAAGGGTCATATGTTATTTTGCTGTGTTTGTTAGCAATGAATTGCCGTTGTACATCGAGAAAATAACACGCGATGACGATTTGTGGACAAAAACAATGCTTCCAAAATTAGAGTCTTTTTATATGAACCGTGTTTTTCCGGAAATCGTACACGGGAACTTAAAAAAAAGAGGAAGATGTGTTGATCTCGATTATATAGGGAATGCTCAAAAACTGAAACGGTTAGCAAAGTATAATATATCCTTCAATATTTCTTTCATATATTTTTAAAAAATTTATTTTTTAGAAAAAAAGAAGATACGTTTGATTAGTGAATATTGACGTAGTGGACTAGGCCTACATGGGGGATACTACTTGTAAAAAGAAGCGCGCCGAGTACTCTACCTCTATCGCATATATTTTCGGCGTTAAGTGTTTTAACAAAAGGTGGTGTGGAAACGGGTATGGTTATATTGAATGATTATGTGCAAAATAAAAATCGTGTACGGGTGTATTAAGTCGAAATTGTTGATAATATCAGTATACGTTGTTATTCTGTGTATGCCTTTGGATGTGATAATTTGTATTTAATTTATGTATTTGAAACTTGCTAACGTTTCTGTTGATTTTTGAGAATATATGTAGAAATATATTTATATATACCTAATAATGTGATTATTTATAAAAATGAGGTCTTTGAGTTGTTGGATTGGCCGAAAATAGACGTGCTCTGATTGGCTAAAATCCTATCAATTTTCAATTTTCAGTTATAAATAGAATGGTGCATTACTACATATTCTGACATAAAACGGTTTCTTATTTAAAAATTTCGACAATATGCACCTATTTAGAAGTCGTACCAAAAACTTTATTTTATACTATAGTTATCGAACAAATCCATTTTCATGAAACTCACTTTTATTGTAAACTACTGCAGAAGTCAACTTTCCGACAAATTTTATTCTTCGCTGACAAACTTCAGAGTATGCACTAAACAAATGTACAAATCTTAATAAGAACAAACTGCCACACTAACAAAAGTTATATTCTTGCAAAATTTATAACATAAACATTACATGCACCACAAAATCTCGAACAAACTTCACAATAGTCGATGCATAAAGCACAGCCACGGCATTTGTGTTAGTTAGTCTATCGCCGCTTTTTATTGATGATGCCAAGGTACATAATGTCACAAATAAAGCGTCGCAGTTTTGCATTTCGATTAAAAATCTATTTAAAAGGGCATTTTCAAAAACTTAACTTATTCATTTTCATCTACAAACACATTCACACACACACACACACGCAGGAACACTATACAAGAAGAATTCGAACAATAGACCACACACAAACAAATTTACAGCTCCCGCACGGAAAAGAACATTCTTGAAAAACCTATCAAACATGCAACAATACACATGGGGTCATGGACACCTAAAGACAACATTTTTCATAAATTTTACCTTTCCATTCGGATCTACACATCCAAGAAAAGGATATAAAAGAATCAGAGTATAGAACTGTATACAAAAACACATTGCAGCGCCGCTTAGAAAACATTTCTAAATTAGATAATAAGAATATTGCTTGCACAATAATTTTGCGCCATATAAAAATGTCAGAAACGAATAAATTCATTACCACGAATATACAGGTTTGGGATAAAGTATGGAACCAAGTGAATATCTTTAAAACGAAAAGGACGATATTTATGAAACTTTGTAGATAAATGCAATGAGGCAAAATGCATCTGATATGATCTTTTTTGTTAATAATGTACTTCCGGTTTAGCCGGGAATGCTTTCAATTTGTTTTATTTAAATGGGACACCCTGTATATTTTTGCAGATCTTGATAGATCTTGTTATTTCGAATTCATACATACCAGGGTTAATGGAAATAATCTGTAAAAACAAGATACTAAAGCACTTTACATTTACTCAATAATAAATTTTATTTATAAGATTAACGAGAATGAAAATAATATTGAATTTAATTTAAACAAAATCATTTTAAATGTTCAAAATGCTCGCCGTTTACTTCCTGACAATATGCAAGTCTATTAATAAATTTCTGAATTACTCTTTCCAAGACTTCTCCATGGATGAGTTCACATTCATCGATGATTCTTTGTTTCAATTCCTGCAGGAATGTTGGTCGTCTAACGTAAACATGTGATTTCAGGTAACCCCAAAAAAAGAAATCTAACGGACTGCGGTGTGGAGAACGAGCAGGCCACTCTACAAATCCTCTACGTCCAATCCATCGATTTGGAAAATTTGCATCTAAAAAATTCAAAACCCGCCTATCATAGTGAGGAGGCGCTCCATCTTGTTGAAACCAAACATTTTGTGATAACTGCCCATTTTGATGGAGTGCAGGAATAATTTGGTTATTTAGTAAATCTAAATACTTGTCACCATTCAAGTTTCTGTCTATAAAAAATGGGCCTATAAGCCTATTTTTCACAATTCCCATCCAAACATTCAGCTATTGTGGATTTTGGGTATGGGCTTCATAAATCCAATGAGGATTCTCATTTGACCAATACCTTGAGTTATGGCGATTAACTGTTCCATTTAAACAAAAAGTTGCCTCATCCAAAAACACTACATTATTTGCAAAATGCTCGTCGACATTACAGATGTCCATCACTCGTTCGCAAAACTCCAGCCGTCGGTCAAAATCATCATCAGACAATTCTTGAACTAATTGTATTTTATACGGATGATATTTTTCACTTTTTAATATCTTTCCTACAGAACGTCGACTTATACCGTGGTTTAGTGCCAAATCTGTGGTAGAAGTTTGAGGTGATTCCTTTAATTCAATAGCAATGTTTTGTCTAATAGCTTCGTTCGTTGCGGTCTGTGGTCTTCCAGTTTTTGGCAAATTTTGGACCATCCCTGTTGCATTAAAACGTTGTAATGTTTTAGTAACTGTTGAACGTGATATAGGATTTCTTTCAGGATGCAAATCATTAAAAATATGACAAACTTCTTCCCTAGTTCTAACACAATTGCCAAAACCAATCATCATTAATATTTTAATTCGATCTTTCTCACTTAAATGTATCATTTTTAACCGTACAATTTATTAAAGTAAATTACAATTAACTTGACAGTTTGTCTTGACATTTTTCCAACAGCTACTTTACTAAAGAGTACACGTTTAATACAAAGTAAACATCAATTTGCTAATCTAAATGGTTTTTATTCTAATGCGTAAAAACTTAAAAGTGATTGTACTAAAGTGCATTAGTATCTCGTTTTTACAGATTATTTCCATTAACCCCGGTACGTATGAATTTGTAATAACAAGATCTATCAAAATCTGCAAAAATATACAGGGTGTCCCATTTAATTAAAAAAAATTGAGGGAATTTCCGGCTAAACCGGAAGTACATTATTAACAAAAAAAAATCACACCAGATGCATTTTGCCTCATTGCATTTATCTACAAAATTTCATAAATATCGTCCTTTTCGTTTTAAAGATATTCACTTGGTTCCATACTTTATCCCAACCCTGTATATTATTCAACGAAAATTGAACGCGTAATTATCAATTTTTATTGGTCTAAGATATTGATCAAATAAGCCCTTCTGGGAAGTCCCTCAGTGTGGTAAGTTGTTAGGAAAGACTTTTATAAACCATCAAGCAAGCATTGGCAAGAGGTACGGTGAGGCAATACCGGCGTTACGAGGGGAGATCGGGGGTTCGTATCCAGATATTTTTAATCGAGCTAATAATAGACCGCAGGAGCAGCAGGGAGAACGAGATAATGTTTATCGAAATGCGCCGGGGGGAGATAAGGAGAGAAACAGAGTAGTTGCAACGCTGTTTAATCGTTGTAACGAGGATTTGGCAGTGGATGAACAAGAGGAAGGAGAAGGAGATATTGTTCTGCCAGTCATAGAATCTAAAGTGCAAGGGTTCGAAGTTAATGTTTTAGTTGATACCGGCTCAATGATGAGCTGCATTAGCGGAGAACTCTTTGAAAAATTTTAGAAGGGGATCCTAAAATTCCATTCTTGCATGCTTCGGGTGTAACGGTTTATGGGGCATTACAGGGCTAGGGTCAAATAATAAAACAACAGGATTATTTAGATTTTGAAATTAATGGAGTATGGTTGGGATTTGCGTGTATTGTAGTTCCAAAATTAATTAGAGAAGTGATACTGGGCTGCGATTGGATGACGCAATTTGCGGTCCGTATGGATTTTGAAAAATTTTTGTTAACAAGCGAATTTGAGGGGAAAAATGTAGGATAAAATTGAATAAAACGTGTATAGGGAAAGATATAAAAGCAGAAGTGTATGAGGTAAGGATAGAGAGTGAGGATATAGTGAGGAATGGTCAAAGACAAAGCTGTTCGGAAGAAGATATGTGGGAGGTTGTTCAAAGGGCCGAAATATTTAACCAAACTAAAAAAGAAAAATTATTTTTGTTGTTAGAAGCTTATAGCACAGTATTTTCGGAACAACCGGGTCTTATGCGTGGTTATGAGCATTCTATTATCATGAAGGACAAGACCCCTTTTTATTTGAAAAGCTATCCCGTGCCGTATGCCTACAAAGGGGAGGTTAGAAAGCAAATCGTGGAGATGATGTCATGGGGCGTTATTGAAAAAAGTCAGACGGAATATGTAAACCCACTGGTGGTCATTAAGAAGGCGGATTCGTCGGTGCGGGTGTGTATGGACGCCCGTCATTTGAATTTAAAAATGGAAAGGAAACGAATTTATGTTTCAATTTGTAGCTCACCAGTTTTCGTCAAATCTTGATCTTACGACTTCTTATTGGCAGATTCCCAAAGGGCCGTGTGAATTGGTTTGTGTAGACCTTATTGGTCCGTTGCCGAAAGGTAGAGGTGGAGTGGTACAGTTATTGGTAGTTGTAGATGGATTCTCGCAGTTGGTAAAACTTTGCCCACTTCGACGGGGAACGGCTAGAAGTATTGTGGGTTGTCTATTAAATAAGTATATTCCGGAAGTAGGGCAACCGAGTGCTATTCTCAGCAATAATGCTAATGCTACGCGATTTACGGGGAAATTATGGAACAAAACGTTGGAGGAAAAAAGGAATGAAGATTGTTTATACGTCGGTTTATTTCCCCCAAGGAAACAATACGGAAAAAACAAATAAAGAGGTTGTTCGACTTTTACGTGCGTGCTGTAATGAGCATCATTCGAAATGGGCTCAAGTAGTAAAGGAGGTTTGTAAGTGTCTGAACGAAGCCATCCACAAAATTTTAGGGTGTACCCCCAATGAGGTTCACTTTGGGATATCGCGAAAGAATCAATTTGTTAAGAAAAAAAAATTTCCGGGTATTCCTACAAAGGTGAAGGATTTTTGTTTGTTGGCGAGGGAAAAGTTGCGCACTAAGGCAGAGCGTAGAAGGGCTCTCTATCAGAAAAGGATTGGTCGGCTAACTGCTTTTAAGCAAGGGGATGAGGTACTGATGCGGTCACAACTCCAGTCCTCTCTAGACAATAAAACAATTAAGAAATTTTTTATACTTTTTAAGGGTCCTGCTAGCGTTGTTAGGGTAATTAACCCAAACTACTACGAGATTAAAGATGACGCTACGGGTTTGTCTTTGGGAGTCCAGGATATTGTTAATTTGAAACCCTATGTAGTACCGGCTGACTTCGTCGTGCCTAGGGGTAGGAAAATGAATTAGTAACCGTTAGTTATCTAATTAATTTGGGGGGTGGTGAGCCAGACCCGACCCTGGATTATAATTTAGTTGTTAAATATTATATTTTTATTGCCTTCTATTGCTTTTCCTCGAATCCCAGCATTGGAATTTGCAGGCTTGTTATAGATAATACCTTAGCGTTTAAGCGGAAAACCCGGGCTTGCGGTTTTAATGTGGAGCATTGGTCGTCTGTCCGCATGTGCGCGAGGGTACGGGGTGGTAGTTACATCCAGGGTGTTGAGAGAATAGAATGTTAAAAGGATCACTAGTGTAGCGTGTAAAAATGTTCAGTTGTAACGATTTGGCATAAAGTAGAGTGCCTTCTACTTTTAGTTTTGAGTTCTAAAGCGTATTCGTATAAGTACAGTGGTCTAGAACTAGTAGTGCTTCTCAACAAGAGGTCAAGAATTTATAAAGGAAGTAGCGCCATTTGGAATAAGTAAGCAGCGATTTTAAAGCAACGCGAATGCAGGTATTTCTACCTTTTTTATAGTTGATAAGTTTGAATGTGCGTTGGTTACAAAGTATTTGCTTATTAAGTAGAGTGTTTGTCTAGAACGTAGACACGCAAAGTGACGCGTCATTGTGTATTTTGTACATTTTGTATACAAATTTTTGTGTCGGTTTACTGGGCCCTCGGCGAATAGAACGTTCTCGGCCGCAAAGCAAGTGTTTGGTACCAACGGATAATTTAGTGGGGTGGGAAGTTTAGATATTATTTACTTTTAAGGCTACTTTCTGTAATCGCAGGGTTAATGAATACTTCCTTGTCATTGCGATCTTGCGTTAGTAGAAATTAGATATAGGAGCTCTTAGGCTATTAAAACAAAGCGCGTTTAGTAACTGTTTTGGATACCTTACCGAAATTAATATTAAGTTTAATTCTAGAATTAGTTTAGTTGAGAAACCTTAGCTGGGCGGCATTTGTTTTTATCTTTGTGTAATTTGTGCTAATTTTGGTTACCGAATTAAAAGTAAATTAAGATGAAGTCAAGTTTGTTTTGGTTGTAGATTTCATGATCCTAAATAACCCTCGAAGAGAACCCATAAGAAACGAGTTAGCGAACCCCTGAGTCTAGTTCAACAGAATGCATTACCTAAAGATATAGACACCACAACATTTTTGTTAGATAAAACAACCCGAAGTAAGTTGCAATAAAAAGAAAATGCATAACCTTGGGTTGTGCATTACAATACCAAACTTCAAAATCAGTTTGTGATCCAAATATTTAGCTTACGTAGTTGCCTATAGTTGCTTTGAAACAAAATATAAATCTTCTACAAATACATCGTTCGTGCACCAGTAAAGAATACACCAGTCACCTTGTGAATAAAAACATCATTTTCAGGTGTGCATTAATCACATGTTTTCTTGTAACTTTCATATAATTATAGGCAGATTCTGGACTCTAAAATAACAATTAATAATAAGGTTAGATGAAATTAATGTTCTCATTTCCTTCATTTTTCAAATCTAAATTCAACTAACCATTTACGTTATTTCACGAAGACGTTACTAAAAAAAAATGGCGTAGTCAGAAGGTAGATCTGCATTATGCGTTACATTCATCTATCTAACATTAACGATGGGGCAATAAAAAACCAAGGAACATCCTACGCTTTTTTTTTATTTCAACATAATACTTCGGATTGATACTTACACTAGACAAAATCTGATCATACAATAGTTACTTAAATTTACGTTATTAAAAAACATACTTTAGAATAGCATCTGTCGCCTTTACACATGTTACATTTAATTCATAGTACAATATACAATCTTAAACTTTTAATCTTATAATTTTTGAATTTTATAGTGAATCACCTTTAAAACATCCCAATTACTTTCCAAACTAATCAAATATTTAAATACTAAGGATAAGTTTAAATTTACGAATCGTTCTATTAAACAAAACTGACAAAATCATTTCCACAATATATACCGTAAGTTAAAATTTCAATGGCACTAAATATGACTACAGAGTACATCATTCACCCAAGTTGCAAAGAAACTAATTACCTTATTATCTACAAAGCAGAATCAAAAACAACGTAATCAGCAGTTTTACTAAAAACTTGTTCAAAAGATCATTTAAAATTTAACACGTAGCGAGTCAATAATCTTCGTGATACAAAACGCAAATAATTGTCTATATCACAACAGGCAATATATTTTAAATTTGGGCATACATTTCAACTAAGCGAAAATGCAACTTAAATGCTTTCATTAAGCTATCCGCTTTAGAGGTATTTGCAGTATTAGCCAAGGTTACTAGAAAAGTTCAGAATTTTTAAAAATATTATTGGACGGCAACGATAATGCGCTATAAACGATGCTTAATTAATCACGTTTCAGGATACAGACTTTAGGTACAAATCCCACCCGAAGCCATTAATATCAAAAGCTTACACTCTAAATGGCTTAATGTTGCTACCAAGATGTGCTAGCAGAAAGTACTCGACGCAAACTGGTTGTCAAGCATATATTAAAAAGGAAACAAATAACTCTTTTGAGATACAGACAGGCATCAAGAAACACCTATGAATGAATATAGTAGGTAGGTTATCGATCCGAATAATTCTAAATCTTAAAATCTCGGAACAATTAGAAATAAAACATCTACATAAACAGAACAAACGCAAAGAGTTTATATTAGACAATGTAAAGAAAACCAGAGACGAATATTAATTTATGTGAAGAACGAACATTACTACGGCAATATCCTTAGAAATGACCGCAATAATTTATATTTGCCACATCTTCAAAGTGTTTAGCACGCATTAATTAACGAGTCTCTGGGTCAACAAATATACGTTTCTGTTCTATTTAAGGTGATAAGTTTGAATATTTATTTAAGTACAGACAGCGTGCGCCATTCCTTCGCAAGGACATAGAAAATGACTTTACTTGACCTACCTTGATGTGTAAAAGGGATCAGATAACCTTTTTTCCATCAACAAACGGTGTGTTTATAATATTTACAGTATCAGATTGTTAATACTTTTGATACGAACAGTTTTTATTTGTTCGGTATTTAGCTTTAGTTCTGTTATACCACTCCCAAATAAATCAAGGAGATCTGTAATTAGGGTTTGTTTTCCAACTAGATTACCAACCATCTTAAAATCTTTGCAAAGATTACACAAATATTCCACATCGTTAATATCTTTAAAAGTATTTTCATGTTGTCGTATAGTTCTTTAATCGAGTACGCAATTGGACGAAACAATATATACTGCTATTATGTAAAAGTGCACCTTAGCGTTTGTTTCAGTAGAATCTACAAAATTTCGCCATTGCTCTGAATCATAACTAACAAAATTAAGCCATGAAGGCTTTAAAATAAGCTATAAAAATCAAAACATAAAAATCATATTTTAAGTTCAATACTATCCGTTTCAAGGTTAAAAAAGCAAAGCCTGTACAGTACAAGAATTTGTTTGCTTAAAAAGGTCTCAAAACAATAAACCCTCGGCACGAATTAATTTTTATAATATTGGTTTGAGTTTGTCAAATGAAGTCCATGGTTTTCGAACGCGGCAATTTAAAACATTCTTATAGTAATACTAGACGGACAAATTTTACAACAAAGAAAATGCCCTTACTTAATATATATCTTTGTTAAATGTAAATTCAGGAGTAAGTTTGTTACGAGCGTTTGAAGCATTAAGTTTTTGAATTTGGAATTGCCCAAAAAGGGCGGGTATTCCGTAACAAAATAAGGATGCACCCGTCAACTACAGTGGTGCGGGAGTGAGTTCCTATAGTACCAAATGACAGAAAAATACAAATTTGCGTAATGATCGAAGTTTCACTTAAGTTCGACTTCAAGCTACGTTAATACAATCACTTACCCTGATATGTTTTCAATTCGTCAAGTTTAAAGGGCGCCAGCAACGCCTGGGTAAATAGGGATTCAGTTGGCCGACGTGTAAAACCGGGAACTGTTGATTTTCTTGGTGGAATGGAAAGAAATAAAACTATCGTCCACTCACAAAACATTATGTAAACATTAACAAAATGGAAAAAAAATAAAAAAATAAAAATGTACTTACAGTAATAGTTGGGTTAGTAGACTATAATTATCTCTAGGACAAAGTATATATATATATATATATATATATATATATATATATATATATATATATATATATATCAAACAAAAATTAATAAAATTCAATACAAATGCATTCTTAATACAGTTAACCTTATATCCAATTACAATTCCAGTTATACAGTTAATTTTTTTACAGTGTTATCTTACAGGTTTTAACTTCCATTTAATCAAGAAATCATCTCCTGTTTTGGGGCCTTAAATTTCAAAATATTCTGCTGGGAACAAACGGTCTCAATATAAATTTGTTTGTTGGTTTGTTGGATAGTTCATAGCTTATACAAAGAGCAAAAAAATAGAATTAGAGTAGGAACGTAGAGAAATAAATATTAAGAATGGGGTGAGACAGGGATGTGTCCTATCCAGGTTAATTTTTAACTTGTACATGTAAGAGGCATACTGTCAGATGTAAGAAAGCATTTGAAATTATTATACAGGGACAAAAGGTTGACATACTTAGGTTTGCGGATGATATAGCGGTATTAGCATCTAGCAAGGAAGAGTTAGAAGCAGCTTTTAATGAAATGGAAACAATTTTAACAGTGATCCGGTATGAAAATTAACTAAAATAAAACTAAGGCACTAGTATGTAAAGGGGGGGAAAATAAATCGAAAACCAGAATACAAATAGGGAACGAGAATTTACAAGAGGTTAAGGATTTCTGATACCTAAGAAGCCAAATAACACAGATAGAAAAAGTGCAAGACTATTGCATCCAGATAGTGAAAGATGTAGGTTGTGGGAGTTTCAGGGAAATGTGTAGGGTAGCTCAAAATAGGATGCAATGGGGATACGCGTCTAATCAGTTCCAGGACTGAAGACCTAATGATGATGATAATGATGATGGTTATGTTGTAAATCCAATCCGTGTACCATCACACGTACCCTCATTTATTATTTCATAATTTGTAAAGCATTTACTACAAACCCAAACCCATACTTCTTTTCTCACCCCACATCTGTTCGTATTGATGATTTGGAAGGAAATTGAATCTTTTTGTTCAAGTAACTGTCTGGTTATTTCATTTTCCCCACTTCTCTGTTTTAGAGGGATGCGTTTCTAATATATACAGCATGTGTGAGATGGTATGGTTTAGTTTTGTTTACCCCGCTATCTGTGATATAAGTAAATACATAAATGAATACAATGTTTACTGCGTAATTTAATTTCTACAAGTTTTATTAATTCAATTTTTCCTTTGTGTATTACTTTGTAAAATTATGCTTTCATTGCGTTTGGTATACATTGTAACTATCTGAAATTATGTCTGTAGGTGTATTATGAAATCTAATATTTCCAATGTAAAAAATGCTTTCTAAATACGTTGAGAAATATATTGAAATTTGTTTTCCTTTTTGGTGGTTTTTAAGATAATCAATGAATTGCAGTTTCATTTCAAATGTATTGTACAGAAATAATAGGTGATTTCTAAATTTATGATTTTTATGGAATCCTTATTTATTGCACTGGCTTATTAAACATTATTACACTGAAATCAAAATTACGCAGGGTACTTTAGTAACAAGTTGTTCGTTTTAAATTTCTTACCCGCGTTCTCATCTGATTTGTATTTCTCGTAACGCCAGATAGATTTTGGGTCCCTAAAAGCGTTTTTTTAAAAAGTTTTATTCAAGAACTACAACTATCAATTACCAACAGACATTTTAAGACGTAACTAACTTACTTTGACCAATAATCAAATGCATAAATATTAAGGTTAATTGAAAAGGTTCACATTATATAAAAGGCTCAATGAATAAATTACCAAATTAAAATTACCAACAGGGTACATCTTAAGATTGTGACGCTTCAAGACAGGAAGAACGAAACTAGTCTAACGTATGTAGTTGATAATACAATGGGTACGTTCCAAAGATGACAATGGTTACACTACTTAAAGTGTTAATTACTTGAAGAATGTTTGAAATGATCCATATTATATAAGGCAGAATAGACTCTATGACCTTGTATCTACGTCCATTTTATTATTAATTGGATCGAACTCTTTGTTGATATAAAAAGATTCTATGAACAACTTGGTCTTATAGTTAGGTTCACTATCTAAACTGATAGTTTCATCGAACAAAGCTGCATATTTGGTTGCATATACATGCGAAGATAAAGCGCACTTATTCGAGTTCTTACAACAATCACTTTGAACCTGGGTTAAGCGACTCTTTTAACATTAACTGGTTTGCAAAATATAATTACTATTACAGTTACACTTAATCTTGTAAAAGATGTTACTGTTTAATGTTCTTGGAGTATGATCCTTCAATTTTGTGAACAGATTCTTGATGGAATTGTTGTATTCATAAACGATGGCAAGATTCGGTCGTTTAAGCGATCTGACCAATAATGGAGCTTGTATATACGGTAGTCAATTTATTATTATTTCTATTAGTATTAGTAAGATGATTATTGTATATTAACTTATGTAACATTTCTTTAAGATAACCATTATTTGATAAAGTGTCCACTAGTAGTTTTTTATTTTTTTTTGATAAATTGAGGATCAGATATCTGTTTAATAGGATAAGACAGGGCTTTTGCAGTATTGATTTTGTGCTGCATTGAGTGATTGGAGTAGAAATTCAAGTACCTACTGGAATTCGTGGGTTTAGTGTACCAATTAAAGGTTAAAAGATTGCTTGGGCCCCGGATCACGAGGACATCGAGGAAAGGTAATCTACCATCTATTTCCAATTCATAAGTGAACTTGAGGTGTTCATTATAATTATTGAACGTTGTAATGGTTTGTTCAATAAATTGACGGGGTAAAGAGCAAATGATGTCATCAACATACATAATAAGAAGAAACATCTCATAAAGTAGTTTAGGTAAAACTGTAAACAGTGGGTTGTCCATCGCAATTTGGGCTATAACAGGAAACAAAGCTGTTCCCATTTGCGTACCAAAAAGTTGGAGGTATTATTTATCATGAAAGATAAAAATAAGGGTATTGAAAACAAAATTAACGGTAGAAAGAGACGATTCTTTAGACATTTTACAATGAGGAATACGGGAATCTTAGTAAATAAGGAGGTTTTATCTAACTCAATAAGAATGCAATCCATGGACAAATAGAATTTCCTAAATAGTTTAGCAAACGTGAAGCTGTCTTTGATATTATAACCCTCAAGATGTAAAGTCAGTTGAAGGACGCTGGCTAGGAAAGTGGCAATACTATAAGTGGGTGTATTCACTGTAGAAATGATAGACCTCAAAGTAAGAACAGGTTTATGTATTTTGTGTAGACCATAGCAATTACCTGGGATAGACTTACAAATGCTTTTCGGAATTATTCAACATCCCTTTTTTGCGAAGTACTTTAATATGGCCATTTACTTTTTTTGAGTATTTGTAAGGATTTATATATAGACCTGTCCGATAATAGAGCATCAGATTTATCAATGTATTGCTGTTTATCGATAGTTACGGTGACGGCATCTTTATCTGCCTTTGTGACAATGATTTCTTGGTGGAAGGATGGGTATCTTTTGACTTTATAATACTGCTCATTCTGTCGATTGTAATGCTGATTGTTCTTTGGATTGTTTGCAAAGTTCATAATAATGTTAGAGATTTTTCCACTACGGATGGACTTTCTTCTTTAGGATAATTCATCGGTATCGATGATGGATTAGATACGTCGTATTAACTTCCCGAGGCGAATGTTCTTTGTTTACGGTAATAAATTAAACTTGGGTCTAAGAGATGGAAAGATTTTTACATAGTGCGGCACTATGACGTCACTAATTTTAACCACTCATATAGAATCGTCTTTATACAACTTAGAATTATAAGATTGTTCAATTAACTAGAGCAAATTTAAGAAAAAGCACAATTATGAAGAAATTTGTTTACCCAGAAAAACGTTTTTGCAAAAAACGCTCGGTATGTGGAGTAACTGAAAAGAGCTTTCATTCTTATTACATAACTTAATGACGACGAAATTGTGTTTCAAGATAAAAATAATAATATTTACTGTATTCTGCACGTAGAAGGGAGTTTTTCAAAAAGTTTCATCCGCATTTTGCTACCAAAGTTTTCAATTGTGTATAAACTATACGTAAATGCGTGGGCATATTATACAAGATTTTCATTTTGATTGTGTTTACGTACAACTGAAAATAAGCGTTTTCAAATTGTAAATGCTCAAATTATGTAAAGCCGCGTGCATAAAATTCATATAGAAAAGGAATATCGGCCATTAACAGGCGTATTAATTCTTAAATTGTATCTCTAAGTAATAGAAAAGGTGTTCATTGACCTATATTCTAGAAGAATCCACTTCTGAAATAAACCATATGTGAATGATAAAATAGCCGAAACGACGATAAAAATTCGTAAAAGTGATAATATAGGATAAAATTATGCAAATTACGGTATAAAATCTTAAATATTGATAAGATAGTGAATGGACATCAATTACGGCATAGCTTGAGGCCGCTAGAACGATAAATCTATGAGGGTTGCATCACGTGCCTTTCAGAACAACAAATCACAAGATCCAAGATAAAACCGCAAAATTTTTGAATGCTTATGTCACAGGGGTTTGTCTTATAAAACCCAATAAATGTTAAGGATGCGGGACAGTTCCAATTAAAACGTCACTATGATAATCGGATACTACACTGTGTAGTATTTAGTAGTAGAACAGAAACGATTTTGTTGAAATAGACGACGTTAAAAGTTTGTTGCATATTAGAAGAGAGTAGATTACTTAAAGTTTTTACAATAGTTTTAAAAATGGTAATAAAGAATTAAAAATAATTGAAACTACCGTAAGTCTTTTTAAATGAAATAAAGCATATGTTATGGGAATGGTTTACTTCATGTAATATGGTGCAATTTGCATAGAAGGGCATACTTGGTAAAAAGATTTAAACGATTTTGGAGCCTTAATTAATAATTACGCTCTGGAAAAAGACAACAACAAGCAGATTTTTACAATAAAATAAATCTTGTTTAAATTTAGAGGATTCGTATTTATAGGCTAATTGGTTATGATTTTTCTGTGTGATAGTATTTGAATTTAGAATAAAGTGTGTATATAAGTCAATTATTTGATTTGAAGGATGGTAAGACTTCGGTGCAGGTTTTGCCAGTATATATAGGAAAATAATTACAAATAACTGATCAGAAATATGTAAATAAGACTTTTAAAGGGGAGGTTATTGAATTATCCTACTTATCTTGATAAATCTTTTACAGAATAAAGTTTAATTGAAGAGTTATTTGTGAATCAAAATTATGAGATTAATATTTGTGAGTGCTTATTCGAATTATAAAAGAGATATTTTGGATTCTATTTTGGTATAAGTGAATGATTATTTAGAAGTTATACATTTTTCTGATGTTATATTTAAGACAGTGTCATAACACAAAGCTGTTGTGGAAATTTTGATATCTGCTTTAATTTACAGGATTTGTGATAAGAGGAAGTGGTTTTTGCACAGATGTTATACTTAATAGATTGTTTATAAGAGAAAGTTATTGTAGATTCAGTAATTAGCCATTTAAAGATTGTTTGTAAAAGAATATTTTATATTATTATTATAAATGTGATTATAATTGTAGAGGTATTATTTGAAGAGAGCTAGCCAAAAATAATTAGGCAACAAGCAAATTTGAAACTTTTATCAGAAATATCTTTTATTCGAGCATTTAACAGCATCCTTTATTAATGCTCCACTTAGAACCTCTTCAGCTCACATCACTTTTGTTGAGGCCCAACGTGTGTACATATCAAGCCACACCACTTTTATTAGCTCCCAACGTCGGGTCACATCAATTCACGGCACTTTTATCGACCCTCAACCTGAGATCCTCTTAGAATCATATCAGTCCACAGCAATATATGCCACGACAATAGAGACAATTCACATTGATAATATTTCTGAAATAAAGAATACTAATTTTTCAAAGACACGTGGCTTAACAAATTTAGGCAATACTTGTTTTTTCAATTCCGTTATACAATGTTTTCGACAAACACCGAACTTATTACAATTGCTTTTTAAAACCGCCCAATCTAGACAATATTTTCACCTACCTAGTAGCAGGCCAAACCCAGATGATAAAGATTCGTTCATATTAGATTCACTTGATGGAACTTTAGAAGGTTGGTAACCTTTAACAAGTATTTTAGCACAAACATTATAAGAAATACAAAATGGCAGGCTAGCAGTATATCACCCAAGTATGCTGTTTTCGCGTCTTACGCAAAGATTACCACAGTATGCTAGAGACCAACAGAATGACTCACATGAATTACTACGCTAGAATCAATGAGCGATGAGGAGTTACAAAGGCATCAAGCACTAATTCTAAAAAAATTGAGACTTAAGCGTAAAATAGATTAATCTCCTGATCCTGATGAAGATAATAAAATAAAAATTATAAAATTTCATAAGCAGCAAGCATGTGAATTATTATTTAACCACTGAAGAAGTTTTCCCGGGTGTCTTAATTAGTAGATTACAGTGTTAAGATTGTATGCATATTTCATACAGAGAAGAGTTCTTTCTTGATCGGAGTTTGTCAATATCGGAGAAACAAGTTCCACCAGCATTAATATGTATAACCAAAAAGTTGCAGAAAATAAATCATCGAAACATCAAAACTACAGAAAAGAAAATAAAGGTTCTAAAAAGAACAATCTAATGATATTAAAGTTTCTGAACAATTTAAAGAGAACGATACAAAATATGAATCAAATGCTGACACTGAAGATATCATCGATGATAACACATTAAAACATAAAAGGTTCTCCCCTGATAGTAATGTACCCATCCGCACATTAGAATCTATTGCTTAAGATATTCCATATAATTTATCATCTAGTATAACAATTATTGATATAAATAGTACACTTTATGGACATAATACTGCTGTTAAACAACTTAATTGTAAATTTGACCTGCGTGAAGAGCCACTTGCTTTTGAAAACGATAATTGAAATAAAAATAAGTTTAGAAAAATTATCTTTATTCAATGATAATAAATCTTCTGTTCTTAATGACGATATGAAAATTGACGGCACATATACAGTTTTTGATGTACGTCAAGATAAAGAAAATGAACAAAGACTGCGATATAAATGATACATGGGAAAATACTATAATGCCAAGATACCAATGTGAAAAAGGCGAATATTCTTTGCAATCTTGTATAAGCGAATTCACGACATGTGATTTTCTTACTGGAAATAAGTATATAAGCTGTGATTCATATACAAAGAGACATGGTGGACCTAATAAAAACTGTTTAACTTGTGCTACTAAGCAAATTCTAGTATGTAATCCACCTGCTATACTGATTTTGCATTTAAAGCGTTTTCAGGTTTTAAGACTTAGATCTGCAAAGGTGAATAATTATGTTTTATTCCCTATTCCACTGGATTTAACGACATTTTGTTCAACGCGATGTCACCCCCCCCCCCTCAATTTTAATAAAACTATAGTGTTATGCAACATAGCGGCTCACTTCACAATGGACATTATGATGCATACGTAAAAATAAAACATCAGTTAGAAAGCGATGATTACCGTTGGTAATTTTTATCTAAAAATCAAAAACACTTTTGTCCTCACCGTGTATAGATGCCAAAGCTAACGCCAAAATTTCATTGAAAAAACGGTATTATATTACTGACTCCATGTTTCAGAAGTGTCCGAAAAAGAGCACACAATTCCAGAAATTATAAAAATAAATCGGTCACCCTACATATTGTTAATTGAGAGCACACTGTATATAAAATACGCGAAATTAAATGCATGAGAAATAAAGATGTCTAAGAGTAGTTTACAAGTAAAGTTAAGATTTTAAAACGCAAGAAATTGCATCAAAATTAAATCACCAGGAAACCTAGATAAATTGGCATTGCAAAGATGTAACAATTGCGTCAAAAATATCATCGTACACGCATTCTAAATAATTTATTATTAGAAAATCATACGTGACTGGAAGAAATCACAATTGTTCAAAAATCCAATATTCTGTAGAAATAAACAAGCATCAGGCGATTCAATTTAGATAATAATATGTAACAAACATTCGAATACGTGAGTTAATAAAAGGCAAAAGTTGGAATTTCTTAAATAATACCACGATATGCGGAAGGCGTACGTGACAGTCAAGGCATGCATTGAAAGATTTAAACTAAATAATCGGTAAAAATTCCGAAGTATGCAAGATAAAGGTAGAAGCATTGCCCCAGAACGTAAACACGCCAATGAAATCAATAGGAGGTAGGGCTTATAAATACGATAATGACAAAGCGACAAGATAGTCTATATTCAAACTGAGCTACGACTATGTTTAAAAGTGTTAAGAATTTACGTAACCAGTGAAGCAAAAATCAAAGTAAATAAGAATTAAGAAGTGCGAGAATTTATGCAACGAAAACAAGCCGATCTATAAATAGACGTAAGTAGAACGACTTAATTAAATCCTTTTCTAATATTAATGAAACAGGGCTTTTAATTTCAATCTGGCTTTTAATATCGACTTTCAATTGGAAACGAAATTTTGATTGAGATGGCTTTAATTTGGGATATTTAAGACGACTTTAATTTGGAACTTTAAACTTTGAACATACTAAAACTTTGGAGATAGTTCAAAAATGAAAGTATTCTAATTTGGACATATTTTGACTTGGTACGTGATGCAGATCATGGACTAGGCTGGAACTACAGAACCCATTCTAGGTTAGCAATCTTAATACACTTTATTATTGAAAACTGTTTTTAATTTAATATTTATCACATTGTGTATTTGTATGAGTCGACAAAAAGGGTCATTTAACAATTTATGACAAGGAAATAGGTATCTGGGAACTTTCGAAGGTCCCTGAATAAATAAAAGATATTTTTGCTGACTTTCAAAAAACCATAAATCTGGTATATGTAGATATTCTGTAAAAAGGAAAACTTTTAGAGTTGTAAATATTATCAATGATTATATTGTGTATTATAGAATTGCTTTATTTGATTTAATAAGATCTATTCGGGGTAAAAACCTAATTTAACATTTCATAACATAAGGGCTCAAAATAATATCAGGGGGATATCACAGCAATTTTATGGTACGTCCAATCGTGGGGCGGATATTACAGCAATTTTATGACGGCCCAACGCTGGGACTAAAATTTTATAGTAATAATAATATAATATAATATAATAATAATAATATAGTAATTTTATATATATATATATATATATATATAAAATATTCAAGTTTTATTTGCTGATGAATATTAATTTAAAATTATATAATTGATACAAGAAATTACTATTTTTATATGACTAAAATCTAAATTTTATAGTACCCATTGACATTGACATTTGCACCTTCAAAATTTTAAAACCAATTTTGTAATTTAAAATTAATATTTTTAATTTAAGTCAAACCTCGCATTTGTAAGTATTTAACTTCCAAAACTTATTTATTTGTTTACCATTGTATATATTTAGTTACTCTTGAAGAAAAGAAAAATAAATTCTCGAACGCTCGAGTTCAAGAAAAAAAAGTAGACTTCCATAATTGATGCGGTCCTCAATAAATTATATAATTATACATATATATATATATATATATATATATATATATACAGTTATATAAATTGCTATCGCGGTCAGTGTTTTAAATACTAAAATAGGTGGGAATAATACCCTACGACTTTAAAGTTGCTGACCCTATATGAATCTCTATAAACACATCGTTAAATAGTAATTTCCAAAATAAAGATGTAAATAAGGACTAACTAAATACGTATACACAGATACAATCAAAGTGTTTTCTAATCTCTCAAACGAGAAAATTGTATTCCAAAACGTTGATTTCCGCAACAGTCAGCTTACAAACGCTTCGAGTTGCTGTAATAGAAGCCACATCAAGCTTTCAATCGAGATAGATAATTGATTTATTTTGATTGCGTATTCTTTTAATTGGAAACGAAGAATTTCTGTAGCTAATTGCAAACTTACAAATACAAAGCTGTTTCCAAAGTTTCTTTTCAGTTTCAGATACAAGTAATTATATAATCTTTATGAACTGTAAAGTATTTAAGTATTCAAGCCCTATAAATGTAGTGTTCAAGGAATTGGTTAAATCCTCTCAGAACAAATTTTAATATCCTAGCTTTTAAACTTTATAACGAATTTATGATAAAAGGTTGATTTTGAATAAAATTCTCGATGAACTGGTTCAATATAAACTAAAAAAGTAGAGTTGTACGTCAAGTTATATTTAAATCTACTTAAAAGTCCACAATTTCTGTTGACATAGTCAATAGGCTCAACTTTTACTAAACCAAACCTGAAAAACGTTAGGGAATAACAACTATACATCTTATTGTTATAGGGAATTGAACCAGAACTTGTAATAAAACTTTTCGAGCAAATAAAGATCACGCGCATATATATATATATATATATATATATATATATATATATTGCTATGTATTTTCTCCCCTCGTTCTTGCGTCATATAAATTGATATGATAACGCCGTACTCGGTGTAATAAACTTTCTACTGAACGCCACCTCTCTGTGTATTACTGTCAAATTAATCTTTTACTTTTATTATGCCATTGCTAGCCCTTTTTAATTTACACAGAGTGCACAACGTTACGATAATCAATTTTCTTTCACCACTTTTATGATTACCTGTTTGAATTAATGAAACGAAGTAGATCAGCATTCATATAATAAAAGGAAATAATATTTACAATTTTTGAAATTCTTTAAATACACCCTTCAATCAATCAATATCATATGTATTATTTATCCCAAAATTTATATTCTTTTAATTCAATACAAAGTCACCAAAAACTACACCTTTACAAAAAAATCTGAACGTTCGCGACCCTTTTATGATTTATTACCTAAGTTTAAACGTATGCAATGTTCCTGTTGACTCTTTACAAGTTTTAGATAAATTTAATAAATTCTATATTAAAATTTAAATTGAAAAGATTCTTTAAAATTAAGTAGATCTGACCTGTGATCTCCTGATATGTTATTTCGTGTTGTGAATCAACGCCCCCTTGTTATGCTTAATCGAAACCAATGCTCTGCTTTGTTGAACCAATATTTAAGTACGGTTACTCCTTCTTTTCTAAAAATCACCTCGTTGCTTTATTCGATATATCTCTGCACATGTTTTGAATCTCGTCCCTTAAATACCACTTGAAATCGTGGGTTACTTATTATTATGAATTATCCCAGAAGTAGTCCAGCAATATACCAGAATTATTGTTTTCGACGCAGATTAGAAGCCGTTTTCTAAAAAAAACGGCAAAAACTTTTCATATATTCTTAACACAATTTTTATGCAGCACTATCTTCACTATATTATAAATTTTATGTATGTTACGCGTAGATTTCTGGTTAAAAGTGATGTGGATTCAACGTGCTTCAAGTGGAAAGTCAGCTGCCTTATCACCTGTGGGTGCTATATAGCTTTTCCCACTACAAGCAGTCTTGCAGATTGTCGCGACCAACCAGGTTTTGTCTTTAATATTTCAAGCTAATTCCTGATAAAACTCTTTCGGATTTCCGTGTCATGTTGTTTAGTTGCGTTCGTTGCTTGCCTTATTATTTGTTATCGTGGCCAGACTTTTAACATACGTCTGTGTTTTGTCTAAATAATGCTTTTGGATAATTGTACAAAAATAAATGATGTAACTCTAGTGCTGTTTTCGTTCATGTATTTATTTAGACTGATCTTTGAAAGTGCGTTTTCTTATCAAAGCGCATATTGTTCCTTCTTTATCACAAGCGTAATTGCATGAAAATTTATTAAGTTGGATCTTATCTTCTGCGTCTTTATTTTATAAACTTGTTAAACAAGTCTCAACGTAGCTTTAATTACATGTACGATTATTTCTCTGCTGAATGCACGTTCTATTATCGAAAGATGTGCTGGCTAGCATTGTTTAAAGTTAATTGCGGTCTATATACAGGGTGTTAAAGGCTTGCCATTTACATAATGTACGAATTACTTATTTTTCTGCTAAATAAATGCAGTTTTCTGATTTCTATTGCTATTTATAGTTACTACACGCCCCTTACCACTCAATTCACCCCTAAACAACCACTTATTACAATATTATTCCCCCAAATTAAAATATAAAATTTTAGATCAATGACATTTTTGGCGCCCAACGTGGAGTTAAACTCACATTGGACTACAAATTCTTATATTTTCATTTTGTTTTGCAAATCTAATTCTCCCTTTGTTAATCCCCTATTTACATCTACCTAATCTTATACCTATGTCCTATTTTACTACCCTATTCACGCCTATTCCTATTCTTATACCCATATCCTGTTTTACTACTCTATGTATGTCTATACCTAAATTTATTTTACATTTTATTTACTTATTCATGTCCCCTTTGTATGGGTATGAGACTTCCCCGTTATTGTTCCCGACTCTATGTCCTTTAGTTCATATGTGCTTGTTTTCTACTCTATAAATATACCCTTGCTATCTATTCTATATCCTAAAAATTTAACTTTATCTTGATAAAATTCGCACTTCTTTATATTTAACCTGAAACCTGCTATATTTAACTCTAATAAAATTCCTTCCAAATGTACAAAGTGTTGTTCCACACTATCACTAAATATCAAAACATTATCCACGTAGTGGATACAAAATTCTTCATACAGTCTTAAAATATTCTGCATAGCTCTCACTAGTGCAGCCGTACTCGAGGACAAACCAAACGGGACCACCTTAAATTGGTATATTCTTCCTTTTACCAAAAAACCCGTATATTTCCTTTATTCTCGCGCTAATGGAATCAACCAAAATGAATTCTTTAGGTCTATTTTGGTAAAGACTTTCTTACTACCTATTCTCGCCAATATGCTATCCATTGTTGGTGGACAATTGCATTGCGGTTTCGTTCGCTTATTAATCTTTCTCGCATCTAAACATAATCGGATGCTATCATCACTTTTCTTCACGACGACTAATGGCTTCACAAAGTGTGTACTGGAGCTTTCTATGATACCTTCACGTAACATTTCTTCTATTTCTTCCTTTACTCTATCCCTGTATGCTACTGGAATATGATATAATTTAGTGTTAAACGGTTCGGTGTTTACTACTTCCAATTTGTGCACATAACCTGTGGCAATTCTTGATTTCGACCCTATTTATTCTGAATGCTTTTTTAATAATAAATTCACCCTGCTTCTCAAATCTTCTGGACATTTAATCTCTTCATTTGTATTCCCCTCATTGTTTATTCCATCCTTAAACTATGTATTTTCTCCCCTCGTTCTTGCGTCATATAAATTGATATGATAACGCCGTACTCGGTGTAATAAACGTTCTACTGAACGCCACCTCTCTGTGTATTACTCTCAAATTAATCTTTTACTTTTATTATGCCACGGCTAACCCTTTTTAATTTACATAGAGTGCACAACGTTACGATGATCAATTTTCTTTCACCCCCTTTATGATTACCTGTTTGAATTAATGAAACGAAGTCGATAAGCATTCATATAATAAAAGGAAATAATATTTACAATTTTTGAAATTCTTTAAATACACCCTTCAATCAATTAATATCATATGTATTATTTATCCCAAAATTGATATTCTTTTAATTCAATATAAAGTCACCAAAAACTACATCTTTACAAAAAAATCTGGAACGTTCGTGACCCTTTTATGATTTATTACGTAAGTTTAAACGTATGCAAGGTTCCTGTTGACTCTTTACAAGTTTTAGATAAATTTAATAAATTCAGTATTAAAATTTAAATTGAAAAGATTCCTTAAAATTAAGTAGATCTGACCTGTGATCTCCTGATATGTTGTTTCGTGTTATGGATCACCACCCCCTTGTTGTGCTTAATCGAAACCAATGCTCTGCTTTGTTGAACCAATATTTAAGTACGGTTACCCCTTGTTTTCCAAAAAACACCTCGTTGCTTTATTCGATATTTCTCTGCATATGTTTTGAATCTCTTCCCTTAAATACCACTTGAAATCGTGGGTTACTTAGTATTATGAATTATCCCAGAAATAGTCCAGCAATATACCAGAAGTATTGTTTTCGACGCAGATTAGAAGCCGTTTTCTGAAAAAAAAACGTCAAAAACTTTTCATATATTCTTAACACAATTTTTATGCAGCACTATTTTCACTATATTATAAATTTTACTAATGTTACGCGTAGATTTCTGGTTAAAAGTGATGTGGATTCAACGTGCTTCAAGTGGAAACTCAGCTGCCTTATCACCTTATTACCAACTACAAGCAGTCTTGCAGATTGTTGCGACCAACCAGGTTTGTTCTTTAATATTTCAAGCTGATTTGTGATGAAACTCTTTCGGAATTCCGTGTCATGTTGTTTATTTGCGATCTTTGCTTGCCCTATTATTTGTTATCGTGTCCAGACTTTTAACATACGTCTGTGTTTTGTATAGATACTAATTTGGATAATTGTACAAAAATAAATGATGTCTCTAGTGCTGCTTCCGTTCATGTATTTATTTAGACTGATCATTGAAAGTGCGTTTTCTTATCAAAGCGCATATTGTTCCTTCTTTATCACAAGCGTAATTGCATGAAAATTTATTAGGTTTGATCTTATCTTCTGCGTCTTTATTTTATAAACTTGTTAAACACCTCTCAACGTAGTTTTAATTACATGTACAATTATTTCTCTGCCGAATCTGCGTTCTATTATCGAAAGATGTGCTTGCTGGCATTGTTTAAAGTTAATTATGATCTATATACAGGGTGTTAAATGCTTGCAATTTACATAATGTACGAATTACTAATTTTTCTGCTAAATAAATACAGTTTTCTGCTTTCTATTGCTATTTATAGTTACTACATGTCCTTTACTACTAAATACACCCCTATACAACCCCTTACCACAGCAATATATATAAATATTTTAGGTAGTTAATTACACAAGGTAAGTTGATAAACACTATCGTATTACAGTGAATAATATGAAATAATAACTTAGAGTTTTATGCAAAGCCCAAATGATCATTTAAAATCGAGCTAGTGATTGAAAGAATGGAAATATAAGGTCTTGGACAGGACTTGAACGTGTATCTTGGTTTTGCCGGAACCATGCGTTTACCAATTACGCCACCAACACCGATGACGATAATTAGGAAATTTACAAATTTAAATCGTGTACAGAACTATACATAAACCTAACTTTTAATTACGTTTGGCATTTTTGTCAATCATATCTGACATTGTCAAGTTTTTGATTTATGTCAGTTATAGACAGGAAGCTACACTCAAAATTACGGCTATAAGCCAAGTATTAAATATATAAATATTTTAGGTAGTTAATTACACAATGTAAGTTGATAAATACTATCGTATTACAGTGAATAAGATGAAATCATAACTTAGACCTTTATGCAAAGTTTAAATGATCATTTCAAATCGAGCTAGTAATTGAAAGATGGAAAATATAAGGGCTTGGGCAGAACTTGAATCTGTGTCTTGGTTTTGCCGGAACCATGCGTTTGCCAATTAATTTAGAAATAAATTTCATTAATAGCATAAGGCATTAACTTCATTTTAAACATTTAAGTTTTTGCGTGTACTGAGATATTTACGTAAAGGGTCATCAGCAATTTTTGGTTGATACGTAGAAATTACGTAAAAGGGAAAGAAGGTCATTGAACGTTAGTATACAGATGTATTTTTGCTGGCTTTAAACTGATTTAAGGGAGTCATAATTTGGGGACAAACTGATTTAAAATGTTACTGTCATTCAGGGGTTTTATTAAATAGCGAATGATAATATAAAGGTTGTAGAGCTACAAATTGTACACATTTTGGTTATTACATAAATTTTGGTTAATTTTTTTACCTCATTCAGGTGGGAAGTGTTAGAGAAAAAGGGGGCAAATACTTCTTTGTTATTATGTCGTTGTGCACTCTGTGTGGATTAAACTGAGCTAGTTGAGGCATATAAAACGAATTGTGTAATTTATCCTAGGTTATTTAGAGACATAAAGCGGTGGCGAGCAGCAGGCAACAGAATCTCCTATCGGAATAAAAGAAACCACTTCCTTGACTATTCCAGTAGATAGAACTGTCGTTACTATATTAAACCTTAGAATTTTTAGAGTACAAATAATTGCATGTAATAATATTAACAAAATTTACACTATTTTATAAATTGCCCTTTGTTATAAATAATAAATGAACTTATAAATTAATTAAAGCTTAAGACTACTACTGCCCATAATAAAATTATTGGATACAAAGATATTGATTCGAATATTTTTGTAAAGTTCTTTCCATAATGGTGGGGTAAAACTCTACCCTTTTTTCTGTAACTTTGAACGCAATCCTAGATGGCATGAATATTTATAGGAACGGTACTTGTGCTTTTCCAAATTTTCAGTAGTGAATTGTAGTGCATACTAATTTTTTCTGCAAGTTAGAGTACACTTACATTAGAATTTTCAGTTAGTGACGCTTGTTCAGTGCAGATTTATCCATTTTAGTGCTTATTTATAACTAATTGGCAAGAAATCTTTTAGTTTGATTAATTTAGTGCGTGATATTTATTAATGACAGGAACACTAGAACTGTGTGCTGTGCTGTATATTTTTGTATATATTGCTTTAGCAATAATTCTAATAATGTCAAACTAAAGTAAAATTAAAAATTGTGGAAACACTACATTTTATGATTTAAAAAGGATTTACATTGTTATCCTATGGCAATAAGATATGCACTAACGATTTCGAGAGACCTCGCCCAGACCATAATAGATCCTTAATAGATTTGGGAAAACCAACTAGTGCATTTGCTAATTTATGGTACTAAAAGTACCTGTGGTTCTGTGGTAGCACAAAAATAAATAAATTGTTTTGTTTTACGAGTACTAAAGTGGTTTGGTATAAAACAAGTTACTCGAATTTGAAAAATGTACACAAATAAATTACATACTTGTATGCTAGAATTGTATAAACTCATTAGTGTTTATTTAACTATACCTATAAAGTCTATTTCTGTAGAAAGAAGCTTATCTGCCCTAAACCAAATAAAAACCTAATCAAGAAATACTATTGGACAGTGGCGGATATACCTAAAAAGCAATTGAGCACACGCACACCCTACATACAACTGAACTAAACTTAAATTATTTTATTATATTATTATTTAAATTAAAATAGCCATACCATCCCAACATATTCTGTTATGGAAATTATACAAAATAGTGATGAAATTTGGCTGCCAAAAACTATTCAGCAAGCGAGTGCTGATAAACGTTTACTTTTTTATAAAAAGTTTATATTTTAGTTTTCCGTCTTCTGTAAGATTGTGCTACACATCGGCATCCTTTTTAACCAACTTTAGTAAAAAGTTATAAAATCCAAAAAAAAGTTAAAAGACATTGAAGATTTCGAAAAAAGAATTGATAATATTCGCGAAGAAATATTTAATACAAATAAGAATCTTGAGAAGCAAACTATATCTGAAAAGAAGTCCAAAAGAAGAGAAGCAAAAAAGTTTGTGATGTAATTACATGTTGCAAATAAAGAACAGATTTAACTTTGTTGATCACTTGGTTACTGCAAACTTATTTGCTATAGAAAAATTTCCAGAATTTGTAAAATCTTTTCCAGATAAACTTTTGCAAAATTAAGTTGAATGCTATTCGTTTTAAACTCAAATCAATTAGAAACTGACTTGCAAGTTATTTGTATGCGACATTAAGTGCGTGACGCCTTTGGTGCTGGGCTTTTACTTTGTTTGCTGTTAGAACAAAGGTTGGATGTGGTATTAACTGAAACCGCAAAACTTTTGACAGTATTGATAACAATACCTAAGTCAACTTCTGAAGCCGAGAGGCGTTTGTCTCTCTTAAAATTATTTTGCTCAACACAATGAGTGAAGATCGATTGAATGCTTTGGGGACGATGTCATTTAAGAGACTTTTTGTTTCAGAAATATAAAATTTTAATAATAAAGTTATTAATATATTTGCTGCTAAGGAAAGCAGAAGCATGGAGTTTATTCTACATGTCATTTAACAATTATAGTATACTAAAATACCAGTGTAGAGCTTTTAAACCAGGCATTTTAAAGCACTTACACACGCATGTTGGATCGTATTTGTTTTTTAATTTTTTTAAGTCATTATTCGTTGTAAATTAATTGCAGTAGCTAATATAGACAATTTTGAGATTGGCGCTTTATGCTGACCAATTATCGTTATGCGCCCAATGGTTATGAACATTATAAATACAAAGATAAGAAGAGGATTTGGCGCAAGATCTGTATTTAAACCTTCAACAGAAGTCGTTCCTAATGCCGGTCTGGTGCAATATGGTCGAAAGTGTTTTCAAATGCCAACACCTCGCTTACTCGCAATAATAAATACCTGCTCGAAAACTACAGCTGGTATGTTCGCTTTTAATGTATTTATGTAATTTGCTGCCGGTAACCATAGTTCATTCATGTTTTACAATTAATAAAGGGTCTTTCACACAGCACTAAATCGTAACGCATTCTGGGTACAACAGCTAGTAATACATTCACGTGTAACACTATATTTTTTAGTATGCATCATAATTTAGAAAATAATACTAAATATTCAAAGTGCTGGGGGATCCTGGCAGCCACAGGCTGCTCAACCCATTTTACTGAATCTCGGTGAAATAGGGCATAAAATTATAAAACAATAGAAGGGGATAGGATGTGTGAGAATCTCAGGGAACTGTGTAGGCTAGTTCAAAATATAAATAAGTACAGGTACGTGTCCAACCAGCTTTGAGAAGGAAAAACATAATGACGAAAAAATAAGTGCAGATAAATCTGATGATTATTATAAACAACACAGGTGTTGGTTGTGAAACACTTGCAACTAATGTTGGCTGTGCGAAAAGAGATATTGGAAAAAATATTAAATCGGAAAATGTTCAAGTGCTGGGGGAATTTGGCAGCCACATGCTGCTTACCCCCCTTCACAACCACTGAATGTCGCAGAAATAGGGTATATAATTGTAAAACAATAGAAGAGGACCGAACTGCATCTAACAAGAAAGAACAGCGTCTATGATGAAAGACAATAAACATAGAAATAAGAACAAAATTGTTGAAAGCATAGGTGTGGAGAACAGCATAGTATGCCTATAAAATACGGGCAGTAGGAAAAGCAGACAGAGAGACGGTAGCAGCCTTTTGGAATGCTGTGCTTCAGACAAAGTTAATAACAAATAAGTTACAGAAATAGTAGGGGAACAAGGATATCTGTGGGAAAAAATTGGAGAAATAGAAGGGCAGAATACATTTTAAAAAATTTTTGGGGGATAGCAGAGATAGAAAAAAGGAGGTAGATGTAGACCTAGATCAGATAGTGATAGATGCAAACTGTGTAAATTTCAGGAAAATGTGTAGGTTAGTTCAAAATAGGAAACAATGATGGTAAGCGTCTAATCAGTTCCAGGACTGAAAACTTAATGATGATGATGACATGTTAAAAGTGCAGCATTGAACATTTTCACATTTTATTTTGTAAAAAATTATTTATGTTTAATTTTTTGGCTCTATTGGTATTATCACAATAAAATTTCGCCCTTAGATGTATTTGTGTAAAATTTAAAGTTCTATAAATACTTTGTATTCTGTAATACAGAAGTTTGAAGAATTTCTAATTTACTACTTACCTCACCACTCGGTTAAACTACGAGCCGTCACTGTAAGTTTGAATGTCTGTAATATCTTCACTTTTACTTTAAACTCTTATTTTTGTAGCTTACGTTATACTTCCGATATGGCAACGGTAGATCTAAAGTAGATACTACTCATACCACTAAATGCTAGTGTATTTATTCTAAACCAAGTCGAGATGTGCAAATATTTTGAACCTTATGCCAACTAGTCTTGTGAGAAGTATTTGTAAGGAATTCTTTAACGAGTTAACTAATTAGTCGAGTGACAAAATTGTAAATGTCACAATTACCTTTTCAGAGAATATTTGGTACTGAAAATCTCGAAATTCAAATCGTCATTCATGTGTAGCGTATAAAGTCCGTAGTGCAGTATTTTAGCTGTACAAAAAATATTTCAATTCCTTCTTATTTTTATTTATAACAATTTTAAATTCAGACCTATTCTAACCCGCTATTGGTTTAAGCGAAACAATGAGGACCACTAGTGGATTAAGCGCAAGCTATTCCATTTGCAAGTATGGGACATTTTTTTATTAATTTCAAAGCCTGCACAATACCGGCGTTAAATCTGTTTAAAACTTTTTATTGGGAACCGCAAAGATCTTTAAAACCACATTTCTACGCGATATAAGGCGTATTATTTAACAAAAGCCATAATTAAAAACATTATAACGAACTTACTGCCTTAATAAGACTAAAAACTTTTAATGCTTGTTCAGAACCAGAATCTTGTTTAATTTGTTGACAAGGGTCCGGCATTCTTCTCGTGTTTCAAGTAGTCGAGATATCTTCGTGGAATAAGATTTATCCGGTTATAATGTCAATATCGATGAAGTACCAACATTATAGCTCCCTTTTTTTGAGATTGAAATAATTTTTGATACACCGAAATTCTGTACAAATTCATGAAGTGTTTATTAGGACTGTAAATTTGAATGCATTCTTTGTGCGTTGATAACAAGAACGAACTTAACTTATGACTGAAAATGGGTGTTTAGGACAACACTTATTTCCAAACGTTATACTATGTGTTTGGGATTAGGAACAATTTTGATAATAATCTGCCTTTTTATTCTTCAAAAAGGAACCACGTTTGGTCGTTATAAAAGCGCATAGCATTAGGAAAATTTACGACTTAATAGATTTAATGGAGCATTCCAACTTCTACTTCTATTTGTTTACTGCATTGTATAAATTCTAACGTTTACATTTATTATATATGTATTTATGTCATTTGAATTCCCGGGTTTAGAAGTTTGATTATATCATAGCCGCTGTAAACTTTTTGGGAAGAAGGAATTTGTATTTCATGAGCTTGCCGCTTGTAGCCTGTTTATAAAACTGTTGTATTATGTATGAGTTATTTAAAATAATTCGTATCGTAATAATATACACAATTTGATGCGAATGATCGTTGTTTCAGTCAGGTTCCATTGTATGGAAATATCTGCAACTTCTGTAAACTCGGAAACAAGGTTTGATCTCGCATCGTCGTGTTCCTAACGGTTGCAAGATAAATTCGAACGAAATGGGTACTTGTTGTTCTTGTTGCTTGCGTTCAAAAGTTGCTACATGCAAGGTAATCAGAAACGCACTTTAAATAAAATTGTATATACAATTTATGGATTTATGTAACTGAACGTGCATTTGTTTCCAAATTTTAAGAATTTTTTGGATGCTGTAATTAGAAGTGGGAACAGAATTGTTTCTTTAACAGACATGCAATTAAGGATTATTAAAAGCTCTTCAGTTTAAATGTTAGGTTTAACTCCTTATCCTAATAATATTAATCATAACTGATTTTATTTTCCAATATTATAGCTTAGTACCGTTAATACGACATTTGTATATTTATGTTATTGTCGGTGAAAACAAGGCAAACGTTTAAATCAACAAACGTTTAATCAACTTTCCTAATTTAAATCATATAGTCAAAATGTTTTAAAAACATTATTGATTTTATAAATGCTCTTTATGATGAGATAGGCATTTACCTTCAAGGTATAGACTGGAAAATATTGAATGAATCTATATCCTTAGACCATTGTCTTGAAATTTTTTATGAAATAATTAATGACACAATTAACAAATTTATTTCTCGTAAGCAGGTGGTACTTAAAAAAAGTATCCTCGATGGTTTGATAAGAAATGTCAACAACTAATTCAGTTAAAGAAGATTCTAAATAAAAAATACAAGCACTCTTGATCAATTGACAATTATAATGAATTTAAAAATGTTAGAATGCTTTACAAACATGCTATTACAAGATGTAGGAAATCATATATCAATAATACTGAGAGACAAATTTTTGACAATATTAGATGCTTTAGGCATTACATTTACTGACAAAAAGCAAATAATGGTATACCAAACGCTATGAATTACGATACAGATATTGCAAGTCATGTGAAAACATCACAAACTTGTTTGCTAAGTATTTTCAAACGGTCTATTGTCAACACAATAGCAATAGCACTAATTATCTTCATAATTGTATTAATGCAGTCATGAATGTAAAACTTGTTTACATATCATCTGATGATATTTTAAATAAATTGAACTCCTTAGATAGAAAAGCTACATCTGGTCCGGATGGAGTGCCATCGCTATTTTTAAAGGCATTATCCTGGGTGTTATGCGAACCTTTAGAAATTATATTTAATAAATCCATACATCTAGCTGAATTTCCACAATATCGGAAGAAGTCGTTTATTGTTCCCGCCTTCAAAAATGGAGATAGATCAAATGTAACAAACTATAGAAGCATTTCTATAATGTCATCTATCGCTAAGATATTTTGAATCATAAATTTTCGATCAAATATATAGTGCCATAAAGCACATGATAGTTCATCAACCACATGGATTTGTCAAAGAACGTTCTACAACCACCAATTTATATATCTTAGTTGACTACGTTGTTAATAATCTAGAATCTGGTCAAAATATAGATTGTATATATTTGGACATGAGAAAAATTTTCGATCGCATCAACATAAATTTGCTTCTTCTTCTTAAGTTATCTTGTATAATCAAATTGTGAACTGAATTAACTCCTACCTATCGAACAGAATACAAACTGTCAAAATAAATGATGAAGAATCGCATCCAATTACTACTCTGGTGTTCCACAGGGATCACATCTTGGTCCATTGTTGTTTGTCTTGTATGTTAATGATGTTACATCTGTAATTAAGAGCTGAGAAATTTTGATGTATGCTGATGATTTAAAAATCTTCAGGAAAGTAGAGTAAGTACACGATTGTTTGTTAGTTCAAAAAGATATTGATTCAATAAAATCATGGTGTGACAAAAATTATTTAGATTTGAACATCTCCAAATGTAAATGTATAAGATTTTCAAAGAAACGTGTTGATGATAGTTATCTCCAATGTAGTCTTGGACACTGTTTTAAATATTAGTGACTTAGGTGTGTTATTTAGTAGAAACTTGGACATGGACATTCAAATTGACTATATTCTGAACAGAGCCAATAAAATGGCAGGTTTTGTAACAAAAAACAATCTCAAGATTTTCATCAACTAAGAACAGTTTTATTATTGTACATTAGCTATGTGCGCTCCATACTAGAAAATTGTTCAATTATTTGAAGTCCTAATACTTATAATCATAAAAATAGACTTGAAAATGTCCAAAAAAGAATTGTTAAATTTGTTTGTTTTAAATTTAATATTGTGTACTCCTCTGAAAACTGTATTACTATTTTAACTTATCTAGGTTTAACTATTTTAAAAAAAAGGCGTTTATTTTTTGATCTTTGTTTCTTATATAAAGTATTTAATAGTGTAATTAACTGCTATGAAATTCTAGAAAATTTTGGTATCATGATGTATTTAAGGTTGATCTTCATAGAACAAATTATGGAAAGCACTTTTGTATTACTTCTCGCATTTCGCATTTTGCTAATTTATATTTGAAAGACATTGATATTTTTAATCTAAGTTTCAATAAGTTTAAGACATTACTACGGGGGAATTTGTTTAATTTGAATGATAATACATAGGTCATTAAAAAAAAGGTTGTTGTCAATTTTCTTTGTTATATTTAATTTATTTTAATATAAGCCTTTATTATTAAATGGTTTGTTCAACCGTAAATAAATAAATAAATGATCACCACGTGACTGCCCTTGTTCTTCCATGAAGACCATGGTTCAAACGAAAGAGAATCATGCTTGAATTTGATGTCTAAAACTATTTTATGCTGACAACTCTAAAAACACCTGTTATTAGTGATAGATGTTTTTAAATGCGTTGTATATTTTGCCATAAATGAAACACTGCGATTATTGAGTGTGATTTTATTTTAGGTCAAGTAAAACTGCTTTGTGTACATGGAAAGATATTTTCTTCTAAAAGCAAAAAATAAAGTTTTAAATAAATACAACCTTAAATAACTGTAAGCATGGCACAGGCTGTCATTTGGAAATTCTAGAAAATTGCAGGGCTCAGGCAAAGTTTACTTTGGCTTTTGACTAATATACATTGCATACTAACTTATTGTTAGACATGAACTAAAAACCATTTTCATGTCTTTCAACTTTACCCTTCCGTAAAATCTCTTTAGAAAAACGCATCTCAGCGCCTTAGTTTCTTTAAAAACCAATCCTTCCCATTGAAATGTAATGTAGAAACAAGTTTATAAAATACTGCGCTCGTAGATATTATTTGCCTGTTTAAAATACAAATGCAAGAACCTAAATCTAACATTAAGGTTAATATAAATTTTCATTCGAACTAGGAACATCAAGAAATTTTGATTTGAATAACAATTATTTCCAAAATGCATTATTACGCTCAGAGCGACAACTTATAATTAAAAAATGTATTTTCCTTCCACTTATATTTTTATTATCGTATAATTTAGTAGAAGCGTTCCATCATCATTAAGTCTTCAGTTCTGGAACTGGTTGTATGCGTACCTCCATGGTCTCCTATTCTGAGCTAACCTACACATTTCCATAAAATTCTCACAGCCTACAACTTTCACTATCTGAGTGCAATAGACCTACCTCTTTTTCGTACTCTAATTCTATTACCGCTGTTTGTTCTTAGTATAAGCTAAGTACTATTCTTCTATCCCTATTACACATTCCAATCTTTTTCCGTATTTCAAACATTTTTTCAATTTTACATTGTCGAATGCTTTTTTCAGATCTACAAACCCTATATACGCGCTTTCGCCTTTTCCATTGTTTTCTAAAAATATACACTACCTTATCGATATTCAATGGTATGCGAAGAGGTGTAAGTAACCTGACGTCTACTAAAATACCCCTCATTTAGACATTTGCCAAATTAATAGCTTTCCACAGTTTTTCACACAATCAACATTTGTTGAGAATATTGCAAAATCAACAGCTGTAGTTATTTACGCTGCTGCGAATGCGGTGAGGGCGCTGAAAGAGCAGAGCAGGTGCCTTCGACTGCCCGCTTGAGGCGGCACAGCAAGGGTTAGCTGATACAAAATTAGCTATCCCAGGTCTAGCATGGCCAAAGAGCCTAGAGGAAGTTGGGGAAGTGGCTAACCAGAAGGTGTTCTGGGCAGCCTTTAAAGAGTTCGCGGGAAGGGTCGCGAAATTAGACGGTGATAGCCGTACGTAAATCGGAAGGGGGTGGGGTGGGATTGTAGATTCTGACCTGGCGTAATATGATATGAGTTTGATAACCAAAACCTGTATTTAATTAAAAAAAAAATTATCATAATATTTATAAAGTCCATATGCACGAAACCCCCGCACCACTAATACAATCACTATAATCACTATCTAACCTTATACGCGCGGAAATCGGGAATAAATAAAAACTTAAAACTTAATCCGGGCAAATAAATAAATAAGAACATATAAATCAAAAACCCTCATTAAATTAAATCAATGAAATAAACAAAGGAATAAAATAATAAATAAAACAGAGTGAAACCGCGCATCCCTCCAAGACTTAAAAATCAAGTGATAGTGATTGTGACCCCCTAGGACGATTAGTGCATACCCACCAGAACTTTAGCAGTGCATATTCATTTTCTCCAAGCAGTAAGCTTAAATGAATGCAGACGACCAGATCTTCGGATGCTGGAGAAATATATTAACGAGGTAAGAACAAAATTGTGGCGGTTGTGCACGCATAAGCATTGATTTATGATATTTAGTAGATTTGAAATAATTTAATGAGCACGTTTTGTGCGTAATGACGCCAACCGGTATAATGCTTGTGCGACTTCACCTGATAATTTGGGTTATGCTTTTCGCAATTTAATGCACTGCTCAACGCTTAATGCTTATAGATGTTTATTTATATATTTACATAAATATTTAGATTTATTTTTATATTTATATTTTTGCCTGTTTTTATTGTTTGTGGTTTGATATTATTTGTTTGAAGTTCTGCCGCCATTTTTGGTGGCAGCTTATATATAGGAAGGAAGATTGTTTGAGAAGATTGTAATTACAACATAAATCAGTTAGGGAAAGCTAGGGACGGACTCAGGCTAACAAATTACCTAGACCAGGGAGGACGAATTTGTAAATTTATAGAGCAGGTAAAATAGCTGGATTCACTATTAATATATTTGGTATATTCTTAGAAAATTTGAATCCATTTTAAATTAGCTTGCTAGATTTGGATAGTTTTAAGTCGACCCCTCTGATCGCACCGGTAGTCAGAGCTAGCAGCTGCTATCCGGCACTACGGATCCCTCCCCATTCATTTTGTTTGTGTCTTGTTGATCGGGCACATTCCAAAGTCAACACTAGGAATACCATCAATCAAACCCTATTTTTAGTTTTTGTTTCAGTTGTTAGATTTTTATTTAGGATGTGTTAATTTTGAAGTTAGAATAATTAGGAGCACATTTATATTTTTCGCGTTTAAACCGAATGTAGTATCTTCGGGTGGAGCATTTAATTGTGGGCCGCAAACATAGCGGCCCATAATTAAATTGTAATGTAGTTATTTACGGTAATCATCAAGGTTAAACACAATTACTTTTATACCATTAAGTTTTTGTCCTGGAACTGGTTGGACGCTTACCTCCATTGTTTTCTATTCTGCAAGTCCCACAGCCTACTTCTTTCACTATCTGTATGCAATAGTCTAACCTAGGTCTACCTCTACACCTATTTTTCCTTTCTCTGCTCCTACTATATTCTACACTATTCCTTATCTCTTAGTACGTGTCCTTTCATCCTACTTCTACTTTTTACAGTTTTCTACATATTTCATTCTTCCGCTACCATTTCCAGTATCTCTGTATTCTTAACTTTTTCAGTGGATATCTTCATCATTCGTCTGTGGCACCACATTTCAAAGGTTTCTACCTTTTCCCATCCGATTCTCCCACTGTTCACGATTCACAGCCGTATAGCGCTGTACTCAAAAATATGATTACAGCAATCTCTTCTTCTTTCTATGTTTGTTGTCTTCGAAAATAGTAGATGCTTTTTCTTATTAAATGCAGCACGGCCTTGTGCTGAACTTTGTTCTATATCTTTTGAACTTTTCCCATCTTGCGTGACTTCCTAGGTAGCAGAAATCCTTAACTCTTGTAGGTTCTCGTTTCCAATTTGGATACAGGTGTTTGACTTATTCTCCCCTACTTTACATACTAGTACCTTAGTTTTATTTTTGTTAATTTTCATACTGTATCTATCTGTTAGTAATATATCCATTTCATTATAAACTGCTTCCAACTCTTCTTTGCTAGATGTTAATACCGCTATATATCTGCAAATATAAGAATATCGATATTTTATCCCTGTATAATAATCCCAAATGTCTTTCTACATTTAACAGTGTTGATTGCCTCTACGATGTACAAGCTAAAAATTAACGGAAATGACGCACATCCCTGTTTCGCACTTTTCCCGTATAGTATAGTATCTTTGTTTCCTGCTTCGTCTGGGCTAGTTCTATATTGTCAGCTTTTTTCTATTAAATTCAGAATATCCTTTGCTACACATGGTTCCTTATTTTCTTTCTGTTTATACCACAGAATATCCCTGGGCGGCACTTCTAAGCTGGATTTAATGTTACTCCATTTTGCTACTGCTTTCTTAGTACCGGAAATTTTCCCAATATCTTTCAGCAATTTGCTTGACCTTTTTTCAAATCTTTTGTAGGTATACTTTTTTCTTAGTTTTTCAATGTCAAAGCTCAGCAATTATTAAATTTTCATTTCCTTTTACGAATCTTAGTATATCATTGATATCATTGTAGATAGCTTTTACCTCTTCCGCACTGTAACTAGAGGTGATCATATAAACTTGTACTATTACTGTAGTTACCGGAATAGATTCTAATCTAACCATCGTTACTCTTTCGTTGTTTCGTAAGTAGTTGTTTATACGGTGTATTATCTTTTACCGCATCTCCACGCCCAAATTTCCTTTTTCTTATCCTGTATGGATTACCTTAAGTCTCCGCTCAAAAAATCCCCGCTTCTGGTCACCGAAATCTTTTAATCCCTATATACATAATGCTAACTTATCAATTTGAATTTTCAAATTCTTTAGCTTGCGCACTTGCTTCATATTTTTATTACTCCTCACCCAGACTCGCAATATGTTCTCTGTTATTCCTTACGGCCTATTGAGATTGTCGATTACACCACCGAAGTAGTCCCCACCCGGAGATACGAATGAGGGCTTTTTTAACTCTGAACTCTTTTGCATCCAGAGGATGCCATCATTTTTAGAGAACGTCTTTAGCACGGGTACTTGGGAGAGAATGTGGTAGTTCCCCGTTGACTTTCACATTTATTTGGCACCTAGACGTTTCACTTTGTACGGAAAGGATTTGTAATATACCTCGATATATCTACATTTATTCTGTATATACTTATTTATTTTCAAGTTTACTATTAGGTCGCTTACACTTCGTTCAAATTAATTAAATCAAATTTCTAAAAATTGCAATTTCACATCTTAGACACTTAAGGGAACTACCATTTACACAATCTCACCATAGCATTGCTTTACCAAATTACCGTTTTCATTTTTTTCAAGGTCTTCATTAATATTAAAAGTAATGAGATATAATTGTATCAAATTTATTACTAATCACCTGTCGATGTTGCGTCGCTTTACAGTAAGTTTGATAGTGGAGACCAGAGCTGGTTGATATATTTTAGTGTTCAAATTTTATTGATGTTTTCAAAGCTACTAATGAAAAATATATACTCGAAAAGGAAACTTCATCTGTTTGGAGATCTAATTAATAATATTTGCCTTCATATAATCCAAAATAATAAGCAGCAAAATAAATTAAGTGTATCAGCATGCCACATGTTGGGGCTGGTTAATACACAAGGAATTGGATGAGGCAATGTACATTATTGCATTTATACAATTCCGTACAGAAACGCAAAGTGCAATCATACGTTTTATAATAATATTAAAAAAAACAAATTATAGTAGGTTTTTTGCATGTGATAAGCTACTTACACGTTCTTTTTTCTGAATTTCTATAGACATACGAGTTGCAACCTATGGAAAAGGCTGTGTTCCGCTCATTTGAGTATTATTGGGATCACAAAACTTTTGAAGTTTTGGGCAAAATATGTTAATCGCGACTTAACTATACAATGATTTAGAGGTATTTTCTCAGTAATCTGGGACAAATGCACGATTCCAAGAAGTATAAAGTCGGGATTTTCTACTCATGGCATTTATCCCTTCAATACAGAAAAATCCAATTGAAACTTTTGCTTCAAGCATCGTCACGGAAAAAGAAAATAATCAACAGGACGATTCGAATGCTGTGTAAAGAATTTGAGAAGAAACACCAACGCCCCAACCTAGTCCATTGAAGGCCTAACCTGATCACTCATCATGTAGTAGTGATTCATCAATATTTGACAAGTGGTTGAGTGATAATTCGGGCGATGAAGTTAAACAAAGTTTAAATGTTTCGCTTTCCGAAATGCTGGAGACACCGTATATGACTAAGCTTACAGCTACTAAGAACCCTAAGCGGTCATTATTAGTAGAGCGCAAATGGTGACAATGCAAATTTTTAAAATTCGAATGAAAAATCAAGTTCCAACTGGACATTAAAAAGGTTGACCTGAAAAAAGATTGCCAATGTCAAGCAACCAAGAATGGAAAAATAAAGAGAGTTGGTACTGCGAGGCCTGTAATCAGGATCGAGTGGCAGATATGCACTTGTGCTATATTTGCAAATGCTACTTACACGATAAGTGTGTTGGTCTTACAAAGGAAGAGAAGATCGAGCGACATGTTTGTTCTTATTTACTAACATAATGTTTATTTTATTCTTTGTTATTTGCGACTTTGTATCTTGTCACGTTGTTAGTTTTATCAAAGAAGGCAAGGAAGAACATCTATTCTTGTGTTTATTTAGCTTTTGTTATTTTGTTGAACTTTGAAACAAACGTTTTGTGTTCTGTAATTATAAAGAATATAGTGTATCTTTTAAGAATAAATGGGTGGCGTTATTGACAACCCATGGTTAGCAGTAACGCCACTATAATTATATAGATAAAAAAGATACTCTACTATTAAAACAAGAGGCTGAGTTTTGAGAAAATGTTTTAGACAGACTTTTCAACGTTCCTTTAACACTATCCCAGCACATGTTGTCATTTTGAGGATACTGAGAAAGTTGTTCTGATTCAAAGGACAATTACAAAGGTAATTTCTTAAGTTTAGTTCATTCAATCAGTAACTAAGATCCTATATTACAGAAAGTACTTGAACGACCCGAAGGTTCAATTAAATATCTTTCTCGAAAAAATTCAAAACGACATTGTTAATACTTTAAGCAGCACTTGAAAAATACTTTATTAGATAAAATTAGATCCTTTCCTTTTTTCTCAATCATAATGGACACCACACAAGATATAACTAAGACTGATCAATTAAGTAAAATTATAAGATATATTGGTTTTAAAAAAAAGTAGACATTTGTGAAACGTTTGAGGGATTTACAAAAGTAGAGTTCTAATCTGCAGAAGGATTATGTAATACTATATTAAGCAATTTATTCAACATGCGATTATATATAAATAAATCGAGGGGACAGGGCTACAATGGGGCTAACGCTATGAGCAACACTTATTCTGCTTAGCTTTGCATATGATCTTGGAGATGATGTAGCGGTGTTAGCATTTACCATGGAAGAGTTAGAGGTAGTTCTTAATTTAATGAATACAGTACTAACAAAAGCGATACAGTATGAAAATCGACAGAAAAACCAAAGAACTAATATGTAAAGGAGGGGCAAAAAAAGTCAAAAACTGTAACAAAAAATAGGAAACGAGAATTTACCAGAGGTTAAGGATTTCAGCTATCTAGGAAATCAAATAACGCAAAATTGAAAACCTGCAAAAGATGTAAAAGAAGATTAGGAAAAAGTCGTGCTGCATTTAACAAGAAAAACAGCTGCGATTTTTGAAGACTACAAACTTAGAAACAAGGAAAAGAATACTGAAAGCATACGTGTTGAACACAACACTGTACGACTGTAAAATGTGGACAGCAGAAGAAGCGGACAAGAAATAGATAGAAGCCCGTAAAATATTCTGCTACAAGCGTATGATGATATACATGGACAGACAAAGTTGAGAACAAAGAGGTTCTTGAAATAGTAGGGGAAGAAAATATATGTGGAAAACTGATACGTTCTAATGCACGAGGGAATAGTGCCGAATATACTACAAGCAAAGAAAGGAAAAAAAGAGGTAGATGTAGACCTAGATTAGACTATTGCACACGGATAGTGAAAGATGTAGGCTGTGGGCATTTCAGGGAAATGTGTAGGTTAGCTCAAAGTAGGAAACAATGTTAAGTTCTACACCTGTTGAAAATTGGTTAATTTGTTAGGGACAACTAAAAGGGTAAATATAAGCGTAAAAAAGTGCACAATAGAAAGTTTTTACGGAGAACAAGTAGGTTGACGCATTTGTTTTGGATCAGAGCTACAACGTCCTCGCCTGCTTTGGTACCTTTATTTATTGACATAATTATATTTTCTTATTTCATTTAATATTTTATTTCGTTTGAACAAAATTGTAAAATATTTTAAACTTCCTCGGAGTGTAATCCACTCTTTCCGTTAACTGGTTTCAGAATATAAAATTTTGTTTGCAGGCTTTCCAGCCTATTTGCAATAATTTTTATTAACCACGTTTTCCATAATAAATAAATTGTCTGAAACAACTCTAAATACTGACGTACAAATAGACCAATAATGGAAAACATTCCTGTATTTATGTGCTAATCACAGAAACCGAGAAAACGCATCTAACACAATTAAGAAAATCATAAATTTCAATATTATTTATTAATACAATTTCAGAAAGCGCATAAATGTCAACTTAAGTAACCGCTATAACAACACGCTAACAATTTTTAGTAAACTTCAAACAGAAAATTCCTAATAATTTTCTAAGCATTCTGTGACTATTTAAATTTCATTTTAGAAGCACCGAAAACATAGACTCATCAATTGAACGGGAAACCTACCCTTTTCTTCATTGTTTTGGTAACTTAAATATAATACTACTATGAATTTTATGTTTTGACTTACTATTTAAACAATATAACGCCGTAATTGCCTATAGATTGATTATTTCTGGGTATCTATGCCTATACGGTAAACAATCTTAATTAATCACAGTGTGAATTATAGTTTAATCAGACTCTTAATTACACCATCATTCCAGCTTTAATAACCAAAATTCTGAAGTGAATTAGGGTCTTCGGCAAAGGGAGAAATATCTCTCCATTTAATTAACTGACATAATAGGCTTCGCTTGCTTGGTTGTCCATTTAACGTAAGGTCAAACGCAGATTTCTCATGCAGAAATTGATGAAACAATGTAGGAAATTGTTGAAAAGTTATCACAAGTGCTTATTTGTTTAAAATAACAACACAATCTATGGAATACAGAATCTTTATATAGCTTCTTTATTTGCTCAATAATTCAGTAAGATATGGAGGATACTGCAATAAATAACTAAATTTTATATAATTAATATGTACGTTCTTTTACTTTGGATTACTCGGATCGATATAGAGGCTATTTTGTTTGTACGATAAATTCTTAGTACAGTTGAATTGAATTTGATTTATATTGTATCTGTGAAACGGTTTCGGATTAACTATAGTTTTGATAAGACTCACGGTTTTAAAGCTTCCGACATGAGAGCGGTGTGGAACAATAAGAGCATTTTTATACTTGTCATTGCCAGATTTAGATACACTTTCTATGTCATTACTTTGTGCATCGTAGGTGCACAAATGTGCGGATGATCCATGCGCTTCTACACCTTTTTTATACTAAACTATGTAGAAATTAATTTACAAGTGTAACATAAACGACAGCGCGTCCATTCCCAACCTCCTAAACATTTTTCTATTATCGCAAACGTATACGTTTGTGCATCGCAGATGTAAAGAAACACCGCCCCCCCCCATGCCCTTAATTACATTTATCAACAAAACTTCTTACAACATCTCATCCAAGAAAACTCTTTCCGAGGTGAAATAGTCATTGCAATCCGCCGATCCAAAAAGTACCTTTCAGACAAGCTTATCGTAAACGTCTGTCCAGAATTACGCATCATCCTTACTTCCAACTCCCACCTGGTACCGGCAACCAGATGCTACAACTGTCAGCGTTTTGCACACTTTGCGAAAGTCTGTCGATCCCCAACAGCATGTGCCAGTGGTTCAGGCACGTACCTCACAAAAGTCTGTTTCCCCTCAGTCACAATACCTGCATCATGTATAAACTGCACGAAACTTAACCTACCTCATGACTCTGTAGCAAGTACAGAATGTCATGTATATAAACAGACCCTGGAACTAATTAAACTAAGAACAAACTATGGATTACGAACCTTTACGTTGGCAAATGATTGCACAGAAACCCCCTTCTCCTAAAATCCTAGCCTTGAAGATCAACTTTTAACACTCCAAATCCGTATCCCTTGAACTCACCAATACCCTAACAAAACATAAATACTCCGTAGCTTTCATTCAGAAACCGTATACAATAAACGACAAAATACCAAATCTTCCCCCCAACAGTAGATGCTTCCTGCATCTAAACCCTCCTGACTCTAAATTCACTTCTGAAATTGTAATTATCAATTCCAAGATTGATGTCTGTTATATTCATTTTTCTCCCCATAAATAACCACAGTTGAAATACATTAATCATCAGGCAACCTGTTGCTAATTTCCTCATATTTCCAATTTCAAAATCAGATTAATACATACCTATACAAATTGAACAACATCATAACCTCAATCGAAAACCACCCCTATATCATTGCACTTAACATAAACGTAAAATCTGCACCTTGGCACAACACACACACACACACACGCACACACAGGCGGTCAAGATACGTTAATGGAAGACTTCATTCTACTGCATCACCTTCACATCCTTAATTCTCTTTCAAATGGGAATCATTCGCGTACTAATCTAATGTTGGCATCACTCTGGTCTCCCCACTTGCTGCGCAGATAATCAGTTTGTAAAAAATCAACAGATCAATTCAGACTTGCAACCTAAACCTCATATCTTTCAATATCTTCCCCAATCACCCGAAACGTCCCTCTAATTAAATTCCAGCCTATAATTCAAAGAAAGTGAACTGGTAACAATTCCTGCAGTCCCTAATAACTATAACGCTTAAATTCTCATCCCAAAGACGTGGTTTCATATATACTAACTAAAAGCATAATAAAAAACTTACAATCTACCACCGCTGCTTCTATACCGACCAGACACATCACAACAAAACCAACACATTGATGATTAAATAACTTTAATAATGTAAGAATATTGCTACTACAGACTAGATACAGACTTCAAAACAAGCAAGACAAAACCCTTTATCTACCATACTGGACATAGAAACGCTAGAACATCGTACTCTGGAGGAAAAACTTGTAATAACACAACATTCAAAACGCTAAACAAAGACACTACTTCTCTTTCCAGGCAAACTTTCCAAACACATCAAGTCACATATAGAAAAGCACTGCTTCCTAGCCCAAACCAACATGATTTCAGTCAAAGCCATAGTGTAGAAAATACAATAAAATCCTTTATTTCCATGGTTCAGTCTTGCGTCATAGTCCTCTTCAAAAACCTTAAATTCAACTTTGACTTTTGGTGGTGGCCTAACATCTCAAACAAGCAAACTTCCCATCCAAAATTTAAAAAGTCATTAAATCATACCTCGCTTCCAGAACAGCAACCCTCAACACAACTAAAGCTCAGTAACCAGACTCATTATAAAGATGGTCCCAAGGATCGCGCTTCTCTCCTACCCTATGAAATCTTATTACAAATCCTTTTCCAGACCTAAATATTCACAACATCTTTACATTTGCATATACAGATAATTCAACATTCACTCCCAAATTTGTAATTGCAACTCCCTAAATTTAACAGTATCTAATGTTGCGTATAGCAATATCTAATAAGATGGTAATATAAACATAATATGGACGTAACATTTGAAATGCAAACCCTCTGGTTCCTTTACACCACCAATAGGTATACTCACAACATTTTTCCATCCATCACAGACAGCCCACCACATAACCTAACGGCATGCCGTCCCAGCTTCTATTTCCGAACCGGATATGGCAAATTTTCACAGAAGCTACACTTCTTTAATCTTAACATATCACTCATGCGCCATTGCAATCCTCATGACATTTCTCAAACTTAAAAACATCTTATATACTCCAGCCCTATTTCCACACCACTACATATAAACCTTAAAGCCAACTTAAATCGGGACCATTACTTCCCATTACCTAGTATCAGTTTCCTTGCTACTCATCACTACATAGAATTCAACCACTACCTTAACAAATTCCTACGTATTAAACTCTTTATCCTAAACAACCAGCGGCCGTAAAACCAACCTATAAGCACTTGCATTTCAAACCATAATCACACGCCAAAATCAATCTGATATGCAAACACCACGCAGAACAAACCCGACAAATAAACACGGGCAGAAGAAGACAACGTCAGAAGCGACAGAGAAAATCCGCAGAGCAAATCATTCCAAATAATTGTTACATTGTGATTATGTGACCAAGGCCCCGTGTTCAAATCTCGACAATGTCCGCTTTAAAAATGTTAAGCGACCATTTTTTACAAAAAAACGCCCCTCGTTCGGATGAGATGGAGGTCCCGTGCATGAGTGTTGTCACACACGTTAAAGATCCCTACTTTGCTTGGAACAGCAAGGGTTTGGCAACATTCAAAATTCTGCAGGTAAAGAAAACTCGCTTCATGGCCTATGTAATGCCTTCGGGTAGAGCATTGGAAAATCAAATGTAGTGACATTATGTGATACGTGAAGCAATTTTTGTTTAGAGTTTTTTAATTGTTATGATTTGAATTTATGAGGCTTATTTACATTGCCCTATTCTTTTGTAAATTATGACTTTATGTTTTATGTTTTATAAATGATACAATTTTACAAGTGGTGGGTACCATTTTTCCAGTTCCACTAAGTTAATTTTTTATACTTTACCATGAGAAAGTGTATAAATGTTTGTATATCCCGCGCGGGTACGCACACACACACACACATACATGTACACACACACGCACAACACACACACACATACAAACACACACACGCGCACACACACACACACACACACACACACACACACACACACACACACACACACACACACACACACACACACACACACTAGAAGCACCATTTAAAAGAAGAATTACGTGGTTTAAAAATGGAAAAACACGTTGTGACTATCTGCACATTTAAACATTTACGAAAGATACATTACAACGAACCGCACATTTGAACATGTACGACGCATAATTTAAAAAGCAAATGCTAGTTTAATGGAATGTTTCCATTGCTAGGGCTTAGCAAAATTATTTAGTTCCATTTTGCAACAAAAATGTTGAAAATTCCTACATATTTATTCATCCACTATATAGACAATGCTTAAAAAATACGCGAGATTGCGTTAGCTTTGTTAACTTTTGCACATCTCTTTCTACAAAAAAATATGAGAAAATGCAGAAAACTATATCCGAATGAATCACTTCCTTCTATCTTAGATTTTTTTATATTATTCTTGTTTTATAATAATTTTTATTACACTTAATTGTTCGAATATATAAACAATGTAATACAATAGAAAGTGTAAACAAAATTTTTGTTATTTTTATTTGTATGTCGCATAGATTTGTTATTCACTACAGTAGTGAATTAGAGGTGTATTCCTATAACGATATTGACATTTTTCTTATTCAATCACTTAGATTTTCTGCTCTTAACAGACTGCGTTCTACTACACAAGACATGCATCTCTTTCTGTTTTAATTGTGTTCATCGAGGGAAACTAAAGTTTACTGTAACATATTCTGTATAATGCTTTTTATAGTCCATGTTTATACCGAAATGTATTAAATCAACAGTATGTTTAGGCTGTAAATATAGTTTGCTTTTTGGCTATTTTTGATAAGGGTTACTTTTAACACTAATTTCGGAGTAAACTGAAACACCAACAGGGGTAAAGCTTTTGGTTTTACTGAATGACCGTCGATCTAATAAAAAGTATTGTGTTATTTATTGCAAAAACTTTATTAAAGTATTGAAGAAAGAATGCACAGATTTACATAATCCACAAGTAAAAAATAATACTAACAAATTAAAAACTAAGTGTGTGTATAAGATTAAGGAGGAAAGAATATAACAAAAAAAAATACAAACTCCTTGAAGGAAAGCATAAAAAAAAACTAAATTAGAAATTTAAATAAAAAGTATTCTAATTATTTGGAGTTATAATCCGATGAACAGTTTAAACAAATAATGTAAAGTGTCTTTATTAACACACCACACGTACAACCACTTCTCATAGTCACACACTACACCTTATTCACCAGTCTGGCCTTCATTAAAGGACTGGCTTCACATTAGAGAAAATCTTTATTTCTAATGTCGCAAGTAGTATCATCTTGACTGTTGGCTTCAACTTACACTTTCTTTTTTTATTTGTATTATTCTTCAAGAATACTGTATTGTTGTTGGGCATTTTGTTCAGTTTTAAGTATTTTCTGGATTGACATTTTAACTTATTCTTTCTTAGTTAAACACCGAGGTTTAACAGCGCTTAGAGAAAAATTGGATATTAAAGTTGGCTTGTGCTAGCTCTAAAATTGATCGAATATTATTGTTTCTGCAATAATGCTATTAGAATGTGTTTAAAAATACGAGTTGTTTTTAGACGATAGGGATCGTGGCATATCAGAATCGGTATCTTTATCTTACGTAATGACCTGTCAAACACAGAAGAGATGAAATTGATGTATTAATGGCATAATCTAAGTTTTTAAAACCCACCGATTAGGTTTGTTAGATTTAAAGCCACTTCAATTATAGATGGAAGATCAAAGATAGTCGGTATTGCCTAGATTATTCAGTAACCAAGCATCTCACTGCCTGGTATCATCCTTCTAGAAAAGATCCTAGACACTCACATCTATGGGCTGCTTATCTAACGTTACTGATAATTTTGTAAAAAAGACCCTTTTTACATTAGATTTGTTTAAAACAATGGTGCTGCTTAAGCTAGTAACTTGTGATTTTACGATTATGATACGGTTTGTTTTATAAATACAGCAAGGTCGCGTTTCTTGGCTTTTGTGTCACAATGTTTGCCGACAATCATCACATTTATATTCTTTAGTGTTGGCTCTCGTGGTAAAATATTTGACTACAGTATTCTTTTTTTGATGGCTATTACTTGACTGATAGGCCTACACTTCTCTCTAAGGAATATCTAGATCTGTCTCTTCTCTCACAGTCTTTCTTTTCTAGAAAAATCTAAATAAGGTCACACGACATAACCATAAGCCTTTTCCTATCTCCTAAATGGCTTTTCCTTATCTTCACCCAAAACTTCAACGCTTTTTTCAATCGGTTGTATTTGTATCACACTCGATTTTTCGTTGACAGTGCCCTTTTTCACAAACGGAACGACGTTACTACAATAAACTAGGAATTGCTAGTATAGGTTGTGACACGTTACAACAAACAACAGGCAGATATTACATTTTTCTTAATAAATAATTTACAATTCAAACCTATATAGAACGTTATCCTTCATAAGAAATTTAAGGCATCATTATAAAAAATACTATTACTGTAAGCGTAAGTAATTTTCTAAATAGACGAAAAGCACAAAATAGCTAAAGAATTACTTACCTGCAATTCTAACCACTTTGGTGTACCATTACTCCCGATTGACCGATGTTGGCTAGCACCTACATATGGACAGCTTGTATGATAGTATCATCAGACATAAAATCTTAGACAAACTTAAATTCATTTTGTCCTGTGACCATCAATCAAAACTTACTTCCTCTTGTTCTGTTTCCTGTACGTATAAAATGGCTCAAACTTAACTCCGTTCTCCTCCATTACAATAGTCACGCCTCCTATATAAAGAGAACGCTTATATAAATAGCTCCGAAAGTTACCGTTCGAGTGGGAGGCATCTGGCTTCTTAGACAATGGCTTAGACCTGGCTCTATTATGTTTAATATGTACAAGCAAAAACAATTAAAAAGTTCATAGATACATATATATGAGCGTTAAATAGTTAAAAATGAACAATTTATACAGTTGAAGCAGTTCGGAAGTCTTTGGAAATTTTCGGAACTTTTCGGAAGGCTTCATGGTTGCTCGTGGAATCAAGTAAGAAATGAATATATATATAATATATATATATATATATATATATATATATATACAGTTTAAAGAGGTCCAGAAGTCTTCGGTAGTCTTCGGAACTTTTCGCAGAGCTTCGTGATTTACTTGTGAAGCCAAGTAAGAACTTAGATAACTCTAGATTGAACATATATACAGTTTAAAAAGGTCCAGAAGTCTTCGGCGGTCTTCGAAACTCTTCGGAAGGTTTTGTTATTTACTTGTGAGGACAAGTAAAAACTTGAATAACGGTAGATGGACACATATACAGTTTCAAGAGGTCCAGACATCTTCGGCGGTCTTCGGAACTCTTCAGACGGCTTCGTGATTTACTTGTGTGACAAAGTAAGAATGTAAAGAATTATGGTATGCACATATGTACCATAGATTGAACATATATACAGTATTAAGAGGTTCAGAAATCTTCGGCGGTCTTCAGAACTCTTCGACAGCTTCGTGATTTACCTGTGAGGCCAAGTGAGAACTTGAATAACGATAAATGGAATATATATATATATATATATATATATATATATATATATATATATATATACGGTTTTAAGATTTACTTGTGGGACAAAGTAAGAATGTAAAGAATTATGGTATGAACATATGTGCCATAAATTAAACATATATACAGTGTTAAGAGGTTTAGAAGTCTTCGGCAGTCTTCGGAACGCTTCGGAAGGCTTCGTGATTTACTTGTACGACAAAGTGAAAATTTAAAGAATTACGGTATGCATGGCTGGGCGAAGGAGCTTCCTGCCTATACGTGGTATACGATACTGAATTATAGCGACGTACCCCAAGTGCGGCGGCGAGCGGCCGGCCTTTGGGTAGCATTACTGGCAAAGAATAAGCAGGCTATGGAGAGTACTGCTGAAGTATTATCAGGCTATGGTGAGCACTGCCAGTTGAGTTTTTTGACTGTGGTGAGCACTAAGTGTACTGATTTCTGCTGGATTTGCAATTGTATTTATATGCTTTATTTCCCTATGCAGGTGTGTGGTAGAGTTTCCGTATTTAAAAGATGTACACGCGTTGTTGACCAATGGGTTTGCTAGTTTTAGTGTAGCACAAAAAATGAGTTGGAGATATTATTTTTACATTAGTTTGTTCTGTGTTCAGTACGTGTACTATGATATAGGGCACCCACCCCCCGCTGAAAAGTTTAGCGTAGCTAGGTTTTGCGAGGATGCGGCGGGGTCCTTGTTGTCAAAGTATCTGAGCCTGTGGCGCGTTTGCGTTTTCGTTCTGTGCGGCGGAGTCGGACTTCTCCATGGTCGCCTGCTGCTGGATGGGCTGATGGTGGTCGAAAGGATACTTTCTCTTGGGACATCCGTCAACAGGTATGCCTTTCTGGTTGTGCGTCTTGCACATAATTGGGCTGTGGTCTGCATGTTTCGATGTCCAGTGGTAATAGGCTGGTGCTGGCTGTGGTAGTTGGTTGCGATGGCCTATTGACTACTGGTTGGAATTCTTCCCGAAGGCTGCTGGGCAAAACTTTAGCTGCAAACTGATGAGTGGCCGTTAGCGTGGGTGGCCTGTTAGCGGTGACGGGCGTCACCGTTTGGTTCAGTAGAGGGTTTTGCGGTTATGTGCCCCGAAATGTATGGAGTCTTCTTCGTAATCCATCACCACTTTCTGGCGTTAAAGCCAAGATTCACCCAAAATGATATCTTCTGCAAGGTTTGCTACTACCAAGAAGGTTTCGTGGTCCATCACGTGTCCGAAGGTGAATGGCGTGCGAAATTTGCCTTTGATTGCCATTTTTGTCTCCGTTTCAGTTAGATGGATGGAGGTATGATAGGGTTCTACCCGTGAGTCAGTGGGTAATAGATTTTCCCTGATCATACATAAAGGTGCTCCTGTATCTAGTAGTGCGTGGCAGGTCGTTCTGTTTATGGTGACGCGAATCATTCTTAGAAGATCATCATGGGCTGTATTTACATGTGCCAGTTCATTTCACCCGACCAGACTGTTGTCTGGCTTTGCTCGGCCGGTAAGTCGCCTCCCGACACCTTGGTTGGGCAGTCTCGTTGACAATGTCGTTGTAGACAGAATGCGCACCTTAGTAGCTGCTCTGTAGTACGTGGAAATCTGATTGCTGGCGTGGGGACGGTTGCCTTTCAGCTGACTCTTTTACGTTTGCTTCTATCCGGTAGAGACGAGAAAGCATTTCCCATTGAGTTGTTTGCATGCGGCATTGGATTGGATTTTTCAATGCTGGAAGGAGGAGGTCGGTGAACAGCTCTATGTCGTGGTCGATCTTTTTGTTTAGGCGGCGCGCTTGCTGTGCCTTAGTGTTGAAGAATGCGGCTACTGACCGAGATACCGTCTGATTCTGCCCGTAACAGTCTGCTGCTATTTTCGCCCTAATAGCTGGATTATTGTATGTCTCCAGGAAGAGCTCCTTGAACTCGCTGTAGCTGGGTTGGAGCACCTCAAATGGTTCCCACCATGTGGCTGATTGGCCTTATAGTTGGGCGGTTGTTGTCGGTACGTCAGCTTCCATTGCTTCCCTCTGTCAAAAAAACTCTGCTAGATCTTCTAGGAGAGTGCCAGTTTGGTGGCTTGTTCTGTTTGTTGAGCGCTACTGGGTTGTTGCAGTCCCAGAACTGTTGGTGATTGTATGCCCTCCTGGGTTGAAGGTGACTGTTTGATGTCCGACTGGCCGTTTGATTCTGATTGACTCCTTGTCTCGTTAATGGTTCTTGCAAGAGCACTGTTTACAAAATCTTCTGTGAAGACGGTCCAATCTTGTTGGACGCCATTTGTTACCGTTCTGGTGGGCGGCGTCTGGCTTCTTAGACAACGTATGTAGATTTGGCTCTATTATGTTTAATATGTACAAACAAAAACAATTAAAAAGTTTATAGATACATAGATATGAGCGTTAAATAGTTAAAAATAAACAATTTATACCGTTGAAGCAGTTCCGAAATCTTCAGCAATCTTCGGAACCCTTCGGAAAGCTTCGTGGTTGCTCGTGGAACCAAGTAAGAACTTAAATACTAATTAAAGACTATATACAGTTTACAGAGGTCCAGAAGTCCTCGGTAGTCTTCGGAACTCTTCCGAGGGCTTCGTGATTTACTAGTGAGGCCAAGTAAGAACTTAAATAACTCTAGATTGAACATATATACAGTTGAGCTGATCCAGGAGTCATCTTCTATACGCTACGTACAACCATACGCTAATTAAATCACACTCCACACTATCAGTGATTATTAACCTTGTTAAACACACATTTATTCTGACATCACACCGCCGGAGATTACCATTCCGGCTCGAACATTACATCGTCGGTGATTGTTATCCCGGCAGTACGCAATTACTACATCTTTATACAACCAGTGATTGATATTCTGGTGGCACCCAATTATTTTATTGTTTTACACGGTCATTAATTACATTTTGGCCACACCCTCACTCACACCTGGAGAACCCGAGCTCCACCTGGACGATGCTGTCAGCCAGCCAGATATTGTTAGCGGATCCACGTCGTCCAGACGTACTACAATAAGCCGTGGAAGCACCAGCTTCGCCACCGTCGCCGGCAGCCACTAAAGTGTCTGTACCTTCTTTTGGTTAATAATAATCTTTTATTAGTCCAAGATAATACTTTCCTAGGTTAAGCTTCTATATATATATATATATATATATATATATATATATATATATATATTTATTGCAAAATGGACTTAACGTTTATATCCCGTTTGTTATTGTTCTGTATTCATACTATATTTACTTTAATTAACTGAGCGTTTATGCTTGTTTGTAATGATTAACACACACTCGTGCTAATCCTATTCATACTGCGCTTATCCTTAGCTGACTTAATGCGGTTGTTACATGTGTGTTTGTGCTTTTATTATATATTATATATTTTATATACATATATATATATACATATATTTATATTGCTGTAACAAGGACCGCACGTTGGTCCGCCGCTAAAAGAGTGCTGTGACGCTTCACTTTGGGACGTTACTAAAAGGGTGATATAAAAACGTCGCACGTTGAGATGCCACCAAAAGAATGCTGTGACAAAGCCCGCGTTAAGCGTCCCTGAAAGATTGATATGAAAATGATATAGCAATTTGTAGAACTTGAAATTGTTCACCTACCCTCCTCTCTAACTTTGCCTGGCTAGCTCAACGGAATCGACAGAGTTTTCAAAATGAAATAACAGACAGCAATATCACAAAGCATCCATGCAGCGCGAAATATCCTCTCACATACAAAAGCATTTACAACATCGTTTCTTTCAAACACAAAATAATTTCTAAGAAATATAAAAATATATGTTCCTTACCTTATTTTAAATTTACAGAACCAAATTTATTCTTAGGGATGGTTTATCTGGTTATGTTTATTGTCACGCTTGTAAGGTTTGTTTGGCCAAAAAAATGCTCGACATATAATCCATTAAATGGTCAGAGTATTTCGAACTCTGAACACAAACTCCCGGCAAAAATTCTTTACACAACAAAATTAGCTTAAACTAGATACAAATACTCTAATATCAGTCACAAACAAATCCAAAAACAATACCTGCAGAATCCACAAAAATGTTCCTTGTAATCAGAAATCTTCCCACTTTAAATTGACGTTAAATCAGCTCACAAGCCTTTCCATAAAAAAATTCTTATTTGAAACAGCAGTTACCAAAGTTCATCACCCTTAATTCTTCCTTTCAATTATTTAATAGAATTTTAAAATAGTGTTATATTGAAGAACTTTCCCTATTCATTGTAATTAACAATTCCATTTTTGTATGTAATTTGCGTCTAAAAAAACATCACTTCTATAATTATTGCAACCTCGCAACCATCAAATTACAGTATGCCCACTGCATACTTACATACCACCTTCGCACAGTAACAGCTCGCGACTTAAATTTCAGAATCGAATGACCAAATGAATGAATAAACGCTTCTTTATATACAAATTATCCATTTTCTAGAATGCTACTAGAAAAATGTGGAATATTAACGGTTACATTGCGGCAGTTATCACCTTGTTATATGGTTCCAGTTATTTGTAACGCGCTGTCTGTCCTTGTTTTACACATACTATTATTGTGGAGTCGCATAGAAATGCTAAAGATAATCAATTTCTTGGATTTTTGTGGGTTTTCCGTGTTCCGGCCGCTTCTTGATATAAACGATTATTTTTTACTGAGTTATTTAGGTAGTTCTAAATCCCGATAACTCATCTTTTTATATTCTAAAAAATTCTTTATTTAAAACAAATTGCTGTAATCCACGGGTTAATTAATATAAACTTTAATTACTTTTAAATGCAAAAGGGGTTGCGTTTTAAAGAAAATATTTGTTTTCGTGTTTCCGTACACAAATTTAATATGAAAATTGAGGTTTAAAATACGCGTTGATTATAGTTTCTTAAACTAAATGCATAAAGCTAGGTACTATTTAATGCTACTTACAGCAAATATTATCAAAAATTTATCGATTTGCATTCGCATTTAAATGCGCTTTATTGCATCTTACTATTAATTATTTTTATATATACAACTTACGTTACTTGTTATGTATTTACAATATGCTTATATCATATAGGGTGATTATTTATACACGCGAAATTAAATTTTTCGCTTGTACGTCAATTAATAAAGGTACGCTTGTATTATACAGGGAGTTCCATGAATATACGGAATTTTTAATTTTCCGTATTCTTCTATATTGTGGTGGGATTTATTTTTAGAATTTGGGTTTCAATGACCTCTCGTGACCCTTTACCACGTCAATATATATATATATATATATATATAATATATTGCTGTGATAAGGGGTTGCTTAAGGGTGCACGTTATAGTAAAGGTCGTTCGGGAAGGAGTAATTAGAATAGGCATCAGAAAACCACACTTATTTAAGGAAATAATTAAGAAATAGACATAGTTTGTAGATAGTAAGTAGTCAACACCCTGTATATAAAGTAGAAATAGTTTTGGGCGACGCAGGTAAACATAGGAAGACGCATGGTTGGCGTAGGAATGAGAAGTACATGTATTAAGTAAATAGTAAACATTAAATACCCTGTAAATAAAGTTTAGTTAATTTAGGTAAAACAAATAAGGATATTTTTCAGTGGAAACACGCGTATATTGGGAAATGAATGATAAAGTGTAATTAGACACGCATTTAGAAGAAGAATTCCAGACGATTAAATCAATACGGATATAGAAATAGAGTTTCAGGTACTTAATATAAATGCGTACAAAGATCTAACCATTTTGATAAGAGAAATGATTAAAAATTGCGTGAATCGCATGTAAACATGGAAATTTAAAGTCGGGTTGCATCAGTTGTTTATAGAAAAGCAAGTAATCTATCAAAATACAGCATGTTGATAATAAAAGACAGCTGCGGCCAGGTTGTGATTATGGGAAAGCGTGGAGCATTGCATCAGAAACTGCTGTAAATAAAATTATTTGATTGGTCAGAGACAAGCGACGAGTTCTAGACCAAACCCACGGATGGAGTGGGAATTCGAGATTATATTAGCAAGCACCTTGATAAGAAAGTCAGTTTGGAACTCAATGAAGGCCGAAGTGCATTGCCATTAGACAAAGTATTACGTAATAAGTATAAAAGTGAAAAATAAAATGAGTGCAAATATGAAGATTACAATTACCGTTTAAACGTAAGTACGTTTTTAATGAATTTATTGTAAACTAAGACATAAAAATAATAGGGTTTCGAGGTCTGAGGGAAATAGACTAGGATTCTGATGTTAAGAAAAAAATACAGTAATGCAATTTAAATGAAAAGAAGAATAATACAATCTTGAAGTACAGGGATGAAGCGAACTACAATTTTAAGTCTGGGGCAAGAATGATAAGAGTCTAAGTTTGAGGAATTGAAATAAATTGGGGTATATAATTTAATGGTGATGGTCCAGAGTGTAATAATTTGAATGGAATCCAGAATTGGGGAAGATCATTTTTATTGGAAGCGTCGATGTGAAAAAGATAAAACCAGGTCAGATTTTTAGTTATAAGACATTTGTTTTTCTATATGAATTTTTATTTTATTTTTAATATTGAATTTGCTAAATATGATATGCTTGTGAAGGAGTCAACAAATGAGGTTGCATACATATTGAATGAGTAATAAGAAAACAGGTTTAGAATATTCTACACTTTGTTGGTAAAGGTAATAAAATTTCTTTGGTGACTTTGGGTTTTTGAGTACATACTAGATGGTTGTTAATAAATGAAATTTATAAGAAATGTATTACAAATAATTTCAAAAGCTGTACATAACATATTGGTTTCATTATATAAAATCTAAATTTACTGAATTTTATAATTGCAAATAAATGCTAGCCGAGGTCATAAGATTTAAATAGTAGAAAGGCGGAGCCACAAGTTGAATAGGAAAGTGATAACACGCAAGGCGGTAACGTATCGAATTTTGCCATTGGTAGATAGAGTTGTTTAATGATAAAGTCCAGTTGATAGCAATATTAAGAAAACAGCTGGAGGAGGAGATAATTACACTTAATCGTGAATATTAAAATGATGGTCCAATAATTTAGAATTCATAGCAAATAAATAATGCAGCTCAACGTAGAGGCTTGATAATCCGCTAATACCATAGCAAATATATATATATATATATATATATATATATATGTTTTTGCTTTTGTATATATTGACTTATGTGTAGCAGTAGATACCACCGCCCACCCTAATTTTAATAGACTCCTTTTACTCTTCTTACGCTATCGTAACTCTAATGTTATTTTAGGTGTAAGACGGTTACCCTGTCATAACCAAACCCAGTTCCTCCCCAAAAAATTTTGGATAGTCTACAATTTTTGACGAATATACACCTATGAAAATATTTGCTGCCTACATATATAACCAAAGAATTCTGTCTCAAAATAGACTGAGAAGTTCTGAAGAGTAAAGGTTACAAGAGTTAACCACAAACAAGAAATTTTAATATTCAATATTAAAATATTGCTTACATTCGCGATTCATGGGTATCGAAGATTTGTTTAATAACTTTAATCTTTAAATTTTATTTAGCTTGTTAGCAATTTATCATTCCTCATTTCTGTAAGAACTTCAGACTTAAACATGCATACAACCATTCGATATTTATACAAACGGTACATTAATTAGAAAAGTTACTTATTGTAACGGAAATGACCTATAATAATATTGGAACATTTATATCGTTTAATAATCAATTGTCGTGACATTACTAGCGGGCGGGCTTCAATTAAACAACGTATATTACTAATAAGACCTTACATTTCATTTTCATTGAAGTGATTTAATAAGTTGATCAGTGCTTTGTACTAGAACGTAAGAAAATAATCGAAATTCCTAGCGTTACCTACTTATTGACTCACTTAGAAGAACGGAATAATATTACAAATGCATATACCAGTTACATTATGTCTAAATAACGATGTTATCTACGACCTCATTTTTATACTGTACTTTAGCTACAGCGTTTTATCCGTTATTATTCCCTTATACAAAGTATAAATAGCGAATAATTGACATTGATTGATGCATAGCTAATGTGTCTTACAGCAAAGCACCACAAACAAATTCTAGTCCATAAAGGTTGTCGGTTTAGCAATAAGAAGACTTCTGAATTAAAAAAGTTATTGCCCACATTAATTTGCTGAATTATTATTACTATACAAATGCGTTTTAATTAACTGGCCGTTCACTTTATTCAATACACCAAAAACGATTTAGGACTGCTTGTTAATTACTTGAATAGCTGTAGTATTTTACAGTAGATTAGCACCTTAGTCAAAGACCTTTCTGCTTATCTATCATTTTATCCATGCCATAAAGCTTTCCATAATAATTTAAACTTCTTTACGTACAGACAGTTGTTAAGTCATCAAGCTTTCTGTTTTAGCTCCTTTGGTTTGTTTCAAAATTCGTTAAAATGATAATTAAAACATTAAAAGGGTTATTTCTTATGTAAAGCAAATTAAGATATGAAGTATTCACAGGTTTTCTCTATTTTCTATTTGATAAAGAAAAACACCTTAAAGTCTTAAAACAATTCACTGCTGATGTTATTTATACATGAATGTATATTAATTGTACATGTGTGCTTTTCTACTTTGTATTGTATTGTGAAAAGTTTGATACGTATTGCAATGGCGGTTTTCCATTTACAGTAATTTCTTACTAAAAGGAATAAATAATGTAGTCCTTTTTTTGGCATTAAGGGCCCCAAAAATGCTTATTACTATCGGAAAAACTACTATAAATAACATAAATTTAGCAAAACGGTTGCATGATCGTTGTGTTTCTGTTAAATTTAATTAAATCTTGATTTTTGTATGCCGCTTGCAACGCCCTGCATTATGCTAACAATAAATTAGAGATTAAAGAAAGAAGGAAATAATCTTAAATCTTAATTTGTTCCTGAAACACCCCGCATAATATTACTTTTGTGTAGAATAGTTTTCAAAAACAAAACTTGCGATTAAATCCGTATTTGTATTCAAGCCATAAACCGAAAACCACAAAGATAATCGTTTTATTTCTGTTAAATATATAATGGAACTCAAATTAAAGATTGTACATTATTTTAAACCCACAAGAATGTAAACACACCAATTGTAAGACAGAATGCACAACTTGGTAGCTGCTCTGTTGTGCGTGGAAATCTGGTTGCTGGCGTGGGGACGGTTGCCCTTCAGCTGCCTCTTTTACGTTTGCTTCTATCCTGTAGAGGCAGGAGAGCATTTCCCATTGAGTTGTCGGTATGCGGCATTGGATTGGATTTCTCAATGCTGGGAAAAGGAGGTCGGTGAACAAGCTCTATGTCGTGGTCGATCTTCCTGTTTAGGCGGCACGCTTGCCGTGCCTTGGTGTTGAAGAATGCGGCTTCTGACTGAGATGCCGTCTGCATCTGTCCGTAATAGTCTGCTGCTATTTTCGCCCTAATAGCTGGACTATTGCATGTCTCCAGGAAGAGCTCCTTGAACTCGCTGTAGCTGGGTTGAAGCACCTCGAATGGTTACCACCATGTGGCTGCTTGGCCTTGTAGTTGGGCGGTTTTTGTCGGTACGTTAGCTTCCATTGGTTCCCTCTGTCAAAGAAACTCTGCTAGATCTTCCAGGAGGGTGCCGGAAAATACAGGTGCCTTCGATTTGGGTGGTTCCTGTTGACATTGTAAAGGTCTTCCACTAGGGCCTTGATCGTGGCCACTTTGATGGCTTGTTCTGGGTTGTTGCAGTCCCAGAACTGTTGATGATTGTGTGTCCTCCTGGGTTGGAGGAGGCTGTTTGGTGTCCGACTGGACGTTTGATTCTGATTGACTCCTTGCCTCGGGCAAGTTAATGGTTCTTGCATGAGCACTGTTTACAAAATCTTCTGTGAAGGCGACCCAATCTCGTTGGACTCCATTTGTTACCGTTCTGGTGGGCGGCGTCTGGCTTCTTAGACGTATGTAGATTTGGCTCTATTATGTTTAATATGTACAAGCAAAAACAATTAAAAAGTTTATAGATACACAGATATGAGCGTTAAATAGTTAAAAACAAACAATTTATACCGTTGAAGCAGTTTGGAAATCTTCAGCAATCTTCGGAACCCTTCGGAAGGCTTTGTGGTTTCTCGTGGAACCAGGTAATAACTTAAATACTAATTAAAGGATATATACAGTGTAACGTTTTGCCTTACTAATGGGTTTTTGCTCCTATATTGCCAACTGAAAGGCACAAGGATAATTAACGAGGATTTCCTAATGATGTAAAGAGCTTAAGGTTAGTTTAGATAGAAAATGGCTCATAGAAAAGGAAACCTCCAAAGACTAAGCGGCTAGTAGAGTGATATACTCTGGGTAGAACATGAGTTTGGGTCGGGGTTGGATTACGACCAGAAATATAATGAATATGGCGCCACCGAGTTTTTGAATACAATGAAGACCTAATTTTAGTCTGTTTGTATAAGGGGAATGCGGAAATCTATGCTCACATACCGCGGTACTAAAAATATCACGTGAACATAACCCTTATAAATGCTTACCTTCTGACTCGATATTGCTTAATAAAAATGCACTGCTACACCAGTAATCAAACTAAACCAAGACTAGCACAGTTTGTGCATTCTGTTAATTAATTCAAAAAAGTTTATAATTACTAAGAATCAAACCTCATTCATTCTAACTAATAATCATAGACGTGACCGAAATGAATTTCTATTCTCTTAAGTATCAGTTGATAATTATTTACAATAATTTCTCTTAACAAAATTAACTTCAAAAAATTTGACTAAGTTAGAGTTAGGAAAAATAAGTACTTATATACACAATAATCTTCTCAACACCTATATCTCACAAAAATTAGATATTGTTGTTATTCTTACATCATAAAAATTTAACAATGATTATTATTGTTAATATTCAAACTTGATTATTAAGAATGACTAATGGTATACTGACAATCTTTATTAGCCTTTGGTAGTACTACTTATAGACTATACATTTAACTTTTATTTTAAAATATTTCATTTAATTAATATTGTAGAGCAAAATGAAACAATTTAGTTATCTGAACTTAGATAATTTTATATTCAACATGATAGTTTCAATTTTGTTAGTCTTGAAAGTTAACCCTTAATATACATATATATATATATATATATATATATATATATATATATATATATATACTTCCTCTGTAATCTTTTCATTAGTACTAATAAAAAATAAAAATGAAGTTTATCAGGTCCTCTTCAAAAAAAAAAGAGAATATCCGAAGGTCAACAACATAACGAACTTGAAAATTTTCATGTCGAACAATATAAAAAACTTACTTGTTTTGTCATTCCAAATGTTGTTACAACTTAAACGTACTAATGAGCAACTAATTACATACCAGATGGTTTTTCCTCAAACAAATAATTGCGATGGGGAGCACTGCTGAAGGGTTAGCAGGCTATAGTAACCACTGCCAGTTGAGTTTCTTACGCTATGGTGAGCACTAAGTGTACTTATTTTTGCTGAATTTGCAATTGTATTTATAAGCTTTATTTCTCTATGCAGGGTATGTTGAAAAACGTTAATGATGTGTTAACTAATAGAATTGTGTGATTCAGTTTTCTTATGTATAAGATATACACGTGTTGTTGACCAATGGGTTTGCTAGTTTTAATGCTAACAATAAATTAGAGATTAAAGAAAGAAGGAAATAATCTTAAATGGACTAATTTGTTCCTGAAACACCCCGCATTATATTACTTTCGTGTAAAATAGTTTTCAAAAACAAAACTTGCGATTAAATCCGTATTTGTATTCAAGTCATAAACTGAAAACCACAAAGATAATCGTTTTACTTCTGTTAAATATATATTGGAACTCAAAATAAGGATTGTACATTATTTTAAACTCACAAAAATGCAAACACACCAATTGTAACCATAAAATTTCCTACTGGAACATATCATGTTGATAGGGAATTCGTTGATATGCACCCCAAAAATTAGCTTCTAAAAGTGTTAGGTTAAATATATTAAATTTAATATTACATAGTCGCAATTATCATAAAAAGAAACTACATACATACTTGAACACAATTTAACAAACTAGATATACAATGAGAATACATAAGTATATAGTTTCAAAGATGAAGTAATCCTTACCTACAATAAACTACAATGTAATTATTTTAGATGGTTTCAGACAAAGAAGTAAAAATATACGTCTACGTAAATTGCGTGGTAATATGTGCTTCCAACGTGTCATTTGTTATAAATTCAATAGCAAGATTGTGCCATAACCTGAAAAACCAACGACAACATACAAAGTAAAAGGGGAATTAAAAAAACAAGATTATATCTAATTCGGGTGTAAAGTTAGTTTCCTGGGAACCAGTAATAAGTAACGATCAATATATAGAGAAACGCGTAAATAGACAAACGCGGACGTGATTGTGGAGTTAAGAATTGATAAGTTAGTTTTATATGTGAAATAATGTATATTGAACACTGAGGTTGAATGTACAGTGCTCGATGAAAAACTGTATTACATTTCTGAAGGAAACGGTGATGATCGACACGTAAAATGAAATACATATGCAAGTGACAGGGTAGTTTCAAAAACGCACGAGCGCGAATATAATGTCGTAACCGTTTGAAAACAAAGAAGTAATTGTGAGTGCATGTCTTAAGTTAATGCACTGTTGCATTTAAAACGGTAATTAACAAACTATCTTACTTTATTTGTTCAAACCTCGGCATAATGATTTTATCAATGAGGAATGCGGGATAAGGTTTACTAACATGCACAAGAAAAGTTTTTGCCATCGGCCAGAAGGTATGATTGTTGTATGCAGTCAGAAGGCAACCAAATCATAAAACTTTTAACAACCTACATTGCCGTTTGGGTGAAACAAGATTCTTTCTCATTAAAAACCAGGGAGGTCAACCAAAACAAATAACACCTCATATGGAAGATGAAATTGTGGTTCGAATAGAAGAAAACCCTGAAATGAGTTCACGTCGTCTGTCAGCAGCAAAAGGAACTAGTCAGTCACCTATTATTAGAATTCTACAAAAAAAGAACTTCTATGCTTGTCAATTTACTGCTGTTCAAAATTTGCTTCCACGAGGTTTACAGTTCTGTCAACGCATTCTGACAAGCGCAGCAAGAGCATGAATTTTATTAAAAATATTTTGTTCACTGATGAAGCAACTTTTACTAGACGGAAGTTCTCAATTGGAGAAACAGTCGTTACTGGGAAGTAGAAAACCGTACGTTATTAAAGAAAGCCATTTTCAGCATAAATTTAAATAAAATATTTGGTGGGACACTATAGGCGACCGACTACTAGGGTCATAGGTTCTCCGTTCAAATTTTTTTTTACCAAATACTGTGACATTTTGGATGGTTTCCCACTAAATGAAAGAAGCACAATGTGGTTTATGCAGGACGAAGTTTCACCTCATTTCCAGGTAGTAGTTAGAAATCATCTTAATGACATACTTCACCAACGATGTATTGGCAGAGGAAATGACTTTGAATGTCTACCATGAAGTCCTGAGTATAACCCACTGGATTTATATTTTGGGGATATATAAAATCCTTAGTATATGCCAATGCGACTCCTGATCCTGGCAAACTCTAGGCCTAAATACAAAATGCGGCTAATTTTATTAGAGGACAGAATAATATTTTTTATGCGCAAAGGTCTCTCATCAAAAGAATTAGAAAAGGAATAGAATAGGAGACGGCCGGCCACTTGGAACAGTTAGTTCGAGTTTGATATTTTTGAAAGTATTTTGCTTATTATTCCGATTTATTGACAAATAAAAACACCTATAAGTTTGTACGATTGTTTCTCGTTTGAGATCGCTTTCCGAGAATCTGAACGGTCCAATTGTGTTTTTCTCGAAAATACTAAGTTTAAACAGGTATGACAATTTTACATAAAAATGAAATTCACATTGTTTTCTAATCAAAATTACTAAAAAATTTCGTCAAAAAAAGTTATAACCCTATTCTGTCATCAGGAATTGTTCATGTGGTGGTCCCCTGTAACAAAATGTAAAATAATAAATAAAATAATATTCCTTGTCTACTGTTACGCCTCTGTGTTAATTTTGATAACATTTTATGAATACAATGTAAAATGATTACCAGAAAACGAAAAACGAAATTCACCTTTAGCACCCGGTATCTTATACACAGCAACATTTTATTAAGGCACATTTGGTCCATTCCTCGTATTCTGATCTGAATCACCTGCGCTTACCCTACATCCCAATAGTTACGACTCACCCTGTATGTCCACCGAAAAAATGAAGCTAGACTGTAGAGACGGGCACAGTTGACAAGGTATTCACAATGAAAGAACTAGAGCGGACAGTCAGAAGAAAATATAGAAGGTACCTGGGCCAGATGGACTGAGACCGAATTCGATAAAGGTCCTCATAATAGCAGAGAAACATCCTCTTTCCCACCCTCTTCCTAAATATGTTCAACCACTAACTCGAAGCAAATATTTTCCCAAAACAATGAAAAAAATCCAAGCTGACACTATTGGAAAAATCGAAGAAAACGGGGGAGCTATACCCAAGTACCGTCCAATCTTCCTTAACGTACTGGAGAAGATCTGCGAGTGTCTCATTATCTTCAGATTACAAGAATATATCGAAGCATAAGAAACATCAACGCAAATCAGTTTCACTTTCGAAATAAAATATCAACTGTTCAAGCAGTCATTCGGATGTAAGGTACAATCGAGACCAATAACAAAAACGGACGAAAATGGAACGACCTACTACTTGTCGACATTCAAAGCGTGTTTATCTCGGCATCCTGAAGCATAATAACATATGAGCTGCATGATCGCAATATCCCCGGTTAGTTAATAAGCATTATGGTCCCTTCTATATAACACAAGGATTATAATAACAAAAGATGCCGACAGCCAGTTAAGCGGAGAAGTTTTACAAGGATCCGTCCTATGATCGACACTGAAGCAAACAATGTGATAAGGATTGGTGCCCTCGAAGGCATGTCGCTCATGTGTTACGTCGAAGACTTAGCGATACTGGCCGGGGCGAGAAAAATATGGCATTGAGGCACGCAGTAAATGTTACTTTGTAAAAGATTGTAACCTAGATAAGTAGACACGAACTTTAAATTGCTTCACAGAAAGCGGCAGCAGTTATATTTAACCTCAAACGCAATATCCAACCATCTTCTCCGCGGACTATTTGGGTGTAGCAATTGATTATCTTCTATCTTTCGCGGATCATTTAAATATGGTATGCACTAAAACAAAAAGAATATTGAACGCCCTAAGTAAAAAGTCTATCAAACATCGGAAGACCAACCCCATTAAAACACGAAGTGCTATTTAAAGCGGCTCAATCAAAAATCTTGTACACTGCTTCGATATATGCCCCTGCATTTAAAATCAAAAAGTCCATAGCAGATAATAGACGAACGCAACGAATCATGGCGACGCGTATAGAACGGTGTCGACAGAAGCACTGTTCATAGTGGCCAGCACATGCCCGATAGACATGAAAGAAGAAGAGAGAAGAGAAACTTACGAAGACAAAAAAAAGCCGAAGGTGACACAAAGAATTGCTGTAATAGTATTGCTGAAAACATGTTCAGCAAATGGTAGGGTACATAGGAAAGATCCATCAATAGTTTTGATACCCAACATACAACCGCGAATACATAAAAGTGTAAACATGCGAATTTTTATACAACATAGGCACTGATAGAACATGGACGATTTGCTTTAAGATTTCAGATAGGCCCATGTGCCAATATTGTACCAATCAGGAAGATGATTCGAGCCATACGCCGTTCTCATGTGAAAGGTGGACCCAAGAGAGAACCGTCTTAGACATACAGATAACAGATAGTCTCACCATAAATAAAACGGTAAAGATAGTGATTTAGGAAAGAAAATAATAATACCATAGATACAAAGTCCAAGACTATAGTCACAAACGCAGAACGAACAAACAACATGGCAAACATCATATAGCAGCTATGTGCCTCTAGTTTTCCTGATGTAGATGCTTTTGTTAGCGGTTCCGCGGTGACTCCAACTCCAGAGAAAAACGGGAAAAGAGTCTAATTCGTTGACCCACTTTATTCGTGTCCCAAAATCTTCCGGTAATTGATACCCTCTGAGTCAGCCGGTGGGAGAGTCAGGCTTGTGGCTTCTCATGAACCCAAAATTATAAAAAAAACTCTCTAAAAGAACTTTACCGTATTACAATTGTTTCACAGTATCAGGAAAACAAAATTAAAATTTTCTCTTTTCTTTTTGACAGAAGTACGAGGAACTCGACCATGAGGATTGCGTAGTCCCTTAGAGAAATTATAGAACTTGTAAACAGCTTTTTTTAAATTTCCCACAATTTTGTTATACAAGCCTTGGAGAGCACCCGTTTTATCAACAAATTTCTAGTTAAATAATAATATATATTAACAAATTTTTGGTTTGCATATTTCTAGCATCATGCTCCATTTAGAGTTACAAGGACTGAAAGAAACAATTAATTCCACAATTAAGCAATAGGGTAGTTTTGTCGATTTATGTTGAAGACTTTCCATCAAAAAGCACAAACGAAATCTTAAGACTCATATACAGTTCACCCTAAAAAGAAACAGTCGCTTAAATTTTTTAACGCGGACACATCTGAAATCAAAATATTAATAATAAACGGTATATTGACCCTGGCGGCCCGACAGATACTTTAATTTCCTATAAAATGAAGCAGTATGCTATAAAAAAGGGATCTAAAATTTGACTTCCTCTAATTATAAATTAAACACAAATTCTAAAAGCAAAAATCTCCTTGTTACGCAAAAACTACTTAAATAGCGTGATAGAAAAATTGTCTAAACAAATTATCCATAAAACTTATTGTATGAATCATACATCCAATGAAACCAAAAGAAGTAAAACATATTTTGATCCCATGCATTTACGCATTATATGATAAACTCGACAATATAGCTAAAACCATCAACCATCGAATAAAACAAAATCTAGAAGAATCTGTCATTCAATATAGTAAACTTATAATAAAATCTTCATTTTGAATTTTTCTTCATGCTTATACAGCATAACATAAAACACCCGTGATGGTGTCTATGTTACGGTCAGTGTAATAAATGCGATTAGTATTAATAATTACCTGTTAGTATTAATAATAAGCTCAACAATTGGTCAAAGTGATGAATGCTGAGGGAATAATCATTTTTACCAGTTAATATTAGTAATTTTTGAACGGGTTTAATTAAAGTAATAAAACACACAATTTCTGGAACTTCATTAATTGAAATGAATTGTTTCTTACAGATGATGAATTTATTTCCTTGAATAAGGTAGATATAAAATACCACGCTTTGTTCCTAGCTTATAAACGCTCACGTTATCGATAAAAATAATTACAGCATTATATTTCGGCTGTCCGCCTTGGTTCGATCTACTTCTGGTATCAGTATTTTACACTTTGGCCTATTTCTGTAATTGGAAATTTAGCATTAGAACGCTTCAACATTTTTTCGGCTTACTTTTCGAGTGACTGTTTAACAGAATATCGAGCCTCCTGAATCTTTTGCGATACTTCGGCAAATGAAGATGTGGACTCTTTATTTATATCATTATATTCCTCTTCAACGATACCCTTTTCAGTAATTTGACTCGTAGTATTCTGGTTATTTAAAGCTTCAGATTCGATCGGTACAGAATGTGTAACAAACTGCAAATCTTCAAATGTGTGATCAGTATTCTCATCGCCACTATGCTCTGTCAGCATCAACATCTTCTGCCAAAATTATATTTTGAGGTTCAAGACGATTACCAGACTGACCTTCTAAGAATGACTCAAAATATTTTTCACTTGTTATTTCTGACAATGCATCAACAGCTAGCAAGGTCGTTCTTAAACCTATTTTAGCTTTACCACCAAACATAGCTTTATAAGGACTACGATTTATCCCTGAGTAGTGGGCTTTATTTTTCATAAATTGAATGAATCTTAATCCTTCCGACCATTTTGTAGTTTTGTTTCTTTTCCACCATGTAGATAAAATCTTTTTGATATCTTGGTTCTCTCTTTCAACTCAGCCTTGTGCTGTGCCGAGGCTTTCCATGTACAATTTTAGGTTCATTGTACATTTTACACATCTCTTCAATTAGTATGTTAGCGAATTTTGGCCCATGTCACTGCGTAAAATGCATGAAACTCCAAATATTGTGAACACATCTAACAACTGGTAAGCAACCTCCTCAGCACGCTTGAATTTTAATGCTCTAAGCTGCACAAACTTTGTAAGATGGTCGTGATATACCATGATGAACATAAAATCAGCATTTGCTTGTTGTTGCATGTCAATAAGGTTGACTTGACATCTTGAATTAAATTCACTGCTTTTGATGGGTTAAACAACCAGTCCTTTCTTTGGGATACTTAATTTCTTTTGGCATGGTTCGCACATATTTAAATAATTGATGACTAATTCTACGGGATATTCTTATACTTCCGCTTAAGATCTTTCATCATTTTGTTTTGTCCTCCATGTCCGATAAAAATATCAGTCTCGTGAATAATATCAAAAATTTCCTATAAATATGTATAGTAAATAGTCGGATCTCTTTCATTTTTTACTGGTACAAATAGTTTCTGTACATTACCAATTTGCACTATATCATACCTTGAGAGTCGTTGATAATCTTCAGGTGTCTTATGCGAAATCTTATCTTTGACGGCTTTCACTTTGGTCAAAAATGAAAAATACTCATCTCGTACAAACAACTGATGATTTTCCCGTTACTTAGATTTAATCTTATGAATTTCTTCGTTAAATCATGTCTTCATAACCTCCAAATCCCTCATTTTAATTAAGGGTATTTAAAATCAAACAAAACGCAATAAAAGTACATTAAAAATACGTAACAAATGTGCTCGACCATGTATTAGTCACAACTGACGCGTTGCTGCATATCACGCTATATGGAGGTTGCCCCCCGCACTTCTCGCAGTTCAAAGACTGAGGTCTCTTGCGTCGCATTGTTTGCCGTGTGCGCGAGTACAGGCATTTTTAGCGCACTTTTATTGCGTTTTGTGTGATTTTGCATACTCGTACTTAAAATCGGGATTTGGAGGTTATGAAGATAAGATTAACGCAAGTTTGTTTCAAAATTCATTAAATTTTATGACGTTTAAAACTCACGTAAGTTGCAAACGTGCGCACACAGCAATCTGGAGGGAGGAGTGCCCCCCACACGGTGTGTGTATGTTTTGGTGATGGAATGCTATTTCTTGGAATACACATAGCGTTGTTCGTCAGTGCGTATACTACAGTGAGCGCCGGATAAAAGCTTCGGATTGTTACTCAGGAGAGTGGCCTTGATAATATGTGTCAATGTCAATGGAGCTGCCTCCTCTATACTAAATAATTACCTGTGATTTATTCCTTTACCTAAACCCGTTCAGGAATTATTAATAATAACCGATAAAAGTGATTATTTCCTCAGTATTCATCACTTTGACCAAATATTGCGGTTACTATTAATACAAAACGATTTATTACATTGACCGTAACACATACATAAACGACACGAATCAATTACTTTTTAGAAATAAGCGTTCTCGTTTGGCTGAGAGGTTAAATGTAGGTTCGGTGTATGTGTTGTCACGTACGCTAGAGATATCTATCTACCTTGCTACTGTTGACAGGAGTTCGGCTGGGGCATTAAATAACTCAAATATACGGTAACTTTGTTAAGTCCAGCGCCTTGGATTAGTTGGTTCACGTAATCCCAAGAACCTGGGTAGATTTCGGTCATGGAACGGCTGAAAAATGTTACGAGAGCTTTTGTCAAAAAAATACGTCTTCATTTTGATGAGAGGTGACATGAAGGTACCGTATGTGGTGTTGTTATACAGATCTCGTTTGCTTGGCGTGCCTAAATTCTAAATTTCTAGCTAAAAAGGCCAATGCACTGCTTTCAGATGAAGTACGGGAAAAATTCTAATTCATAGCATCTTTGTTAGTTCACGACCATTTTTGAAATATGACCTATTAGTAAATATCCTAGAATACCACGCAAAACATCAAGACTAAACCTTGGTTGAAAATTAGTTTCTGTAATAATTCTTAAGTTTTATAGTAACAAATTGTGTTTGTTTGATATGCCATTATTAGGTACCAAAAATACGGTTGTCAGACTAAATAATTTTTTTGTGTGACCTAATTTGGTTTTTTAAAGTACTCTGTAAAGGATTTTTCGGTATTCCCATTACATTGCCAACTTCGCGTAGCGATAAATACAAGATATAGTAATACAAAAACACAGATATTTCAAAAATAAAAATTGGTAATATTCAGAGTCATTTAAAAGACAAAATTTGGCAATTTGATACTGAACGTGATTTGAAAAGAAAATAAAACTGGTCCCAATTTATAGTATTTTTTAGTCTGGTTGCATATGCTTCTTGTGTGTTAGAATTATTTTATACATAATTGCGTTATGACCTGGGCCGGTCATTACACAAACGCATGCACATACGCACACGCACACCGACGCGCACAATTGCACGCACAATCACACCCATACGCACATGCGCAATTCCCCCCACAACAGTAAAAAAACTAGAATAAAAAAGTTTCACCTAGAGCAAATTAGTTTTTGGAGCATGAAGGCTGCATACTTTTATAGTAGCTCCAATATTGTGCCGTCGACACAAAACTCTTTTTAAGCGCATAACTGATTACTGTTAAAATATTGTCCATGCTATAAATTACAGCATGCAGTGGTCGGAGGTTGTAATCTTCATGTTGTTTTCACTTGAGTGCAATAACTTTTAAATTTCTGACTTTCTACAGTTTCCTGTGTAGAAGTTTTATTATATATTAGTTTTTTTTAGGAAATATAGCAAGCATATCCACAGTTGTAGTCTTGTATTTCCATATATTCTCCAAGGAGATGTAATTCCTTTTAATAGCACACTCCTTTTGCATCGTTATTGAATGGTTGAACATAATCTACTTCGTTAAACACAAGAATATCTTAAATATTCTCAGAGTGTGAAAGTACTTCTAGATATGGATTCCAGTCTGGTTATCTTTATCTATGTAAATGTCAGTATTTAAGAGAGTACAACTTTGGCTAACAACAAAATTTTATTATTGATTATATTTAAGAGGATAAACTGAAGTATTTATTTAAGAACCGTGTAGATACATTAAAAAATCATTGTTGGTATTTTATGCTGACAACGAAAATGATAATTTAAAAAGGTACATTAAATATGCAGAGAGATAACTAAATGTGCGCAATCCAATCTTAATGCATTAAGAAATGTTCTTTAGCGCTTTAAAACATGTTTTTCGTGTTAGAATGAGTAATTGTATGACGATCTATCTTGCTGTCCATTACTTAGTTCTTCTAATAAATGGTTCTGGTTATAAAACTAACTATAATTAAGCGCAATAGTGTTTCTTCCATTCTTCTTCGACGGGCATTAATTCTTCCTGTAGCTCTTGACATCAAACAAAATTGCTACTAAATATAATTCGCCTATACAGCAATAGGGTTGAACTGTTACTTAACTAATGTCCTTAAAGCAACCTTAGTGATAAGCAATGCCTATCGTTAAAGAGTTTTGACAGCAAAATATTCACAACGTAGAACTTGATTTATAAATAAGTAGAACAAAATTCATATATTTCTATACAATTTAGAAGTACTAGTAATAATTAATACACTAATTAAGTCAGTCATAGTGCAAGATGTATACAATCACAATTATTTCTCTATACATTGGACAATTAACAAATGCCAAGATATGCTTTTAAAGCTTCTTATAGTTGATGTTTCAATAAATGCGTAACAACTTGGCGATCTCATCAGCTCATGTTACAATATTGCAGTCGGCCAACCAAAGAAGTTCCGAATTAAGAATTTCACATTTATCGAAAGTTAGTGGTCACCTATAAAAACGGAAGAGAAATCGACCCTTAAAGAAACTAGTCAATAGATGTTTATTCCATTTATGAAACAATCAAGTTATTGTTTTGTTGATGTGACTATGCAAATATTAGTCTGATATGTATAGGTAAATTCCCTTTTTTGATTTTCATAATAGGGTTTTTACAGATGCTTCTTATTTTATATACAATTAATAACTTGCGAAAAGCAAGTAAATAATTTTTCGATAATACTACAATTTTGCCCTATCAAGGCAATAATGAAAAAAGACTTTGCCCTGGGATGATGTCTAATTATTTGCAAAATATTTTTGCGAGCAACATTAACTAAAATCCCAATTTTTTTACATTATATGTGTGTTAATCAGACGTTTCGAACGTCGCTAGATGGTCTTTATCAATGATGTTTTCCCCCCATAAACGGAGTTTTATATAGTTATAACGTAGTAGTGCCAGCTTTACGCATTTCACATAAAACCAAACTACAATTAATCTTGATAACACTTTATAAGCATGCATTAAAGGAATGTTTTAGTTACCGTGAAAGCAAATGTATTTTTTATTACAATTATAGAAATGCAAATCGTTTGCACCATAAAGCAATTATAGCTTAAATTAATTATACAAATTGACTTCTGTATAACATAAATCCAATTTTAAATACAGAATTCTCTCAAATGTTCGGGATTAAGAAGGAATGCGCCATCTTCACTTAGAACTACTTAAATACCTAATTAATAAATAAAGATTTATTCCAAGAAACCACATGAACATTAAAACTGTAATAAAAATGTCGTAAAATCGATAAGAATTATTGAAAGTTTTCGCAATAACTGCTGAATAGAGGCGACGCCACAATAACCTTATGTGTTAGAGAAGAATGTGCAACGCGCCTCACTATTATAAATAAATCAGGCGATTCGAAGCTAATGAGGAATTCCCAAAAATCTAACTTCATTACGGTGTACTATGTTCCATACGGAATTCAAAAACTCTAGATCGAGATAATTTTATATATAATCAGAAGCAATCGAGATTAGATTGATTAATTTCGATTTCAGTGTTTCGATTTGATTAATTCGATGTAATAAGTTATAATTTCGCGTCAACCAAGTAAATGATACGTTGATTAAAAAGCTAAAATAACATGCAAAATTTAGATATGAAATAGTTTGAAACATGGAAGTTATTGAATGTAGCTATTTGATTTTGTAATATACAACGAAGATGGAAAATCATACGATACAAAAAGCTACTTTAAAATTAAATTAAATAATTGAATCGAAGATGCATTTTTGGTACAGATGTTTAAATGGAGATTTTAATAATATGGAAAATCTTGTAAACTGATTTTGACGTCAATTTAAAAGTAGAAGCAGAAGGTTAATCGCGTTAATCATGAGAATTGGATTTTGCAAGTATTACTTTTAGAATCTTTTGTTCGTGACTGATATTTGAGTATATTTGTCACTCGAATTTAAGGTAGAATAAGTCTTAATCATATAATATTTTTTGTAAGGATGTTTACCAGAAAATTTGTGGTCATAAAACATTTTGACTTTTTTTAAATCGACTATCTCTCAAAAAATTTTTGACCAAACAAACCTTACGCAATAAAAGTCAGATAAACTATCCACAAGAGAAAAGATTTTAGTTCTGTAGATTATAAGCAACATTAAGTGAGGAATATTTTGATAATTAAGTAAATAGGTACTTGTTAGGAATAATTTTATGTTTGAAAGAAACTATGCTGTAAATGTTCTATATTCTTTTACATGAGAGAAAATATCTTAGACTGTATAGATGCTTTTTGATATTGCTGAGTTTGATTTCATTTATAAATTCCATTACTTTCATTTAGCTGGCCAGTCAAAGGAAAGTTAGAAAGGAAGATAACCCAGTAATTCCAAAAATATATACATATATATATATATATACACTACTGTGAGCCGTGTCTTATACGCTAGGAGCCACAAAAGATGCTGCGACGTGGGTACACACAAATTGAATGAATGAGAATGCAATAGAAAATAGAGAATCACTATCTCACCGTGTTCTCCTCCTTGTCTGGCTAGTTCAGCGGAAAATTTATTGTGGATTTTTTTTTTAAAAGAAATGAAACACAGAAATTTCAAGAAAACATCTATAAACAATGTTCCAAGCATTCAAAAACATTTTTCCTTTATACACGTTGTCTCATACATTCAATATAAATAATTTACAGCTTAGGTATAAGCCGAAATTTTCATCTACTGATTATTTCAAAATAATGCTTTCCTAAAACTTGTTTACACCTAAACATTTCCTATGTAAGGTATGAAATTCTTTTTGATATTTCTGTGGATAATGTACCTATCCATTATTACCCCGTTTGTTAGTGTAATTGGCCAATGACGCTGGACAGATAATCTAGTAAACGTCAAAATGCTTCAAAAATAAGAAATTACTATTTCTTATTGCGGACTGCAAATAACTTGTCTTTATTTATTTGAATTGCCTTTGGGGCATGAACCCGGGTGTCGCCACGAGAAGGTTTGTTACGTTTGCAAATAAATTTTGCTGTAACATTCCGCAAATCTCAAAGGCCAGACGTACCTTTATAGTCATCTATAAAATTTGTTATGTAGTTTCGGTTCAATTCTGTACTTCCACACTTTAGTAGTGTTGGTGTTTTGTCACTTGATGGCGGTTTTATTTACTTTTGCCATAGTACAGTGATTGTTCCGAAATTATATCATTATAATAGCGTCGATTACTTCACAGGGTTCTTGGGAACTATTTCACTCTGATGAGGCTTAACAAGCCGAAACCATTGATCAGTGGATGTTTCCTCCCCTGTGAAGTAATAAAGCTAATGTTTTGTTAATGGCTATATAACTACCAGCCCGATTTGTATTTGTCAATAGCTCTTATTATTTTCATAAGAGTTTGTTTATAGATACATCTTATTTTATATACTATTTCTTATTGCGGACTGCAAATAACCTGTCTTTATATATATATATATATATATATATATATATTATATAAATTAAATGTATCTGTAAACAAACTCTTATGAAAATAATAAGAGCTTATTGACGATACAAATTGTGTTAGTAGTTATATAGCCATTAACAAAACATTAGCTTTATTACTTCACAGGGGAGAAAAAATCCACTGACCGACGGTTTCGGCTTTGTTGAGCATCATCAGAGCAGATTAGTTTCCAACCCTAAGAAGTAATCGAAGCTATTATACTGATATAATTTCGAAACAATCTCTGTACTATGGCAAAAGTAAATAAAACTGCCATCAAGTGGTAAAACACCAACACTACTAAGTATGGAAGTACAGAATTGAATCGAAACTACATAGTAGATTCCATAGATGGCTATAAAAGTACGTCTGGCCTTTGAAATTTGCGAGAGTTTGTTTACAGATACATCTTATTTTATATATTCTTCTACACAATTTCTTATTGCAGACTGCAAATAACTTGTCTTTATATATATATATATATATATATATATATATATATATATACTGGGTGCTTCAAAAAAATGTATACACACTTTAAACTATTGTAGTTTTCCCGCACTACAAGGCTAATATTATATTTCTTCGCCAGGTGCCAGCATAATCGTCCCTCTATGTTATATTATCAGTTGGAATTTGTAATATCAACATGGCGGACGTACGTTTGAGTTTTGAAGAACGAAAGCAGGTTATTAAGTGGTACTGGAAGTTTGAGAATGTAAATGAAGTTCAAAGACAGTGGAAAAGGGAGTATGATACAGAACCACCTTCAAGATTAACAATTACACGCATACGAGACAAATTCGAAGTTCATGGAACAGTGTGTGATGTGCATAAAGGTCATTCAGGTCGGCCTCGAACAGCTACAAGTGATGAGTCATCAACGACAGTCTTGGAACTGTTTCAACGCTCTCCTAACAAATCTTCAAGGCAAGGGGCACGTAAAAGTGATGTAAGTGCTAGCAGCGTGCTACGCATTCTGTAGAGAGGCAAGTATCGTGTTTACATTCCAAGGCTGGTGCAACAGCTAAATGACGACGATCCAGATCGAAGGTTGCAATTTTGTGAATGGATTCAGGAGATGGTGATACGTGAACCGGGATTTATGGGTAGCATCATTTGGTCGGATGAAGCCCAATTCAAACTTAATGGAACTGTCAATAGGCACAATTGTGTTTACTGGTGTGAAGAAAATCCTCACATTACAATTGAAAAAGCTGTAAATTTGCCTGGTGTAAATGTGTGGTGCGGTTTGTCTTCAAGGGGACTCATTGGACCTTTTCGATTTGAAGGCACTGTAACTGGTATTAATTACCTAATAATGCTTGCTGATTCCATATTTCCTGCCATTCGTGCATTATACGGTAATGATGATTTTTATTTTCAACAAGATGGTGCTCCGCCGCACTATCACAGGGACGTACGAGCTTACCTGGATCAAAATTTGTCGGGCCAGTGGATAGGACGCAGGGGGCCAATCGAGTTTCCAGCACGCTCTCCAGAACTTACACCACTGGATTTCTTCTTGTGGGGCACAGTAAAAGATGAGGTGTACAAACGTAAACCACGTAACCTAGACATTCTTTGGAATGAGATTCAAGCAGTGTGTAGAGAAATCTCATTGGACGTTTTGATACGATGTACAGAATCTGTGGTGACTCGTACTCAGAATTGTATTGATGCTGCAGGTCACCAATTTGAACAGTATTAACATTTGTTATTTATGTTTCATTTACATTGGACTTTCAGCTTTCTATTTTCCTGAAATTTAACTTTGTAGAACGGTAAATAAATTTTCTATGGAAGTTCAAAGTGTGTATACATTTTTTTGAAGCACCCAGTATATATATATATATATGTATATATATATATATATATATATATATATATATTACTCATATTTAGACCAGGGTAGAAAATTAAATAATCACATCAAATAATTTTAATCACCGTGTAGAAGCTTTGGGAAAAGGTACGCGTTATTAAAAAAAACCGTGAAGCATAAAAATTCATTCGTTTCATTAAAAATAAGGGAGTTAAAGTATGTACAAGACGCTTGGTATAAAAAAAAAAGGGAAGCAGTATTAAAAAGCTCTGCGTGTAATTTAATTATTCCTAGTAAAGAAACAAATAGAAAATTACGTGCAAAATTTATATTAATTAACTCAATTTTAAGTAACCGGTATTAAACAAAATGTACAGATAATAATTAATATTTGATTAGGAGTCACTAAAAATTAAAGGGTATTATTTTAGTTGGAGTTAATTGAACCACTAGTAACATATAATATCTATAAAAACTTGTAAAAACCCAATAAAATGCAAATCGTAGAAGTGTTATTTAGAAGTATTATGTTTGAACAGCTGCGTATTTTTAAAAGGCTCATTCTGCGTAAATTTGGCAGATAACAAATGGTTATAGAGAATCTTGGAGAAACCGTAGCTTAATAGTTACTGGAAATGCTAAAGGTGGGTTATTTCACAGACCACATGGACCGAAATAATCGATAATAAAGAATATCAATTTGCACCAATAAGAACAGGGTAGATAGAGACAGATAATATGCGCAAGACCGAGACACATATAGTAAAAGGCGTGAGTGGAGCAACGTCACTGGGTTGCGATTGGTTGAAAATAAGAGGCAAACTTGAGAGGTAGAAATAACATTTCTGTATAAAAAGTAATTAGTTATTTCCAGACGTTGCGAGCCGTGTCGAAATTTCTGAGATTTAACTGAGGCGAGTGCAAATTTCGTAAAAATCGCATGCCGGGCTGCGGAATGGGAACCTAGCATGAGAAATTCTGAAGAATTGTCCGTTTTGGGGACCAGACCGACAGACAGGCTAACCGCTATATATTTCCAGGTTAATATGAACAAGCTCTCTTAGATTTTCGACTTGATTCAATGCGTTAAACAGTGCTTTTTAGTTTTCCGATTTTGATTAAATAATTTAAACAGTTTGCTCATATATTTTGGTGATTTAAAAACAGTTTGTTCTTTACGTGCTACAATGAATGTACTTTAGTGCACTTAGAAAAGAAGATACAAAGTAATAAAGTTAGTATCACTGTACTAATTAGTCAAAATTTGCAACGACAAATGAATACACAAAAGTAGGCAGTTTTGGCGTATATTGGTGAAAGAAGCATGAATTTCTTTGCTATTTTTCGGGGGTGTTAATAATTAAATGGTTCATAAACGTGTCTGGATCCACAAAACAAGGGTCAGATATACACAGATGAGTTCCGGAAAAGCCCTGAAACAACTTTAGATGAATGGTGGTGGAGAAAATTTTAAAAGCGTTGAGAATCAGAAGCCGTAAATATAACCCAGTTGGAATGGTGTGATTAACAAAAGGGACGATGTACAGTGAAGCTACGAGTGCAGTAACCTTCAGGTAAATTATACTATTTTGTTTGAACTTTGATGTTTTCGTGTGTGTTGAATAACTTTATAATTTATTTACTTAAAATGGACAGTAATGAAGTTGTACTAACAACAAATTTTTAATTTTAAGGTGAAATTTTCTTGTTTAAGTCGAAAGGAGTATTTAGTATTTATGTTCTTGATGAAAATTTGGGTATGTCTTTGAGCTCAATTAGACGAACCTGGTTAATTAACGTAAAGGGTGGTAGATGCTCCTTTGTACTCAGACTCAGGTCTGCATATATTGTTACATTAATTAGTAGGCATCCTACAAGGACTTTAATTTTGGATGCACATTAAAATGATAACAAACTTAAATCTTGAAATTTTCTGATACTGAAATTTATGCTGAATTTTTAATTTTGAAATTTTAATGTATTGTGAATATTGATGTAAATAGAGTTAACGTTGATGTTTGTGGTAGGAATGTGTTTTCTTTTTTTTATGAATGAGGATGAAGGTTTATCTAGGGGAGCAGCCGAGGCGATTAACAGAAGAAAGTCAATGGACCAACACAGTTAAGGTAATGAATAGCTTTTTGTAGGATTCACAGCATTCTTGACGCCCAATTCGTGAGGCTCGATTCTAATACAGGGAAACACAGCAATATATATATATATATATATATATATATATATATATATACACACACATATATATACCAAAGTACTCCTTCTTGGGTGTAAAGTCCAAAATACTATTAATCGCATTACATATTTTAATTTATTCTTACTTTTCAAACGTTTCGGCACATTCACATTACTGGCCTTTTCAATGGTTAACTATAACTACAATTAAACCGCAAGTTTACGATTTATACAAACCTATATGCATATGACTAATTTGTAAAAACTGAAATACTTGCCGTCAATTATTTAAAAGTTGTTTACATACTGAACATTACAATTTTTTGACAGCAATGTTGACTGTCAAAAACTAGCATGTGTTGCATGCAGTCGTTACTGTTCTCTATTGGCAAGTTTATTCCTCCTGATTTGTGCTTAACCTTTTGACTATACATACAAGCTGATTAAATTAAATCATCTATTTGGATTGGCTGCCCTTTTCTTTATTATTATGTTTGAAAATATTGCAATAAATTTTACGTAATATCTAATTTATCATTGACTGCCTTTGGATCTTCTAATATACATATTATTTCCATTATCTCGCGCTTTTTCTTGATCGATTTCAGTTTTTAAAATTTTTGTTTAGATATAATTAAATTGCTGCCGCAATTGTGTTTCATGTTTTGTCAGTGCTGTGCAAGTTTTTTTAGCATATTTAATGCCATTAGGTCTTTTTCCGAGGTTACATACTTTGGCCTATGTACACGCGATCACAGTCCTCCAGGCAACGTATTTTGTATACAGTGTGGGTTTCTTAAAATACGGTATTTTATCTTATATATATATATATATATATATATATATATATATATATATATATAGTTAAACTTCAGGGTGATTGTGAAAGAACGACAAAACGTAACGAAAGTTATATTAAATAGCCTATTCTTATTCATTAAAAGTTGAAAACTAACTGTAGCACAGTAGAGAATAATGTACGTAATGTAAGAAATATATTCTTTAAATACGTGTTTCCTAAAAGATGTTCGGAAATTACTCAAAACATATATTCTACGGCAATACTAGCGGTATCTATCGAGTCTAAAAGCAAAGCAAAAGCAAAAACGCTATCATAATCCATAATTCAAAATCATTAAATGCTCAATATGTTCGCTATTATAAGCTTTGAGTATGCTGATGTACAGTGAATTAATTCGACGTTCAATGGCCCTATACTACAATTTCAAATTGAAGTCAATAATTATAATTATAATTATAATTGTGTCATGTAGGATAAGTAGCTGAAATTGTGACGCTGCAATAACCCGTAAAATACAGCTATCTATTTAAACGTAAACGTACCGTTGTTTACTCATGTGCAAAAAAGCGACAAAATTAAACGGAATCGAGAATTACTCTAATCTAGGAGTTGGGTAAAACCTATCACACCTGTCAGTAGCTGACATGCCAAGCAATTTTCAGTAACATTCAATCACAGATATAATCTCTCTAAATTATTTGTGATTTGATGAGGGATTTAATCATATCGGCCGTATGTGGTTACCGAAATTTAGATCAGTGTCCTGACGTTTAAAGCTTAGTAAGATTTTAGCATTGTTTGCATGTAAATAATTCATGAATTGCATATCTAATTTTAATTTTTAGTATTGAAAACCAATGTATTAGGTTAAGGAAATTTATGTTGTGATGTTACAATTTGGTCAATTTTCAATATCATCAGTCTCAACAAATAATGCATAAGTCGAATCTTTTTTAACAAATTTGCAGTATTTAAACCAATTATTATATTAATGATAATTTATTTCATAGAAAACACTAGTAGTTCAACTTCAGTAAGTTTGCTACAAAATGAGAACAAGATAAATTTTAATTTAAGATAGATAGCTGTACAAAATAGCTTGTTTTCGTGATATTTCTTATTTAGTGTAGCACAAACTGCCGTTATCCTCGATAGGGAAGGAAAAAGTTCAAATATTCTGCTATCTTAAGCTATGTGTAGTACAAGTCTGCTGTAATCTTGTTAGTAAAGGTGACCCTATAAGAAACTATATTCAACAACAACATTTAAAGGTTTTATTAGATTTCCTTATTTGTACGACAATTCTAAATATCAGACATACTGGAAAAAGCTACCATGTAAATAGATATTCCACAAATCCCACACCTAAAAATGATATAAATAGGGGCACAGAATGACTAAAAGAGGATTTTATACTCTGAAGTACGTGTGAAAATAAATTATACAACACGCTAGTTTGCATAAATTAGTGAAATTTAAAAAAAATAAATATTACAAGTGAAGTTAGAAAGTTCTCAAGATTTTTACACAAAGCTGTTTAATTATAGGTAAAAGTGAGAATTTACTTTAACTCATTTCTATACAAGTTTTATAACGCTTCGGTCATTCCATCTTAAGTCATGTCATCTTTAGTCATTCAGTTACTTTAGTCTACTTCTTCTTTAGTACTATTTTTGATTTTGGTTTGAGTCCAATTAGATTTTAGCCCACTTCTAATTGGCAACTTTGAAATCGCACCTATAAAAGAAGAAAGTTAACAATACCAAGATACTTGTTGGATGCAGAACATAACTCAAATTAAAGCTTCATTTTGCTAAAGTGTATCAAGGATAACAGCTGATTTCAGCACGAACATAAAATAAAGGTGAGAGATGTATTATATTTTGTATTTTGATAACATTAATATTTTATCGTGGAACTTTAAACTTATTGAATAATTTTAAGTATAAGTTGTTTTATGAAATGCTCGTAAGGTAGATTTACACCGAGTCGGATTAATTTATTAACATTGGTTATGAGGTAATTGTTTTGCGCACATAAACAAAACCTCAGTACTTTGAAAAAGGCTTTCATGTGAGGCAAATTTTATACCACGGTGTAACAAAAAACAATTCGTTATTATACCTGGATCCAACTCATTTTCACTCGCTCTCCAAATCTCTGCAACCGCCTTCCGTGTCTATATCCCGATACTTGTCTTGACCAAGCTTAACCTTCCGTAATCACTAAACTTCACGCATACTTGTTTCAAACTTCTCAACTCGCTTACCCTAGTACTATCCTATCATTAGATCGTAGCGTGTAGTAACAGCACCTTCTATAAGCCAGCACCCACTTGTGCAAATCACACTTTTAGTACATTATCGACGTACGTTACTAACAGCGTTTTACACACTTTTAAATTTAAGATGTTGTATTATAAGTCAACGAGTAAACGACGTACGAGAATCAGTACAAAGTAAGAGCAAGTAAGTGAGATAAAAGAACTTTAATACATCTCCTAGTGTATTTATATGATTTTGTACACCCCTTGCGGACCCTATTTCCGTCAAAATGCTTATTTTTCAAAACAGATTCTACAAATTTTGTACGTAACGAACTTCTACGTCCCAAAATTCCCAGTCTACCGTGCTTTTACCTTGAAATCCGTTCAACAACATCCAACCGTTGCAAGCTTCTTGAAACTTCTCGCTTTCAACCAATTAGATTGCTTTCTCCCGTTTTTAGCGTCCAACCCCTAGCTACCTTTCCTCATTTAACCCATATTTACTGTCTCTTTTAGAATCCCACTCAAGCAACAGAAAATCGATATTGTGATTGACCTCCAAATCTACCGCGTACTTTAGACGAGTGTTTTAACCAACGTTTTATTATATGTTTTCTTTGTCTGTTTTACATTAAGGATATTCCATCTTACTTTGCCTTCAAAGCATCTGTTATTTTAGTAGCTTGTCGGCATCGACCGTTACATACAATTCTACAGAATTTCTATTCCAACGTTTATTTTAGTTCTTTGAACTTGACATTTTAAATATCACGTGTTTCTATGAAGCAAACTGTCCATTTAAAATTATAATTCCAGTTTTAGAGTTTCTTAGGATTTGTGTAACGAACGTTTAGTTCAGTTAAATGGGAATATGCGTTTAAATTATTGATTTTCTATAGCCAAAAGTTCCGTTTCTTATCCGATGCGCTTGATTTAAAATATTAAAACTAATTATGCGTATCCTTGAGTTTTCATGTACTCTAAAGTTTCTACAAATTATGTAATTTTAACATTCTAATTTAGAATTTTAAAAATATGTTAGTATCCGTCCGTTTTCAATGTCAAACTAATTCATTTGGCGCTTAAATAATTTGTTCCTATTTCCTATATACATAGTTGTTAAAAATTTATTATCTAGACCTATCTATCCTTCTTAACCTATAATTTCCACGACAATATATATATATATATATATATATATATATATATATATATATAATCGTGAGAACTTATTTAACAAACATCACGTTTCATTTCTTTATACATATTTAGCGCTCGTAAGAATTTGATTGTTGGGCATTTATTTTTCACTTATAGAACAACCAGAAGATTCTGTAGATTTTATAGAAGATTTAAGCTTTAGGTCTGCCGATTGAGAGTGAGAAACAACCGTAACCTTTTATTTTACAGCTATTGTTTGTTCCCATTCGTTAGGCGGCGACATAGTTCTGAAAAGAATTGTGAATCCGATGATTTTCGACTTGAATCGCATCAATCATCTTTAAGGATCCAACTGCTGTCCGCTCTTGCTTCTACTCGCTACTAAACTGTTGTCGGTCAATCTGTACTGCTGCTTGTATACTCCTGATTGGTTTGGGTTCATTGAATGTCACTGGTTTATAGCGTTTTTGATTGATTGGTGTTGTGGCTCGTTTGTTCTCGACTGAATCCAACTGTTTTGTCTACTCTTGATTATATTAAGAAACGGTTTTGTCTTCCTAGTCGTTCATATTGTTGTGATGTTTTGATATTTGTATCGCGTCCCTGGTGATATTCTTTGGTTTGTTTTTATGGTTGCAATGGATTTTGTGTTTTGAACGGCTATTATATGCTTCGTTATTTTGACAGTTTATGCTAATGTGATGCTCCTTTGTCATTTTGTACAGTATTATCGTGCTCTTCCTTCCTCACCTTTATTATTGCCTTAGTTTGTCCGATATGATTTATCGCACACGGAATATTGTAAATTCCTTAATTTCTAATTTTACTTTTGTCTTTGGGTTAATAACTACAGCATTTATTTTGTTGGGTGGTTGGAATAGGGTTTCTAGTCTGGGTCTTTTTATAACCTTGTTAATTCTAGCCGTTGTCTACTTAAGATTAGGAAGCTGTCATGTCACGTAAATTGCATATTAAGTGTGGCTTGCCCGTTTACTTAATCTGCTTGTTTAACGAACCATTTTGTACTAAAGCTCCATGGACGTTCTTCATTTTTAATCCCTATGTTCTACGTCTGCTAAACTACGAGATGCGCTGTTGTTGTTTTAGATACCGATTGTAGCTGTACTGGATGACGGTATAGCACGTATTAAGGCGTTGTCTTTTTGTACACTGCATAGAGTAGGTTTTTTTCTCCGCACTGCAAGAAGTTGTTCTGATTGTTCTCTACAAGGGCGTCATCTACGTAGGGACGCCCATCTTTGGTTATAGTTTCTAAAACTGTTTTTTCTAGTCTTTCCATCAGTAAGTTGTCTATGACTAGTGATAATGGCGATTCCATTGGTGCTGCTTCTACTTGTTTGTGTCTTTGGTCTTTGTATATGAAACGATCCAATAGATAGTGTTGGTTAGTTCCATGTCGGCAATGGTCTATATCTCTCTGTGACTGTTTCGAAAACTTTTTCTATTGGAATGTTTACGAAAAGGGATGCTTCAACAAAGCTTACTTTCAGCATCTCGACGATGTATCTTGCTTCCCTAACGTGAAAAGCTACTTTTTCAGTATTAAACTGCAGTATTTTAGCCAAAACCTTGTTAGTGATGGTAACGGTGTTCTCACTAAACCTCCTAGGAGTCTTCATAAGACGCACTCTTTGTAGATCTATTTTAAACAGTAAGGTTCTGAGCATTTAAACAATTATTTCCATAGATCTATCTGTTTTTGCTTTTCTATATCGATATTGCTCCTTTGTATTTTTAATCTACTGGTCTTCTCTAGGTATGTGTGGGGATCGCTCTTCATCTGTTGGTAGTCAAGGTTATTTAGAAGCGTTTGGATTTTACTCTCGCAATCAGTAATGTACATCACTGCTGTACATTTCCTTTATCTGCTGTAGGATGATGGTTTCACTGTTCTGTTGCAAAGTTTTAAAAGCTTATAGTTCTTCTAATATAAAATCCTCCTTTGGTGGTTTGACGGTCCTCAGAATGTGTGCGACACCTTGGAGTACAGCTTCGTCCGCACTTTGGTACAGATTCGTTATATATGCTTTGACTTCGCATACAATGTCTTAAACTAGGATCTGTAACTGTGATATGGTATAGACCTTTGTTAAATGCGCTGTGTTTTAACAATTCATCTTCAATAACAATATATATATATATATATATATATATATATATATATTGATGTGATAAAGAGGTCACGAGAGGCCGTTAAACACCCAAATTCTACGAAAGATAACCACCCAAAAAAGGAGAAAACGGAAATAATTAGGAATTCCCAATATCTAGTTTTGCTACCCTATATAAATATAAAGGTATTTTATTACCATTAAAATAACAAAGCCGTTCATTTCACTCGCGTCATTACAAATCATAAAACGAAGCCCTTATTATAGAATTAAATCCCGTGTATTATATTAATTGCAAAGTGTGAAAAGATCATAAACATAAAAGTCCAACTTTAAGCCGTGTGTGTAAAATAATTACTCTTGAGAGATACCGTGTATATAATCATTCGGCACCTAGTAAAAACGAGTTTCATTTTAGGATATAAATACAAAGTCATTAACATCATCAGCGTTAAAACGAAGCCTCATTAATTAATTTTCCGTGTATAGACAATTTTGCAGACTGAGAAAAAGTTGTATACACTTTTAGAACACTAAGCATATTTTCCTTGTGTAAAATATTCGCTATGCTCACCGTAAAAGCAAATTTTATTGCATTTGTAAAGCATAACGAACGCATTTGAGAGCTTGTATTATGTAATTAATTTCCGTGTGTAGATAATACCAAAAATAAAATATTTATTCTTGTTCAAAATAGCACTTTGAGTTTTTTATTTTTTCCCTTTCTTTGCATACTAGTACCATAGTTTTATTTTGGTTAATGTTCATACCGTATCTCTCTGTTTGAACTGTTTCCATTTCATTAAAAGCAGCTTCTAACTCTTCCTTGCTAGATGCTAATGCCGCTATATCATCTGCAAATCTAACCATATCAATCTTTTGTCGCACGGACGATATTTAGCATGTAATAGACGCAGAAGGAAGATACCATATGGTGAAGTTGTTGGGACTCCCAAACGTCTGTAAGACGAGGATATTTTAAAAGGCAATAAGCGGAACAAGGATGGAGCGTGTTCGCAGAAGATATTGATTTTCAAGGCGCACAGAAAAGTAGGGAGAAACAACTCTGAACGATGTGATGATAGAGGGACTATGCAAAGAACAGAAAACATGGGGTAGGAATGACATAGACAAGTTAGGAAGGGTATGTACGCGCATATGAGAAGTGTGATTTTAATTGTTTGGGGGTGATAGGAGTGTTAAGGATTTAGAGAAAATTAAGACGGTTGGTAAAGTTAATGACTTTTTTGGAGTAAAGCCGTGTTTGTGTTTGAAAATTCTAGGTTTCCAACGACGGTTGTATTTTTGTGCAGGTAAATTTTAGAAATTGAGCAGCCGTTGGATAAAGTTTTGAAAAATGTTTGTGAAAAATACGTGCAACTTGAGAGGGGTTTTGATTATATAAACGGGTTGGAGGAGGTGGCGCTCTCTTAGTCTTTCGATTTTGCTGAATACTATATCCTAGCTTCAAACTACGCGACTAGTGAAGTCCGACATAATTACAAGTGTTTAAATGCACAAGTTGGTCCGATTTTAAAACGGAGTGAACCGTATAAAATTATTTTGACAAATCGAAGCAGGATGAACAGTAAGTAGCAATTTATTTGTAAATTGGATGAAGGTGCTTGTTGCACTTGCTTGAAAGAAGCGATTATTATGGATCTGTAGCGGCAGTCTTGAGGGTTTTTGTAGTATGGTAGTTTGGATGCCAAGCTAATTCGAGAGATATTTGCTGTTACTAATTGGAAGACAATAATGTGGAGTCATCCAGGTACGAGCAGTCAGTAGAGGAGAGCATCTTTAGAGGTGGTGATCTGGATGAAAAATACTCTCCAGGTAATGAATTTTTTTTTAAAACTGTTGTGGTGATGCTTATTTGTTGTTTTAAACTATTAGTGATGTTGGGTTAGATATTATGATGAAATTAATTAATTTGCCTTTGTAAAGGAAATATTTAAAATCTAAGAATGTAAATAGATGTATATCGTATAATTATGAATATTTCACATTTGTAAGAGGTAAACGGGTCTTTTATTTAAAATTTTCAATGCTAAAATTTTGCACGCAAATACAAAAAAGGTTTATACTGAGCTCACCATAGACCAGAGGAAAATAAAGTAAGGTTTTGGGATAGGCCCATCTACTTTAGTATGAGCATTTGAATATAGACAAGCAGGTAATATTTGTTGTATCAATTTGATGAGATTTTATATTGAGGAGGAGCATAAAATATTTAATATAGATCAGAGTTGCAAATATTGAGATTGTGTGTTTCTAATGTTAATTTATCAGAATAAAAAAAGTTGTATTTTTGGTTAGAAAAGAATTATTTTTTTATTTTTTATTATTATTAAATAGAAAGGTAGTTATGGATTATAGACCAGATGAGCAGCCGTGGTGAGTATCCCTGAAGAATCAGTGAGCAGAACTAGCCGCGTGGTGTCAATTTTAAGAGCATCTTCAGAGGGTACATAACTAGAACATATCATGATCCCAAGATTAGAAACAAAATTTATTTAGGTGATGATTAGTAGAGTTCTTTACAAGTGCAGCATTAATTAATTTTATGTCGACCCAAGCTAGAGGTGCGAGTGGAAGTTAAGTACACAATAATTTATGACGCCTAATTTGTGGGGCTCGATTTTTTACAGGTATAGGTGCACAGTAATTTTATGACGCCCAACATTGGGGCTAAAAAAGAGAGTTCACAGTTATATATATATATAACAACATTAGGGACTCGTTTGCGTATCCACTCTAAAAAATTTTTATTTTAAAATAAGTAATTTTTTATAAAAACACAATAACAACATTCCCATGCCTCTGGGTCTCTTTTTTACCTGTCGTATCCTGTAAGTGAAAATTAGTGCGTTCAGTGAAATATGAAAAATCTTTGTGCGGACTTTGTTTTTCTTAGAATCTTCAAACGTTCGTCAGCACTAGGGTTGTTGTCATCCCATCCAAGTTAAAAACGGTGTTGTAGCGGGGACACTTGAAAACCCTGTGAAGATCATAATCAACAGGATATAACGCAGCCACTATTGACCACACAAAACTTGCCGAGTCCTTGTTTTGGATGTCAACGGCTGCTCTCTTGTTGTTAACCCACGCCGGCAAGTCTAAATACAATGATCCCCACAGAAATGTGTATTTGTTAATGTTTATTGCCAAATAGAGCATCTGCTTGAGAGTCCTACCTGAAAAAAAATATGTAAGAGATCGATACACTTAATTGTAAAACCTATCTGACTCCCTTTCCTGAAACTCTTCAGATTTTACACCCACTGTTCTTTCAAAATCCTCTATAAATCTCATTCAAGTCGCTCAAAAATGTTATCGGTTTGTTTCTCATGTTGAGCGACTTAACATCGTCAACACTCTTCGGACCGACCATTTTGGTACATAGCCCAAATACCTACAAATTAATCTTTACATAGATCTGAATCTGTAACTGGTCTACAACCAACTACACAAAACAGTTTTTCGGTTCTCGCAAGAAGTATGGCACCCCTATAATGCCATCTACATTCTTTACCCGATAAGCGACGGTTTGAGCCTTGAACGCTATATGGTTAAGTTCCACCTCGTTGTCTCCATCAATCAAACTAGTAGCAGCGCGCTTATGAGCATTTAAGCGCAAGTGCGTCCCATACGCTGTCTTGGGGACATCTATGTCACACACCTCCCGCTTGGCATTTATACGTAGACACTTGGAACCAAGTTGCTACATCGCTGGTGTCGCAGCCCTGCGCTTTACAGCAGATGATGCAGGCAGAATCTTCATGTCGTACACATTGCGTCGGTGACGGTTTAGGTCATCACTCCGTCGTAAATCAAGCGTAGCACACATCGCATAAAAATTCAGTTGAAACTGTCACATCAGTAAACTTTTCTGGTGTAAGAACAGGCCGTGGAGCAGTAGTGACCACTAATGTTGACAATGCTACCATCCCATGCACGATACGTTGATGATGCTTGAGATTATTGTTACTACAAAAAGTGGTGGGTGTTACATACTTCGCACACAAACACCTCGGATTATTTCATTTTTCTACAATTTGATAAAACACAGTTAGGCACTTCGACGGATAAATTTGCTTGGTACAAGATCGAATAAAACTTAGGAACTAGACGCAGGCGTTGTCGTATATACGAGTGAGAAATCATTAGGTAGAAGACTAATGATGTAACCTATACTTTTCTGTCAAAACCTGCGTGTACTTGTTAATATTAATTTCTAAGTAGAGCACTTGCATGAGGGGTCCAACCAGAAGAAAATACTTCAAAATCGGTGAATTCGATATAAAAACTAACCGATCCCCTTTGGAGTTAGTCGGATTTAACCGCATAACCTCCGGGAAAGAATTATAGATTGCGCTCAAGCTGTCGGAACAATCTAGTTTCCTGAGTTGAATGATTTCACCTCGTCGACACCTAGAGTTGCAATTATTTTAGTGCATACGCCAAACACTTCGCAATTAATTTTTAGCGCGGTGTGGATTCTTAATTCTCTCTCTACTAAATCGAGGAATTTGTCCTTTTGATGACAGTTCAGATTATCCTCTTACGAACGCAACAGAGTATGTGTCACAATTGAACATACTTGATTACACTTTCTTAAGTAAACACAAGACTAGTCGTAGAAAAAACGCGTTTTAAATAAATTGAAAAGATAGATAGATATATGCAAAGCTGAATAAAAACTGTAGGTAGAGCTATAGACTACCGGAGAAATTTTTAAACCAGCAAGTGAGTTCATTTCGCATAAAAGGAAAGGCTCTTATGCAAGTGGGGGTAAACTCTGTGATGATTATTTTGTGATCAAACATTCTCCAAGATTGATGGGTGAATGTATTATTAAACAATTCCACCCATTTAATAAACGAGTGCTGCTTTTAATTTTAATCATTCTAATTCTTAACGTCAAACTAACGGCATCCTCATTAACACTAGAAAAGGATCTTTCCGAGTGGGTTGTTATCTGCTCTCTAGATAAAGATGGTAAAGTAATTTACGAAGAGTCAAAGGAAAGTTATAAGGGTGCGGCAATATCCCTCAAATGAGTAGTACCCGATGGGTGATATAATAAAATTTGTTTGTTTAACGATCGAGTATGATACCTGTGAATGGGAATATTGTAGTCCAGAATTCGATTTTACAACGCCAGATGGGAAAATCTCTTCAGAAGAAGAAACACTATCGCAGAAAGTTTTTTAGAAAACAGACAAGAATTTCTAATTATTTATTCATAATGCATATCTGATAACTTTGTATAACATATAAATAGACGTGTTTTGTGTAATTCAAGCATTGTAGTTGTTGTTTGTTGTTGCGTGAACATCCACGATTATGCATTCCGGTGACGGTTTAGTTAACAAAGCCATAAATAATTTACCGGTGGAGGACCACATTTCTACCTATCAATTCTGCGGCTCGGGAACTAAGCTGAAAGAGCAACAGCCCGAAGCGATCCTGGAATTAACGAACTCGATCGTTTGTGTCGAGAGTAAAGTCCAAAAAGGCAAAGTTTGGTGACAAACCTGCAGCTTGGTTCGTGACAATCGCTATAAAGGCGAAAAGAAAACAGGAGATCAGGATAAGGAAAAAATTAATTTTTAAATAGGTTGCTTTGTCTTGAGTTAAATTGTGAGGTCCAACCTGAAAATAATTTTATATTACTTAGGTGATTATATTGATTTGATTAACTTGTTCCATGCCGGTGCTTCAGTATGACTCTATTTCCTTATATATTAGTGCTGATATGCCATTAACATTTGTCGAATAGCATCTTTCAGCTGTTGTCGATGTTACTGGTCAACTTTCACAAAATTCAGCTAAAGCTATAACGCTCAAACTTCAGTTTTTTACCACCGAAACAAAATTGCTTCGGATAAAGTCTAATAATCACCAAAAGCTGTTTTTCGGTCGCAAGTGGACCAAAGACATTGCAAGAAAATGCACACGGTTTAAATTGGTGTTTGTTTAAATATTATTAACTTTAAAACCATGCTGTAATCAAAATGTTTATCATTTTTTTCTTTGACAACGCAAATGTCTCACTCTATGAAGTTTTAAATGTCAAGCATTTGATGACTATTCTGTTCCATATTCCACTACTTTGGCAGCAGTCCTCGTACATTCACAACCAGGTGATGGTGTTTGGTGTTTAGAAACTGTTCGTGGGAAACGAATTACCAAGTAGGTCTCAAGCGGAGCATCTATATACTTTATGAAAAACTGACAACAAAATCACAAGGAGCTCAATAGGCTTGTCAAATTACCGAAATAAATCGCCACATTTAGATGTGCTAATACCGTTCATAATAATAATTTTTGAGAAAAACGACAACCAAAACTAACCTGCAAAATTTATAGTCAACATGGCACGCAATTACTTTGAGCGAATTTTGTCCATAAAATTAAAAGTAAACACATCGGCTTTAAGTAACGTCAACAAAATACGGCGACACTTTTCCGTGTCTAAAAGGATCATTGTAAATACCAAGAAAATCTATCATATCAATCTCCTCAAATTTCAATTTAGCTACAGATTTTCCAAGGTAATTGAACGATATTGCGTTTGATTGCTTTAACACGAAATACAGAATGCGTTCGAGCGAATCCTGAGAGGTTGCTGAAATGCGCTGTGAAACCCATAAAATACGGAAGTATGTGCTAGTAGAGCAAAAGAGCTACTATAACTCAATATACGAAATCTACTAATCTCGACTGAATCAGTTATTTATTTCTTAAAACGCTATAACTTTTGTTTGAACGAACTGTTTAAAGAACCAGAAAAGCTTAATAACACGTAAGAATTTATTTTATTTATCACAGTCAAACAACTGTTTTATTTACAATGCACCTCCCAATAATTTCTAAAAGAACTTCACAAAAGATGTCAATAAAACCATAAAAAAAGATTCAGGATTGCAGTTAAGCAATGCAAGTAAAAAAACTCCAAGGAACAAGACACCGTCGTGGCAGGGCAATATGGCGTTTAAGGTGAAATGGAATGAATCAAGATTAACAAAACCGCCACGGGTTAAACATGACCTTTATTTACGATCCATAAGGCGAGAAGTGTTATTTATTTTATATCGCATTTCTTAAGCGCGACTTACATATCCTAAGTTAAGCTCTGTTCACTTTTTGAAATGCACAATAAAGAAAAGCTCCCAATATAACTATCAGAATACTAAATACCTTAAATACAAAGCTATTGACGCATACAAAAAAATGCTGGTTTGCGTTGCCATTCGTCACAAAAACGAAGGAACCGCTTTATGTAAAAAACATACTATTTGAAATTGTATCTGTAGATATAATTTAAGGAGTATAGATAAGTTAATGCTTGCTAGTCACTATAATTAAATTCAATTGCTGTGGTTCTTAAATAAGCAAAATCTGTTTAACGTATATAATTTATTTTTAATTAAAATTTTTCACCATTCTGAACGGACCTGCACCTTGACGACGTTCTAAAATACTAGAACAGGTAGAATGGCTTGAGCGTTTCATGAGCTACAGAGCCGAACTATAGGTTAACCAAAATTGGTGGTGTCTTTAGTGAAGAACCAGACTAAGACAGGCTACCGAAAGAGGGCAGCAGCTCTTTCGGTACTTATAGTGGCAGAGACTATAGGTGGCCAGTATGACATTCTAAGACACACTACTGCGATGTGGAAGGCAACGGGAAACCACCACATTACCTCCCAAGTACAATGCGTGCAGAAATGGTTATTAAACATGGCATCCTCTGGAGTAAAAAAATCCGGAGGTAAAAGAGTCCCCCATTCGGATTTCCGGGAAAGGACTACTTCGGGGGATGTTATTCGAAAGTATAGAAAAAGATCCGTGAACATTCTGCGAGTCAGAGCGTGGAATGTCAGAAGCATGAAACAAGTAGGTAAGCTAGAGAATCTGAAACTCGAAATGGATTGGTTAGCACTAGACATAGTAGGAATCAGCGAAGTCCGCTGGCCAGAGGCGGGGGATTTTTGCAGTGGAGACTTCAGGATAATTCATACAGGATCAGAGGAAAAAAATTCGAGTGTGGGGATAGTTATGCGAAAAAAGATAGGACGGCGTGTAGAAAGCTACTTACAATAGAACGAAAGAGTACTCATGGTAAAGTTTGAATCTAAACCAGTAAAAACAGTAATAATACAAGTATACATGCCCACCTCTAGCTACAGTGAGGAAAAGGTAGAGGCGATCTACAAAGATATCGAAGACATATTAAGATATGTAAAAGGACATGAAAATTTAATAATTACGGAGGATTTTTATGAAGTGGCAGGTGAGGGTAGGGAAGGAGCGATAGTAGGTTTATTTGGTTAAGGCACGAGAAATGACAAAGGAAATAGGCTGGTAAAATTTTGCGACAAGAACAACTTAACCATCTCAAATACATTATTTCAACATCATGCTAGAAGACGATACACGTGGAAGATGCCTGGAGATATAGGAAGATATCAAATAGATTACATTATTGTGAGACAACTGTTTAGAAATCAAGCAAAAGACTGTAGAAGCTACCCGGAAGCAGATATAGACACTGACCACAACATCGTAATTATGAAGGCCGCCCTTAAATTCAAAAATCTGAAAAAGAGGAACGGAAAAACGCACTTTGACTTTGAGAAGCTAAAAGATAAAGATATCCACAAAAGATTTGAAAAAAATCAAATGAATTGCTGAAAGATATCGGGAAAATTTCTGATACTAAGGAAGTAAAAACAGAATGAAATAACATTAATTCTAGCTTAGACATGGCAGCCAGAGATATTCTGGGGTATACACAAAAAGAAAATAAGAAACCATGGATAACAAAGGATATACTGAATTTAATAGAAAAAAGACGAAAATACAAAAATAGATCAAACGAAACAGGAAAACAGAGATACAAAGCCATAAAATGAGAAATTATTCGCAAATACAGGAAGGCTAAAGAACAAGGATTGATGAAAAGTGCAAAGAGGTACAAACTAAGATGGAAATAGGAAAGACAGACGAAGCATACAAATTAATTGGAATGAATTTTAGGGATATAAAACCATATAGTAAAAATATAAGGAACGCGGGAGGATTATATAGGAAACTTATATTTAGGAGAGGAACTAACAGCATTAGAACAGGAATCAGACATTGAAAATGACTACCTGAGATATCCTGTACTTAGAGATGAGTTTGAATTAGCATTAAAGAGTCTGAAAAATGGTAAGGCGCCGGGTACAGATAAGATGCAAGCAGAAACTCTAAAAGCCGCTGGACAAGCAGTAACGGAACCTTTCTTCCGACTAGTAAGCTATATGTATGACACAGGTGAGATACCTAAAGATTTTAAACGTTACATCATAATAACTATACCAAAAAAAAAGAGGCGCAGATAGATGTGAAAATTTTCGAACAATAAGTTTGACAGCACACGTTTCAAAAGTATTAACCAGAATTGTACAAAGACGAATGGAAAAACGAGCTGAAGAAATACTGGGAGAAGATCAATTTGAGTTTAGGCGAAACAGGGGAACACGATGCTATTTTAGTTCTGATGGTGATAATAGAGAAAACAATAGAAAAGAGGGAAAGCGTATATATAGGGTTTGTAAATCTGAAAAAAGCATTCGACAATGTAAAATGGAAAAAAGTGTTCGAAATACTCAAAAAGATTAAAATGAGTTTTAGGGATAGACGGATAGTACATTGCTTATACAAAGAGCAAACAGCAGTAATAGTATTAGAGCAAGAAAGTAGAGAAGTAAATATTAGAAAAAGGGTGAGACAGGGATGTGCCTTATCATCATTAATTTTTAACTTGTACATAGAAGAGGCAATAAATACTGTCAAATGCAGGAAAACATTTGGAATTAATATGCAAAAAACAAAAGATTGATATGCTTAGATTTGCAGATGATATAGTGGTATTAGCATCTAGCAAAGAAGAGTTAGAAGCTGCTGTTAATGAAATGGAAACAGTTTTAACGGAGAGGTACTGTATGGAAAATAACAAAAATAAAACTAAAGTTCTAGTATGCAAAAGAGGGGAAAATAAATCAAAATCAAGGATACAAATAGGTAACGAGAACTTACAAGAGGTTAAGGATTTCTGCTACCTAGGAAGTCAAATAACGCAAAATGAGAAAAGCGCAAAAGATATAAAACGAAGATTAGCACAAGGTCGTGCTACATTTAACAAGAAAAAGCAACTACTGTGTTCAAAAACCACAAACATGGAAACAAGGAAAGATTGCTTAAAACATACGTGTAGAGCACAGCACTGTATGACTGTGAAGCCTGGACAGTAGGAAAAGCAGACAAGAAAAAGGTAGAAGCCTTTGAAATGTGGTGCTACAGACGTATGATGAAGTTATCATGGACAGACAAAGTTAAGAATAAAGAGGTACTAGAAATGGTAGGGAAAGAAACAAATATGTGGAAAGCAGTAAAAAATAGGAGAAATGGGATGGTAAGCCGCATACTAAGATATGACGGAATAGTGCGGTATATATTAGAAGCAGAGATAGGAAAAAAGAGACTTAGAAGTAGACCTAGGTTTGACTACTGCACACAGATAGTGTAAGATGTAGGCTGTGAGAATTTCAGGGAAATGTGTAGGCTAGCTCAGAATAGAAATCAATGGAGGTACGCTTCTAACCAGTCGGAAGATAGAAGAACTAATGAGAAAAATAATAACTGCACTTAAACATGGTAATCATTATAAACAACTTCAGATATTGGTTTTGCAATACTCTCAACTAATGTTAATTGTGCGAAGGGATTTACTGGAAAACAATTAATAGGCAAATGTCTAAGTGTTGGGGGACCCTTGGCAGCCACAGGCTGCTTAACCTCCTTCACATACCGTGCATTTATATTTCAAATGCTCCACCATTGGCCAGGAGGCGAGTTTTTTGTTGCCTGGTAATTTAGAATTTTGCCGAACCATTGCCGTTCCAGACAAGGTAAGGATCTTTAACGTGCGTGGCAACACTCACACACGGGACTTCCATTTAACTTCTCATCCAAACGAGGGCGTAATTTTTGTAAAAAATGTTCACCTGTCATTTTCAAGCAGTCGGCCGTGTCGGGATTTGAACCCAGGACCTTGGGATCCGTAGTCTTACGCTTACTACATTGATCCACGGCGACGCCCCTCCTTCACATACCACTGAATCTCGGTGAAATAGGGCATATAATTAGAAAACAATAGAAGGGAGTCGAGCTGTATATAGGCTGTTGTAAGACTTGTAGAGAACTGTGCAGGGTAGCTCAGAACATAAATAAGCTGAGGTACAAGCCCCATCAGTTTCAAGACGTAAAACCCAATGACGAAAAAATAAGTGCTCTTAAACCTGATGATTATTGTAAACAACTAGAGGTGTTAGTTTTGAAATATTTTCAACTAGTGTTGATGTGCGAAAGCATAAGTTGGAGAAACTATTAATTCGACAAAGATTCAAGTGCTGGAGGAACTTGACAGCCAAAGGCTGCTTTCCCCTTTTCACATACCACTGAATATCGGGGAAATAGGGCATATAACTGTAAAACAATAGAAGGTGAACGAACTACATCAAACAAGAAAAAACAACAGCTATGTTCAAAGACAACGAACATAGATACAAGAAGAAAACTGTTCAAAGCATAGTGTGGAGCACAGCACAGTACATCTATAAAATAGGGGCAGTAGGAAAAGCAGACAGAAAGACATGGAAGCCTTCTGGAATGTTGTGCTTCAGATGTATGAGGATGGTAGCATAGACAGACAAAGTTAATAACAAATAGGTTGTAGAAATAGTAGAGGAATAAAGATATCTGTGGAAAACGAAAAACATATGAGAAATAGGACAGAATACGTTCTAGTGTATTTCTGGGGAATAGTACGGGATATATTACAAGCAGAGATAGGAAAAGAGAGGTAGAGGTAGACCGAGATCAGACTTTCGCACACAGATAGTGAAAGATGCAAACTGTGCAAATTTCAGGGAAATGTGTAGGTTGGTTTAGACTAGAAAACAATGAGCGTACGCGTCCAATCAGTTCTAGGACTGAAGACCTAATGATGATGAAAATTTTTCAAAATTTTAGCCTGATTTAAAATATTCAGTTGTGGAGACTTCGATTAAAACCAAGTTATATAAACTAACTAACAGAAATTCTTTAGACATTGTCATAAGTGAAAATAAACAAATGACCGATTACCTACCTAACACTAGCAAACCTTCTAAAAAACAACACCCAATGCTAAATGAAGAAGTTGGTCAACGAAAACAAATACGTTTCCAACCAAATAGTAATGAACAATTTTGTCTGGCACTGGGAAAGTACTTCGAGTATAGTGAACGAAAATTAATATAAACTGTTAGTTATTTTGCAAAAAGAAAAGCCAAAGACTGGTTTCGCTGTTGTTGCAGCTTGTCAGACCGGTGTATTTCTCTCTGTAAAACAACCAACTAAGTTCTTGGATTATACACAAGTCATGGTGTATTAAAAAGTACAAAATATTTCTCATGCGCCTTCTATACTCGAATGTTAACAACTAACTATCGGTGACTCTTCAAGTCTCCGACATGATAGTATAGATGGCATTGCCAGACAAAACTTTAATAACCATTTAAAAGACAAGAGGAAAATGAAAATAAACAAATGACCGATTACTTACTTTCCCAATGCCAGACAAAATTATTCATTACTCTTTAGCTGGCAACGTATCAGTTTCCGTTGACCAACGTCCTCATTTAGCATTGGGTGTAGTATTTTCTTAGAACGTACGCAGTGTTAAGTAGATAATTGATCATTTGTTTATTTTCATTTTCATCTTGTCTTTCGACTAGTTATTAAATTTTTCTGGGAATGCCATCTATACTATCATGTCGGAGACTTGATAAAGTCACCGATAGTTAGTTGTTTACATTCAAGTATAGAGCGCGCATAAGAAATATTTTTTACTTATTAATAAGCCATCACTTGTGTATAATCCAAGAACTTGGTTGATTGTTTTGCAGAAAAAAATGCGCCGGTTCGACGGTCTCTTTGCAAAATAACCAACAATTTACATTAATTTTCGTTCACTATACTCGAATTACTTTCCCAGTGCCAGACAAAATTATTTATTGTTATAAGTGGTAAGCTCTATTCCGTAACCGCAAAACCATTTTTATCCGAATTCTCAGTTTATTGGTGTTGTGTAGACAAGCTGTTATTGTAACCTTCCCATAATTTTCAATGCAGTAGAGCACTGAAAATATACTAAACCCGAATTCGGCTTCCTTGACAAAATATAGGGCGTCAAAGGTTTCTTTTACTTTTACTTTTTGTTTGAAAACCAACGACTACTACAGTTTTATTACTTAGTATGACAGGAGTCTCTTTTTCTAAACGACGTAGGCGATAAAAACAGTGTTTACGTGATGACTTTCTAACAATTTTGTCAGGCAGTTTTTGCAAATCTGATTACGCAAAATATACACTTGTTTGAAGCCGTTTAAATACACCGTTTTCGTAATTTTGTCTGTTGATAGAAATTATACAAATGCAATTGGTAAAGTATTTTAGTGAACTTCAATAAATATTTTTTTTCTTCGGTTGTGATAGATATTGGTCTCTAACAAATGGATAGTGATTAATACTGTGCATTTAAAATAGAACTTTGAAAATGCTAGGATATAGGAGTCCATCACACAATGTTTTAACATTATAACATTTCAACCAGCTAGCTGAAGGAATCCTGGCTTAAGGATCCCACCTTTAACTAGAAACGACGGTCACTTAAGAGAAGGCGACTCCGTGGCGTAGTTGGTATGCGTGTGACTACTACGTCCAAGGTCACGGGTTCGATTCTCGACACAAACCGCATGGAAAGTGTTAGGTGAGTATTTTTCACAAAAATACGACCTCGTTCCGATGGGAGGTAAAATGGAGGTCCCGTGTGTGAGTGTTGTCATGCACGTTATAGATCCCTACTTTGTTTGGAATAGCAAGGGTTAGGCAAAATTAAAAATTTTCCAGGTAAGAAAAAACTCGCTTTCTGGCCAATGTAGTACCTTCGGGTGGAGCATTGGAAAATCACATGTAAGGTCACTTAAAAGAACGAAGAAGCGCATAAACGATTTGGGCAGCCATCTTGTCCTGGGGAAGAGAAGTTGTTCTTGAAGTCGGATAAACCACTGGTTTGATCGATGGCATGAGTAGCAAAAGTTATCGAGATATTATTCCATTCAAGATCCTTATAAGTATCTGAAGAGAACACAAGCTGACAAATTATGAAGGTGCCTCCATTAGTGAAATATTTCGAAGTTAAACTCGTCCTCCGCTGAAATTTTCAAATAAAAGGGGGTCATCAGAGAAAATAGAAAACTATAAATCGGAGCGTGGAATGTTGAGTCTAAACAAAATTTGTGGATTAATATTTAAACACAAACATAAATAGGTTAGAAATCAATATGTTAAAAATATGTGAGGTTTTATGGAAAGAAGGAAACGTCTTTAGGTTAGAGCACTTTAGAATAATTTCTACAGCATCTACTAACATCACTAAAGGGCATGAAGAAGTAACATTTGTAGAGACCGAACAGATTTTAATAAAACGAGTCGATAAGATTATTTTAACTATCTAATACAAATGACGCTCTCTATACAATAGTGTGTACGTACCGACAACTGGCTATGATGATGAAAAAATGGAGCTTGTTTATGAAAAATAAATAAATCTATAGAATACGTTAAAGAAGATAAAATTTAATAATAGTAGGGGATGCGAATTTTTCAGTCGGTAAAGGAAAAGTGATTCATTTTATTGGGTAAGATGGATTGGGAGAACAAAATGTAAAGAGAAGTGGGTGAAGTTGAGCACGCAGTATAAGCTGGTAGTTGCAAATACTCTTTTTGAGTATCACAGAAAAAATTGTACACGGTAGAAACCAAAGGCTATAAATAGACACCAGATTAACTATACATATTAACGAGAAATATAAGTTTAAAAATCGAATAAGTCAATGCTAGAGGTAAAGAGCAGACATATATAGTGATTACAAATAAGTTATGATAGAATACTAAATTTTAAAAGTTTAGCAAAAGAATCTAAATCAAAGAAGTGAAATTTATAAAACTGCAAGGTAAGAAAAAATTTTTAAAAACGTATAGCAAACGGTTTAATGGCAAAGAAAGAAATATAAAAGTAGACAAATAGTGGATAACAACTCGGGCTACTGCTAAAATTTCGGAATAGAAGAAAACAAAATGTATAAAACTAAGAACTAATGTTATTGATTTTACAAATATTTTCGCCTTTACTATTTACACATTTTCATAAAAAAATTTGCATGAGCAAATAAACTAATTATCAAAAAAAATTTTTGTTTTGTAGACCTGTAAATTAAAATTTTCGCTTTCAAACGCTTTGATAGCACCTTGAGGTGTTGAAAATTCTGGGCCGTAAAGTTCATTATTGATTTTGGAAAATGTAAAGGCATCTTAGTCCTTAAGTCGGGGCTGTACGGAAAGCGATACCCCAAATTCGTCATTCGATTGGTTAAATAAAACATTGTTTGATGTGCCGTATGAGAGCTTGCAAGCCCTCACGCAGAATGGTGCGGTGTTTTTTTTCTGTGTTCGCATTTGAACATTTCAGAAACTACTTGCAGTAAACAGAGTGGCGCGGCTCCGTGGATCAGACAGGTTCGCGTATGATTGCTAATCCCAAGGTCCTGGGTTCGATTTCTGACAAGAATTGCATGAAAAATGTTAAGCCAGCATTTTTTCACCAAAATACGACTTCCTTCGGATGGGAGGTGAGTGTTGTCATGCACGTCACAGATCCCTACCTTGCTTGGAATAGCAAGGGTTCGGCGAAATTTAAAATTTCCGAGTAAAAAAAAATCGTTTCCTAGCCAATGTAGTACCTTCGGGTGGGGGGCATTAGAAAATCAAATAAAGGGTAAACAGATAGGTGTATAACGTTCTATATTCACAGTCTATATTCACAGTACTAAAGAAATAGTAGCTACCAAGTTTTAGACAAAACGAGCAGCCAATGTATTGGACACTGGGGCAACAAGCAACTTTTGTTAACTTTGTTTCACCTTATTATGTCCAAACTATTGATTACTGTTTTGTTTCAACTCTGTATGCATATATTCAACTTACATAACCACCATCGATGTCGCATATCTAATTTTAAGCATTTTTCGACACCATTTGACACGAAATTAAATTTTTTCCGAATTTAAATTGCGTGGGAATCTAATACGAACAAAATTTTTTTATACTTAAGTGATTTGGTAAAATTTGATTAGTTTTTTTTACATGTCGATGCCTAAGTGTGTCTCAACTTGTCTTTATGTTATATGCCGATCGGCGATTATGATTTCTGAAGCAGCTGTTTTTCAAGTTGTTTGTCGACATTCGTGAAATTCATTTAAGCAAAAACGACCAAATTTAAATTCTTGATACCACCCCATCATTAATATGAGTTTTAAGTCGAATTATACAAAAAATTTATGCATTAGCAAAAATCATGTTAGGAAGACCCAGCTGAATTGATAAAAACCTCGAATATAAATTAATAAAATGCAATTATAAAGCTTTTATGCAAAGTATAAGTGATTGTTTCAATTCGATTTAGTGATTGAAAGAAGGAAAGAATAAGGTCTTGAACAGTATCTGAACCGGTCACCTTACAAATTGTAGTTGAACGTATTAACCGCATGCGCTACCGAGACCCATAATTCAATTGGGAAGATGAACAAATTTAAATGGCATAGACAACTATACATCAATATAACTTTCAATTACATTTGGTATTTTTGTCAGTCATATCTGACATTAATCAAAAACTTGTCGGATACGATTGGAAAAATACCAAACATAATTGAAAATTAGGTTAATGTATGGTTGCTTACGCAATTTTACAAAATGCATTGAACAGACAAAAAGGTGGTGGTAGCTTGTCAGAGCAAGAATACGGAGCAGCACCAACCATATACAAACCCAAAGTGAAAGAATGTGTTTTTAAGATGGTGGCTGCCGAACCTGGTACCATAAAAATGCAAATAGCGTGGTACTGAATTTTTGATATATAAATGTTTGAAGGACTCTATGTAAACCACATCTCAGACCATACTATATCAAGGTGTACAATGCTGCCTAATTGCCTTGATTATAATTATGTAGTTAGTTTCTAGAGCAATGTATTTGATCTTCGTTTTCATTTTAAAGTGTTGTTTACATATATAGCTAAATTTACAAGATACTCTTTTGTAAATCTCTGGAATAGCCATCAATGGTGGGGAAGAAATAACATTCAAATATGAAAGACTGACAGCAAAAATACTTTTCTTTAAACGTGTGAAAAGATATTGAAGGATGTTCTTTAATCAACCACAAATTTGCCTTTAATTTTCAATGGTCAGCTTGAAGACGATTTGTCAGTGCTATGGGAAAAAGTACACTAAATGTGGTTCATACAAGATGGTGTTCAAACCCACTATAGTATAGCCACTCGAAGGGTATTACATGATAGATATCCTAGTCACTAGACTGTGATAGGAGGTGCTCTAGCATGGCAACCTCGTTCATCTGAGTAGAACTATTGGAATTGGTTTATCAAGGTCACATCTAAAAACATTAGTGTATCTTAACTAAACTGGAAATACCCAAGTTTTAAGAGAAAAAGCTCAAAGATCGAAATAATAATAAATACTCCAGGAATTCGTGACGGTGTAAAATAAGTCGATGATGAGGCACACTCGCTTATGTGTCGCAGCATTAGGTGAATATTTCAAACAATTACTTTAGTTATAGCAGTAACTAAAATTATTTGTTGCTTTTAGGTTTAAAGCTGAACGATTTTTTGATTGTTTCTACTAATTTACTAATGGATACTTTAAAAATTAAATATAGTTGTTAATATCAATGTAGAATTATTTTTATCATATTTCTTGTGTAGAAATTTTTTGTATTAAAGCTGCCGTACATTTTTTACTACCGACCAGAATATAAAAAAAAAACATTTACTTTTTACAGTATAGTAAACGAAACCGAATAGCAACCTAGTATACTAGGCAAAGTTTATTTATTTTTATATACTATTTAAAGTTTGGTCAGAATTGTGCTTAACATCCTGTGTATACACAACATTTCACTAGAAATTCACTTTCATAACCACAGTAGTTCGGTGTTTTGAGACCGTGAAACGAGTATCTTATATGAAGTATATTGTTTTGAAATAATTTACTTCAAATTAAGAGCTGCACCAAAGTTGTATCGCTATTGAATTTAGTAGTATAAATAACTAGTTGTGTCTCAAATAAAGGTATAAAATATTCTTCCATAACACGACACAGAATTGCTAAGGTTTGAGACATCCAGCTATAGTAAGTTCGATATTATGAAAAGCTGTACAGAGTTGCTATAAAATTTTTAGGCTGCTTCCTATAACTAAGTTAGTATATTTTAAACCTACCAATTAGAACAAAGTGTTACGTTAAAGTTTTACTTTTTAAAATGTAGATAAGATAATCAGTTTAATAAAATAATCAACGAGGGCTTCAAGTCTTTATAATCACGTTTATCACATCCTTCTGCTTGAATAATACTAGGAAAATATTGATATTTCTTCCAAGTGATCTGTTACCGCACCAATTGTGGTATTTCGCGATTTTTTGTAATGACAGGACGTTAGCAAGATTACTACCAACAGTTGTACTTGCCTTTTATTGCTGGCTTTGACATTACATCTGCAGAATAGTGTTTCAGGTATAAACGTACATAAATTTTCTATTTGTCTCCAGAATTAAATCAATACTGAGGGTCATTAATCCTTTTGTAGAAATCAAAACTTTGCCAGTTACAGAAATTTAATTCCAGATATAAATCTCTGATTCTTAGATTGCTAATTTTGAAAAATAAAGTTGTCAAAAAAGATCAACCAATACCTTAAACGTTTAAAACACAATTGCAAATAACTACCATCGTGAGGTTTAAATTATTTGAACCTGTATCCGGATCTTGAAATATACTTTGGTTTAATATAATGCTTATCTACACCCAACATTAAATTAACAACTGGTTTTGAGGTCTTAAATCACTACCTCCATTTAGCCCCATTAATTTTTTGTATGCTGATATTTACGCAATTGAGCTATCTGTAGTTCAAAAAAACAGTCGATTCCTCAAACAAACGAGTGGATATGAATTTCTTGTTGTATCTGCAATTTCTACGTCACATATTATAAACGTAACTTTTCCGGAACTGCCCTCTGTAAATACAAACTAGGCAATAGTATTATTTTTCAAATCTTTGTTGCAGTATTACTTTGATTTGGACGGTGCTGCTTTTAATATTAATCGCAACTCGTAGAGCTGCACAGTACTCTCAAACAAATTTTCTGAAAAACTAATTGTAAGCGATAACTTTACATAAATCTCCAAGTTTAAAAGTTTTAATTTGCCTTTGCAGTAAGGGTAGTTAATCCCTTCTCAGACTATCAAAGTTTTAAAATTTTCCCTTTACTAATAATATATAATTATTTTTAAATGACTTTAATCATAAATAAGAATTTCGTTGTTAACGTTGGAGTTATTAAAAGTTGGTCCTAATGCTGACTCACTTCAAGACTTTAATGTCTGAAATATTGCGTTCATCTTGCAAACGTTAGTGTTTAGATAGTAACAACTTCTAATTAGAGATGGGTTTGTAGTTGCGGCAGGAAGCCTTTATTCAAAACTTTCTCTAAGTGTGAATTTCATGATAGTCTTTCTCTTTCTCCACGCCCTTGTGCTTAATCTCCAATACTTTTGTATGAAAAGAGCAACTCTTAAGAATTTCATAAACAATTTCTGAACTTATTTTTTCAGTTTTATTTAGCAGTTGAGTCATGTTCTTATTATTGTGACGATAAATTCTAATGAAGTTGGATGTTACAGGTATGTAAATGAATGAAAGATCTCCAGACAACTTAACAGATACATTATAACGTAAGACAAATTGAATGACAGTTCGGAGGTAATATATTCTTTTCATAACAATCCTACGGGACCTGCAGAGATGTTCTAAACGGTAGGCACAACGGGCTGTCGAGGAAACGGTTTCGGATAGTGGCAATAATTGGTAAAGTTTTCTAAAGTGCTTTATTCGGAAACGGAACAAAAGAAACACACAACATTAGATAATTTTGTATAAAACCTGCAGTTCATCATACAGGAATGAAACAAGTTCCAAAAACCTTTTGGCCAAATACCAAAAAATCTTCTTTTATCTAACAGGTGTTTCATAAGTTTCAAAAGAACTTAAATGCTCGTCTCCGACTTTATGAGACTTTAATAAATTTATCTATTTCTACTACAAACAAAATTAACTTAAACTTTAATAATAAAAATTCTTAATACCGTTAATGTCCCTTTCATTGTATATAATGAAGTCTTGTTTAGATTTTTCTCTTTATCTCTGTTTCGTGAGTGCTTAGCCAGTCGTTTCTTTTAGCTGCGACCAATTTTAGGCTTTCTGTTCGTTTTTGCACAACTCAGCAAGACCCAAAAGTCTTTATTGATCTTGCTTGGAGTACGTTAGGAAAATGTTGTGGGGTACAAATGACATATGATTTCTCTTCAACCAGGCTAAGGCTATTTCAGGTCTGCTAGCCAATGTATCAGCTTTGGATGATTTAACAATTCAAATTTACAGCAATTCCTTCAGCCAGTATAAATTGCAAATGCAAACTAATCCACTATAAAGGGTAAGAATATACTGCAAAACTAACATTTTATTTAAATTGTTTGACAAGTTGTTAAAAAATTGCTCCTTTTAGTTTCTATGAACAAAAGCGACAGGAAGCATAAACTGGTCTTTTCTAAAAAAGAAAAAGTAAAAAAGGGAAAAAAGTGATGGTTAAAGAAAAAAAGAAATATTTATTTGTTGCAAAGCAATCGCAGGAGCTACATACCTGTTCAAACTCAGACGAGAGAAATATCAATATACACATATTTTGATCCAATATTCTCCAGATATAGATATAAAGTTTGAGGGGGAAAAAGATATAAGGAACCTTTTTCACCTGTCCCAGAAAAATAAAAATAAAAGAAAAGCTTATGCTTTAACATTATTTTTCTTAATTAAGTGATAGATTCATTAAGTTATCGGTATTCAAAAAATTATCCTTTGCTTACATTAAACAAAATTTTTTGTACTAAGATTATTAATTTTTATTCTAAAATTTAATTTCAATATGTAGTTCGGATTTGTACAAATAAACCTGAATGTAGATTTGAACGTGCATATACCCCAGGTGGCAAAAATCAGTCTCACAGTCCCATCCTAGTTTAATAAGCCGCCCCTTTTAAAATCTGAGAAATGACAAAAGTTACTAAAGAAGAATAGAAAAGGAAAGAACTACCAAGGAGGGACAATACTCTGTAGATCGGTTTATGGAGCGTTCGGAGTCTTTGGAGACTTGGCAGATAAAACAATTGAAGTTAGAAATATTTAGGTTAAAACTAGATGTCGCAGAGTGTAACGAACTCAGGGGGCCAAGATAATGGAATATTTGGTTCGGTAAATGTAGTCGTCACTTCTAGCTTAGTTAACGGTTATGCATATGTGGATTTTACTATAAATGAAAAAGTGCAAGGAAAGTAGAAACTTTCAAAAGTTAAAGATAGGATAGAAGTAATCAGATTTACTATAAAAGTAACAACCATATCGACAGTTCATGTACACATATCTAAATAAAATCATACTGATAGTAAAATGTAACAAATATATATATATATATATATATATATATATATATATATATATATATACTAAAAATGGAGAAAACTGTATCAGAAATGGATTAATTGTAGCTAACACATTGTTTTAAAAAAATAAGCACAGGTTATGTACGTTGATTTCAGATAAGAAGTATTAGTTATGGGTAGAATCAAAAATTAGTTAGAAGTTTATAGAAGTTATTCAAGTTCAAATAACACAAAAATGTGATTTACAGCTAAAGAAAATTAACAAAAAGGTGAAAAGTTGCTCAAATTAAGTGCAAGTAAACTATACATCTAAATAAAGAAGTAGTATTATAAAAATAGAATAAATAATAAAAGAGTTCAAATTGTCAAAAATATAGAAAAAAATTGACGGTTGCTAAAGGAAATAGTAATAGAATGGATAACTCAGAAAATCTTACTTTTAATAGAAAAATAAATACAAAAGTTTTATAACTGAAAACGGTACTTAAAAATTTAAACAGCAATGTAAGTAAACTAAACAGCACAGGGTGTAGAGCAGGTATGATGAAATGGATGGAATCAGTACTAAATAATGGCAAAACAAACTAAAGCCATGGAACGTCAGAAACTAGAACTCCTGCAGAAAATCATTAGTAGATATGGGGTAATAAACGATAAGGTTGGCACACCAAAAGTCAAGAAATATAGCAGATAGATGGGAGAAGTATACAAAAGCTCTTTACTTTCAAAACAATTTCTTTCTGAGCGTGTAGTCGACAAATCGCTTTAAACAGAGAGTCTTGCCTCAAAAGCGTCGTATAGACGTTAGCAAAACAATTTCTTTTAAATTGGGTTTGCGGTTACATGGGGGTGGTAACATTGGACAAGACAATTGAAAAAATACCGAAAGAGGATATGGTTAGCTGCTTTGAAGTTTTAGGAGGTATGAGCATGAGGGAGGGGAAGAATTATAAAGGTAATTTTTACAAGAAAGTGGGCGCCACCTCATAAAAAAGGAAATAAAGAAGTGGGCTAACACTGAAATTATTTAGCTTTTACTAATATAAGAAATATAAGAAAAAGGTGAATGAAACTTTGCAGGCATTTATTACTACACAAGTCCTTGTAGAACTTGAGCTCATTCATAATCAGCAACACTCAGTTTTAAACCTACATACAATTAAATGGTTACTAGACTAGAGCAATACCAAACAAACAACAACTGCACTCTCGGCAATATAAGGAACTAAAAATTAAATTTACAAGCATATTGCTGTTTTCTTTTTTTATTACATAAGTTGTAATGAAGTTCAATTGGTTCCTTACCTTCTAGTCGATTCCTGCCCAGTGGCCCAATCTCTAAGGTGAATTTAAAGATTGCTAAATTCCTATTTAACAATCAATTTCACATAGCAAGAACAAAGAAAACGGAAACAATAATTTTTAAAAACTTTTCCATTTTCACAAAAGAGGAATATTTATGGATATTAGGTAGAGTTCTCAAAACAAAAAAAAAAGGTACTAAAGGATTTGCATTATTTTTATGCAATTATTAAAAATCAACTAATATTTTAAACCCTCATTATTCTTAAAGAAACTTAAAAAAACTAAGATCTCATACAAGAATGAACGTTTTTTATTACGACGTGCGCATTTCGTTTACAAAATTCTTAACAAGTCTGAAAGCTTACTTTGTACATTAAAGCGTTTGTATTCTATTTATTTGTAATATGAAATGTTATATTTAAAAAAATGTTATGTATAAACATACAGAATTTTAAATTACCTGTAACTTTGTCAAATGCGGTTAAATTAAAGCGTGCCATTTCAACAAAAGCAGACAGTTCTAAATCACACCACAATTTGCGTGCGGTTTCAAAACGTAGATTTACAGAAAGGTTGTGAATTCAACATAAAATTCAGTATCATACCTCCGGCAGTAGGATAGAAATATACCTATCATTCACACAAGCAAACCAAATTCGGCATATGAATCATTCAGCCTTGCGTTTGATAAACTAGTTTTTGTGTTACCGCGTACGTACGCTTCAACTCTTTAATAAACTTTTCAACCTCAATTAATATTAAAATTTGAACTAAAACGTACTGCATTAATTATATGAACAAAACACGAAAACAAATTTATAACAAATTTTAACATTAGTACATCCAATACAAACTAAAATTCACACTTTGTCAAATAGTGTTAAAATATATCGTGCTACCGAAAAGAATTATAGGTTCTTAACACCTACCGTTGATCGTACACATTTTGAAACAATTTTATTACACAATAGAAAGGCGACTACGGCCAGTAACCGCCAAATAAACACACCTTTACCCTCAAAAATTAGTGCGTTCTGATCGGTTCTAAAAATTTCGATTACCTAACTTAAGTGATTTGGAACCACTTGCAAAGCCACTTCGCAAACAATCAAGGAAAACAACATCATACAATACTAAGATAACAAATCCCAAATTGGAAAAAAAAATAAAACAAATTCGAATGATTTTCACAGAGTAATTCGAGGACTTGTTATTTTTTGTATTGTTGAATAAACAGCAGATGGCTAGGAAACAGACACGCCACAACCTTGTTAAATAGAATTTAGCTAATATGGAAGATATGTGAGATGTAAAATATGGAAGCAAAATCTCGAACACTAAGAAGAAAATTTTAAAAAGCATTAAAGCAGTTAGGGTTAAAAAAACATAGGAATAGATTAGTTATCAGCGGAGTAAATTATATAAATGGGCGAGAATGTACAAAACGCATTACATATTCTGTAAACAATCTAAATTAAGAAATAAAACTGCTTCTAAACTTTGGAAAGAGTAAGTTAGCGATGCTTTCAAAGAATTGCAATCCTTTTAGGACAGTTGGTGTTCTGAGGAGTTATTGTTTAAAAATATTATTTAAAATAATTTATATCAGGCTACAAAAAAAATAGAAAAGCGACTTAGCAGATTAGTGCCTGTTTAGGAAGAATAGCGCTAACGAGAAAACAATATTAACATTAAAATTGGAGGATAAAATAGGAAAATGGTCAAGGGTCTTGGCAGTGTTGATTGGAATGCATTGCGTAATTTTTTAGAGAAATCTGGATTAGATTACAAAGACAAACGGGTGATTCACAATTTATTTAGAAAGCAGACGGACGTAATAAAAATAAATAATAGGATCGCGGAGTCTAAAAAAGGGCAAGAGTGTAAGACAAGTATGTGCCTAATTACAAATTTTTCAACTTCTATATAAGGTAAGCAATAAATAAAATCAAAGGAATGCGTAGTAATTCACGGTAAAAATTCACATGGTAAAGTAGTATACTAATAAATAGTTGCATTAAAAAAAACAAATAAGAAATTAGAAATAAGGGTTAAAGAAATATTAGATGAATACAGGTATGAAAATCTGTAACTTCCAAACCAAGATAATTAAATGTAATAAACATGATAGTAACAAGTAGACCATTTTCAGGGAATCCACTGCCACATTTCCACCAGCATCCACATTTCCACACACATCTGGACCAAATTTACATGTAAATTCGCACTATAAAGTCTTATTTTTTAAGAATCTCCACCTGCTCTCTCCCTGTGGAGATGAATCTCCTCCTTGTGGGAGTTTTACCCCAACCATCCCTAACCTAAAAATCGATAACCTAACCCCTAAAATTTTTGAGATACTTCTCGGTGTCTATTGGCACCGCACCCACGAGATAAACCTATCTTGTTTGGTATCAATTAATATTAGATTTTTCTCAGCTACCCGAATTTCTAACAATTTTTCAGATAGCATCACCCCCAAGGGAGCTACCCCCATTTTAAGATTTCTTACCTGTAGCGACTTTTGAGCGTTCTTATAAATTTTTTTAGTCATGCAATACATCTTGTTAGTCTAAAATTTTACGCACATCCCGAATCTGTAAACAGATTTGAAATCGGACCACGCCCTGCAATGTTACACACATACCCTCTGCGAGATAAATCTTTCTCCACATTTCCACCCACGAGATAAACCTATCTTGTTTGGTATCAATTAACAATAGAATTTTCTCAGCTACCCAAATCTCTTTAAATTTTTTAGATAGCTCCATCCCCAGAGAGCTACCCCATTTTAAGATTATTTTTTTGCTGGTAGCGATTTCTGACGGTCCTTATAAATTTTTTATACATGCAATACATCTTGTTAGTCTAGAATTTTATGTAGAATCCAAATCTGTAAACAGATTTAAAATAGGGCCACCCCTTACCATTTTACACACACCTCTAAATTATAAATTTCCTGCGGCTCATACCTAAAGAAAATCTAAAACTATTCTTAAAACTTTTATTACAAACAATTTTACTAATACAGTTTAAATTTGTAAACCACATTTCTAAATACATATTCACAATTTTTATTTTCAACCTAGAACTTGTCATATCGGGTCATACTTATTAATATTTATTTCTAAATAGAGCACCTTTTCCAAAGACCAACCGGACCCGCATGTTTCAAATTCCTCTGATTTTGTTCTTATGGTTTCACTTAAGACCTCGTACATATTTTCCAGATTACTAGAAGACGTTATAACCACATTTTTGTGTTAAAGGATTTCACATCGGTAGCCTCTTCCCCATTTTGATGTAAACGCCGTAGAGTTCGCAGTAGACTTTTACTGCTGTATGTTGTATTCTTTTTCATTTATTAATCGAATAAATCGCTCTTTCTGCTTCCAAAGAAACTCGGCACCCCATCGTCGACACTGGCGTTCTTTATGCGATAGCTAGCCATACGGTTGTTAAACGCAGTGCTAACCATTTCTACACCATCGTCGCTAGTAGCGGTAACTGATGCATTTTATGACTGTTGCTCCTTAAATGTGCGGCATACGTAGTTTTTCCATTTCGAAATCGCATACTTTACACATAATTCGTGGTTGTTTCGTACAAGACCCTTTAACAGCTGGCGGAGCTGAACGTTTACGGCTTAATGACATGCCGTGCTGTTTTCCTTGTGTCGCTGTAAGTTGCCCATTCTCGTAAAAGCGAAACCGCAAGTCCCACAGTTTAAGTACTTTGCTGTCGACGGATGTATAAGCTTAACCTTGGACGATGTTACACCACAACATTTGTTCTGATGCCGTTTGAGAGCATCCCTCCTGGTAAAGTAGACGTCACAGGGCTCGCATTTAAAAACGTTTGCAGGTACCATTTTAGTACAAAACAAAATCCACACTATAAGACTTAACTTGTAAGCGAACTAACTTATAACTAAAGAGTTTACTCTCGCGCACCGGCTTTATGTACCCTATAGAATGCAAACCGAAGGTTTCCGAAGATACCCGAACGAAGTTGAGGATTCAGCGGGGAACTAAATGACGTCATAATCCTCGCTGCTCGTCCAATACATTTAGCGCCAATGCATGCACCTGGTTCGCTTCGTCGATGGTGCGAATGCCGTTAGTAAAAACATCGGAAACGTCTTCCATGTTATACGGATCGCGTGCATATTTAAAATCCAAAAGGGTGGTAGCACACGCACACAAGTTGTCTGCAAGTCGTGCTGTAGAAGATGCAGTGCTACTATAACCAAAAACACTTTAAACCATTACCAAGGAAATACCAACTTGTTGTCTACAGGATACTTACTAATAAAGTAATTTAATTTAAATAACTTCTACGTCATACTTTAGGAAATAGTAGGCTTGAATATATTCTAAATGAATCACCGAGCGAAAGTATATGCTTAGCAGTATTAAAATTAACCATTAATTTCACATTTTTACGATCGTGGTTAATTATAGATTAAAATTTAATTTGTTCACGTTCGAGCTTCTCGTAAACTAACATATTTTACAGCAACAATGCGCTGTATAATACATGCATACCCTTCGCCGCGCTACTGCTATTCTTGTAATTGCTAGAAAAGTCACTCTCCTTTTACTGTTAGGACCGATGCAAAGCACCATTTTTTATACTTTCTATAGCACATCGCGCACTTTTTCGTCTGATAATTTTGCTTCTGTAGGCTTTACACTTTCGCATAGCGGTCGACCGCACGTAATGATTTCTAGAACCGGTAAGTACTTGATATCGTCCAAATAGAGAATTAGATGCTCGATGTCTGTCAACTTCCAATTCCCTCGTAAAAGGTAGAAAAAACTCAGTCAATCATCCATTATACTTCAACCCGCTCCTGTTCTGATAATTTACAAACATTTTTCAAACGACAATGGACCGAGAATTTTTAAACCTCCGGGGGATCTTTAAGTCGTGATCAATTACACATCCGAGCTACGCGTAAACTAACATATTTTGCAGTAACTGTATAATACATTGCATACCCCTTCTCTGCGCTACTGCTATTCTTGTAGTTGCTTGGAAAAGTCAGTCGCCCTTTTTACGGGTAGGGCCGCTAAAAAGCACCATTCCATACTTTCTTTATAAGTGTAGCACATCGCGCACTTTTTGTCGGATAATTAAATTTTGTTTATGTAGGCCTTTACACTTTCGCTTATTTAAACATCTAATACGATCAATTAACCACTTTCGCTTATTCTAACAGGAACCACCATACATTCCGCCACACCGTTCTTTTTGATTCCAACGATCCTATGGGCTTCCGCACACTAACACCCGACGTATCTTTTCTACTATTTGTTAAACAAAAACTACCGGCATTGCTATTGTGGACGTAAACAGATGTTTGTGGATGTGTACGAGAATATGTAACCATATACATTAACCAGTCTAAGCTATTTTATTTAGTCCACGAAAACTACTATTTTTCTAAACCATAATTAATAATCGTCTTTATAGGTTCTACATTTCTACCGTTACCCAATGACTGGTGCTACGTACATTTATTCTCCCGCGCACTGCTGCGTAGTTGCATGCCTACCCCTTTTGGAGGTATATGCTCGTTATAGGTTGTAAGACCCTCGGTTTTACTTAACTACAATTCGTGAGACCCCTTTAATCTTTTTAATCGTATCTTTCTCGCCTACAATACAGTAGGACTTAACATTACTACCAACAAATTCTAATACTGGACCTACATTAAATCGTCTTTGAATTTCTCTACAATTTTTTGTTAACAAGCGTTATATTGTATTTATTATACGCGGGGTAGTCACTCTTTTAAGATAAATATATTTTGTTTAGCATCAACTAATATTTAATTTTTCTAGAGACCCCAAATCTGTAAATAAATTTTAAATAGGACTACCCATACAAAGTTATGCGTTTTAAAGACCCCAAACCTTTAATTTTTCTCATCTTTATTTAACTCTATCTTTAAAACCCTTTTTTCGCTAACCAAGACATATGCTTTAACCAACCGTTTCCCTAGAAATCTAAAACCACAGTGTCCCGCGAATACCACGTGGAGATAACACGTCTACTCTGTCAACCAGGATAGAAGCAGGAAAGATTTGGAAGGTGGGCGAAGAACTTAAAAATTATGGAATTTAAAAACTAATATATACAATAGATTTACAAAATCTATACAAATATAAACAACTATCTTATATCTTTACGTCCCCATGCGTAGATTGTTGTACTATTAGGAATGATATACCTTTGTCATCTTCCCTCGATAAATTAATTTTATTAATTATATGCGTGTACAAATCGTGTTTTACTCCGGATACATACGCCGGCAAGTACTCCACACCAAATAAAGAATTAGATGCTTGGTGACTGTTAACATCCGCTTCCCTCGTGTACGCCCAACACATCCCAGCCCATGAGCACCCTGCGCATGCACACCCTGCCCATGCGCGCACATGCGCGTACGCACCCTGCCCATGCTCGCTGCCCATGAACACCCCTTTCTGTGCGACTGCTATTTCGGGGTAACGTTACAGCCTTTTATAAATAAGGAACAATGTTATATACTATTATAAAATGTTTATTCCGACATTATACATAACAAATTTGAAAATATTTAATACCAAGCATGGAGTCATTTAACTTAATTTTAATACAAAGTTATACACAGAAGACAGTTCTTTCTTTATGTTTGTTTGCAGTGGTTTTAATTTTATCTAATTTTATTCGCAGCTTAAAATTTAAATCGACACCCAAGTCTTCTATCTCCTTTTCTAACCAATAGTTTGATACATAAAGACCGTCTAGGTTTTCGAATTGTAAAATGTACCGAAGTTTGCCTCTATATTTAAAGTCTTTGATTCCACCGACAACCAGATCCATTCCTTCGTGTAATTCTTGCAGCTTGTGACAATCTTTTAATCGCAGCTTTCCCACTATATCCTGCATACGTATCTTGTTAGCTTGATCGACTTCTTCTTGTCGGTATTGGAGGAAATCCTTTTTCTCCCACACACCGTTGTGTAGTTGCATATCCACCACTTTTGGGAATATATGGTTGTTATAGGTTGTAAGACCCTCGGTTTTAAATGACCCGAAAGGTTCTTTACTAGGTAAATATACAATGTTTAGCGGAACCCCCTTGCGTGTGATGTACGCCAAGGTTACGAAACCCGCATTCCTTAGTTCGTCTTTGTTATCTGCCATTTTGATAAATACGTTTTTAGAATAACCTTTTAAAAAGTATACGGATTTAGTACCATTCTTTTCTGCAAGAACACCTACATAACTAAAAGAGTCTTTCTTACTAACCGCAAATGCATACAGCTTGTACAACCCGGATGTATCTAAGTCAGTTCATCGACACATAAAATAATCTTTTAATTCTTCCTCATTTTCTCTAATAAGATGTTCTTTGTCTAACACATCTTTGTATTGTTCGCGTATTGTCGCAGTGTTTTCCATGTAGTCCAATTTTCGCCTTTTTGCATCCATTTCCTCTAATTCCAGTTGTCTTTTCCTTCCACTTACAGCGTATGGCATACATAATGGGGTAATTTCCTTTAACGTAAACGGATAGAGTTTACTACCAATATTTGTGCGTTGTCGTACAACCTCTGGGCGAATGTTAGGTGTATTTATCAATCCCAATTCCGAAATGACTATTTCTTTTGGAATTGTAGAATATGGTGTTGCAGATTGTGTAAAATATGTAATACCTGCTTTAATGTAGCACTTGTGTAAGATTTTTATTTTATCTTGACTGTCTTCCTCCTCTACTATCTCCAAATAATTTACGGGTAAATAGTTAAAACTAAAAGCCGAAAGCACGTACTTTATCAATGTTTCCCTTTCTTTTGGTTTTTCGGACAACTTAATTTGCAAGCCCGTCAATTTCTTTGTATTACCATTCCCCCAATACACGTACTGTAGTAGGTTTTTATACACTAAACAGCAACTATTTTGTAGCTTGTCCGATAGCTTACTCCACATTTTGGCAAGTGGTACCGAGTACATTGGCGCCTTTAGGAAGTATAACTTACTATCTTCCAATAACGTTAAACAGTCTTTTAAGGGATTATAAACCCGTTCCGCACTGACATAGCTTCCAATTGCACAGTTGTATATTGTCGCTTCCAATCGCGTAATACCATGTTCTTTGGCCAAAGTAGACGCAAATGTTTCCCTTAAACGTACATCCGGACAACGTAAAAAATCTAGTATATGATTGCCAAGTTGTTTATTAACACCAGGACTTGTTATCTGACACACAAATTTGTTGTATATCTTAATTCTTGCATTGGTTGTTAGCCATGTTAAACAATCAATTCCTACAGTTTTATCGTTGTCAACTATAATATTATACTTTTCTTCGTATTCGCCCTTATAGCAAAAGTTATGGTTTGTAGTTAAATAATTACACATCTCCATCTTGCTAAATATACCCGCAAAATCTTGGGTTACATCCATGTCAAAAAGATAGAAATAATCTTTTTCGAGTTCGTCTAATATATCTTGTAGTTCCTCCAATAAAGTTTCCAACTTAACATCTGCTAGTTCCACTTTGTATGGAACACATATAGGATTTTGGAATTTTTTATTAATGCATTCGAGGTCTTCTTCTCCGATAATTTCTTTTACTCTCTGGCCCATCTTGTTAGTGCTTTCCAGAGAAAACGGAAGCTTAGCTTTAACACCATGCCTAGCGGAAACAAATCGGTCAAACTTTCTTCGTAGATAGCTGTTAAATGCACCACAAATTTCTTTTTTTAGGATAAACATCCTTCTGTTTGCAGATGTTTGCTCGGCGTCAGAAAAGTCGCAAATTTTAACCAACATTATATTGTCACAAAATGGTTCTGTAATTGGTGTGTGTAGTCCACCAGTCAGCATCTGGAAAAAATTAATTAATAGGTTAGGTCAGCGCCGCGGCGCTGACCTAACCTATTAATTTTTCCTTTTATCTAACCTAGGTCCACCCTTGGTTTTTAATGGAAAAACTCATTAAAAAGCAATTAGTGCTAATGGGTTTTTAATGAGAAAACTCATTAAAAAGCAATTAGGTCATATGGTCATGTGGTCATATGGTCATGTGGTCATGTGGTCATATGGTCATGTGGTCATGTGGTCATGTGGTCATATGGTCATGTGGTCATGGGGCAATTTCACCCTATAGGGTAATTTCACCCTGACTTAACATCCTACATGTATCCGGATATATGTCGATGCGCATCCCTGTCGGCTTAGGTCGGATAACAACATATTCGACTATCTTCGGCAATATACGCCCCCACTCTGTAGAATACATAAGAGAACAATTTTTTTCGTATTCAATTTAGTATTCGATAGTAGCTAGAATGGTAAACATGAGCGTCTCCAAGGTGATTAACGTTTCTCAACTTCTTGGGAATAAAGTGAAACCGACAAATGAGCGATTTGGGTTATGGCTGTTGACAGAAAATATGTGCAACAATAATCTGGTAACAGATATTGGTAATATTTGTTATGTCGAAGGCGAGCAGATGCTGACTGGTGGACTACACACACCAATTACAGAACCATTTTGTGACAATATAATGTTGGTTAAAATTTGCGACTTTTCTGACGCCGAACAAACCTCTGCAAGCAAAAGGATGTTTATCCTAAAAAAAGAAATTTGTGGTGCATTTAACAGCTATCTACGAAGAAAGTTTGACCGATTTGTTTCCGCTAGGCATGGTGTTAAAGCTAAGCTTCCGTTTTCTCTGGAAAGCACTAACAAGATGGGCCATAGAGTAAAAGAAATTATCGGAGAAGAAGACCTCGAATGCATTAATAAAAAATTCCAAAATCCTATATGTGTTCCATACAAAGTGGAACTAGCAGATGTTAAGTTGGAAACTTTATTGGAGGAACTACAAGATATATTAGACGAACTCGAAAAAGATTATTTCTATCTTTTTGACATGGATGTAACCCAAGATTTTGCGGGTATATTTAGCAAGATGGAGATGTGTAATTATTTAACTACAAACCATAACTTTTGCTATAAGGGCGAATACGAAGAAAAGTATAATATTATAGTTGACAACGATAAAACTGTAGGAATTGATTGTTTAACATGGCTAACAACCAATGCAAGAATTAAGATATACAACAAATTTGTGTGTCAGATAACAAGTCCTGGTGTTAATAAACAACTTGGCAATCATATACTAGATTTTTTACGTTGTCCGGATGTACGTTTAAGGAAACATTTGCGTCTACTTTGGCCAAAGAACATGGTATTACGCGATTGGAAGCGACAATATACAACTGTGCAATTGGAAGCTATGTCAGTGCGGAACGGGTTTATAATCCCTTAAAAGACTGTTTAACGTTATTGGAAGATAGTAAGTTATACTTCCTAAAGGCGCCAATGTACTCGGTACCACTTGCCAAAATGTGAAGTAAGCTATCGGACAAGCTACAAAATAGTTGCTGTTTAGTGTATAAAACCTACTACAGTACGTGTATTGGGGAATGGTAATACAAAGAAATTGACGGGCTTGCAAATTAAGTTGTCCGAAAACCAAAAGAAAGGAAACATTGATAAAGTACGTGCTTTCGGCTTTTAGTTTTAACTATTTACCCGTAAATTATTTGGAGATAGTAGAGGAGGAAGACAGTCAAGATAAAATAAAAATCTTACACAAGTGCTACATTAAAGCAGGTTTTACATATTTTACACAATCTGCAACACCATATTCTACAATTCCAAAAGAAATAGTCATTTCGGAATTGGGATTGATAAATACACCTAACATTCGCCCAGAGGTTGTACGACAACGCACAAATATTGGTAGTAAACTCTATCCGTTTACGTTAAAGGAAATTACCCCATTATGTATGCCATACGCTGTAAGTGGAAGGAAAAGACAACTGGAATTAGAGGAAATGGATGCAAAAGGCGAAAATTGGACTACATGGAAAACACTGCGACAATACGCGAACAATACAAAGATGTGTTAGACAAAGAACATCTTATTAGAGAAAATGAGGAAGAATTAAAAGATTATTTTATGTGTCGATGAACTGACTTAGATACATCCGGGTTGTACAAGCTGTATGCATTTGCGGTTAGTAAGAAAGACTCTTTTAGTTATGTAGGTGTTCTTGCAGAAAAGGATGGTACTAAATCCGTATACTTTTAAAAGGTTATTCTAAAACGTATTTATCAAAATGGCAGATAACAAAGACGAACTAAGGAATGCGGGTTTCGTAACCTTGGCGTACACCACACGCAAGGGGTTCCGCTAAACATTGTATATTTACCTAGTAAAGAACCTTTCGGATCATTTAAAACCGAGGGTCTTACAACCTATAACAACCATATATTCCCAAAAGTGGTGGATATGCAACTACACAACGGTGTGTGGAGAAAAGGATTTCCTCCAATACCGACAAGAAGAAGTCGATCAAGCTAACAAGATACGTATGCAGGATATAGTGGAAAGCTGCGATTAAAAGATTGTCACAAGCTGCAAGAATTACACGAAGGAATGGATCTGGTTGTCGGTGGAATCAAAGACTTTAAATATAGAGGCAAACTTCGGTACATTTTACAATTCGAAAACCTAGACAGTCTTTATGTATCAAACTATTGGTTAGAAAAGGAGATAGAAGACTTGGGTGTCGATTTAAATTTTAAGCTGCGAATAAAATTAGATAAAATTAAAACCACTGCAAACAAACATAAAGAAAGAACTGTCTTCTGTGTATAACTTTGTATTAAAATTAAGTTAAATGACTCCATGCTTGGTATTAAATATTTTCAAATTTGTTATGTATAATGTCGGAATAAACATTTTATAATAGTATATAACATTGTTCCTTATTTATAAAAGGCTGTAACGTTACCCCGAAATAGCAGTCGCACAGAAAGGGGTGTTCATGGGCAGCGAGCATGGGCAGGTGCGTACGCGCATGGGCGCGCATGGGCAGGTGTGCATGCGCAGGGTGCTCATGGGCTGGGATGTGTTTGGGCGTACACGAGGGAAGCGGATGTTAACAGTCACCAAGCATCTAATTCTTTATTTGGTGTGGAGTACTTGCCGGCGTATGTATCCGGAGTAAAACACGATTTGTACACGCATATAATTAATAAAATTAATTTATCGAGGAAGATGACAAAAGGTATATCATTCCTAATAGTACAACAATCTACGCATGGGGACGTAAAGATATAAGATAGTTGTTTATATTTGTATAGATTTTGTAAATCTATTGTATATATTAGTTTTAAATTCCATAATTTTAAGTTCTTCGCCCACCTTCCAAATCTTTCCTGCTTCTATCCTGGTTGACAGAGTATACGTGTTATCTCCACGTGGTATTCGCGGGACACTGTGGTTTTAGATTTCTAGGGAAACGGTTGGTTAAAGCATATGTCTTGGTTAGCGAAAAAGGGTTTTAAAGATAGAGTTAAATAAAGATGAGAAAAATTAAAGGTTTGGGTCTTTAAAACGCATAACTTTGTATGGGTAGTCCTATTTAAAATTTATTTACAGATTTGGGGTCTCTAGAAAATTAAATATTAGTTGATGCTAAACAAAATATATTTATCTTAAAAGAGTGACTACCCGCGTATAATAAATACAATATAACGCTTGTTAACAAAAAATTGTAGAGAAATTCAAAGACGATTTAATGTAGGTCCAGTATTAGAATTTGTTGGTAGTAATGTTAAGTCCTACTGTATTGTAGGCGAGAAAGATACGATTAAAAGATTAAAGGGTCTCACGAATTGTAGTTAAGTAAAACCGAGGGTCTTACAACCTATAACGAGCATATACCTCCAAAAGGGTAGAAATGCAACTACGCAGCAGTGCGCGGAGAATAAAAATTCTCTCCAATAAGAAATTAAAGTTTCCATGTACGTAGCACCAGTCATTGGGTAACGGTAGAAATGTAGAACCTATAAAGACGATTATTAATTATGGTTTAGAAAAATAGTAGTTTTCGTGGACTAAATAAAATAGCTTAGACTGGTTAATGTATATGGATACATACTCTCGTACACATCCACAAACATCTGCTGACGTCCACAATGGTAATACCGGTAGTTTTTGTTTAACAAATAGTAGAAAAGATACGTCGGGTGTTAGTGTGCGGAAGCCCATAGGATCGTTGGAATCAAAAAGAACGGTGTGGCGGAATGTATGGTGGTTCCTGTTAGAATAAGCGAAAGTGGTTAATTGATCGTATTAGATGTTTAAATAAGCGAAAGTGTAAAGGCCTACATAAACAAAATTTAATTATCCGACAAAAAGTGCGCGATGTGCTACACTTATAAAGAAAGTATGGAATGGTGCTTTTAGCGGCCCTACCCGTAAAAGGGCGACTGACTTTTCCAAGCAACTACAAGAATAGCAGTAGCGCAGAGAAGGGGTATGCAATGTATTATACAGTTACTGCAAAATATGTTAGTTTACGCGTAGCTCGGATGTGTAATTGATCACGACTTAAAGATCCCCGGAGGTTTAAAAATTCTCGGTCCATTGTCGTTTGAAAATGTTTGTAAATTATCAGAACAGGAGCGGGTTGAAGTATAATGGATGATTGACTGAGTTTTTTCTACCATTTACGAGGGAATTGGAAGTTGACAGACATCGAGCATCTAATTCTCTATTTGGACGATATCAAGTACTTACCGGTTCTAGAAATCATTACGTGCGGTCGACCGCTATGCGAAAGTGTAAAAGCCTACAGAAGCAAAATTATCAGACGAAAAGTGCGCGATGTGCTATAGAAAGTATAAAAAAATGGTGCTTTGCATCGGTCCTAACAGTAAAAAGGAGAGTGACTTTTCTAGCAATTACAAGAATAGCAGTAGCGCGGCGAAGGGTATGCATGTATTATACAGCGCATTGTTGCTGTAAAATATGTTAGTTTACGAGAAGCTCGAACGTGAACAAATTAAATTTTAATCTATAATTAACCACGATCGTAAAATGGGAAATTAATGGTTAATTTTAATACTGCTAAGCATATACTTTCGCTCGGTGATTCATTTAGAAAATATTCAAGCCTACCATTTCCTAAAGTATGACGTAGAAGTTATTTAAATTAAATTACTTTATTAGTAAGTATCCTGTAGACAACAAGTTGGTATTTTCTTGGTAATGGTTTAAAGTGTTTTTGGTTATAGTAGCACTGCATCTTCTACAGCACGACTTGCAGACAACTTGTGTGCGTGTGCTACCACCCTTTGGATTTTATATATGCACGCGATCCGTATAACATGGAAGACGTTTCCGATGTTTTACTAACGGCATTCGCACCATCGACGAAGCGAACCAGGTGCATGCATTGGCGCTAAATGTATTGGACGAGCAGCGAGGATTATGACGTCATTTAGTTCCCGCTGAATCCTCAACTTCGTTCGGTATCTTCGGAAACCTTCGGTTTGCATTCTATAGGGTACATAAAGCCGGTGCGCGAGAGTAAACTCTTTAGTTATAAGTTAGTTCGCTTACAAGTTAAGTCTTATAGTGTGGATTTTGTTTTGTACTAAAATGGTACCTGCAAACGTTTTTAAATGCGAGCCCTGTGACGTCTACTTTACCAGGAGGGATGCTCTCAAACGGCATCAGAACAAATGTTGTGGTGTAACATCGTCCAAGGTTAAGCTTATACATCCGTCGACAGCAAAGTACTTAAACTGTGGGACTTGCGGTTTCGCTTTACGAGAATGGGCAACTTACAGCGACACAAGGAAAACAGCACGGCATGTCATTAAGCCGTAAACGTTCAGCTCCGCCAGCTGTTAAAGGGTCTTGTACGAAACAACCACGAATTATGTGTAAAGTATGCGATTTCGAAATGGAAAAAACTACGTATGCCGCACATTTAAGGAGCAACAGACATAAAATGCATCAGTTACCGCTACTAGCGACGATGGTGTAGAAATGGTTAGCACTGCGTTTAACAACCGTATGGCTAGCTATCGCATAAAGAACGCCAGTGTCGACGATGGGGTGCCGAGTTTCTTTGGAAGCAGAAAGAGCGATTTATTCGATTAATAAATGAAAAAGAATACAACATACAGCAGTAAAAGTCTACTGCGAACTCTACGGCGTTTACATCAAAATGGGGAAGAGGCTACCGATGTGAAATCCTTTAACACAAAAAATGTGGTTATAACGTCTTCTAGTAATCTGGAAAATATGTACGAGGTCTTATGAAACCATAAGAACAAAATCAGAGGAATTTGAAACATGCGGGTCCGGTTGGTCTTTGGAAAAGGTGCTCTATTTAGAAATAAATATTAATAAGTATGACCCGATATGACAAGTTCTAGGTTGAAAATAAAAAATTGTGAATATGTATTTAGAAATGTGGTTTACAAATTTAAACTGTATTAGTAAAATTGTTTGTAATAAAAAGTTTTAAGAATAGTTTTAGATTTTCTTTAGGTATGAGCCGCAGGAAATTTATAATTTAGAGGTGTGTGTAAAATGGTAAGGGTGGCCTATTTTAAATCTGTTTACAGATTTGGATTCTACATAAAATTCTAGACTAACAAGATGTATTGCATGTATAAAAATTTATAAGGACCGTCAGAAATCGCTACCAGCAAAAAATAATCTTAAAATGGGGTAGCTCTCTGGGGGATGGAGCTATCTAAAAAATTTAAAGAGATTTGGGTAGCTGAGAAAATTCTATTGTTAATTGATACCAAACAAGATAGGTTTATCTCGTGGGTGGAAATGTGGAGAAAGATTTATCTCGCAGAGGGTATGTGTGTAACATTGCAGGGCGTGGTCCGATTTCAAATCTGTTTACAGATTCGGGATGTGCGTAAAATTTTAGACTAACAAGATGTATTGCATGACTAAAAAAATTTACAAGAACGCTCAAAAGTCGCTACAGGTAAGAAATCTTAAAATGGGGGTAGCTCCCTTGGGGGTTATGCTATCTGAAAAATTGTTAGAAATTCGGGTAGCTGAGAAAAATCTAATATTAATTGATACCAAACAAGATAGGTTTATCTCGTGGGTGCGGTGCCAATAGACACCGAGAAGTATCTCAAAAATTTTAGGGGTTAGGTTATCGATTTTTAGGTTAGGGATGGTTGGGGTAAAACTCCCACAAGGAGGAGATTCATCTCCACAGGGAGAGAGCAGGTGGAGATTCTTAAAAAATAAGACTTTATAGTGCGAATTTACATGTAAATTTGGTCCAGATGTGTGTGGAAATGTGGATGCTGGTGGAAATGTGGCAGTGGATTCCCTGAAAATGGTCTACTGTAACAGTAAAATGGCAACAAATCTAAGGCCAAAAACATTAAAAGAAGAGAAAGCTTCATTTCAAATAACAATCGAAATAAAGGGATATAGAAATAGAATAACTCAATTAAGGAAAAACTGAAGTGCAAATCGCGATACTATAAAGTAAGATTGCTCTAGGTACTAGAAAAGAACATGAATGTCTTTCTTTGGAGTGTAGCATTAGATGGTTTCAAAAAGGGTATTAGAGAGTTACAAGGTTGTGGAATGCGGTGCTATAAATGAATGCTTAAAATAAGCTAAACAGATACAGTTAAACGGTGGTGTCCTAGAAATAGTTCGGAAAAACTGAGTTCACCTAGTGTACTTTCATGCAGGCATGAAATAATGATACATTGCGTATAGCGTGATAAATAAATAGTTGCTTTTGTTTTAGAGCACAGAGAGTAGAAAATAGTAATTATAGACGAAATCAAGGACTCAACTGTATAGAAAAGACCTAGATAGCTTAAGGGCACTGAAAGAGTTAGCTCAGGATAAGACAGAGTGGAGAGCAGTGCCAAACCAACCTTGATGTTGAGACTAAAAAAAGCAAGAACTGCACAGATTGTATACTATGTTTACGAAACTTTAGTTTTCCTATTAATGGTTTTCGTGACCCTATATTTTTCTAATAATTCCAAATAGTGTAACAGCTTTTTTATAAAAGAAAAAAATTAAAAATTCGCCGAATCATTTATTTTCAGTCTTAAATAGGTTTTCATACTCATAGCAAATTTTAGTCTCCGATGCGAAACAATAAACAATCGGTTATTTCCTTTTAAATCTGTTGCAAGGTTAAGTTCCATACTTTATCGTAATAACAAATTATATGCTTCAGGTGCATTGTACTAGTTTGAAATCTAGTTGTGAAAGTCGTCAAAAATTCAAGGTAATTCTTTAAAATAGCCGTCTAACATTAGATATTGTAGGTAAATACTTTATTATTCTCAGATATTTCATTATCATCCGAGTTATTTTATAAATACCGCTGTTTTGTTTTGTTCATGTGTCTTCTTTTACATAGTTCCGTGTAGATAAGATTTTCTGGGACGAATCGTGCTTATGCACCGCTTTCATAGCTTTGTCATTTTTATTCTGTTCTCCGAGACGCTCGTAGTTGAGTCGTTGATGCGCAAAAGTGAATTAAAGTAAATATGATACAGTTTATCCCTTCAAAGATGTCGATCTGAAGCAGTATGATTTGTTAGACAAAAATGTACCATTGTTGTTAATAAACTTTATGGCTCCATCTAGCTAGAATTCTGTACCACAACAGAGTAATTTTATCAGGGTGATTATCTACAACTCGGTGTTAAAAGTGAGTGATTTATTCTGCTGTTGAATTCGTTAAAGAATTTACGATAGACCGTTTGTATTAAACAACTTCCCTTAAGGCTTGAGGCGTCAATACACACGTTAACTTAACTAGATGTAAAGGTACCCCTCACTTCAGTTCATAGGATTCTTCGTATAACAGAAATTGTAATAGATTTCAATTCTTTAGATTTAGATATTTTGTTAAAAGGAAAACAATTTATGTGAATTCCTATTAAAAATTTGGAATTAGAGTTTTTTTGTTTGTCTTTTTCATTTGTGAGAAGCCGGACTTAAGAAGTCCTTCTAAAAGATTTCTCTGTGTCATGATTTGCAACAAATTTCTTGTATAAAAGTAGAAAAATCAATCACTATTCCTATTATATAATTTAAAATTTAGCTAACTTATTTTATGGAAAAATTTGAAAGTAAATATGTAAGTGGTATGTTATACCTGACAAACCGTATTCGAGTTAAGAAATTTGTAAATGCGTAAATTATTTAAAAATTCTGTTTGAGCACTTTAAAACCAAAAACCTGTGATATTATTTGGTGATATTACTGAATATAAATTTTATAGGGTTATTATGATAAAAATAGACGAGTCATTACGTTGGCATTTGTGTGTTGTTTTACTTAAGACCTGCATATGTTAAAATTTTTTTGGAAAATGCATCTAAATAATTGGGATAGGACTTACCTTATATTGCAACAGTATATTTATCCAAGAATTATGGTAAAGAATAAGAATTTAAAAACCCTACAGGGTTTTCTGTATCTGCCCTTCAAAATCAATTAATACTTGTCAGATACAGTGGCGCCCAACTTAAAATTACACTTTCCTTTTATTCAACTAAGCAAATTCAGCGCCGACCCACCTCTAACTCTCCTGTTGGGTAATAGCCAAATTAGCCGAAGACACAGTTTTCTAGACTTTATATATTTAAAGTATAAAACTGCAACAATAAACAATGCAGTTATGGCTTATTATCTATAGTAAACTGTAATAAATTAACAACACATTACAGAGGATAAGTTTGAGATTTATAACTTTAGGAATTTCAAAAGGCTAGTTTCTAGAGTTAGTGCCTTGAAATTACTTCCGTACGTTATAGTTACGAATTCTGGTTTGTGAGTTTGAAAGCAGTGCAGATTAACTAAATTACCGACAAAGAAAAAAATTCAATAGCCATATTTTAGAGATGCCAAATAAATTTGTCTATTTTTTGAACTCCTACTGACCTGCCGTTTATTATCATAAATTGTGCACAAATTAAGAAAGCAGTCTTATAAAAAGACGAAAGCAAATAGATTAATTGCCTAATTTATGGCCTTTTTATCCAAAAGTTGTCTATGAGCATAACTGTAAGTAGAATGCTAAATCTACCGTTAACATATCATTCTTAATCGAGTTTATTGGCCATAGGATTTCCAAATTTTCGCAAAATTTTGGAATACATATGCACTTAAAAACACTAAATTAGTTTTATCAGTGAACTGTATATAAAGGAATATGCTTTGGCTCGTAACTGGTGAAGTTGGTTGTCAAACACTCTATTCTGTTTCAGAAACAAGAGCGATGTGCGGTGAGAACTTTAAACCAGTTTACTGTATGAGGGTTTATGATGCGTATCGTTTGTTATCGGCGAGTTGTTAGTTTTTATTTGCGATTTTGCGTGTTCCGGGTGTTCCTTACACAACCTTACAAGTCCCGTACCACTTTTATGTTTTCCTTTCAATGACTTCTAAACGATAGAGTATGAGAACATGCGATCCTGAGTTTAAAACCTGAGTAAGAAGTATACTTAATGAAAGTGAAAGTGAGTTCAGTGGTGATGAAGAAGAGGTTGTAGCAGCGGATTTCCAGAAAGATCATGAAAGTAGTTTTGAACAAGAAGTGCTTGATAATGGGAATGAACCTGTACCTGTTCCTGCTAGTCTTTCGTCTGTACCACGTTCGGAAACACTGCCACATGTTCCTAAATCAGACACTACGTCGTCAGACAACAAACCACTTGCAAAGAAGCAAAAATGTCAATGCAAATAACCAAAGATCGTGGTGAGAACGATTTCGTATGGGCGACACAACATTCGACACATAATGTGAGCACAAAGCAAGATATTATCATCACACAATTAATTAGTCTTTCTAAAGACCTTGTTCCGATTTGTAACACTAAGTCACCATGGGAAATTCTTTTCAACGAGAAAATACTAAACAAGATCATACTATGAACCAATGAAAAACTAGCTCTGTTGGGGGAAATGTCTGATGAATAAGTATACTGACTATAGAGACACTGATCTTACCGAGTTCAAAGCATTTGTGGGGATCCTTATGTTAACGGCATTTTCAAATCAAATGATGAAGACCTTCAAGCAATGTTTGCAACTGATGGGACCGGACGAGATATTCTTCGTTGCGCGATATCTCTGAAGAGGGTCTATACTCTACTACTTAGTCTACGTTTTGATGATAGTTCAAAAAGAGACGGAAGGATAAAATATGATGCAAATGCTCCTATATCGTGGGTGTTCGGAAAGTTTATTGAAAACTGTCGCACTTGGTACTCATTTGGCGAGTATGTATACATTGACGAAATGTTGGCTGGATTTCGACGGTCCATGTCGGTTTCGAATGTATATCTCAAGTAAACCAAAAAAATATGGATTAAAATAATGACGAAAACCCACTTTTACCAAATACATATATTTATGCCGTAAAGGACTGTGATGATAGGATGCTCACTGATGAGTAAACACTTCCTAAACCCACACAGGCTGTACTGAGACTGGTCCAACCTATTGTGGGCACTAATCGAAACATCATAGTTGATAATTGATTGTCATCCATAGATCTCATGATGGAGCTCAATAAAAGAGGCTTGATGTACGTAGGAATGTTGCGTAAAAACAAAGAAATAACTAAAGAATTTCTACCTACGAGGCAAAGAGAAGAACGAATTGTCCTCTACGCCTTACGAATGACATGACGTTAGTATCATTTGTGCCAAAGAAGAGTTAGTTTGTGCTTCTTATAGCCTCGATGGACCATATTCACTCAACCGATACAGAAGCGGAAAGGCATGAAATTATTGCATTTTACAACAGTACGAAAGGTGGGGTCGACGCATTAAATGAGAAGTGTACTATTTACTCAACAAGTCGGCGAACAAGACGATCGGTGTTGGTCATGTTTTAGGATTTGATAAATATTAGTATAGTAAACTCCTATATAATCTATTCTGCAGTTTCTGGAAACCCAAGAGTAAGAAGATTGAATTACATCAAAATCCTTGCCAGAGAATTATCGGCTTCTGAACATCAAACTGCTTTGTGAGTTGCGTCTAAACTTTAGCAGAATATTACAATAACTACTTCCTTAAGAAGTCACACATGAGTTGAACAAACAAGTAAGGAAGCGTCCACCACGCTCCGACAGGAAAACAAACAAAAATTGTAATAAATGGAAAGTACCGATTTGCGGTAGCTGCACAATTTCGATATGTCGCAAATGTGTCGAATAAGGGCTCGTAATTTATCATCATTTACAATTTTTTTTTGCATAAAATAATTTTTTCTAAGTTTTAAAAACATCCAATGTATTTTATTAAAATTTTCTGAACAAAAATTCCAAAAAAAATTTAGATGTTCATCAAAATATTTTTTGTATTTTTTTGTAATAATATGCAAATTGATTTTTTGCGATAGTCTCAATTACATTTCTGTTACAGAAAGTGATCAATACCACCAATAAAAGTAATTGCGTAATATACAATAATATTCTTTTTCATTCCGGACTTTATTGGTGTAGTAAGACAAAATTAAACAACGAGTATCAGTAACCCATCACCAATTATGCTACACAAACACCTCCTCACCAGTTACAAGTTAAATAAAAATTCTGACTCGGTTTGTTCTGCCCTTTGTTAAAATCAAATGGATTTCTTTAAGAACACGGGAAGTTGATCACACGGTTTACGACATTTAAATCCAAGCGTTAATAGATTGTAAACGTGTATTATTATTTTCCATGCTATTATGCATTGCAGTGGAAACGAATGAGTCACTTAAAAAGTAGTACTTATCAAATTGCTACTGATTTAATTATGAGTTAATGAACAGAGATTGTACATATAAATGATGATGCAAGAATAGTACAAAATAATATGAACTGTGAATAAGGAATAAATCCCAGGCATCTCTTGTTCTTGTTTAATCTTGAAATGTGAACCTGATACAAATTAGTATCGTATTCCCAGGCAGATTCTATTTGACCTGAAGTAACTATCTGTGTTTACACAAGATTATAATGGAAATAGAAAAATCATAAGAAAGAAATGTTTCATGGAATTAAAATGTAATAGCACGGATATGTCATTTTGTTATAGCCGAACGGAATGCATTTATACCAATCATAATGAATGTTATCTTCGATTAGTTGGCATTTCACATCCGAAATGTCACACAGGCAGTTTCCTTTTAAAGAAAGAGAAATATTCAATTTCAGTATTTAAAAGATACAAAATATGTACTTGTAATATATCTCTTGGTGGCGCATACTGATTTTATGAAAATTCAATCGATAATAATTTTCGATAAAAGTACTTATCAGTAACTGTAGAAACGCATAATACATATTTGACAATGACAATATTGTTGTACGTTACAATTGGGGTTGGTTTGAAACCTATTCAAGCTGAAATACAAGCAATCCTATTTATTGAAAAAATTGAATCTATTGGGTGTCTATATTCAAAAGTTGAAAGTGGTTCATTTATCAAATAACACTAATTATCTAGCAAAATTATATGCATAAAAACGATTATTGTAGTTTTTCCTACTCTTGTTCTTTTTACTACGGTCCACCTTAATGAGAGGGTTGCTTTCCTAGTTCCACTGTTCTTTATAAATCAAAACTGTTTTCCCACTAATCTTTCTTCTCTTCTATTCTGTAGTCGTATATATACTGTTATACTGAACATTCTTGAGAGCTTGTTGAACATACTAAGGGTTTGCAACCCCTTTAGAAACATTATTAACCTATTCCGCAAAGCATGACATAATCGTCCTATATTATGTGTTTTGTCCGGTCTCATCCCACATTTAATAAACTGTTGAAAGTCTGTCCATCTTAAACCTTATATTAATTTTAGTTGTTTTAGCGGTTTTTGTATTCGGTTCTTAGTATTTTGCATCAAACTTCCTGATCTTCTATCTAATCTCAGTTTACTGCATTTTCTAAACTTTGTTCACAAAATAAATGGATTCTGCAATCTTTTCCACCTATACCTTTTGCTTCTGTTAATGTTTGCCTTCTTCATCTTTAAATGCCTTATCTTGTATTACTGGTGCACTTCCAGAGGTTCCTAATCTTTAGATGGGCTACTCCGGATCTGATGTTATTTCGCACCGATTTCGTTTCTTCACAATTAAGCTGCACCTATTGCTGTGTGTTGTGCAGCATGCCTACACAATCTATTTACGCTATCATTAAGTTCCCTATATAAAATGCTTCACAACTTCATATAACTATTTTAACCGATGCTTAAGAACAGACCATAGATTGATATTTACGCAAAGTAAATATTTTTAAAAACTAAAATTGAAACGGGTGTTCTTAGGGTACGTATAAAAGTAAGGAAGCTACCCATCACATGCTCTAATTGAAATTTCTTTGTGGGTGACCCCCGGTATAATGTTTATGCTGTATATAAGTCTATCGTAAAAGTTTATGGTATGGTTTAGAGTTTATAGTTTACAAACCCAAAATTAATGTGTTTCATTATTAACGGTGACAATGATACCAACGAATGTTTAAAGCGATGTTTATTTGTTACTCATTAGTAGTCTGCATTTTTCAAATTTCAATACAAACAATGGATGTTCTACTTTACAGGTAGCTTTTTTAGTATAGTGACTATGGTGTTACGTTTAAAAGCTTTGGGCATCTCGCCTGTCTCATGCATTTAACTTACAAATTGGAAGAGACGTTCTGTTACTGCTTGTCCAGCGCCTTTTAGAGTTTCTACTTGCACCTTATCTATACACGGTGTCTGATTAGTTTTCAAACTCATTAATGCTAATTCAAACGCATCTCTAAGTATAGGATATCCCGTCACCCTTCTCAAATGACTGATTCCTAGTCTAGTGTCTTAAGTTCCGGTCCTGCTTATAAATTCCCTATATATTCCGTTTCATCTAACCACTTTCTCTATATTTTCTATAATGATGTCTCCTCACACGCCCCGTATGTTTCTGCTATACGGTTTGATATCCCTATAATTCATTCCAATTAGTTTGTATGCTTAATCTGTCTTTCCTATGTCCATCGTAGTTTGTACCTCTTTGCACTTATCTCATTGTTCTTTAGCTTTCCTGCATTTGCGAATAATTTCCCATTTTATGGCTTTGTATCTGTTTTCCTGCTTTGTCTGGTCTGTTTTTGTATTTACGCTTTCTTTCTATTAAATTCAAAATATTCTTTGTCACCCATGGTATCTTATTTTCTTTTTGTTTATACCCCAGAATATTTCGGACCACCATGTTAAAGCTCAATTTAGTGTTATTCCATTCTGTTTCTACAAATATCAAAAAATTTCCAGACATCTTTCAGCAATTCGTTGGGCTTTTTTTCAAATCTTTTGTGGATATTTTTATCTTCTAGTTTCTCATAACGAGTGTGACCTTTTTCACTGCTTTTTTTCAAATTTTTTAATTTAAGCACGGCTTTCATAATCACTATGTTGCGGTCAGTATCTATATATGCTTCTGGATAGTTTCTAAAGTCTTTTACTTGATTCCCTAACTGTTGTCGAACAAGAACGTAATCTATTTGATATTTTCTTATTCTCATGTACGTGTATCGGCTTCTGACATGATGGTGAACTAATGTGGCATCACCGTGGCGTAGTTGGTACGCGTGTGACTACTATGCCCAAGGTCCTGGGTTCGAATCCCGACACGGTCCGCTTGAAAAATGTTAGACGAGCATTCTATACAAAAATACGCCTCCGTTCAAATGATAGATAGAATGGAAGTCCCGTGTGTGAGTGTTGTCACGCACGTTAAAGTTACATATTATACTTGGAACAGCAAGGGTTTGACAAAATTCAGAATATCACGGTACAAAAAACTCGCTTCCTAGCCAAGGTAGTACCTTCGGGTGGAGTACTGAAAATCAAATGTAGTGTTAAAATAATGTGTTTGTGATGCTTAAATTTTCTTTGTCGTAAAATTTGGTAGAATTCTGCCAGCATAATTCCCCTTTTATTTCTCGTATCTAAGCTAAATAAACCAACTACAACTCCTTCCCTTCCCTCACCTACAACTGAATTAAAATCTCCCTTAATTTTCATGTCCTTTTACGGATCTTAGCATGTCTTCGATACCTTTGTAAATCGTTTCTACCTTTTCCTCACTGTTGTTAGAGGTGGGTATGTATACTTGAATTACTACTGTATTTATCGGTTTAGATTCTAATCTAATCATGGGTATTTTCCTTCGTTGTAAGTAGTTTTCTACACAGTGACTTATCTTTTTCTGCATAACTATCCCCACACCCAAATTTCCTTTCTCTGCTCCTGTATAAATTACCCTGAAGTCTCCACTTCAAAAATCCCCCGCCTCTGGCCACCGAACTTCGCTAATTCCTACTATGTCCAATGCAAACCTATCCATTTCAATTTTCAGATTCCTTAGCTTACCTATTTGCTTCCTACTTCTGACGTTCCACGCTTCGACTCGCAAAATGTTTCAAGCTCTTCTTTTAAACTTGATGATCACGTCCTCCGAAGTAGTCCCCTCCCGGAGATCCGAATGGGGACTATTTTAACTCCGACATCTTCTACCTCAGGTGATGCCATTGCTAATATTAAAACACTTTTAGTACGCTGTGTACTAAGGAGATAATGTCGTGGTTTTCCGTTGTCTTCCACATCGCAGTAATGTGTCATAGAATGCCATACTGACCTCTAAGGTCTTCGCTACTCTAAGTACCGAAATTGCCGCTGCCCTATTTATGGAACTCGTCTAGGTCTGGTTCTTCACTAAAAACTCAACTGATTTGGTTAAACCTATAGTTCGGCTCTTTAACTTATTCAAACACGCAAGCCATTTCGCCGGTTCTTGTATTCTAGAACTATTTCAAGGTGCAGGTCTGTCACAGTATTTCACTCATCATCATTAGGTCTTTAGTTCTGGAACTGGTTAAACGAACACCTCCATTTTCTCCCATTCTGAGCTAACACACGCATTTCCCTGACATTTCCACAGCTTATATCTTTCACTATCTGCGTGCAATAGTCTAATCTAGATCTAGCTATACCACTCTTTACTCTTATCTCTGTTTGTAATATAAACCGCACTATTCCCCACACGCTTCAGACCGTGTCCCATCCTTCTATTTCTCCTTTTCTTTAATTTTCCACAGATATCTTAATTTCGCTACTATTTCTAGAACCTCTTTGTTATTAAATTTGTCTGCCCATGCTATTATCATCATACATCTCAAGCACCGCATACAAAACGGCTTCTACCTTTTCCCGTGTGCGTCTCTTACTGTCGCTGCTTCACAGCTGTATAGTGCTGGGCTCCGCACATACGCTCTTAACAATTTTTTTCTTGTTTCCATGTTTGTTGTTTTCGAACGTATATTTCAATACCAATCGAAACTTACAAGGATTTATATACATGCGTTGACGTTGGATATACCTCATTTGCAGCGATGTTGCCAAACAATTCCAATACAAAAGAAGCAAAACAAGTCCCTGGTTTTAACATCCTAAGTTTATAATAAATGTTACAGGGAACATTGAAATCAAAACAATTTACTTTGTCTAAAATTTTTAGTCTAAAAATCGTTACCAAAATATGGAAGTTATAGTGCAGGGATATCTGAATACAATGTTAAGAATTGCGATGAGTACAAATTGCGTACGAATTAGTAGCAATTCTTTAGAGCTTCTACGTTTTAGGCAATTTTATATCACAAAGAGTAACCTATAGTGACTAGTGAGACTAACGGTGTTTTCTAATATTAAAAATGATTTGGTTAAAATGCGTGGTAGCGGTGCTATGAATTTACTATCTTATTTTCCTAAACAAACGATCAACGATATGGTAAATGCATTGTAAAGCTCTACCGCGGGGACACCAAACAGTTTTGTACGTGACGCTCGAAAGTTCCTATTTACATGGAGGAGTGAATCTGAACACAATATTTCTTAAACAGGAGAAGCCATCAAAATGTACATGCTGAGGGGAACCTATCAGGCAGGTCAAAAGTTCTGCAAGCCCTTGACTCACCATCTGATGGGCTTTCCACGCTGACGGATAATTGAATATGCCAGAAGGAAAATATCAGCTCATCTCAACCACCTAGTCCAATTGGAAGCAAGTTAGATAATTGATTAAATATGGATGCAAACAAAATTGCAGAAGAAGACGTCCCATCTAGTAAAAAGGTATAGCATTACACTGCTGTGTAGGAGCTCCAAAATCAATTCGGACAATATTTGTGATCCCATAATTTATCTGCTTCACACGTTTGGTGAGTATTGTCCGATATAAGATTAGGTGCTTATTTAATTTGTAGCAGCGGTAAACAACAAGGCGAGTATTCAAGAGGATGTCGATGACAATCCTGAGAAATTTCAGGGAAGATCTTAGTTATATTTTATTTTATAGATTTTGTTCTTTTTATTTAGGTATTAAAATGAAATACTTTATACAGTAAATATGCTTTATAGGTGCTTCAAACTTATTGCACGTCGATATTTTGATTTATTGTGATTTTGGTTCCCTGGCATCTAATTTTTCTTTCGGATTAAATATTGGAAATTGCTTCAATATGTTTAATTTTTAATTTGTACTAAAGTTATATCTTCATACGTTAACGGGTACTGTCACACAGTTTAGTGTGTTTACCCATTCAAAGTTTGCATAAAAAATTTTATAGGCTCTACTTCCTAATTCCATTTTTGAGCAGTAAAAACCAATTCTGCAAGAAACCTTTATTCAAAACCACCGTAATTAAAGAATACACCGTCGCCTGATTATGGGATATAAAATATTTTATTCTTAAAAGCATAACAAAAGAAAGGAAAATGATATTCAGCGTGCTATGAACGGGGGATCACTCTACGTTTTCATAGCACTTATGCTTCTCAGGTTTCTTATGTACTTAGCTGAATTATTTATGGATAGCCACTATAAAAGATTTAGATATAAAGATGTAGTTACGAAATTTATCGATTTGTACGTTTGTGATCAATAAATCAGAAGATTAAGAAATGTTAATAGCGCATTGAATTCATGTCACTTATATTAATGTGGGCGCGATGTTTTTAAGTGCCATAGTAACTTTATGACTACATAAAATCTTGAACTACTAGGTACAGCAATTTATTCTGAATTTTTTTAAATATTTTGATATCTTTCAATGTCAAACAAGTTTTAATGTCTATCGAAACTATTGAATAATACGAAGTATTATTGAAGATGGAAAATATTTCTAAAGACGCCATAAATTATTGCAGTATTTTATTGCTAATGTATAAGTTTAAAGTATTTAAAATTTCAAACGGTTTTGTCTGAATCTTTTAACACCAATTTGCAAATTTCATATCTAAAACACAAGTCGAACTTTTAATGCTTGATATTTCCAACAAAATACTTCGAATTTCCTAATTTCACATAGAAAAGGTTACGTATTCCATGGACATCAAATGGCGATATGGTCACTGAAATATCAAGCGAACGATTCGGCAAAAGTCCAAAGGTTACACATAGTTAGTAGCAGTTACACAATCTGCTGGGCTTTAGGTCATTTTACACAAAATATCGACGCTGAAGTCTTCATAAATTATAATTAGCTACTCGTTGGTTGATTAGCAGTAGTGTCTGCAGGGACATATAATCACAGATGCAATTTATACTAATTTGTATAGAACATACGAAAAACATATTAAGCTAAGTTGCTTACTCCATTTATTATACATACAGTGATTAGTCAGAGTTAATAGGCCAATTAGCGCTCTAGATATAAAATAAAATTGTTCTAAAATATAAGGTCGTTTAATTAATACATAAATTTGATCGCTATTACATGAAGTGTTTGTTTCGCTGTTATAGGGAACGGTTAACAGCTCTTTACAAGCTGCACAAAATGACGGTAATGATAAAAAAATAATTAGTTTAGGACAGTGGGCGGAGGATTTATTAGAATATTTTTCGCAATTTTAATCTTACCATAAATTCTTGCAGGGAGAAAATCAAAGAGTAAATTACTGAATAAAGTATAAATGGAACAACAAGAATTCTAGTGAAAACTCGTGAATTCCACTTAAGTCATGCAAATTCGAATAAAGTCCGATAGATTCAGGTGAAATCCAACGAATTCCACGGAAGTATATTGAATTTTATTAAAATCTGATAAATTCGAGTAAAGCTGAATAAATTCCACAAACATCCGAAAGACTACACCGTCCTCAAATACAGTGTAAAACACCGTAAATCACTTTACGATTTTAATAAATTGATTTGGTTTCTACAATGCGAAAGTTTGTTTGTGTATTCCATTAACTCTTCAATGCTTTTAGGCTGTGAAAAAAACTAGTGGCATAAATAACTAAATTAGCTTTCAGAAAGTGTAACAAATGCCCTTGTAAACGCTGAACTAAATATACCGGATGAAAGAAAGCTTCTGCAAAAGCCGTTTCCTATATTTCAAGAGCTGTCTTTCTAAAATTACAGATTTCTGCATAAAAAGACCTGGGAAACTCAAAGGAGCTAACTAAATCTTTTGTACCGACTGGCATTACGTGTTAAATAAATTAACTTCTATCATGCAATTTCAATTACTGGATATCCAAGTTCCCGTCCATTTCACCTATTACATCTATTGTATTTTATATAGAAGTAAAGGAATTCCTATTGTTTCCTAAATCTGGCCCTGGATATTTTACAAATGATTATTTACATTGTAAGAATAAATGACTTTGACAGACATAAATGTGTTAAGATATACCCGGGGATTTTTATCACTCTCGCGGAAGGGATGCGAACGTGTACATTTCAAGTGGCGACGTTCTCTATTCTATTTGAATGTAAGGCATCATTCGAGGAATGAAAAAAGTTATGGAACAATAATTGTGCACTTCAGTGCCGGAATTCAAGCGACTGTTTTTCAAAAAAGTGCTCGAATTTCTCGTTTTTCCCTCTTGCATTTTTCCTATTAGGGCACAACAGCGATTATTAAAAGGTAGTTACGTAATTTGAAAAAGACAGAACCACTACAACCTTGAGTAAGAGTTCTATCGCAGAAAGCCATAAACCGTAAGTGTTTATAACTTTATAACTTGTAAAAAAAACCGAAATCTGCACGATTGAACCTTCATAATTAATTAAGAAAGTGTCGAGTGTTGAGAATAATACTGGTTATATCGAAATATAGCTTCAACTTTGTTACTTTAAACAACATACCCAGTATTTCATTTAATTTCCTTATGAAAAACTAAGGGTATTTAAGTTAATAGTTCAGAGCTGCAGCTATCGAAAGAAGCAAATCCAGCAAATTAGAAAACTGTAAAATTTATTTAACCAATATCAAATGAAAAAAATAATACACAAATTACTCAAATTGTTCCATATTAGCTAAATAACAATAAGTCAACGTATCTTGAAAATTTCTTACGACTTTTTCTACAATGTTTAAAAATATTTTTCTAATTTTGCTTCCATGCTGACTTATGAGTCATCTAAATTATGTGGCCGATGTGTGAAAAAAACACTTTTGAAGTGTGGGTTTAAGTTTAGAGAACGCGCTAAAGTTTCTATTTCTTCACATCTCCTGATCCATCTGTGACGAGACACCTCGTTCAACAACTTCCTGAATGTCGTAATAAGGAAAACACTTTTAAATTTGGTTAATTTTTTCCCGTTGGAACAAATACCAAAGAGCCGATAATATTTGAGTTTGAAGCAGTTCGAGTACCTACCCACAAGTAAAGTCCCATCTATAAAAAATTGCCCTACGAATTGCTATTATGATATTTCCATCCACATATTCATTTTTGGGTGTGTGTGTGTGTACGCGCGTGCGCACGTGTGTTTGTTCCATCCAATGTGGTTTAGTTTGTTAGGAAATGCCCACGTCAACAACTTGTTGACTAAATTCTAATCTAGATTAAGTCTAACACCTGATTCATTTCAGTTTAAAGTTAGGCTACTTAAATTTACGGTATGTTATTAATTTTACGAAGTGCACTTCAAGCAGCCACTAAAACTGCTTTCTGGTACTGTATATATTATGTCTAAATTTCGTTACAACTTAATAGTAGGGTAGCTAAGCCGGTTTGGCAACAGAGATCCACAGCAAGATATGTATACGCCGGTTCGAGAACAATATGAACAGCTAAGCCGCTTTGGGAAACAAAACGTGCAGCAAGATATGTATACGCCGCTTTGAGAACAAAATTGTCTTTGTGTGTAAATTTGTTGCGTCGGGGTCGTTAGGTCTTTGGGGTGTGCGTTCGGCGGGGTCGTTAAATTTTGTCGTGGGTGGTGCGCGTGCGCTGGGGTGGAGATATTTTCTTAAGAATTTTTAGCAGCGTTCCCGACGTTAAATATTAAATTTTAAAAAATGTTGTGTGTGTAGAAAATGGAGTTCACGTGTTGGTTCGTATTTTTCTGGGGTAGGTTAAGCTAAAAATTAAAACACCGCTGTGAAGAATTTTTAATATTAGGCAAACGCGTGCAAGTGGTAAAGAGTGTTTTAGCTCTCCTCATAAGCTGCGTTTTGTACGAAGTAGCAAATAAAATTGAGAAAATATACGAAATGTTATATGATGGAGGTCAAATTTTAAACGTTTGCAGGTAAAATCTTGTAAAAAGAAGTCGTTCACATCTCGCAATTTCAATGTCGCGATAAAATACTAAGAATTTGCATGCAGTCGAATATAACAACGTGTTTTTATCTGGCAATATATATGTAAATCACGTCGACATTCGACTTTTAATATAATGTATTTAATTAACATAAGGTGTGTTTGCAAAAACATTTCAAGACAAGTATGTCGTATATTGCCTTTTGGTTACATCATCCCAAAATAATTTATACAAGTACACTGAACTTGCAGTCGGATCTAACATATAATCTTTTAATTATACCCGTATGAATTTAAAATATATGCAAATTATACCAATTTCAATGTCACGATAAAATAACAAGAATTCGCAGTCGAATATAACCTCGTGTTTTTATTGAAATTATAGCTCTCTGGTAATATATATGCAAATCATTCAACTTTTAATATAATGGATTTAATTAACATAAGGTGTGTTTGCAAAAACATGTTAAGACTATTTCCGTCTTGGTATGCAAATTATACCACCTTTCATAACGATTTATTTGACTCTCAAAAAAAATTAATTTGATCTTATATCAAGAGGTGTTCTTGCTTACATTTTAGGAATTTGAATATATTTAAATATTTAAATGTAATTATACATTTAATTTATGTGGCAATAAAATTCTTTTACTTTTAGCGGTTTGGTGATTGTATGTAGATGACGTATTAGACATTGTATATATATAACTCGTTTAATTGCACAAACGTGATAAAAATTTATAGGTTATGCAAAAACGTGCATGTAGTGAAAAATTTAGCGGTGATCTTTAGAGCTTCGTCATTGTTTTTATTGTCGTTGCTTTAGTTAATTAAAGAGAGATTTTAGGTTAAGCAAAAATAGGAAATGTGGTGGATGACATAATCACTTTCAAAATGATGAATGGTGGGGAAGGAGCTTCTAAACGTGCCTAAACGGGGCTCTGCCCCATTATTTTTGTATTAAATTTCAAAAAGAATAGGAGAAATTATTCGACTCGTATTTTATAATGGTTTCAATTTAAAATATTGGCGTGTGTGCAAAAAAACATGTTAAGACAGGTCACTCGTTCTGAACTCGTACCCGGATCTATATAACCTTTAAATGTATGCAAATAATGTCGTTATTTAAAACGTGGTGAAGAATTTGGATGGAGATGTACTAATTCTCAAATGCGGAATGGTACTCCATAAGGCGTTTTGAACGGAGGTTTTGCACGTATTAGGTGATTGAATACTTCGGAGATTTTTAGGTTAAGCAAAAACGTGCACGTGCTGAAGAATCCCCCGAGATTTTTAAAAAAATATTTTTGTATTAAATATATAATTTTAAAAGAAACACACAAAATTTGAATGTTTTATTTATATTAGTTTCACTTACCAGCTTATTTTAATTACATGCTAATGAGTTCATATATTTTCATACAGTTTGATTGATTCACTGCCGAAACAAAACATTTTTACACAGCTGACAATACTGGGTGTCGTTTTTCAATACAATATCAATAACTATTTACAATACAGCTGAATACTGAAATGTAAAGTAACTTTCACACATTTACCTACGTGTACTTAAATTTAATTGAATTCTAAAAAATATATGCATATCTATGGCAGGCAACCCAGCATACACCAATTATATATTCTTAGTGTAAAATTTTATTGTTAGGTGAATAACCAGCAATTTATTATGTAATATTTATTGCTACAAGCATGGTAATAATAATTTGCAATGTGCAAAATACCTCTTTTTGTTGTTAAAAGACCGATTTAATTAAACACTATAAAAAGATTGTGAATTATTTATTCTAGTTAAATTTTACAGTGCTAGAGACACTAATTATTATTAGTACTAGATATAGGTATAACAAAATTTGTATTCCAGATGATAGTATGTTCAAAGGATATTATTATTTAAAAAGACTCTGTAAACATGATTAGTGAAATTATTAAAGTTAAGGAATGTAAAGCAAAATTTGTCCATAAAAGCAAATATGTTTTCTAAAAGATATGCATAACTTGCGGATCTAAACGTTTCAACATTTCGCAAACTGAGATAAATATTACTTATTTCTTTGCAAAAAACGTTCATATAACGCCCTTTAACAACCGCGTTCAGTAAAGTGCATGGTAGTTAATGACCTCGGCGATTGTGCTATTTATAGTATAATTATAACAACATATCCCCATATGTAAAATTATATGGTTCTGGTTTATACCTAAAACAACTATTTTGCATTATATTTTGTTGATCCTGGCAGAATAAATTACAAGTATAGCTACGTTGTCAATACATTTTTATTTTCAAACTCGTTTTAATTATTGTAGAATTTAGTACTTATAAATAACCTACTTTAATTCAATAAGTTATTCTTAAATTAATAATTATTGTCAAGAGAAATATATACACATATGGTAAATAATTGCAAGAATGTCTATAATATATCTGAGTTTTAATTCTGTTAAATGGAACATATGACAACAAGGTAACTTCAAAACATTTTAGCATAATTGTCAATTACCAAAATTCACAATTTTCATCTTATATCAACAAATGTTATTAAATTGATGCTAAACAATAAAAATAATACCGTTATATTTCAAATCATTTTAATAGAATTACGCAATGTTAAGTCGTAATTAAAAATTAATTTAAACAGAGTTTTATTGTTATCGCCGTCTGTTGAAGAATCGTAGCAGAATCTGAACTATATCGCTTTTACAAAGCATGTATTCAAGATCACATTTAGTTAGTTTCAAAAACTTTTCATCATTGTATACGACTTGTTTTAACTTGCAGTAGGTATCAATGACCGAATCAACATTACCACCCGAACATGGTTGACAACTTTAAATTTTATTTTCCTATTACTTTCAAGGTATTAAACATTGGTATATATATAGATTTAGCGACATCAGGCAACCTTTTCTTAATCTTCGTTGGGAATTAAACCACTCATAGTTTTTAAAATCATCTTTCTTTACGTTTCGATCCATGACCTAGGATCGTTGTCAAAATTGTCAAAACCACAACAATCATAAAGGGAGTATTTATCAGGCAACATATTTCTCGCATGGCTATGACAGCTTTTTGTGCTGTATGTAGAGTAATGATTAACGTTATGCTCTTTTGATTAATTTGCAATTTACCGGGCATGCATCCTTCGTTAAAAGTGAAGGATATTCCATAGATAATTTGAATAACAATCTATCACCACCAACACACCTCTAATTGGATTTTCCTTAAATATATTGCTCAAATTCAACAGAGTCGCCTTGCCAGAGATCATCTCGAGGTTGTTGATTTGTTAATGCTGTTACAAAAACTAGTGGGGGTATTTTGATGAATGTGCCATAAAAGCTAGGTACTTGGATAGATCTCGCAGTGAGTGGAACAACAACGATAGTGGTGCGAAGTTTTCAAGTTAACATGGACAATGTACTGTACGATTTGTTCGAGAGTGAACAACGCATTTTACACCAACATCTGAAACATGCCATAGTATTGAATGATGTAGACAAAATCAAACGTATACTGTTCAGAGTAGGTGTTCATGTTCCTTTAAAGCCTTCAAATGGCTAACGCTGACCAATGATACATCCATTGATGTAATGGACATGCTGTTTAATCAACAGAGTAGGTGCGATCAATTTGTATCAAACTTCATTGATGCTTGCAACGGCAAAACAGAGTTAAAATGTCATCAGGTGCGCGGTGTACTAGACGCAATAGAGAGTAATTATAGTTTGAGCGATGTATATTTCCTTGAAGAATTACTAACCAACCGAGCTGTATTGAGTACGAAGGCATTTCCTATCATGAATATAAATGCAACTATAAATCACTGGTCACAGCGATTGACGATATGATTGTAGATGTTGTATATTTCGCACAACCTATGGTATTAGAAAAAGTATTGAAGTTAATTTTAAAGTATAAGGTAAATTATAAGTACCAACCTAATGTAGTTGGCCCTCATAGAACAACATATAACTGGCTCCTCAAGAATTTGGCAATGGAGGGCTCAAAACAGCAACCAGGATGGACGTGTGGTCCGGATTCGGGAAAATGGCCATCAAATAGTATAGATGATTATAAAAAAGTGTATATGCTATTAAAGTTATTGTTTTAGTTTAATACTATTTTTGTATGTAAATCATGTCATCTTGGTAGTCTTAGCTGATGCGCTATAGATAGCACTTATTAGATATAATGGAGGATGCTATTGTACGTGTCGCATACCTTTACAATGAATATATATACCTCGAGTGTTGGTCAAGTACGGGAGAAATTGTTAGCTGAGAAGGTAATGTGTTTTACCTGCTTGTTATTTACACATATTCACGGACATCGAAATACTCAAGTTCAACCAAAACAGCGAAAATCAACCTACATCAACGTTTTGCGCTTCGGGCATGAGGAATTATAAACAACTTTCTTGACGTAGAACTAGTGTAGTAATTAGTAGTACATAGATGTAATTTGTGTGCGTGTGTGTGTGTGTGTCGCTATAATAAATCATATAACAGTAAAAAAATTTTTATTGATGAATGACATATGATGGTAAACAAACACGTAACAGCAAATCTACAAAATATGATTTTGGATATCCAACTATTATGGCTAGAATCTAAATTTAACCATTTCACATATACTTGATTTTTAACTCTCTTCAATACTTTTTCCACTAAATATACATCCGGATAGTGTGTTCGTTGAAGTTCTTCTGCATAGAAGCCGCCTAATATTGGTTGTCCTCGACTATCGCGCAATAGGTACGTTAAAGGATTAGTCAAATGCACTTTGTACACCGTAAAAATTTCGTTAGACCAATTTGGTGTGTATCCCTTGGTAAATTGGCCTCTATGTTTACTAATGCGAACATGATCCCCAACAGAAAATTTTTTACTCTTTAAGTTAACTGTTTTGATCGTACTGTACACTGTATTAAAAGTTTGCGTTCATTGCGTTTTGTCACATCTACAGGTCGCATGCCGATTGTTCGATGTTTGGTGTTGTTATATGCAGTCACGAGTGAGGATAGTATATTCAGCCATAGATACGAACCATTCAAACTAAATTGTTTCCACATTTTTGACTTTAAGGTACGATTAACGCGTTCTACTACGCAAGCTTTTTATTGCTGTACACACTATAATGTGTAATCTCATATTTTTCCATTAAAGCCTTAAATGTTGAATTATAAAATTCTTTTCCCAAATCCGTTTGAATGTACCGTGGAATACGATGGTCTTTGTTGAAAATTGATTGAAAAGCGTTTGAAACAGCCTTACCCGTCTTGCGCTTAACCGGTACGGCCCATAAGTATTTAGAAAATACATCGATAACAACTAGAATGTATCTAAATCCTTTATTTATCTTTGCATATGGGATCATTTCCACCAAATCGGCTTGAAACAGCTCGTTTAATCCTTTTGTGATTACATGTCTTCTAGGAAAGTTAATGCGAGCAGGCTTATGTAACTCGTGGACGATTTGCTCCTTTACAGACATATTGCTAATATGTGTGTGTGTGTGTATGGTTGACGGCTATATGCGTGCGTTTTAAGTTTCTCTTGCAACTGTTGAATATCTGCTTGAATTCGTGCAATGTCTATTCTAAATTGTGCTTTCACTTGTTGAATAGCAGCGTCTAATGTCTTATATATGCTATTCATAGAATCATCTATCCGTTTGCTTACGATTTGTGCAACATTAGCGTTCACAGTGGCTGGAACAAGGTTACGCATCATCTCTTCAAAATGGTTAAAGTCTGATCTTGTAACATACTCGCTCGAGAATTGTGTTATCATACTGTTTGTTGTCTCCTTCACAAGCGTGCCTATATACTGCTGAATAGTGGAACCACTTCCAAGCGTTGGTTCGCCCTCTTGCTGGTGTAGCGTTGCTAACCGCGATTCTAAGTACGCTTTCGTGACTGCATCATCATCTTCTTGTGGTGTAGCGACGCGCGCTAATCTCATGTTGTCAAAATCGTAGTAATCATCATAAGAAATATATGAAGCACAGTCAGACGCATGTCCAAACTTGTCGATAACCATCGTGATAATGAATAACAAGTCGCACAATCTACGCTATTATACGCAATTCGCGTAATTCTTCCATAATCGATGTAATTTCGTTGGTGTGACCGGTGTTACCTGCATCTTGCGAGGCGACCAGAAGCTTGAGCCGTTCGCACAGTTCGTTGGGATCATCAAAGTATACATACTCTAGTGGCTTCTCGTTATAATCCATGAGTAGACCACGACCACTCGGGTTTATAGTTTGCTGTCGTAAGCTATACATTGCATTACTTCTTTTTAATGTCCGCATAATCGTTAATTTCTTTAAGTGAGAATTTACCCAAAGGATTGAGAAGGAACAGTTGCTCGTACAACCCTTTGCTACCGTTGTAGCAAAATCGTTCTACACACACCTTTTCACCAATCCCGAAGATAATGTCCGAATCACCAATCATTAATTTTCCTGTCTCCGGATTATAACGTACTTTATCCCTGCGCAAGTGCTCCGTGTCATTGTTATAAATACCAGTAAAGTTGGAAAACAGATTATCGACATAGTATCTTACCGATGGTAAGAATCGTTGTAAGTAGGTCTGATGTTCTTCGCTGTTTAGGTACCGTTCGTACTCTGTATGGGTCTCTGGAGTGTTGCCGCTACTCTCCGATTCTTCGAATGTGGACTCCACAGACTGGACTGGGCTATGAGGATTGTGTTCCCATGCCTCCTCTATTGGTGGTGCGGCGATTGGTGTGGAACTGCGCACCTGATCGAGAAATTTAGGGCGTCTTTAGGAGTAGATTGTACGTCATGTTGTTGTGGTAACCAGTGCTGGCTTTCGATCTTGGACTCCTGTTTAATATCTTTCAGCAGACCGGTCTGAAGTGTTTGTAAACGTTTTGTAATAGGTGCATAGACTTTACTTAATGCAAGCTCCTTTTCAACCACACCTGCTTTTAGCGCTTGTAATTTCCTTTTGACTGCCTTTCGTACTTTTATGAGTTCTCGTTTGGTTTTCACGTCGTCTGCCATCGTCTAGAAACGGGTAGGAAGTGATGTGCTATTTATGTGCTTTATAAGTATATATAGGTGTCAAAACCTTTTCGGTAGCGACCGTTCTGCAAATCGCCATCTTTATTGATCACCAGGAACCCATACCGATCTCGCCAGCATACGCCGCACAATTCTTTAAACCGGTTAAACGACATATCCGTGTTTACATGGTCAGCGTATACGTGTTTTAAATTGAGTTCGTCTTGTTTGAATAGCACTAGGACATTAGCATTGTCTCTAATCAATTGTTTAGGTATTTTGGAATAGGTCTGACATAGGTAAAACAATCAATGGCCTTATGTCGACCTAAAGAAAAATATTCTCGCATTACATTTTGTTTATCGCACGACACGTCATCGAAAATAAATATCGAATTAGGTTTTGCTTCCGCTGGAGTAACAATTGCATCCCATTTGTTAAACGCAAAATATCCTATTTCTTTTATTGGTTGTAATAACCTCTCTAGGTACTGATACTTTGGTTGATACAAGGATTTTGAGTAGAGATAAACGTTTTCAAAACGTACACCATTCGGATGTTTCAAGAGACCGATGACTACATTAGTTTTACCACAATTCGATGGACCTGTAATGATACACCGTATTGTTGATGGTAATAGTAGTCCATGCTTTTGCACGTTAGTGTTGTTGCTGCAGTTGTGGTCCGTAATTGGCAACGCCAATTGTTGCTTTACCAGACGCATTCTATCCATATACTAAAACGTAATTGCAGTATGGTAAGCATTTAAGCGAGTAATTCTACACGCATGACCAGTCTCCTTTAAACCTTTCGACTGACAAGATTAATGAAATCCTATCGTGGCTACGGGTTACTCAATAGTGCTATCAATCGTTTACCGGTAGAATTACATTTACCAGGCTATCGCTTCTGTGGACCGGGTACTAAGCTTCAGAAACGCCTCGAGCGTGGTGATATAGGTCGTAATCCTTAGACGAAGCCTGCAAACTACACGACATCGCCTACGATCTTTCTACAGACTTAACAACCCGACACCAAGCTGATCGACGTCTTGCCGAAACAGCACAAAAACGTCGTACTGCACCCGACGCTTCGTTAGGTGAAAAACTTGCTGCGTTTGCTGTTGGTTCTGCAATGAATGCCAAAGTTAAATTTGGTATGGGTTGTCGCAAGAAAACGATAAGGTGTAAAGGAAAACGACGTGGTCAGCGTCTACGTACAGGAAGTGGTATACCATTCAAGCGTTTAATTCGCACCATTTGGGAACGCATTAAAACGTTCGTCCGACCGATCTTATTAAAACTGCTAAACTTGCAGTGGCACCGATTAAAGATATAACAGATGAAATTCGTGGCATCCCACGTGTAATCCCTGTACCCAAAACTGGTGGTTTCCTACCTTTGATACCTATTTTGCAGCCCTTTCCGCAATTGGAGCGTTGTCGGGTGGAGCAGCTGGGATTGCAAAAGCTGTCAACGATGCTAAACTTGGACAACAACAATTAGATGAAGCAAAACGACATAATATGGCACAAGAGGCAGTGACACTTGGAAAGGGTCTCTATTTGAAACCTTATCGCCGTGGACATGGACTGTACCTAAAGCCTTTTCTTACACACGGGCAAGGTTTGCGTAAACAAAGACAACGAAAAAAAACTCAACGCATTCGTTAAACCTACCTATGCGAGCGTTGACCAATGTTGACTTGAACAAATACATAAAACGTTTACCAATATCCCACTTTCGTGGAATATTCATGCGCAATTCACTTCCAAACACAATTCGTTGGCGAGAATGTGGTATTCTTAATCATGATACTACACGTGGTGTGGGAACTCATTGGACCGCGTACAAAAAAGATGGTTCAAGGGCAGTCTATTATGATAGCATTGGTAATCTACGACCTCCGAGGGAACTTGTCAAATACTTAACCTCATCAGGACCATGCACTCTCTATTATAATTATGAACAATTTCAACCGCTTAACACTGTTACCTGTGGACACTTCGTATTGAAATTTTTACTGCAAAATAGTCCTCCGTTAAGTTTCTAACAACGTTATATATTATTTGATTTTAGTGTATTTTTAACTGTTTTGTATAAAAAGTGTTTAATTAAAACCATATATTGCAAGTGTTTCAGGAATTTGCTTTTTATTACCCCATCCCAACTACGAATACGACTAGTTGTTAGTTTATCGTCAACCACCGAACATGTACACATTTACTTTAACTGGAACTGAATCTACGCTCACCGCAATCATCAACCCACCAATTGTTCTCGATGATGACCATGAATACGTTATTGGTCTTACAAACTTTGATACATATTTTTCAATTCCCAATGTAACGGAAGCGAACAATAAATTTTACATTGATGACATCGTGCTTACTTTACCAGAAGGAACTTATGAAGTGGCAGATATTAATAAGTTCGTACGACGTAATCTGAACGATCCTCGTGAACGCACTTCATCCAAACGTTATCTTATTGATATTCGAGCCAATAATAACAGTTTACATACAGAAATCAAAGCATCAGGTATAGTGGATTTTACACAACCAAATTCACTTGCTTCGTTGCTGGGTTTTGAGAAACGTAAACTACCAGCTCTCACTACTGCTATTTCGGACCATCCGGCACAAGTCTTTCCAATCAATTCAATATGTATTGAATGTAATCTTGTGGTCGGATCGTATCGGAATAGCAAACCTGTACACATTTTGCATCAATTCTTTCCTGCAGTTGCTGCAGGGTACAAGATTATTGAAAACCCCGTAAACGTCACCTATATGCCACTTAATACAACGAATCATCGATCGCATCATTGTTAAAATAGTTGATCAAAACGGTAATCTCATCACTTTTCGTCGGGAAACCATCACGATTAGACTTTATCTAAAGCGTCTTTAAACAATGGTTTTGCGCTATGAGCATAAACCACCAAAACCTATTAATAGACGCATTGTCAGCACCTTTACCAGTTACAAGACACCAGTGCACCGATTAACACCGGAAAACGTTAAATTTCTGCAAACATTAGGACTCAAAGTGCTACATAGCTAAAATGGATAGTAATATTTTAAATGTTACGCAACGTGCTATATTTGATACAACCATCGTCAATGCCGACAAACATATGCATACTCCGTACTCCAATACCACGTATGAGAAGAACGATGTTATACGGATTCCAATAGAAAACGAAGATGTCTATACACTACCATGGGACAGCGTAATTTATATTGAGGGTACAATGAATAAGTCAGATGGTGGCGTTTCGCCTACAGCCGATTTTGTCAACAACGGAGTTTTATTTTATTTGATGAAATTCGTTATGAACTTGGTGGAAAGACTATTGACCGCGTTCGTAATCCAGGTATAACTACGACTATTAAAAATTTCCTATCCTACGATTATAGCGAAAGTCGTCGCTTTAGGAACGCCGGTTGGTCCCCCATCGATAAGCTTGATCTCGTTGATGCTAATGGTCATTTCAACGTATGCATTCCCTTGCGCATGGTTTTAGGATTTGCGGAGGATTACCGAAAAATTCTTTTGAATATCAAACAGGAGCTTATTCTTATTAGAAGTAGTGCTGACGATGCAGCTATATCGAATTCTGATACCAAAGAGTCAATCAAAATTACTATTACACATATATCATGGCGGATTCCACATATAACCGTTGCAGATGCAGAGCGCTTAAAACTACTCAAACATATTCAACGCAATGCCACCATGGACATAAGCTTTCGCAGTTGGGAACTACACGAATATCCAGAATTACATACAACACACACGCATACGTGGGCCGTGAAGACGGCTTCTCAAGTGGAGAAACCGCGTTTTGTTATTGTCTGCTTTCAAACCGATACATCGCGCAAAAGGGCGCAGTCAGTTCGACCACTGTAAGTTGACCAATATGAAATTACATCTGGGTTCATCTATGTATCCTTACGATAATCTTAACATTGATTTCGATACCAATCGCTATTCTATACTATATGAGATGTATGCACAGTTTCAACAATCGTACTACGGGGGTATCAGCGAGCCGATATTAACACCCAATGAATTTCAAACGCACGCTCCACTTGTAGTCATCGATTGTTCCCATCAAAACGAAATAGTGAAAGTGGGAGCGGTTGACGTACGATTAGAATTTCAAATGAAAGAAGCGCTTAAAGCTCACACTACAGCGTACTGCCTCATTCTACACGATCGTTTGGTCCGCTACAATCCTGCAACCAGTATTGTGAGTGAAGTCTAAAATTAAAATTTATTAGTTGTCGACGTTCAAAGGTTTAAAATTGCACATAATAACTTTGTGTTTAAAGAAATGGCTGTTTTACAACTATCCCTATCGAATGGAGTTGCAATAACATATGTGCTGAAACCACCATATTCTTGGAACTGTCTATCAGCTCGCTTCAAATACCAAAAGGTATGGTTAAGCAGAAACTTTCACGGTATATCTTGAGATGATGGCAATTTACAATGAATTTCCACACCTAAATGTTATTAACCTAGAAGATTTAGGGTGTACTCCTCTACATAAATTAAAGTATTACACCAATTCACACAAGTGTTTCTACCATACCACGACATTCGTCATTCAATTGCGCAACCACAGATGTAATTGTACTCAAAAACTGGTTTGTACATATAACCAATTATTCATTTTAATAAAGAATAATGTTTACATTAAGTAGTGTTTTTATTTGTATATTTTATACCTACATACATACATATTCCTTGAGACTAGTAAGATGTGTTTCAAAAATGTCTTGAAATAAGTTTAATTGTAAAACTTACTAACGAATCTGTAAGTATCATATTGAAAATTCCTCTTAACGGATATGTATTTTGCATTTTTATGCAAACTTTATGTTACAATAATACAATTAAAAATTATATTCTACTACCGAGGTATTAAATTTTAAAGTATGTTATAGTTGTGTAAACATAAAATGCATTGCATAGGTTTTTATCATCAAAGTAGTACATTTTATTTAATCCCACCTGTAAAATGATTAATTTCTTAAACCTAAGTTTCATAAAATTTATTCTCCAAAGATCAACCAACTATAAACCAGAACTACTAAATTTACATAAATTTCGGTGTTATTTTAATTTAAACTATGCTCATAAAAAGTCGTTTATATATATAGCACCAACATTGTTACTACCTATAAATATCAAATCTTTAAAGGAATTTACAGTCATGATTAATTAATAAGTGGTCTTTTCATTTGTACACATTTTGTATATGTTGTTTTAGTTCCATTGACGACCTATTATTAGTAATCTGTTTATTATTTTATTGACGATATAAATTTTAAGATTGGAAGGGAACGATAAGAAATCTTCCTCTGACATTTATATGCACTCCGCATAGTTGTTTAAGGTAGCAAATATAAATAAGCTGTTTAATGTGTTGTAGAAGAATTTTTCCATTGTATTATCGATATGTATATACTTACTTACTTAATGTGTTTTAACGGAAGTAGAAATTATGAATTTTGGTAATTAACAATTATGCTAAAATGATTTGAAGTTATGCAGTTTCCATATATAATTTACATATATCGGTATGTTGTTATAAATATCACAACCTCAAGGTCATTAACTACCATGCACTTTACTAAACTATAATTAATAAAATCCCCGTACATTTAACTAAGATACATTTTTCTTAATGTGGAAGTCTTATCTATATTTTATTCAAATAAGAATCTGCTACCGCCACCTACAAAAGATAGGGACAATTAAAGAATGTAAGTTTTGTAAATAAAACATTAAAATATTGTGTGTTTCTTTTAATATTATATATTTAATACAAAATAATTTTTGAAATTCTCGGAGATTCTTCAACACGTGCCATGTTTTTGCTTAACCTAAAAATCTCCGAAGTATTCAATCACCTAATGCGTGCAAAGCCTCCGTTCAGAACGCCTTATGGAGTACCATTCCGCATTTGAGAATGAGTACATCCCCATCCAAATTCTTCACCACGTTTTAAATAACGACATTATTTGCATACATTTAAAGGTTATATAGATCCGGGTACGAGTTTAGTGTGGTTGTATAAATTATTTTGGTGATGCAATCATGAATAAAATAACGAGTGACCTGTCTTAACATGTTTTTTACATATACACACACATATTAAATATATATTGAAATTGCTAAATGTAAACAAGAACACCTCTTGATATAAGATCAAATTAATTTTTTCTTTGAGAGTCAAATAAATCGTTATGAAAGGTGGTATAATTTGCATACCAAGAAGGAAATAGTCTTAACATGTTTTTGCAAACACACCATATGTTAATTAAATCCATTATATTAAAAGTTGAATGATTTGCATATATATGACCAGAGAGCTATAATTTCAATAAAAACACGAGGTTATATTCGACTGCGAATTCTTGTTATTTTATCTTGGTAATGAAATCGTGAACAACATGTTTTACAAGATTTTACATGCAGACTTTATAATTAGATCCATTATATCACATTTCGTATATTTTTAAATGTTATTCGCTACTTCATACACAATACAGCTTTTGAGGAAAGCTAAAAAATTCTTTACCACTTGCACGTTTTTACTTAACATAACAAAATTCTTCATATAGGTAAAATCACCACTTCGCTATGCTCTCGGCTACCTAGTTTCGGCTACTTTTCCAAGGTCGTTGTGACGTCATAGCCTTTTATAAATAAAGAACAATGTAATACTATTCTAAAATTTTTATTCTGGCATTATACATAACAAAATTTAAAAATATTTAATGCCAAGCATGGAGCCATTTAAACTTAATTTTAATATAAATTCGATTGTTTAACATGGCTAACAACCAATGCAAGACTTAAGATATACAACAAATTTGTGTGTCAGATAACAAATCCTGGTGTTAATAAACAACTTGGAAATTATATACTAGATTTTTACGTTGTCCAGATGCACGTTTAAGAGCAACATTCGCGTCTACTTTGACCAAAGAACACGGTATTACGCAATTGGAAGCGACAATATAAAACTGTACAATTGGAAGCTATGTCAGTGCGGAACGGGTGTATAATCCCTTAAAAGACTGTTTAACCTTATTGGAAGATAGTAAGTTATACTTCCTAAAGGTGCCAATGTACTCGGTATCGCTAAAATGTGGAGTAAGTTATCGGACAAGCTTCAAAATAGCTGCTGTTTAGTGTATAATAACCTGCTACAGTACATGTATTGGGGGAACGGCAATACAAAGAAATTGACGGGCTTGCAAATTAAGTTGCCAGAAAAACCAGAGAAAAGGGAAAAATTGAAAAAGTATGTGCTTTCAGCTTTTAGTTTTAACTATTTACCTGTAAATTATTTGGAGATAGTAGAGTAGGAAGACAGCCAAGATAAAATAAAAATCTTACACAAGTGCTACATTAAAGCAGGTAACATATTTTACACAATCTGTAACACCATATTCTACAATTCCAAAAGAAATAATCATTTCGGTATCGGGGTTGATAAGTACGCCTAACATTCGCCCAGAGGTTGTACGACAACGCGTAAATATTGACAGTAAACTCTCTCCGTTGACGCTGCAGGAAATTGCCCAATTATGCACGCCATACGCTGTAAGTGGAAGAAAAGACAGCTGGAATTAGAGGAAATGCATGCAAAAGGCAAAAGTTGGACTAAATAGAAGACACTGCGACAATACGCGAACAATACAAAGATGTGTTAGACAAAGAACATCTTATTAGAGAAAGAGGAAAGGATTAAAAGATTATTTTATGTGCCGATGGACTGACTTGGATACATCCGCGTTCTACAAGCTGTATGTATTTGTGGTTAGTAAGAAAGACTCTTTTAGAATTTTAGAATAGTATTACATTGCTCTATATTTATAAAAGGCTATGACGTCACAACGACCTTGGAAAAGTAGCCGGAACTAGGTAGCCGAGAGCATAGCAAAGTGGTGATTTTACCTATATGAAAATGAAAATAAAGAACTTTTAAATTTTTTAAATAAATTTTGGTAGGAAATATTTAATAAATAAGTATATTTTAATGAAACACATATTTTCTAAATGATATTGGTGCTAAGGAAAGCTATTTTTATTAAGTTCTATAGTTTGAGAGTGATGCTACACCTTGAGTTGTAAAAGTTAATACATAAGCCTTGATATAAGATCAAATCAAATAATTTGAGAGTCAAATAAATCGTGATGAAAGGTGGTATAATTTGCATATATTTTAAATTCATACGGGTATAATTAAAAGATTATATGTTAGATCCGACTGCAAGTTCAGTGTACTTGTATAAATTATTTTGGGATGATGTAACCAAAAGGAATTATACGAAATACCTGTCTTGAAATGTTTTTGCAAACACACCTTATGTTAATTAAATACATTATATTAAAAGTCGAATGTCGGCGTGATTTACATATATATTGCCAGATAAAAACACGTTGTTATATTCGACTGCATGCAAATTCTTAGTATTTTATCGCGACATTGAAATTGCGAGATGTGAACGACTTCTTTTTTACAAGATTTTACCTGCAAACGTTTAAAATTTGACCTCCATCATATAACATTTCGTATATTTTCTCAATTTTATTTGCTACTTCGTACAAAACGCAGCTTATGAGGAGAGCTAAAACACTCTTTACCACTTGAACGCGTTTGCCTAATATTAAAAAATTCTTCACAGCGGCGTTTTAATTTTTAGCTTAACCTACCCCAGAAAAATACGAACCAACACGTGAACTCCATTTTCTACACACACAACATTTTTTTAAAATTTAATATTTAACGTCGGGAACGCTGCTAAAAAAATTTCTTAAGAAAATATCTCCACCCCAGCGCACGCGCACCACCCCACGACAAAAATTTAACGACCCCGCCGAACGCACACCCCAAAGACCTAACGACCCCCCCGACGCAACAAATTTACACACAAAAGCAATTTTGTTCTCAAAACGGCGTATACATATCTTGCTGCACGTTTTGTTTCCCAAAGCGGCTTAGCTGTTCATATTGTTCTCGAACCGGCGTATACATATCTTGCTGTGGATCTCTGTTGCCAAACCGGCTTAGCTACCCTACTCTTAATTATATCAGCTTTAATTCTTCTGCGTTTGGTGAAACAGGTAAATGTTCTGGTGAATCTAAGCCTAGGTATACGCTTATGAAATTAGCGAATTTTAAAAATGTAGTGACTAGGAAACTCGTATAATCTTACTTCTAACTATCCTTACCAACGTCTTTCCTAATCTGGTCTATATATTAAAGCCTCTGTCTACCTCTACATGCTTTACTGTCTGCGCAGATATCTATTACAGCCATAGTATTTACAGATACCTCAACATATGACTTATCACGCTGTCACCCCCTCTTATTGAACTACTTCTATTTTCCAGAATCATTTCGAAAACCATTTCAAAACTAACACAATCGGTGTAGTTGCTGTTACATATTCTGGTGTAGAAGTACATTTAGAAAGATCTTAACTTTCTAACTACTCCTTTGCTTATTGTCCATGTTTTGCAGCCATACTGTGCAACTTTAATGTTTACCCTATTTTTCATACTCCTCTCTGACTTTGCCGTCGTTTAATTTATCTATGTCTAATTTGGTCATCTTTATATCATTATACTTCATTCAGTAAGAAAATTCCATCTTCATTGAAATTATTACTCAATTGTTGTCGAACTATCCTAACTAAGGACTTGGATTTGTTCACACAGCAAGCAGAAAATAAGTCATTGTGCTGCTAAATAGATCATACACTTTGGCTATCAGGAACCACAAAAAACTAACATAATATTAGGTCATACCTAGATGTAGCTGTAAATGTAACTAACAACAACATATATCGTTTTCCACTTCACCAGGAATGACGCAGGAGAATTCGCGCTAGAGGTCAGAAAAAATATTGATCAAAAGTCTATCGATATGCAGCTTAAATTTTTATAATGCTGGATTTGAAAAAACTAGGTCATAACAATGTCGAAAGTCTAATCTAACACCTACGCCTGGAAAATATATTAGAACCACAACAGTCACAGATGTCACTAATCTAAAAGCATTTTTACCAATAGTATTATAAACCATCCAAGTATTTCATTTTGATAAAAGAAATAACAAGAAAGATTCAAACTATTAAAAGGAAATGCAACTCCAAGCAAGTCGTAAAAGATTGCATATTGTTATTACGTTCCCAGTGTGCCAACACAAACAACTAAGGTTCTGAAACAACGCTTATCCATACAACTTAAAAAGGTAATAGATTGAAATAAAGGGAATGTTTCAAGCACCAAGCCCTGTATGGTTTTAAATCAACTTTTTATATCCAGAAGTATAGTCAATATACTAAATCGGATAATAAAAATATTTCTGCTACGAAAATGTTTGCGTGAAGGGTTTTGAAAATTGAGATATAAGATATGCTTTTCTAAAAGACTATTGTCTTAGGGTCCTGTCGCCTTTTGATACAAAGTGCTAAAATGGTATTCAACTAGGTAGCACTTATAACTATTCAAATGTAGAAGTAATAGCCTGGTTGGAATAGGTTCTCCATATAAGCAGAAAAGAAGAAACGAAGCATGAAGCAGGCTGTACTTATCTATAACATAGTTTCAATAGAATATTGTCATACTGAAAAGAAAAGGAGTTCAAAGTTCTTAAAATGCGGATGAGTAGGTTGCAGTAGCTATAATGGTGTGATAGAAAACCTTCACTCTCTATTTATTTTGAATGTTTGGTGTTGTTTATCTTGGTAGTTTGCAGTAAAATATGCATCAAAATCACAACTGTCTTAAATTGTTATTGATGTCTTGATGAATAGTATCATTTTAAGAGCTGATCAAAGAATAGTAAAACCAGATACAAGTTTTTCAGAGCTGATGAATATTAAAAGGTTTTTTTTTTACAATTACAACTAGCTCTATATGATTTCTGTTAAATAACAGCTTTGTATAGTTTAGAAAATAGGTACACGTAGACTCGCAATTCAATTTTTGGCATTAAAAAGTATAAGACTTTGATTTAACACGAAATTTTATGCTAATCCGAATAATAAAGCATCAATTGTTTTAGTCGACTTTGAGTTGTCTTTCACTTGACTTCAGTTTGCACTGAGGTTTGTTTCATTGCCTTTTTCATCAACAGCAAATAAAATTGTTTCTTTAGAAATATTTATGTGAGAAAAAAATTACTGCCAATAAAAATTCGCGTTCTAAGCAACATTGTGGTGTACAAATCCTCTTGAGCATTTTTCTTACATGTAATATGCTTTAAATAATTTCTGAACCCATTATGGGGATATTCTGCCAATTGTGAGGAAAACCTGCGGTGGTTTGATAAGGCAGCTCCGTGGAGATAACAGGTTCGCGTACTACTGCTATTCTCAAGATTCCGAGTTCAATCCCTGATACGGACCGAAATATTAGGCCAGCACATTTCACAAAAATGCGCCCTCGTTCGAATGAGAGGTAAAATGTAAGGCCCGTATGAGTATTGTCCTCACGTTAAACATCCCCTACTTTGCGTAGAAGGGTTCGGCTAAACTCAAAATTTCCAGATAAAAAAATCTCGCTTCCTGGCCAATGTAGTCAATTCAGGTGCAACATTGAAAAGTCAAATGTAGGGGGTGAGGGGGGAGTACAAGATTCCAAAAGAGCAAAAACTACCTATCAAATGTATTTTGTTATGACCAGCCAATGAAAAACACAATTAGTTGTCAATTGTTTCATTTTATAGTTGTATAGAAAACTACATTCGCAATAGATCAAATACTATTCATGCAAAGTCATTATCAGAATAACGAAATCTTCATCTAGAACACCCACTGTTTCACATTGTAATGCATACCTTGATGTGATATAAGATTTAATAAACAATTGGAAAGATAAGGTTACGCTGCTTAAAGAAGAAGCTAAAACATTCAGTCAGCATCTAAATTATCAAACGAACAGATTTCTATTACATTTCATCTCATTTTTGCACAATATTAGTAAATGGTTTCATGTGAAAATCCTGTTTTACTATCCACCTTCCAACCCAACAACATACAAATATTTCTTCAACGTTTCTTCAAATAAGGAGGGTAGTGCTCGCTGATTTTTCGCAGTAAGCATCTTCTGCGGTATAAGACGTTTGGCATTGCCGTTGATCAATGTAGTAAGCGTAAGAGTACAGATCCCAAGGTCCTGGGTTTGAATCCCGACACGGCCGACTGCTTGAAAAATGCCAGGTGAGCATTTTTCACAAAAATTACGCCCTCCCTCGGATGAGAGGTTAAATGGCGGTCCCGTGTGTGAGTGTTGTCACGCACGTTAAAGATCCCTACCTTGCCTGTAACGGCAAGAGTTCGACAAAATTCTAAATTCCCAGGCAACAAAAAACTCGTCTCCTGGCCAATGTAGTACCTTCGGGTAGAGCATTGGAAATGTAAATGCACAGTATAAAACGTTATGGGAGCAATTTGAATTTTAACCATTTCAGTTACTATACAGATTGTTTGATATTAAGATACAGTTCGGCGCTTTTTCGTATTGTATATGTTAAAAGCTCATACCCGCTGAAGTTATATACCTCATTAGTGTAACCTCTAAATACTTGGTTTTTATCTTTTGCATTTCTTTAATCAAGCTTTAATATAATTACCTTCATTTTCGTATTATTGCGTACTACACCTACAGTATACCAAAATGCTAAGAAAATAAGTTTTTATATCCACATCCACTACATATATTAGAGGCATCTATTTGGGCAATAAAACCAATAAAATAGCTCTGAATGCACATGCCCAAATGACGTCTTTGATGTCTGGGTAAAATATTCGTCAGAAACCGAGCTTAGTGTTTTAAGATAATCTTGACTTGTACTCAACAAATACATAAAATTGTAATGCTTGCAGAGTTTTCGTGTAAGCGTTCGAAAAAATGCATTATACTTGTCTCTACAAAATGTTAATTTGTCATACTACTTCTATACCTTACTTGGAAGCAGTTTCACTTTTGGCACTGAATAACTAATTTGGTAAAGAAGTCACCAACGCGACGTAAAACCGAACACCAAATCAATATATTAATTGGAAATAGAGTAGTCACGCAGTTATAGCGGAGCGACGGTAAAAATATATCTTTTTACTAGAACATGGGGTAGATACACGCCACTGCCTTTTAAATCTTTCAGTTGTACATGTGCCGTGCATTGCTATGTTGTTGTAAACTTTTATTAGGCAGCTTTGAACAGATCCCTTGATCTGCAGTATACAGTAGGAAGTGGAAAAGCCTATAAAATTTTTTTAAAAACGGGCCTTCCAGAGCTGGTTGAAGATATGACATTTAATATTAGAGAACAGATGTGATTTAGGGACGAGTGTGCTGTATACTTTCGTAATACAACTAATCAATATTTAGATGCAATATACCCCAGTCGTTCGATAGGCCGAGGAGGGCCACTAATACTGGCGCCGGCGATGAATATCTTGTCACGCGGATTAGTTGCACTTCGCAGCACGCATGACAAAACAAGAGGAAACGATATCTTCAAAGAACAACAAAAAAATGTTAACTTAATATAATTAGAATTGAACGGTTTGCAGTCATTCACAGTTGATGGAGAAAAATATATCAGGTACATAAATGCGTTTAATTGCACTAATCACAAAAGCTTACGAAAATTCGGGAACAGCAAATCCAATGTTTCATAATTGTGTTATCCACCAACAAGCACTTTATGGAGTACATAATATGCAAATTCTATGGTTATCTTTCATTCACAGTCGTACACTTAACCATTCTCAGTTTGATCTTCTCATAATGAATTTATTCGGTGCATACCTACCTGACATATCATACAACGGCTTAGCTGTGTAGAGGTTCTTTCGCGTTTCTGTAACCTCAGAAATAAAATTCATGTATTTTTTATAAAAAAAAACACCATAAACCACTGTTACCAGATATTAAGTGGACTTAGGAATTGATATTTTTGCAGATTTAGTAATCCACACGGACAATTTGGATTTAAAGTGACAGATTAAAAGTGTTTAATGTGATTTATTTTCAGATAGACATTTAGAGAAAACCGATGCTGTTGGAAAATGACTTAGACTGTAAGCCTCTCCATCTGCCCTTTGTGCAGAATTGCATAATAATATTGAAACACCATTTCCTTTGTTGATTGCAAATTTAGTAACTTTTATATTTGTAGGAATAATTTCACAGTCGATTTGCAGAATTGAATATTAAAACCTAGGATAACAGATTGCTTCAAAATCCGTTTGACTGGGACTATGCAGATCTTTCATATCAAATTCAAACGGAAATTACAGAACTCAAAGAAAATAATCATATTAATAACAATTACAAAAAAGAAAATTTAATATAATTTTATAAATTTTTGAACCGTATAAAATTTTCAAATTTGATAAAATTTGCTTGTAGATTTATTTCCACTTTTCGAACAACGTATTTGTATCTGTATGAACAACCTGTTGCCTGCATTAAATATATCAAATCGAAATACAGGACAAATTTATTTGATTAATGTTTAAGGTAACTTGCTTGTGACTGTCCTGTTTAATATAATTTTACTCACTTTGTAGTTAGTTTATAAAAATGCGTACATTCCATAAAGCATATCTGGAGATATTTATTTATATCACCGCAAAAAATTCAGGTATCGAATGTGAGCCGGATTTCAAAAAGTTTTGAAACCATTGCGACACTACAAGAAGTTCATCACGAATATTTGAAAGTATACAACGACTAATGAGACATGGATCAACTCAAGTACTAGGTTGCAAGCAGTATATTCCTACACGTACTATACATTCTATTTTGTTATTTTCTATTTTTTTGTCTTTATTGTTATATGATTTCAGTACGCAGAAAATACTGCAATAGTATTGTATTCGTTTATTCAAAACTATTAGCTGTATGGATCAAATGCTAGTGTTAAAAAGTTATGAAGTAAGGTAGGTATTATAAAAATATCTTTAGTTTATAAAATTCAACCCTATAAAGGTATCCTTATAGAAATACAGAAATAACTCCTATTAAATTCTATCAAAAAAGAACAGAGTTTATAAAGCCTGTACAAAAGATCATCATCATCATCATCATTGGGTCTTCAGTCTTGAAACTGGTTAGACGCGTACCATCATTGTTTCCTATTCTGAACTAACCTACAGATTTCCCCGAAATTTGCACAGTCTGCATCTATCACTATCTGATCTAGGTCTACATCCACCTCTTTTTCCTATCTCTGCTTGTCATATATCCCACACTACTCCCCAAAAATGCCTTAGAACGTATTCTGCCCTTCTATTTCTCATATTTTTTTCCCAAAGATATCCTTGTTCCCTTACTGTTTCTATAACCTATTTGTTATTACCTTTGTCTGTCCATCCACATACATCTGAAGCACGGCATTTCAAAGGCAGCTACTGTTCTTCTGTCTGCTTTTCAGACTGCTCGTATTTCGTAGGCATACTGTCTGTGCAGTGCTCCACACATACGCTTTCAACAACTTTTTGTTCTATGTTTGTTGTCTTTCATCATAGGAGCCGTTCTTTCTTGTTAGATGCAGTTCGGTCCCCTTCTATTGTTTTACAATTATATACCCTATTTCTCCGACATTCAGTGGTTGCGAAGGGGGGTAAGCAGCCTGTGGCTTCCAAGTTCCCCCAGCACTTGAACATTTACTGATTTAATATTTTTTCCAATATATCTTTTCGCACAGTCAACATTAGTTGCAGATATTTCACAACAAACAACTAGTTGTTTATAATAATCCTAAGATTTATCTGCGCTTATTTTTTTTGTCATTGGGTTTCCCGTCTCAAAACTGGTTGGACATGTACCTGCACTTATTTATTTTCTAAACTAACCTACATAGTTCCCTGAAATTCTCACTCAGCAATACAGCTCGGTTCCCCTTATATTGTTTTCTAATATTATGCCCTATTTCCCTGAGGTTTATTGAAGGGGGTTAAGCAACCTGTGGCTGCCAAGATCCCCCAACACTTAGACATTTGCCGAAATAATAGTTTTCCAGTAATTGCTTTCACGCAATTACCATTATTCGAGAATATTGCCCATCCAATGCTGTAGTTGCTTATAATAAATATCATGTTTAAGTGCAGTTACTTTCTTCGTAATTAATTTATCCACCTTGGGACTAGTTGGATGCATACCTCCATTGATTTCTATTCTGAGCTAGCCTACACATTTCCCTGAAACTCCTACAGCCTACATCTTTCACTATCTGTGTGCAGTAGTCTAACCTAGGTCTACCTCTGCTTCTCTTTTTTCCTATCTCTGCTTCTAATATGTTCCGCACTATTCCATCATGCAGTAGTATGTGGTCTATCATCCTATCTCTCCTATTTTTTACCGTTTTCCACATATTTCTTTCCTCCCCTACCAATTTTAGTACCTCTTCGTTCTTAACTTTGTCTGTCCATGATATCTTCATCATTCGTCTATAGCACCACATTTCAAAGGCTTCTACCTCTTTCTTGTCTGCTTCTCCTACTGTCCAGGCTTAACAGCCGTATAGTGCAGTGCCCCATACATATGTTTTAAGCAATCTTTTCCCAGTTTCTATGTTTGTTGTCTTTGAACACAGTTGTTGCTTTTTCTTGTTAAATGTAGCACGACCTTGTGCTAATCTTTGTTTTATATCTTTTGTGCTTTTCCCATCTTGCGTTACTTCACTTCTTAGGTAGCAGAAATCCTTAACCTCTTGTAAGTTCGTGTTACATATTTGTATTCTTGTTTTTGAATTACTTTTCCCTCCTTTGCATACTAGTACTTTAGTTTTACTTTTGTTAATTTTCATACCGTATCTCTTTGTTAGAAACGTTTCCATTTCATTGAGAACAGCTTCTAACTCTTCTTCCTAGATGCTAATATCGCTATATCATCTGCAAATCTAAGCATATCAATTTTTTGTCCCTGCATAGTAATTCTAAATGTCTTCCTGCATTTGACAGTATTTATTGCATCTTCAATGAGCAAGTTAAAAATTAATGGGGATAGGGAACATCCCTGTCTCACCCCTTTCCTGATGTTTACTTCTCTACGTTCCTGCTCTAATGCTGTTACTCCTGTTTGCTCTTTGTATAAACTATGTACTATCCGTCTATCCCTATAACTCATTCCAATCTTTTTGAGTATTTCGAACATTTTTTTCCATTTTACATTGTCAAATGCTTTTTCTAGATCTACAAACCCTATATACACGCTTTCCCCTTTTTCTATTGTTTTCTTCATTATCACCCTCAGAGCTAAGATAGCCTCCCGTGTTCCCCTGTTTCGCATAACCCCAAATTGGTCTTCTCCTAGTATTTCTTCAGCCCGTTTTTCCATTCGTCTTTGTACAATTCTAGTTAATATTTTTGATACGTGTGCTGTCAAACTTATTGTTCGAAAATTTTTACATTTATCTGCGCCTTTCTTTTTTGGTATAGTTAATATGATATTATGTTTGAAATCTTTAGGTATCTCGCCTGTTTCATACATATAGCTTACAAGTTGGAAGAGACGTTCTGTTACTGCTTGACCAGCGGCTTTTAGAGTTTCCGCTTGCACCTTATCTGTACCCGGCGCCTTACCATTTTTCAGACCCTTTAATGCTAATTCAAATTCATCTCTAAGTATAGGATATCCCAAGTCATCATTTTCAATGTCTGATTCCTTTTTTAATGCAGTTAGTTTTTCTCCTGCATATAAATTCCCTATATATTTTTGCTATCTACCCACTTTCTCTACATTTTCTATAATGACATTTCCTCCTGCGTCCCTTATATTTTTGCTATACGGTTTTATATCCCTAAAATTGATTCTAATTAGTTTGTATGCTTCATCTGTCTTTCCTACTTCCATTTTAGTTTGTACCTCTTTGCACTTTTCATCAATCCATTGTTCTTTAGCTCTTCTGCATTTGCGAATAATTTCCCATTTTATGGCTTTGTATCTCTGTTTTTGTATTTTCGTTTTTCTTCTATTAAATTCAGGATATCCTTTGTTATCCATGGTTTTTTATTTTCTTTTTGTGTATACCCCAGAATATCTCTGGCCGCCATGTCGAGGCTGGATTTAATGTTATTCCATTCTGTTTCTACTTCCTTAGTATCAGATATTTTCCCGATATCTTTGAGCAATTCATTTGACCCTTTTTCGAATCTTTCTTGAATATATTTCTCTTTTAGATTCTGTAGGTCCAAGTACTTTTTCCATTCCTTTTTTTCAAATTTTTAAATTTAAGTGCGGCCTTCATAATTACGATGTTGTGGTCAGTGTCTATATCTGCTTCTGGGTAGCTTCTACAGTCTTTTACTTGATTCCTAAACCGTTGTCTAACAAGAATGTAATCTATTTGATATCTTCCTATATCTCCTGGCATCTTCCATGTATATCGTCTTCTAGCATGATGTTGAAATAATGTGTTTGTAATGATTAAATTGTTCTTATCGCAAAATTCTACCAGTATATTTCCTCTGTCGTTTCTAGTGCCTAAACCAAATAAACCTACTATCACTCCTTCCCTACCCTCATCTACCACTGCATTAAAATCCCCCGTAATTATTAAATTTTCATGTCCTTTTACGTGTCTTAATATGTCTTCGATATCTTTGTAGATCGCTTCTACCTCTTCGTCATGTAGCTAGAGGTGGGCATGTATACTTGTATTATTACTTTGTTTACCGGTTTAGATTCTAATCTAACCATGAGTACTCTTTCATTCTTTTGTAAGTAATTTTCTACACAGTATCCTATTTTTTTTTCCGCATAACTATCTCCACACCCAAATTTCCCTCCTCTGCTCCTGTATGAATTACCCTGAAGTCTCCACTCCAAAAATCCCCCGCCTCTGGCCACCGAACTTCGCTGATCCCTACTATGTCTAGTGATAACCTATTTATTTCGATTTTTAGGTTCTCTAGCTTACCCACTTGCTTCATAGTTCTAAAATTCTACGCTCCGACTTGCAAAATGTTTCCGCCTCTTATTCTTAACTTTCCGATCGCATCCTCCGAAGTAGTCCCCTCCCGGAGATCCGAATGGATGACTATTTTAACTCCGGAATCTTTTACCCCAGAGAATGCCATCATTTTATTATAATTTAGGTACGCTGTGTACTTGGGAGGTAATGTGGTGGTTTCCCGTTGCCTTCCACATCGCGGTAGTGGTCTCTGCCAATCTAAGTACCGAAAAAGCCGCTGCCCTCTTTCGGGGACCTATCTTTGTCTGGTTCTTCACTAACCACCCTACTACTTTGGTTGGACCTGTAGTTTGGCTCTTTAGCTCATTAGAACACGCAAGCCACTAGTAATCTAGAACTTCGGCAAGGTGCAGGTCCATTCGAAATGGGTACAAAAGATAAGATGAAAATTTTAAATCGACCTTTGAAGGACCGTACTACTATTGCCAAATTAAATCAATACCAGAAACCACTAAAATAATCACCCTAGTCTTAAAGCAGTGACATTTAGATTATCAAATACACACCCGCGCGTGCGCACATACACACACGCACACACACGTACACACGCGCGGACATACACAAAAACACACCCACTAACGCATTCACACATGCACACGCAGCAACATATTTACACACGCATATACACTCATTAACCCACATCCGCATATATACGTGCATAGCAGCGCAGGTACATGAACTCACAAATGCACGCATGCACTACACGCACGCTTGCAAACGCGCACAAAACACATACACACGCGCGCGCACACACGCACACCACACATAACAGCATACTTCGAAATTTAAGAATTTTTTACAACGATTGTGTACAATTCGCTTGAGATAGGGTGGATTTTAACCGCTTTTAGTCATTCAGATTTAGATGTAAAACAATCTAACAGTGTCTATCCACTGGAAACGTTTTTCAACTATTTTCGTATTAATAAATTTAAAACCTCAAGATTTAGCTGAACATTCTTCTACCTTAATGTGTTCTTAAAATTCTGTTGCGTTATAGAAGCCAGTAAATCTATTTTCTGATGTTAGAAAAAGCTATACAACTTTTTGCAAAAGTTTAGTGAATAAAACAGGAATCTGTCTGATTTTCAGTAAAGTATAGAGTTTTCTGTGTGTTAGATGTAAAGGTATTCCAATAATACTTCTTTTAAAGTTGCTTCCTGTAGAGTGAAATTACCCTGCGATTCTTACGTATGTTATGCAATCCCTTTCAGATATATTACACCTTTATATAGTTGAATACTACTACAAGATTCTGCGCTTAAAAACTCCTGCTTCAATACAGGTATGAGCAATTATTGTAGACATTTAAACATTTTGCAGGAATTACCAGATGCACACTACCATATGTTCGAAGAGATTTTTTTCATAACGATTTTCAAATATCAAAGCTCAAAATAGAATTAAAAAAATTAGTAGCAGAAACGATCAAATATGGGACCACCTATACAGGATTCTATCCAAAAAAGGCTCAAGCGCTTTACAGCTGATGGACCGCTTATATGCAAGAGTAGAGTAAGGACCCGGATGTACGGCCACTTTTGCTCTTTAATTTCTATGGATAAGGGGGGAATTCTTCCCTGGTGGGGGTGGGAGAAACCCCTACCCGTTGGAACTTTTTAAATTGGACCACCCCTTACAAAGTTACACCCGTCGATAAGAATTTTCTTGAACTAGCTATTTCTAGCCGATGGCATTTTTCATTACATGATGATCTGTATCTTATAGTTTTTATTCGTCACCCACATTTGCACCCACATCTTTTGAGATAAACCTCTACTATAGTCTTTTTGGAGTAGCCAATTTTGATTACGTCATTTTCACGCAACAATTTTTGTAAATAGTGGAAAGAGTTTTGCCCGTGCCGGGAATCGAACCTAGACCGTAGGATGTGACACATAAATTTGGTCTACATTTTTCCATGAAATCCAAATCTTTAGGAATTTTTAAAATAGAAGCAACCCTTTGCAAGCTATTGCTCTTATACCTATTTTTCAAACTTATTAAAATTTTACCGATATAAATTGAAGGATTACGTAGTTGTCCCTCAAGATTCTAATTTTAGTAATTTTCAAAACAGGATCAACTTTTATAGACGTTATAGACAACCAATTATACATAGATTTTTCTCAATACTTTAAAATCAATTTAGGTTATTGTAAATCAATTTAAAACAAACAAGCCTAAATAAGAAACATTAATTAATAAAAAATAGTATTACGAAATTTTCGATTAGTACATCTTACATTCACATAATTAAACCAAAAAGTTAAATATGTATTAATTCTGTACGGAGGGTTAGAAAGTACTTCGATAATCTATTTTAAATGTAGTTCAAAATATGACGTATTTTCTAAATAAATTTAGTAAAACGTATGTTCCTTAGCCTTGCATTGTTTTGTTAATGACGTCTGATTATTAATTCTAAAAGGTACTTTTGGTTACCCGAGATCAAACTATCCCTTGCCGGGGTAAACCTCTTAAAGCCCTAAACCTTCATAATTTCTGCTCATCTATATCTAACTCCATCTTTAAAACCTCATCCGAAGATTTACTTTAACTTAGAAAATAAAAAAACTTAGGAGTGCTACCACCTTAAACCTAGAATAAAAAAACAAGATAGTTTAATACATTTTTTAATAATTTTTGCTGAAGTTGGCGATATAAATCACTAAAACAAACTTTATCAAGAAATATTATATTTTTAATAAAATATATACATGGATTGATGACATCTATAAACCGCTGTGATTTAACTTCCTAGATACATTGAGGGATACATCAAATACGGTCTGCGATATGATGTCAACAAATCTGAAAAGTATTTTATAATCGTTGCATGAGTTCAGGCCTACAATTATGATTTTGAAGGAAAATTTTGTTATAGCGTATGGTTTTTGAAATAACAAATTGGTTTGCTCTAACTGAATTGCTGCGTTTATACATTCTTCATAAGCTGCGGTCGACTGCTTTTCCAAATCCTTAATTTGCGACCACTCATCGTCTGTAATTTTTAGTTCCTCTTGGAAATAAACCATCTCGATGTGCTTTTCGTTGTGTTTGTTTACGGCGTCACCTCCAGTAAAAACGCTTTCACATGCACTCCATGAGATACTTAAGATGTTCATTCTAGAAAAATTAATGATTAACAGTTTTTGAATTATACATGTAAATATTAATTTCTTTTACGTTTACAGATTAAAATTCAAACTAAGACTTACTCTTCTTTGTCGGTAGTCCTCACACAGTAAATATTTCGAAAAAATATATTATTAAAACATTGATTTCAAGATAATGAAAATGTGAGAAATAATGTTGTAACGTTAGCCTTAAGCGGATAATATAAAAGGTGTCTTGCTGGTAGAGTTGCTGAATAACAATAGAAAATCATAGTTTAAACATGTAAGTTTTAAAAATGTTGTCTTAAACAGAAATTTTCAAAGGTGGAAAATTTTGTAACACTATTACACTTTGAACGACTTTACGTTTTTAAAAATAAATTCATAATGAACTTTTAGTATAATTTTCCCCGTATTTATGCACATAGCAAAAGTATAAGTATAATTTGTCCTTATACTCACCCAATTTAAATGAAATTATTAGAATGCGTATTACCATAGATAAACTAGAATTGTAGGAAAGTACCTTTCACAATTAATAGTCAGATGTCATTAACCAAACACTGCAAGCCTAAGGAACATACATTTCACTAAATTTATTTAGAAATTACGTCTTATTTAAAATAGATTGTCAAACTATTTTCTAACCCGTCGTACAGAATTAATATATATTTAATCTTTTGGTTTAATTATGTGAATGTGGATGTACTAATCGAAAATTTCAACAACCTGGATACTAATAAATATTTTTAAGTTTTGCTCTATTATTGAGTTAAATCTAAATAAAAAAGGCATGGGTGTGTTGCTGTTATGTTTTTGAATATTAAAACATTATGCGGGTCTTTGTTGAAGCTAACTTTAAACGACGTGATAATTGATTTCGATTCTCCAGGACATTCTATACTAATTTGATAGGTTATACAATGGGTTTATATTAAAATACTGTTTAGAAATAGATTAAAGATGAACACCGTATGGTTTGTAAAAGGTTGATCAGTAAATCAGTAAGGGGTAGTTGATATCTTACATGGCTGAGTTATATTAAAAATATCGCTAAGAGTAATTTTTTCTAAAAATTCTAAAAATGGCGTTGCTGGTTAAATACAAACATGTAAAACCCACTGTAAAACAATTATAAGCATCACTTTTCCAGTCAAGACTTGCATATGATACCAATTAACATAATAGGAACTGCGCACGCTTGGCCGTCAGCATAAAAGACGAGGGAGCCATGTTCTAGAGCATTAGTTGTTAAAGTATCGTCGAGTTCATCAAAATTACACGTTAAAGATAGATTTTTCTGGTGTTGACGTTACAAGTGATGTAAGAGTGCCATTAGGTATCATCAAACTAGTAGGTAAGACCACCTATGCGCTATGCGTTATGATTTATACTATGGTCTGCAACCAGTCGCACAAACTATTTGCAATAGTAGAATGTGCTAAAATTATGCTATAAAAATGAACTACTTTAAATAGAGAAAGTTTTGCAATTTTGGAATTTAGAATCATACAATTTAACCAAGAAGCTCCAAACGTAAGATTGAATGGTTTTTCTGGTGGAGGTGTTTTAGAATTACAACTGGATCGTGAATTCAAATTGAAACCGATTGCCGAAACATCTAATAGAATTGTATGGGTGGCGAATAAATTTCAAGAAGAAAATTTACATAATATGGAAATTACGAAAAATCGAAATGTTATTGCGTTACCTGTGTACGAGTGCATCAAGTTATTAAGTTTGCGAGAATTGATCTGTTATAAAATGGAGAAGTTGAGGTGTAGAAGCTTTCCAGAATTTTACGATAAATTTGTAGGTGATATAAAAAAATGTATGTGGAAATACGACTGACAAAAAAAGGGTTCAAACGTTATTAGAGGAGAGCCGTCCGAGTATTTCTTTGTTTAATGATTGCAGCAATTTAAATTACTTCACAGTGTTGGAAATTACTAAATACAACCCCATCCAGTACTTAGAAGATGCGAAGCGATCGCCTACGCAGATGTTTAGAGATTTAGCTATCACAGATTCAACAGACTCTAGTTATCACAGCGGTTTATAGATGTTATGAATACATGTATATATTTTATTAAAAATATAATATTTCGTGATAAAATTGTTTCACTGATTTGTATCGCCAACATCAGCAAAAATTATTAATAAATGTAATAAACTATCTTGTTTTTTTATTCTTAGGCTTAAGGTGGTAGCACTCCTAAGTTTTTTTATTCTCTAGATTAAAGTAAATGTTTGGAAAAAGTTTTAAAGATGGAGCTAAATATAGATGAGCAAAGATTTTGAAGGTTTAGGGCTTTAAGAGGTTTAACCCGGTAAAGGATGGTTTGATTTTAAAAATTATTACAGTATTAGACCGTCCAGAAAGTGCATGATTAAATTGTGCATCTCTGGTAACCAAAAGTACCTTTTACAAATAATAGTCAGGTGTCATTAACAAAACAATGCAAGGCTAAGGAACATACATTTCACTGAATTTATTTAGAAAATACGTCTTATTTTGAACTACATTTAAAATAGATTATCGAACTGCTTTCTAAGCCGTCGTATAGAATTAATATATATTTAACCTTTTGGTTTAATTATGTGAATGTGGGATGTACTAATGGAAAATTTCGTAATACTATTTTTTATTAATTAATGTTTCTTATTTAGGCTTGTTTGTTTTAAATTGATTTACAATAACCTAAATTGATTTTTAAGGTATTGAGAGGAATCAATGTATAAAGGGTTGTCTATAGCGCCTATAAGAGTTAATCTTATTTTGAAAATTACTAAAATTAGAATCTTGAGGGACAACTACGTAATCTTTTAATTTATATCGGAAAATTTTAATAAGTTTGAAAAATAGGTATGAGAGCAAAAGCTTGCAAAGGATTGCTCCTATTTAAAAAATTCCTAAAGATTTGGATGTTCCAGAAAAATGTAGACCGAACTTATGTGTCATATCCTACGGTCTGGGTGTGATTCCCGGCACGGGCAAAACTTTTTCCACTATTTACAAAAATAGTTGTGTGAAAGTGACTTAATCAAAATCGGTTACTCCAAGAAAACTATTGGAGAGATTTATCTCAAAAGATGTGGGTGCAAATGAGGGTGACGAATAAAAACTATAAGATACAGATCATCGTGCAATGATAAATGCCATCGGCTAAAAATGGCTAGTTCAATAAAACTCTTATCGAGGGGTGTAACTTTGTAAGGAGGAGGTCCGATTTTAAAAAGTTCCAACGGGTAGGGGTTCCTCCCATATCCACCAGGGTAGAATTCCACTCCTGTCACGACATTATTTTTAGAAATCAAAGAGCAAAAGTGGCCGTACACCCGTTTCCTTACTCTACTTGCGATTCTTAATCCACAGTGTTTTCGCTTAATCTAATAGGTTTTATTTAAGTACTTAAATTCAACCCGAATATTTGCATTTAAACTAATGATTCTAACTTATTACTACGAGAACATTACTTTTTTAATTTGTTGCAAGGACAAATCTGTAGTGGCACAGTCACGATTAATTGTGTGTCAAAGTAGTTATACCATTTGACACTTTTTAGAGAAGAATTGTCTCTATCTTGGTCAAACTTTAATAATCGATTTTAAAATATTTAAAAATTCCCAATTAAATTGTCAGGTATGTATTCTGCAGCTAACATACCTCTGTATCATCAAAAGAGGTCGCATGCGTTGCAACATTAATAAAGGAACGCATCTGAAGGAGTTGCAAAATTAGTAATTATCGTCATGAACGCGCTCCTTTTGCGTTTTAAAATTCCCCGAATATCCATTAGTATATTTTAAAAATTATAGGATTTAGAAACCAACTGATGCACCATTAAACAATTATGCTTAAAATGATAGGTTAAACACGTATTTCAGTAGCGTGCAGAATGTCTAAAATTCAGCAAAATCCCTTTAAATAATTCCTTATGCATTCAAACTAAAATTTTCTTTTATCGTCAATAATTTTATAATTAGGGTAGAAAATGTAAATTCAGTCGGTCTGCTTATGCAAATATGTGTTAACGTAAAAAACTAAATTTAGAATTTAAATTTGGCTTGGTGAAGTCTTTTGTTTCCATGTCCTCAAGGTGCACTACAAACTAAGTGTTAAAAATTATTAATTGCTTTCATGGCAACCTCCCACTTTGTTATTTCTGCAATTTCAATGGTAGCTCCAAGAGCGTAAATTGTTCTGCGATATGAACGACCCAGAACAATGCATATTGAAAACGCCCCTTCTAAAGGCAATACGTCCAAATTTTATTGAATATGCTTTTAAGTCTGAAACTTGAGAGATAATTAATGCCTCGTTATTCATCAAAATCCAAGGCTAACTTTTTAAAACGATTTAGTTAGTGCCATATTATCTTAAATGAGAAAATATAAATGTCCCTTAAATCACATGTCCATACTTTTGTGCAAATGAGAATGTGTCTAGCAGACGCTGTAAATAAAATATCGGCTTTGTAAGTCGATGCTCATAAATTTCTCTTTGGTCCCAACAGTTTTCTAAATGCAAGTAGTTGCTTAATCATTGTTGGTACGCCTAATGCCAGTATATTGTTATTAAATGTGAATCATTTTTTCACGTTACCTACATACAAATTTTCCAGAATATAAGCGTTAATTTAGATATAAAGGTACCGTGTATTTAAAATTTAAATAAACGGTTACACCCATGGGTTTAGTTAGTGAGATTGAAATAACGCCTGCTTTGTATTAAAATAGGCAATTCATTAATAAATTTTGCACCTTTTTAATATTTATCATTTTCAGACTTTGTTAAAGAGGCGAAATACTACAGAAAACGATTCACAAAGATCAGACTTTATTTTTTCTAATCAACATGTCGCTTTACCCAATGAAATTGCGAATCACCTACTTTAACTAATGTTTAAAAGAAGAAGTAACGTAATGTTTATGCAAAAAAAAACACGATTCCAATACTGCACTTATAAACGGTACGTTGGTTTAAACATAAGGTTGCGGTTAGGGGCAATAACAGTAGGCTAATGACAGGCTTTAGTAAACACCTGATGTCGGTCAGCAATGACATTGAACTATCCCCAATGTAATTTTTTCATATAAACATTTGTCGAAAATTTTAATTTTTAACAAATCATATTTTTTTGCATAAATATTACTCTACTGCCCTTTTTAAACATCGGTTGAAGTAAGCATTTCCATTACGTTAAGATTATAATGCGTGATTCGCAACTTTTGAGTATAGTGACCTACTGATTAGAAAAACAAAGTCGGTCTCTTACAAATCACTTACTGTGCTGCCTCTCCACTTTACACATATTCGTACACGTATTTTTAAAAACATCAGTTTAGATTTTGTCATATTTTACAAAAAAAAAGTTTTACTATGCGTAAATATCAATCTACGTCTCTTTCTCAAGCATCAGTTAAAATACTTTTATAAAGTTAAGGCAAACTGTTAACATTTTTGTAGCATATATTAAAAAGAAACACAAACTGAAAATTCAGCGTTGAAAAAGCGTGTAAAACTTGCAGTTCCTTATCGACTAATATCATCACATATATCGAAAGTTTAACGCCAAACAAACGTTATCTGTTAAATTTTAGGTTTTGATAATTCACAAAAAAATAAAGCTTTTGTTGATTTAATATTGTATGACATATTTACACTGATTTTGTTTGTTTTATTTTCAAAAAACTGCGAACGATGTAGAAGTGTTATACTGATTGTTGAGATGAAAAAGTTTTGGTGCTTTTTTGTTTTACATACAGATAGTAGTATGCTTTTTAACAAAAATATGTCAGTTAAGGCTTTTCAACTCTTGCCGTTTTTGGATTTTAGAGCTTTTATTAATTTTAATTCTGCATTATCTTTTCAAGATTGGAATTCCTCTGTGTAGTTGTATTTAAAATAAACGTGGAATGAGTCATTTTCGCGATACCGAAAGCCATACAATATTTAGCCAGCGAATGCCTTCTCCTTCGATGCCAACTTTTTGTTTTTCAATACGTTTTCAGACGTGTCTCTAAAATTTAGAACATCTTCGTGATTTATTTTGTATACTGTAAACTTATGTCTTTTGAGGTCATTCTGAGTACAGTTAACCAACCTGTATATACATATATATATTGCTGTGATAATTCTTAGGTTTTTGGGTTTGCCCCAAATTATTGCTATGATTTAGGTACAGCGAACTGTATAAATGAGAATGGAATAGAAAAATATCAAACTATTGTTTTACCTTCCTTTTCCTTTCTTTGTCTGGCTATCTCAACGTAAATTATACTGCGGAATTTACAAAATAAAATGAAACACAGCAATCTTAAGAAAGATCTATACACTCAAAAACATTTCTCTTTCATGTAAAATAATATAGAACAGTTTACGCTTAAGTTCATACATAAACTGAAATAATTCCTACCTAATCTTTATTAAAATTTACAGAACTCAAATCTCCTCTTGTGGATAATTTACCTATTTCTTTTATTCCTGCGCTCGTGAGTACAATTGGCCAATGGTGCTCAACAGATTATTTAGTAAAGGTCAAAATACTTTGAACTCTGACTTTAAAATTTTTCTGGAAAAATTATCCTTTACACAAATAAATTAAGAAATTATTGTACCTTAAGCGCTACCATTCGTGTAGGTAACAAAAAAGATTAACAAGGTATACTGGCTAGTATTATTGTTGAAAAGCTGATCAAAATCTCATTTCCGTTTCAAATCGACATTTAGAACATTAGTATTCAAAGTGAATTCACTTTCAATCGATTAAACTGAGTGTATTCTCTTGCATCAAGATATCTCTGTAGAAGATTGTTCCATTCTCGTAATGTTTTCCAAAATAATTATTTTTCATAATTTATGCAAAGTTCTCTGTTACTTGAGAAACTCTGCATATTCGATTTAGTCGAGAAAGGATGGATAATAAATCGCTAAATGTTAAATCTTGAATCTTACATGTTATTTGGCTTTGGAAAGAATGACTGAATCGTTCTCAAACTTACATGGTCCATCTCGTAAAAACGAATGAATCCTGAATGTTAATTATTTCCGTTTATACACAAAAATTATCTCTATATGTCATTTTCCAGATCCTTCCTGATTCATTTAGAAGCATTAGTCACCGCTGATGTAAAAATTTACACTGACTTAGCATTTTGGCAATTCAAATAGCATCAACTGTCGTGATTTATGATTATCGTAAAACATGCGGTCTATCCTCCTTGATTGCATGGAGTTAATATACGCTGTCTCTTTCTCTCTTATTGTAATATGGAAAGCTATTAAAAATATTTCTTACCTATTTTATTGCATTTTAATGTTGGCGCGGGTTCCTCGAACCGGCCTTTATTGATATATGCAAAATAAGTGACTTTCAATAGTAAAGTGACGCATTTACCTTAATAATCGCGAAAATTCTAGTAAATGTTTTACATACACCCGGGATAATTATTTTATGCTTTGAAAGTACATGCGACTTCTTTCAGCCAACACAGAAAATATACTTCGCTTTGCTTTCTTAATGATTGATTTGTATTCTAATAAAGTTTTAAGGTAAGTTTAAGGAATATTTAGCAAGAATGAATTTGCACAAGATATATCACTCGGCTGAAAAGAATTGATTTAAAAGTGGGGCTTTTAAATTTTTATCCGTTTCACGCTCTTTGCAATGAGTGCAATACATGAGATTTAATAATTAAATAAGGGCTTCTTTTGTTTTCTAATAACGCGAGTACAATGAATGGCTTTGCAAAGAAATACGCTTATATTATACAAGATTAAAAAATTAAGTTTGGGAAATTTCAATTTTTCCCGTTTTCCTGTATTTGGGTGGTGATTTTTCATATAATTTGACGTTCAATATCTTCCCGTGACCTCTTTAACACATCAATATATATTTATATATATATATATATATATATATATATATATAGTTAATTACACAAGGTAAGTTGATAAATACTATCGTATTACAGTGAATAAGATGAAATAATAACTTAGACTTTTACGCAAATCCCAAATGATCATTTCAAATCGAGCTAGTAATTGAAAGATGGAAAATATAAGGTCTTGGACAAGACTTGAACCTGTATCCTGGTTTTGCCGGAACCATGCGTTTACCAATTACGCATAAAAGTCTAAGTTATTATTTCATCTTATTCACTGAAATACGACAGTTTATATATATATATATATATATTATATAAGTATCTGTAAACAAACTCTTATAATAGACAAATACAAATCGGACTGGTGTTATACATTGCTTTTTATACTTCACAGGAGGAAACATCCACTGACCAATGGTATCGGCTTGTTAAGCCTCATCAGAGTGAAATAGTTCCCAAGAACCCTGAGTAATCGAAGCTATTATAATGATATAATTTCGAAACAATCACTGTACTATGGCAAAAGTAAATAAAACTGCCATCAGGTGATAAAACACCAACACTACTAAAGTGTGGAAGTACAGAATTGAACCGAAACTACATAATAAATTTTATAGATGACTATAAAGTACGTCTGGCCTTTGAGATTTGCGGAATGTTACAGCAAAATTTATTTGCAAACGTAACAAACATTCTCGTGGCGACACCCGGGTTCATGCCCCAAAGGCACGAGAAGGTTTGTTACGTTTGCAAATAAATTTTGCTGTAACATTCCGCAAATTTCAAATGCCAGACGTACTTTTATAGTCATCTATAAAATTTATTATGTGGTTTCGGTTCAATTCTGTACTTCCACACTTTAGTAGTGTTGGTGTTTTCATCACCTTTGCAAGTAATAGGCTGATGTTTTAGTTTGACTATTTCATATACCAGCCTGATTGTTTCTGAATATTTTATTATCTATTATAAGAGTTAGCTTTACAGATACATCTTACTTTATATACTATTTCTTATTGCGGACCGCAAATAACTTGTCGTTATATATATATATATATATATATATATATATATATATACATATCGATGTTCTTATACGCATTTTTTATTCAATCATGAACCGAATTGCATTCCATTTAAGAATGACCCGGTTCAGAAAGTATTAGGTCTATTTTCGGAATTTCTAACACATGAACATCATACAACTATGGAAATATGTTATTTTTCCAACACCTGTGTCTGATGTTAAAACAAAAGCTTTACCATCCTTATAAGTTTCTAGTATTTGGAAGAGGTGGGAACTTACTTCGGACGAACCAGGAGCCGCAACGCCGTGCCACATGTAGTATATGGTCTCAGAAATGCACAAATTGTAGCAATGTAAAATTGTAAACTGCTAGTCTTCTCTAATAGAAAATAGTTTTAGCTTTAAATTGTGGATAATACCCCCACGTCTTCAAAACTAAATTGCAAGAAATTAAGCGAATTAATTTTGGTCTTTTCTTGAAATTCATATTTTTCGTTACTTGCTGGATCTTTTATTTTTAGGCGTTCTTCATTGTTTGATCAATTTTGTACTTTATTTTCCGCAGTCATTAAAGAGTAGTACTTGTCACATTTACTATTTATGGGATGATAAAACTAAATTTTGAGTTATGTATGAAATACGTACCTGTAGAGCCATAGCTCTTCTGCTTGAGTATTAATTCCTTTGCACTCATCACAATACATTTCATACATTGTTCGCAATACTTAAATACGCTGGAAAATATTCTTTAGAAGTGTCCTTTCTTGTAGATGCGCATGGTAAACGATTAACGTATAACACCATTTAAGACAGCATTTGTTTTTTTATTTCTTAGAGCGTGTCCACTTCTCGGATCTGGATCGTTCTCATATGCTACCCTGCGTTTACGTAACCCTTATCAACAAAAGTATCTGATATATTAAAAGTTTCCAAAAAAATCGTTGGCACACTCCTTTCCTTTCTCCAGATTTAATCAGAAAGTCATGGCGTGGTTTGGTACGTTTTGAGTATTCATTAACTGGGATTTGGCACTGTTAAATATCGTTTTTGAACTAAGCTCTACTTTATCGAGAAACTTGTAGGTGACGCATCAATGCATTTTCAACAAGAGGTTAAATCTTACATAAAGCACACTGAAAGTGGAACTGGATACGCTAGAACGATAGCTTCCAAAGTTTTTGTTAAATGTCTTCGTGTAAGTCCACATGAATTGCAAATTTGAATTATAGTAACAGTTGCAAGCACTGACCATAGTACAAGACGTTGATTTTGGGGCGAAATCACAAATAGCTTAAATATTGCTGTCACAAGAAAATGCCAAATTGAACATTTGTGGAAATAACTCAAAATTTACCGAATTACTGGTTTCTTTATTCAGTTTAATTCACAATTACATATTATTTTACAATATCCTGCATATTCGAGGACGAACAGTAAAGTACTGAAACTGATGTTATAAAAGTTTTCAGTTACGTTTTTAGTCAGCTGCAGTGTGGTTTCCGTCAAAGTAGTTTTCTTTAGCTTGCACGTACTTAGTCCAAGGATCTTGCCATTGCAGTAACATTCCTGGAAACGTTCGTATAGGACCCGCGTCAAAGCATTTTGAACTTGCTCTGTAGTTTGAAAATGGTGTCCGTTTAATGTCAACTTGACTTTTTGGAATAAAGAAAATTACACACGGTGAGAACTAATGAAAAAGACGGCTGTGCAGTACTAAAATGCTTTATGATGTTAGAAATTGCTGAACAGAAAATGCAAAACGTTGCGGCGCATTATCGTGACGAAAAATCCAACTACCACCAACGTTTGCATGGACATGGGTTTATTTTCTAAGCCTTTCTACAATTTTTGTGTAACGATATTGATTTACCGTTTGCCCAGAAGCCACCCATCCTTTATGAATAATGCTTTCGCAGTCGGAAAAGCACACCGGCATGCATTTCACTTCGACATGCGGGCTTTTTTCTCTGCGTAATCCTTTTGAACACGATTGCTAAATTTTGCTGTTTTGTATTTGGATCATACTCAAACAACCAACGCTCTTCACCAGTGATAACACGATACAATAACTGTGAGTTGATGTGAATTTGTTCTAATAGATCGGCAGTAACAATTTTCCATGCGGTTTCGTGACGTAGCTGGTATGCATGTGACTACTATGCCCAAGGTCCCGGGTTCGAATCTCGACACGGTGCGCTTGAATGTGTTAGACGAGCATTTTTCACAAGATACGCACTCGTTTGGATGAGAAATACAATGGAGGTTCCGTGTGTGTGTGTGCGTGTGTGTGTGCGTGTGTGTGTCTGCGTGTGTGTGTGTGCGTGCGTATGTATGTGCGTGTGTTGTCATGCACGTTAAAGATCACTACCTTACTTGAAACAGCAAGGGTTCGACAAAATTCAAAATTCTCCAGGTACAAAAATTACTTCTTGGCCAATGTAGTACCTTCAGGTAGGGCATTGGAAAATCATATGCAGTGCCACATTTTTCCGCGCATCCCACTGTTGCTGCGTGAGATTTTTCGAGGTCGTTTTTGCACCAATTTTTTGCATGCTCAGTTATTTAGTTATTATTAAGCGAACAGCTTCCCGATTCATATTTACTTTTTCTGTGATCATTTTTACGGATCCAATTGTATAATTTCACTCACTTTGACAATTTTGATGTCTGTACCTGATATTGCAGGTCATCCATTGCGGTCTTCATTTTCAACATTTCATACGAACGAACAATTTGAGCTCTTGACATAACCCGACTTCCAGAAAATTCAGTGAAAGATTGCTAATTGTAAATTCTCTGTCATCGTGAATCTCACGTCCGAAACAGCAGACGGTCAACCTGAGCGGGATTCAAAATGGAAGTTTTTACGGCCGACCTTGACCTCTCAAACCCACTTCCGCATTTTTACTTGACATCCTAGCCGTACTCGACTACATTTGAAATGCTATTGAACACTAACAGGTAAAGGGATTTGTACGTTGGGATTCTACCCATCATGTGCCACCACGCCCAACTGGATAATATCCTTTGTTTACGTTTAGCGCGCTAGTGTGCAAAATTTATCAGCCGAGCTTTGTACGAAGGACGTTTTTTAAGTAAGAGCCGTTTTTAAATACAGAAAGAAAGATGCAAAATATTTTCAAACAACTTCTATTTTCTAATTCTCCATACTTTTTCTATTGGTCTACATAGTTGCCTTGTTTATTTGGACATGTATCATATCTTAAAATTAAGTTTTGAATGCCTTCTTCATAAAAATTTGCCGCCAGCTCTACTAGTCAAGATGATACGGTCATTTTCACCTCTTCATCGTTGCCGAAGTGCTTCCCGTCAAGGTGGTGTTTTAGTGACAAAATAGATGAATGTCACTCGGTGCAACGTCTAGACTGTAGGCAGTGTAGGAAGTGTTGATCAAGTTTTTGCTTCAAGCAGCAGTAAGTGGTCAGACGTTGTCGTGAAAAAGCAGGATTCCTTTTGTCAACACGCCACATCGTTTGTTCTGGATCGCTCGTCGGAACTTAGTCTCTCGAACCCACTTCCGCACTTTTCCTTCACTCATTGAATTCGGACCGTGATCATCACTAATGTATCTGTTAATATCGATAGCCGATATGTTCTTTGCAGCCAAGAAACGCATGATTGACCGTATGTTGCCCATGGCGGGCGACTCAATAATCTTGAACACATTAAAGACGTACAGTGATATGTACAGGATACCTACAGAGTTGCAACTGACAGACGGTTGTTCGCAATGGATGCTGGGAAGTCGTTCATGCGCTCATTACGACGAGCGCACAACTTTAAAGGCGATAGGTTAAAAAGGCCCTTACCTACAAAACGTCCCCTCGTATATCCGGTTATGATTTTAACAAAAACTGTAACAATAGCTACCTTCATTCCGTAGTCTTCTCTATTCTCCAAACTAATTTCTCTATTTTTACTATAGAAAAATGCACATTAATACACCCTGTATAATCTATGCATATACAATGCACAAACCACCGTCTATAAATATAATACTAAATTGCTTTGGCTAAGCAAAGGCATCGTTTTTGACACATCCAAAATGTACCATAATTTTTCCAAACCTTTTGTAGGGGAATGCGCTAATGTTTATTCATTATCTACATTTATGCGTATGAAATGCGCAGGTGAATATCGAACACAGTAGTGAGGGAATGTGGAAATAACATTAAATAAATCTTAGCTTGTTTTATTGCTGGTTATAGTAAAAGTAGTTTTTCTTGATTCAAGTGGGATTATTTATATACGGTTGTATGTTTCGATTCCAGTGAAGTATCAAAATATGTTCAGATTCGTCATCTACAGGTATAACAAAATGTCAAAGAAGTTACCGTAAGGAAGTTAGAGCTTTTTAACATACCTAAAACGTTTATTGGCAACAGTTTTATTTTTTTATACATGTTGTATACAGTAAATGCCACAATATTCTATGGATATCTCAAACGGACTAAATCTGTGAAAAGATAGAGAAAATTGCATTAAACAATATATTATAAAAATGGATTGCGATTATGTCGCGTTCCGTCGGGCGGGCTTTTGTAATTTATTCAGAGTTGTAGCTGTTCCGAACAAAAGATATTCAATTTAAAAGAAATAGTTTTTAAAATACTATTCAATAAGTACAACATTGGTAGTTGCAATTACAGTCCTAGCTATTTTATTATTCGGCAAAATAAATGCTTGTAATTCTTAAGGAGCACATCCTGGCATCCGACTACTAGTTGGGTCATGCTTTTTAAATTGAATCAGTGTCCGTGCATCCCACAGTATTTGATTTAAGATTTCCAAAAGAAAATTTAGGGTATAACAATGCTACAAATTTACGCAGCCACTTACTGATAGAAACGTTGCCGACGCTAGTAATTGAGTAGGAAGTTGCTGGCAAGTTCAATAGAGCTTTGAGGTCGCTGATCCACGTCCAGTTGTTGGAACGGACATAAAAACTAACATTAATTTCTTTTAATCGCTATACAATTGGTAGAGTTTAACACAAATAATTTTAGGTAAACTAAAAAGTGGAATCCGATGTAAGAATTATTTATAATCTGTATTACCTTTCAGTCATAAATTATATTCGAAATAAATTTTACCTGCTCATTTTAACTACTAAATCTCTAAAAATTCCTGCCGGTCAATAAAATGTATAAATGGTAATATAAAATTTTCAGGCTACCTTACTAAATCGCCGGCCGCACATCTTACCATTATAACCCACATCAGATATCGAGAAACAGGTAGAAATGCAAATAATCCCTGTTCCGTAAGCATATCAGAGTAGTGACAGATTCTTACAATGAATTAAATCTTTTATTAAAACTTATGTAATTATCATTTGGGAATGATTAGTCATAAAGGATGCGGCGAGGTAGATCTGAGTGTGTGAGAATTTTCAAAGCATATGAGCCCTGATCTTTAAGATAAGCATGCTTCGTTACGTTTCAAACAATTTTTAGTAACTTAAACGATGAGGGTGTTAGCCTTTATGAAGTAGAAGGTGTATCAACTTGTTTCCGAAGTCGTCTCATATTTTATATAAGGCTAATAATTAAATAACATAGCGCCTCATATACGAAGAGTAAAATACAAGCAGCAAGTGTTGCAACCACGCAAGTAGAACAAGTCTTTTCAACACCACAGAGACCCAATAAAATTAAACCCAAACAAATTACTTCCAATTTGAATGTATAATAAACAGCAACTATTATACCGCGTGATTCATTAGTAGCAATACAAACTTTAACAAAAAAACTTAAACAAATTTTATGAAAATTATATTAACTTAGATACAATACTAAGAGCTTGTTTGTGATTATATTATGTGATTGTTGAAGACGGGGAAATGAGAAGCCTCAACAATAGCTACACCAATTTTGTAAGGGTATTGCACAAACTAATATTTTCCAATAAATATCAACAACCATTCACTAGCATAGGTGGTACGGCTTGGGTGTCCCAGTGAGCTAAAGAGCCGTACTAACGATTTAACCAAATTAGTGGGGTGTTTAGCAAAGAACCAGAATAGGACAGGTCCCGAAAGAGGGTAGCAGGTCTATAGGCACTTAGAATGACAGAGACCACAAGGGGCGGCATGGTATTCTAAGCTTAACTACGGCGATGTAGAAGGCAACGGGAAGTCACCACATTACCTCCCAAATACACAGCATATTTAAATTGTTATTTAAGATGCTAGCATCCTCTGGGGTAAAAGATTCCGGAGTTAAAATAGTTCCCCTTTTGGATTTCTGAAAGGAGACTACATCTGAAGATATGATTGGAAAATATAGAGCAAGATCCAGGAACATTCTGGGAGTTGGAGCACGCAATATCAGAAGTAAGGAGCAAGTGGGTAAACTAGAGAACTAAAACACTGAAAACGGATAGGTTAGCATTTGACTTTAGGGTAATTCATACAGGATTAGAGAAGGAAATTTGGGGATAGGTATAGTTACAGAAAGAAATATAGCACATTGTGTGGAAAACTACTTACAAAAGAACGATCGAGTATTCATAGTTAGATTAGAGTCTAAATCAGTAAATACAGTAATGTATACATGCCAACCTCTAGCTACAGTGAGGAAGAGATAGAAGAAAATGTGTAAATGGACATGAAAATTTAATGATTACGGGGGATTTTAATACAGTGGTAGATGAGGGTAGGGAAGAAGCGGTAGTAGGTTTATTTGGATTAGGAACGAGAAACGACAGGGGAAATAGGCTGGTAGATATCTGGGACAAAAACAATTTAACCATCACAAACGCATTATTTTAACATCATGCTAGAAGACGATACACGTGGAAGATGCCAGGAGATATAAAAAGATATCAAATAGATTACATTCTTGTTAGACAACGGTTTAGGAATCAAGTAAAAGACTGTAGAGGCTAGGCAGAAAAAGATATACGAGGGCTATTTTTTTTCAAGGTCCGATCGGTCGCGAAATAAAAACTCCCCTAAAAATCGGATGAACCAGTGCGCAGATGTGTTGCGCAGCGTCACTAGTATGGCTGTCAATCGCGTCGCGTCACTTCCGTTTAGTTGTGTTCACGTAGGTAGCACGGAAACATGTCCACAACAATAGCATCTCCCGCCAAGTGTGAAGTTCGTGCGGGAATTCGATTCCTTCAGGCTGAGGGGTGTAATGCAGCCGAAATTCATCGACAAATAAGTACTGCGTACAGTAAAACTTCAATGAGTGACAGCAAAGTGCGACAATGGTGCAGAAACTTTAAAGCAGGACGTACAGATGTTCATGATGCAGGCGGTCAGGGAAGGAAGTCAGTGTCAACAAAGACACTCCTACAGTCTTTTCAATGGGAAGTGTTTGGTCATCCACCATACAGCCCGGACTTGGATCCATCTGATTTTCACCTGTTTACTCACATGAAACGCTGGTTAGGAGGACAACATTTTGGCACAGACATTGAGCTGCAAACCAGCGTACAAACATGGCTGAACACACAGGCGGCTACGTTCTACAACGAAGGTATTGGGAAGTTGGTACCACGCTACGACAAATGTCTAAATCTGAGTGGCGACTATGTAGAAAAATAGAGTAATTATGTAAGTACTTGTTACAAATAAATAACTTTTGATTTGTATTGTGGTTTTTATTTTGCGACCGATCGGACCTTAAAAAAATAGCCCTCGTAGATACTGACCACAACATCGTAATTATGTAGACCGCGCTTAAAGTTAAAAATTCGGAAAGAAGGAACGGAAAAAGGCACTTTGATTTGAGAAACCAAAAGATACAGATATCTACAAAAGATTTGAAACAAAAAGTCAAATGAATTGCTAAAAGACATCGGGAAAATTTCTGATACTAAGGAAGCAGAAACAGAATGGAATAACATTAAATTCAGCTTAACATGACAGAAAGAGACATTCTGGGGTACACACAAATAGAAAATAAGGAACCACAAATAACAAAAGATAACCTGAGGTTAATAGAAAAAAGACGAAAATAGAGAAACAGGCCAGGCGTATCAGAAAAACAGAGAAGCAAAACCATAAAGTGGGAAATTATTGGCAAATGCAGGAAATCTAAAGAACAATAGATTGATGAAAAGTGCAAAAAAGTACAAAATAAGATTGAAATGGAAAAGACAAATAAAGCAAACAAATTAATTACAATGGATTTTAGGAATATAAAACCGTATAGTAAAAATATAAGGGGCGTGGAAGGAGATATCGTCACAGGACAGGAACTAGCAGCACTAGAACAGGAATCAGACATTCAAAAGATGATTTGGGATATCCTATACTTGGAGATGCGTTTGAATTAGCATTAAAATGTTTGAAAAATAGTAAGGCACCGGGGATGGATAAGGTGCAAGCAGAAACTCTAAAGCAGTAAAAAAACGTTTCTTTCAACTTGTAAACTATATATATAGGACAGGCGAGACACCCAACGATTTTAAACGTAACATCATAGTCACTGTACCAAAAAAGAGAAGTGCGGATAGATTTTCCAACAATAAATATGACAGCACAAGTACAAAGACCGATGGAAAAACGAGTCGAAGAAATACTATAGGAGAAGGTTAATTTGGGTTTAGGCGAAACAGGGGAACACGGGAGGCTATTTTAGCTCTGAGAGTGATAATGAAGAAGACAATAAGAAAAGGAGAATGCGTGTATATAGGATTTGCAGATCTAGAAAAAGCCTTCGACAATGTAAAATGGAAAAGAATGTTCAAAATACTACAAAGGTTTGAAATGAGTTTTAAGGATAGACTGATAATTCATAGCTTATACAAAGAGCAAACAGCGGTAATAGAATTAGATCAGTAATGTAGAGAAGTAAATATTAGGAGAGGGGTGAGACAGAAATGTGCCCGTTAATTTTTAACTTGTACATCTAAGAGGCAATGAATACTGTCAAATTCAGGAAGACATTTGGAATTACTATGCGTGGAAAGAAGATTGATATGCTCAGAGTTGCAGATGATTAGGGATGGTCTCGGGCTCGGGCTATCGGGCCGGCCCGGTCCGGGACCGGCCCGATTTCGGGCTCGAATCCGGGCCGGACCGTTGACTACATTATTCGGGCAGGACCCGGGGCGGGCCTATCTTTTTTCGGGCCGGGCCGGGCCGGGACAAACGATTTGGACCGGCCCGAGTTTTTCGTACTTTAGTCAAGTTAAAAATGCCCAGGAACATCGAACTAGGTGATTTATTCATAATTTAAAAGTTTACACAATTTATATTATGTATATGTATATACTTTAAATTTCAATCATGCGGCGAACATGTTTTCCCTTATTTGACAATTACACATGCGCAATAAACACACCTTTAATGTTTGTACTTTATTAAAATACAGGACACCTTTATTTAATTTAAATACAGCCAAGGAATGCTTTTATTTAAGGCGCCTTAATTTTGACATTGAACTATGTCGTACTAGCGCAGTCTGCCATTTTTCAGGAATTTTTAAGAATACTGTCAGTGTTTTAAATATATCATTTCCGTAGCAACGTGTGATGTAAAGCCACTATACAAACACATAAAAATCTAGCTATAGCTTAATCAGTTAAGTGAAAAATGTTTGTAATATAACCATGTAAACGGCTGCACGTAAACCAGGAAATTATTTTAGCGACCTCGAGATTATATTGCTTCCGTCGCAAGCGATCTATGCGATAAACTTTCTCTCGGTACGCTAAAAAATAAATTCTGTCTTGATAAACAAATAACTATTTAAACGCTACCATGCAGTATATATTAATTAGCGTTAGATTCTTTACGGCTGCATGTATTTTTAAATAACGATTTCAATAAAACTTTCGAAAACAATACGTTAATAGTTATAGCAGACACTTCTAGGGTACTTGAAATTTTGAATTTCATACTTTGTATACTTTGATATTATCACCGGTAGCGTAACTAGTCTTTTGTTTGGAGCAGGGGGAGGGGCGGACTAAATAGCTATTAATCATTTTCTAAATTCAACTTTATTTTTAGCATTTTCTAAACACACTTCTTGGGTCGGGCTAGAATATTTACGGGGGGGGGGCTTCTAAGTCCCCTATCCCGTAGCTACGTGCATGATTATCACCTAATTTATTGTTAAATAGTAGAATTTGGCTGCAGATATAGTTTTCTATTTATTGCATGAAAATGTATAATAATGCCATTATCGAACTCATGCCATAAAAAGGATAAAGTAAATAAAATTTAATTGGTATATAAAAGGAACTATGTACTAATTTATACCTTTTGGTAATAATTTTTTTAAAAACTTTTCAACCTAAAACTACTTCATTTTACTTCTATTCCATCAGATATGTACTTCTAAAGAATAAGGTATCCTCTACATACCACAATTTGAAAATCCAACTTTTTTTAAGGAAACATTTGGTATACTATTTGACTTTCAGGTTCCTTAAGTTCTAACAACATTAGGTACCAATTTTCAATTGCATGAGATATTAACCGATGAAGTTTGGTACCGTTTATACTATGACCTATAAACAATTTATTTAATTTTTAGCATTCAGTAATTTACCAAAAGTGTTAAATCTTGAATTTTGGCACGATTTGTCAGTCGGTCAAATAAATATTTAAAAGAACTAGAACAAAGACAATCAAATTATAGATCAAAGTTCAATTCCAAAAGTTCCAGTTTCTCAAAGTAAAAAGAGGCTATAAAAATCCGTCTGTAACAATTTCATAAACTTTGAAAAATGCTAAACATTTTGTACTTTTGCTACATATTTCTCGAATTTTTTTAAGAAACAAAAATCAAATGATGTACTACGGTATGTTCCGCAAATATCTTGATTGTAACTCAAAATCATTATACTCCTAAATCAAACAAAAGAGTGATAGTTACTTGTTGAAAACAACTGACAAAAATATCTTCTCATTCACTGAATGAAAGTCGGGCCGGCCCGAAATTTCGGGCCGGCAGATTTCAATTGGAGTCGGGCTTCGGGCCGGGCCGGTCACTTTTAATAAGCCCGGCCCGGCCCGAGTCCATCCCTACAGATGATATAATGGTATTAACATCTAGCGTGAAAGAGTTAGAAGCTGCTCTCAATAAAATGGAAACAATTCTGACAGAGAGGTACGGTATTAAATTTAACAAAAATAAAACCAAAGTACTAATACGTAAAGGAGGGGAAAATAAGTCAAAAACAAGAATACAGATAGGAAACAATAACTTACAAGAGGTTTTCTGCTACCTAGGAAGCCAAATAACGCAAGATGGAAAAAGTGCCAAATGTATAAAACAAAAATTAGCACAATGTCATTCTGCATTTAACAAGAAAAACAAATACCATGTTCAAATACAACAAACATAGAAACAAGGAGAAGATTGCTAAAAGCATATAGGTAGAGTACCGCACTGTATGGCTGTGAAACTTTGACGGTAGAAAAAGCGGACAGAAAAAAGGTAGAAACCTTTGAAATGTGGTGCTACAGACTTATGATGAAGATATTATGGGCAGACCAAGTTAAGAACTAAGAGGTTCTATAAATGGTAGGGGAAGTAAGAAATATATAGAAAACAGTAAAAAACAGGAGAGATAGAATGATAGGCAACATACTAAGGCACAGAGGATAGAAAAAAAGAGAGGTAGAGGTAGATCTAGCTTAGACCATTGCACAGATATAGTCAAAGAAGGAGGCTGTGGGGATTCAGGGAAATGTGTAGACTAGCTCAGAATAGAAATTAATAGTGGTACACGTTCAACAAGCTCCAAGGCGGAAAACCTAATGACGAAAAAATAATTGTACTTGAACTTGATGTTTATTATAAGCAACTACAGGTGTTGATTTAGCAATATTCTCAACTAATGTTGATTATGCGAAAGGATTTCTTGAACACTATTGATTCAGCAAACGATTAAGTGATGGGGAATCTTGGTAGCGCAGGTTGCTTAACCCCCATCACATCCAACTAAATATCAGTGAAATAGGGTAAATATTTAGAAAACAATAGAAGGGTACCGAGGGTATCTAACAAGAAAGCACAGCGGCTATGTTTGAAGACAACAAACATAGAAACAAGAATAGAATTATTAAAAGCAAGTGTGTGGAGCACATTCCAGTGTGGCTATGAAATAGGAACGGACAGTACGAGAAGCAGACAGGAAAAAGGTAGAAGTCGTTTGGAATATGGTGTTTCAAACGTATGATGATGATAGAACGGACAGACAGAGTTCATAACAAAGAGGTTTTAGAAAGATATTTGTGGCAAACAAAAAATAGGAGAAATAGAAAGACAGAACACGTTCTAAGGCAATTGGAAAATAGTGCGAGATATATTACAAGCAGAGATAGGAAAAAGAGAGATAAAGGTATACCTAGATCAGACTACTGCACACAGACAGTGAAAGAAGTGGGTTGTGGTAACTTCAGGGAAAAGTGTAGGTTAGCTCAGAATAGGAAACAACGGAGGTACGCGTCTAACCAGTTCCGGGATTGAAGACAATGATAACTAATAAAGAAAGTAACCCAAGCGAGTACCAGAATATTCCATTAAATGTGAAATACGCATTCACATACGATAAAATGCAGCTCATTGACTTTCATTAATTTCAGATTAATGTATTGAAGTTTTGTTATGTAAACCACGAGGCTTGCTGCATTCAAATATCTACACTTAATCGAATACAGTGGATTCTGTGGGTGTGATTTTGAGATCACTTATAACTGCCACCGGTTATTCCCTGTTCTTAATTCAGCTGTGTGACTATGCCACATGTAGATTGTTAATGAGATATGACACTTTTAGCTCTGGAGAGTGCTCCAAAAACTACATCAAGGGCTATACTAAAAATACCTCATTGCAAGTACTATCCATTGTACTTAAACCTGATGATTATTATAAACAACTACAGGTGTTGGCTTTGCAATATTCTCAAGTAATGTTGATTGTGCAAAAGGATTTATTGGAAAACAATTCGGTAAATGTCTAAGTGTTGGGGGATCTTGGCAGCCGCAGGTTGCTTAACCCCCTTTACATAACACTGAATAGCGGTGAAATAGGTGGTACATTTAGAAAACAATAGAAGGGGAACAGAGCTGTATCTAACTTTATATATATATATATATATATATATATATATATATTGTTGTGGATTCAAAGGGGTAAATCAGTGTAAAACAATAAAACTTCAACAACCCTGTATATAGAAAATAGCAAATTATTTACGCGAAAAATTAATTTAATTCATTTAGGCGAATATTAGAGTATTTTTATATTTAATAATTAAAATGTTAGGATCACAGGAAGGAAGAAAGCTTCAAAGCAAATAGAAGTTCAAGGATACGCATAATTAACCATAAGTTATTTTAATTAAACACGTATAATCAAGAAGAAGCGTGTTTGCGTAAGGAAATCAATAATCCCAAGGCAATTGTATTCATTGTAAAAACCAACGTCAGTTTTATCAGATACGGAGAAGTAGAAAGTCTAGGAATTGTAATGTTCCAAACGGTCGGTAATTAACAGAAACACCTGCTTTTTAAAGGTTACGTTCAAAGAAGTCGAGCGTATGTTAAGATAGGATTTCATAGAAATTATTTTCAACTGTCAGTTTGGTATAAACAACTAGAGTAACAAACATCTTAAAGAGCGAGGGAAATGGACAATCGGTTATAAACAACAGATAAAGACAGATACAAAGCAAGCAAGGAATTGAAATGCACGTACAATATACACATGGAGTTAAGATAAGATGTCATCAATATCGATTTTCTGTAACTCAAGTGGGGTTTTAAACGAGACAGCAAACATGTATAAAATAAAGATAAATAGAGCTTAGGCGGAGTTTGTGACGGCAGAGAATTTTGTCATTGGTTGAAAGCAAACAGTTTTCCAAACGTACGCACACGTGAAGGTTGAAAGCGAAGTCAGGGTATACAGCACGTAGGACGGAACAAATTTTACGAATTTAGAGACGGTTATATTCGAAATTTTTGGAATTCGTTTTGAAAATAAGCTTTTCGCAGAAAGCGCGTCCACTAGGGAGGTTTTAGAAGGATATAAATACCCTAGTTAGATTATTAAGGCTCTCCTCTCTTCTATTTTTCTTTACTTCGATAAAGTGCTGAATGCCGAATCAGACCACCATAACAGTAAAGCTTTCTGTGAGTATTTTATGTATGTGATTTTGTTACCGTAAATATAGTGGTGGCAAGTACAAAACAGTAGTAGCGGACCTCTAATTATTGACATGAAGTACGAGTAGTGCGTATTAAATTAATAAAGGTCCGGCTACTACAACACACAAATCATTAAATGGAAGTATGATATATGGGGGTAAGCACCACAAGTAATCGAGTTTGTATGCATGATATATGGAATGGTACTGTGAGACGAGGCGCATAGCTTGCAGAAGTAGCAGATGGTAGAGGCCTGTGGATCCGCTGAGCAGCACAGTAAATCGAAACAACGCAGAGGGGTATTTTAGCATTCATCTCCGACGAGAAGGAAGCCTGGAGAATTCTCCAAGTAATTTATTTGAAATTTCTGTTGTTTTATAAACATTTGTGAAATTTTGTGCTGTGTGGTTGATTTTTTTGATGGCATATTTATGGTTGTAGAAACTTATTGTAAAAGATACATATACTGGACAATTTATTGATGTTAAATATTGAAAAAAGGTGTATTTAGAACATCCAAAATTTTATTCAGGATAAAAATTGAATTGTAAAAGATAAAGGCGTCTGTAAATTTTGGTTTTAATTTATGCAAGGTTTAAAAGGCATATACAAACTAAACTGGATTATAATGAGCTCACCATACTCCAGTGTGAAGTCAATTTAGGGTAACATGTGGGGCCCATCTACTCATATCTCATTGAATTTGTTTAAAATCATTCGAAAAATCAAGGACTTTAAAAACATACCGTAATTTAAGTTTTATAATTAGTGTATCAAACTGTTTTAACACATGTGAATATAATTAATCTGTTAATAGGTGTAAATAAAAGGTTGTATGGTTGTGGTATTATTTGGTAGTTTTATTGAATGGTGTGCGAGTGTGAAAGAGATGTCTGTAAATTTAGGTATTCGAGAAGAGGCACAGCTGTGCTAGCCAGAGAAGCAGAGGAGTTTAAAGGCAAAATAAAAGGGTAAGGAATTTTTTTTTAAAATTTTTGAATTTTTGAAAATTTTATGTTGACCCTGGTGGGGCACGAATTTTAATAGAATCACGAGACTGTCCCGACTTCTACGGTAAATTTTATGACGCCCAATTCGTGGGACTTGTATGATTTAGGCGAAGGATCGATGTAAAAGCTTTGTCCCAGCTTCGTTCCCGAATTTTTGTAACTTCCACGGCTATATATATATATATATATATATATATATATATATATATATATATATTCTTCACTACAAAATTGGTAATAATCATTTTTGCTGTCAGATACACAGGAAAAGAGACATCGAGAAAAACTCAAAAAGTGCAAAAATTTCGATGTTTTTTCGATATACCTTTGCTTTCGCAGGGTCTCGGATTCTGCAAACTTGGGTTTTTACTAGTGGTATTAGTACCTACCATATATCGAAAAATTATAGATACTCGACCTTTAACAATGAATTATGATAAATTGACACTGGACTAATATGCTGGCGCTCCATTTTATACTAGCGACCAATGGACCATGTAGTCAACAACCTAAGAAGGTTGGTTAGTTTTCACGCCCTTAAAGATTAGATTACAACAAGTAATATATTGATTTAATTATTAGTACAACATGTCAGTAATTAATTGTAAATTAGCATAATCACGGTCAACCACATCACCGCTAATGCTAACTAAGAGATGATACCTAAAAGTCAGAAACGTACTAAACCACATCCTAATCTAGTTTTCGACAACATATTATATTGCAAACACTGTAGGAAGCGCTTAAAAATCGTGATCTTTTTAATGGTGGTAAGACATCTTTCTCGGCATAAAAGGCGTAAGATTTAAGCATTGCAGGGTGATCCCACCATGAACTAATTGAGTTGCGTCATATCGCGTTGAAAGGAATAGATTTTTTAAAAATATATGCGGTTGAATGTTCATTTTATTTTTCGTTGTGAATCCTGAATTTTTAAAAATAATAGTGTTCGGCGGTCATGGCAAGGGTTGCATAAAAAGGCTGAAAGAGTGAGTGAACAAAAGCTATATTGTCTCGCATGTTGGTTGGAAGCAGAACTGATGCACAATTAAAATCAAACTATGTAGATTATCACGGTCAAATGAACCACGGGAAATTCTTGCAGTCGTTTAAAAGTCGACTGTTGATGAATTTAAAAAAGAAAATGCTAGCTACCGCAGCACCATAAAGCAAAGGATATTTTCTATATCTTCTGAAATAGCTTCACGGTAATAAAGTTATATATGACACAACAATGTTCGAAACAGAACTGCTGAAATTAATTAAAGTGTAAGTTTGTTTATGCACTTCAAACGTGCAATTACAACCAATTATTATTTTAGAAATTGTGCCACCGTTGGTAGATGTTGCACAAGAATGGACATCGAGTCCATTGCTTTCCACCCTTAGCAATGGTGTTTAATGTAATTGAAGAAATTTGGAGTATAATCAAAGGTTACGATTGAGACCACGTAGGTATATCTGGCGGCTTTGCCGAATGTTAGTGTTTAATGTGTGGAATGATGCCTAAAATTAATCAACACCAGAAGTTTTGAGGAAGACCATTTAGCATTATAAAAAAATAAGGAGATAATATTGGATGAACGAAATGTTGAACTGCTCATATTTGTTAAGCGTTTGTACCTAATGAGGTAGAAGCCACTACAGGACGAATTCGAAAACAACTTTATCTGTTTTATTAATGAGTAGAAATTAGGTGGCTGAAGGTTCTTTATTTTTAAGTAGAATTACCTATCTACTGAACTAAATAATTGAAACGCAGTATTAATAGCTGGTTGAATTGTTCTTGTAGTATACTGGTTAGATTTATATTTGAAAATGTGTATTTTTTCCAGCTTTAAAACTCCGCAGTCTTTTGTATGTTTCCTGCAGAGCTTTTACACTGTATGCTAGTAGTTAGTGGTTTAAGAAGAAGTTACAATGTGACAAAGTAATTGCTTTTCGTACGATAAAGCGAAAATTGCTTTTAAAATGTCCTTCTACTTTCCCAAACGTAACGTTTTCTGAATCGTGTAAAAAGAATCAAATAAAGCAAAAATTTTCTATTGCTATCAGCAATACCGGTCCCTCTTTTAACCCGTGTAAGCTGCTACCCTTGAAAGCTCACAATGGCGTTTACTAAAATAAAATATCTTCTGTCAGTTTAGCAGTTAATTTAGCCGGAAGCCTATCCATTTAGAGAAAATATTCTTAAAGCGAAGAATATACCGTTACAACAATCTTACGTCTTTCTTTGACTTGTTGAATAAAATATATACCTAGTTAAATCAAAATGGATTTATAACCCGTGGTTCAAGCCCGCTCTTTACTAAAAACAAGTGTAATTTTACTAATTTCAAATACCACTGCTATATAAATCTATCACTTTTCATTAATAAACAGTTATGAATTTTGCTAATACTTATTTATACTTTCATCCCACACAATATCCCAAACTTGAAAATTCATCAATTATTTTGTAGATATATTTATAGATAAGCCCTCATTTGTTAGTACAAGTTCATTATTTTGAACGTCATTTCTGACGACATTCGCTAAATTATTTATCGCCGTTTATAAGCGTAATTATATCTGCTGTTTTTGATATCATTTTCATTGAATAATGTTTGGTTTATAAATACTGTAGTGGTACAACGTCTTATTATAGTACAAGCTAATAAAATTTATCACCCACCTGTTCTAACCCAAATACTTTGGTCGTACGATATCGACTTCTGAGGTATCAACGAACACAAAAGGATGTATCATGCGATATAAAAACTACGTCCCTCGTTTAAAACCTTTTGCATAATACAGCACCGTTTGTGGAAATTCTGCCAGTACAAAATAGCTCAACTATAAAAGCAAGTTGGATAAAATAAAAATCTGGAACCGCATAACATTATTATTTGACAGTTTAAGATAGATTAACCACAAATTCTTTTAAGTAAGTTAATCAGGCAATGTAAAACAGTTTTTCAAACCCACAGATTAGTCACAGCAGTTGACTGCTAGCTATCCTTAGGTAACAATTTGTGGCAATTTCTGAAAATAAATGTACTACGAATTAGGATATTATCTAATCGTAAAAGAACAAAAGCTAGAACCAATATTAAATACAGTTATAACTCTAAAGATATATCTCTTATTTAATAGTTTACATAGACTAGTTGTATGCGTACAGAGTACAACTGATAAAACTTCCAGTCTTCAGTTTGTTGTAGTAAAATTATTACGAACTGCAGTTATAATCACTTAAGATTAGGATATAGTGAGTCTAGTCCTTCAAGTGTATTTGTAACCTGAACTTTGAATATTAGATACACCAACATGAATAGGATGTATTTCAACAGCTCCTAAAGAAGTATCTTTTGAATATCTTAATAAAGTAATTATTAGGTAGCGTTTTCCTGTAATTTTGAATTTAAAAGTTTTGAATGAGTGTGGAATATGTGATAAACCGAAACGGTAAGAGAAAGAGAGGGCTATTTGATTGAGAACCCAATGAAAACTTCCAAAAATAATGAAAATAATTATTGAGCTTGCTCAATTGCCCTCTTTTATTAAGTCTCCGTTTGGAGACAAATAAAGCGTCTAAGAGTTAATCCGGGAGACGTGCAAAATTTTTCAAATAAGAAAGGCCTAGATTTTAATTTTAGAAAAATTCCTAGCCGAATGCGTCTAATGCCTAAATGATTCGAATTTGGCAGTATTTTTAACTTAGAACTAACTCTAAATTTTGCACAACTGTAAATTTGGCCTAATTTATTTCACTTCTTTAATTTTTTTCTTATAGCGTTGCCGGTCATTTATAGATTTGCAATAAAGTTTCATGCCTTACCACACGACACGCAAACAAATAGCAAAGCATTTGATGTATTTATTAAACGAAATTGTTAAGAAGCAGCTATAATATTTAAACAGATTCTGTTTGTATATCAAAAAATAAAAAGGACGCAAACTTCTTGTTTCAGGTAGGCCAAATAGGAAGTCGATATAAAAATAGGAAAAGTCGTCTGGTAATTTTAATACGGTTTGCAACATTTTGCGGATACCATAGTTATATCCAACTTATAGTATAAGCAATCAGAAATTTCATGTGTTTTCCGCACTGACACCGTTACCACGTTATTTAATATTTTGAAACCAAGGAAGTAATTAATAATAGTGGATGAAGTTAGATTCCATTAATTAACATATTTTACGAAAGCTGCTGAAAGTGACAACCCGCCATTCGGATACAAACATATTATCGTAATCTAAAATTGTTCTGGAGTTGACGGCTGAGCTAAAAGTACTTGGAAAGTGTGTGCATGCGTCAATAATACGTGCAGAAAACTACTCAATAATATTGATAGACGTGATGTCCACTATCTCTTTAACGCAACCCCATATATAAAAGTCAAGAGGAGTCGCGTCGACGAGGGCAAGAGCCAGTCAACTGAACCTCCGCGGTCTATTAAGCGTTGGGCGGCTCCGTGGCGTAGTTGGTATGTGTGTGTTCGAATCCCGACACGGTCCGCTTGAAAAATGTTAGGCGAGCATTTTTCACAAAAATACACCCTCGCTCGGATGAGAGGTAAAATGGAGGTTCCGTGTGCGAGTGTTGTCATGCACGTTAAAAATCCCTACCTTGCTTGGAATAGCAAGGGTTCGGCAAAATTCCAAATATTCTAGGTAAAAGAAAACTGGCTTTCTGGCCTATGTAGTACCTTCGTGTGGAGCATTGTAAAATCACATTTAAGGTCTATTAAGCGGGGCGGCTCCGTGGTGTAGTTGGTATGCGTGTGACTACTGTGCCCAAGGACCCGGGTTCAAATCCCGACAAGGTCCGCTTGAAGAATGTTAGGCGAGCATTTTTCACAAAAATACGCCCTTGTTCGGATAAGATGTAAAATGGAGGTCCCGTGTGCGAGCGTTGTCACGCACGTTACAGATCTCTACCTTGCTTGGAATAGCAAGGGTTCGGCAAAATTCAAAATTTGTAAGTAAAAAACTCATTTCTTTGCCAGTGTAGTACCTTCGGATGAAATATTGGAAAATCAAATGCAGGAGTCTATTGAGCGGGTGGCTACGTGGCTTAGTTGGATCGCGTGTTACTACTAAATCCAAGATCCCCGGTTCAACTCCCAACACGGACCGTTTGAAAAATGTAGGCGAGCGTTTTTCACAAAAATACAACCTCGTGCGAATGAGAGATGAAATGTAGGTTCCGTGTGGGAGTGTTGTCATGCATGTTAAAGATTCCTACATTTATACGAATAGTAAGATTTCAGCAAAATTCAAAATTTCCTGATAAAAAACCTGGTGTCTTGGCCAATGTAGTACCTTCGAGTGGAGCATTGGAATATCAACTGCAGAGCTCTATTAAGCGTAGACGGCTCCGTAAATTAGATAAGTCTATGTATGACTACCAATCCAAATGTCACAGGTTCGATTCTAGACACAAACCGTATGGAATATGTTAGGTGAGTATGTTTCACAAAAATCACGCACGTTAAAGATCCCTACTTTGCTTGGAATAGCAAGGGTTCGGCAAAATTCTAAATTTCCAGATAAGAAAAAATTCGCTTCCCTGCCAATATAATACTTTTGGTTGGAGCCCTGGAAAGTTAATTGTAGGGTCTGTTAAGCGCCCACTAAACAACATTGAAAAACACTGGTGTACGGTAGTGTTGATACCACATACCCACTCGCGGTGTAAGAGGAACATCTATGCGCAATTTCATAAACATGTTCCAACGGCAAAGTATCCCTATGTTTCTTTAGGGTTCCTGCGAACACGTATAGAACGATGAATTGTAAACTCAATATTACTCGCCAACACGCTCACTCCAAGTCGCTGCTAGAAGGATTTATCCCAAACATCAAATGGTTTCTGGTTGCCCATACGAGCATTTTACTAATGTTAAAGAAGCCCTCACGAGTAAAGGTTATTTCGGCAATATACACTATCTTGTCCATAAAAATTAGATTCCAAGGGCATTTCTGTTTGAATAATTAACAATAGACTATACGTGATGCAATGTTTGCTGGAGTGAACGCTTAGACATGCTGAATCCAAACGGGTACACAGCTGCACAAAAGCTTATTTCAAATAGTCATTGATGGATCTGAGGAATGGTATAATAAGTATAAAAAGCCTGTATTGCATAAGATGCCGCTAAAACAGCTGCGCTGTTCTTAAGGCATTTACGCGTGCTTTTCTAAGCACAATATCACGTCGATATAATTTTCATTAAATAGATGATTCACGACATTATTTCAGAAGCATGCATTGAAAACATGGTTACGTGCACCAACTAATACTTGCTTGACAAGCGTGTACAGAATCTCGATGGAAAAGATTGTTTTGATACCAATCTTAGAGAAATAAAAACTCACATGGGTTTCGTTGCTTAGCTGGTGTGAAAGAAAAAACATATGCGTATTGAAAAATTAAGGGCAGACGATGTTTCGACACCTGCATTTTTTCGAACAGCAACGTTTACACGATAATTTATATCTTACTAAAGGCGTTAAGGTTTGACATAAACTAGATACTTTATTTCTAATAAATAAAAGAACTCTGAGGATTTTATTAAACAATGTAAAAACAACTATCAACTAGGCGGATATATCACTGCAAATGAGATGATAGATACCTTTAGATGCCGTTGTAAATGTAGGCATTGTATGGGTAACTAACCTGTTAAAGACGATAAAAATATTTGCACCCTTGTCAACGCAAGAACATTGTATACAGGTTAACTTATGCTGGAATGCGTCCTGTTGGCCCATATACATAATATAATACAGCAGCTAGCGTCGCCAAACGAATTGCAATACCAGTACTGACTTCGAAAAATGCAACGTAACAATGGACACATACGTCATACGTGCCATTAACAAAGAATCTTTTGGCAACTGTCGTGGGCGCGTTGTGCAAAAATCAAAAAAAATATTCCTGCAGAATTAACTAATACAAAATATTGATCGCCGTATAGCAGCAGATTTGCTTTTTCAAAGACCACTGTCATATGTACAGAAAAAAGAGAAAAACGTTTCTACTTATCATTGATATGTACAATACTGACGCCATCGATAAAAATTCAAGGGATAAAAGAAAATCCAAATCTATTACATTTAAAAAGGAGCCGTAAATGTGGTTGACAAAATGAAATGCGTATGTTCAGTATCTGGACTAAGTTATAAATTGCCACTGACTGTACTTTTCGATGCTAGATGTTTGTGGGTGAAGCAGTTAAGGAAGGTTGGGGTATGCGTAGATTAGGGTAATTGGAGACACATTAAATAACTCTTAGGTTAATTATAGAATTCAGGTTAGTAGTACTAGGTTTCATTTAGCTACTTAAGTACTAATTCAAATCTATGTTTCAGATTCCTAGTGCTTTCTCCAGCAATTTGGGGAATAAATGAAAAAATTGGCTAAATACGATTTCCAAACATTTTCTGTATTTGATATATTTGATTTTTATTATAGCTTTTGTTTTTCAAGCTAATATATGTTTGTTTTTACCAAAATGTGTAGTTTTTATTGCTTTATTAGTGTGCTATTTTTGCAGATTTCAGTTTCCAACTTAAGTTAGGAAAAAATACGTGTCTACCCTTACCCCAACTTGTAGTCAAGTTGGGGTAATTGTAGACACTATATCTAGTTATATTGTTTCAGGATTTGAATAGAAGACTGTATATACTAGTGTGTTAAAAATGCCTCGCACCTACAAACGCAAGAAAACTAGTTCAACTTATACAGCTGAGCAAGTTGCAGAAGCGTGTGAAGCCGTACAAACAAAAAAAAATGACTCATCGCTAGGCAGAGACACATTATAAAGTAAATCGGATAGTGATATATCAAAGACTATTAAGCCGAAAAGCTAGTATTATTAAAGTAGGTGGTAGAAGATCTCCAGCATTGCCTCAAGATATTGAAGAACAATTAGCGCAATGCATATTAGCTCGTGCCGAGTGGGGATACCCAGTGGATAGACAAAAGCTTTTAGATATATCGAAGGACTATATTACTGTTAATAACATAAAAATATCATTTACCACCAATAGACCGGGAGAAGATTGGTACCTTGGGTTCATGACAACAAGGCGCAATTTAAGTCTTAAAAGACCAGAGCAACTACAACAACGAAGAGTGGAGGCTGCCGACCCTTTTGTTGTTGAAGATTTTTATAAAAAACTTAAAACTGCGATCCAAAGGGAAGGGCTCGATAATTACTCAAAATGATTTTTAACTGTGACGAATCTGGATTTGCTACAGATCCGAGCAAAGTTACAGCTATTGGAGTTAAGGGCAAGAAGTCATTCTATCTACGAGTAGGTGGTACAGGACGAGAAAACATTTCAGTACATTGTTGTGTGTCAGCATCAGGTGAAGTGTTGTCACCCATAATAAATTTTAAAGCAAAAAGTGCCGTCCAAGCACGGTGGACAAATTTCGAAGAAGAGTACCCTGGGACAATATGTGCTACATCAGAGAATGGTTACATGGAAAAAGCAATTTTTTATTCATGGTTAACTGCATCCTTCATTCCCTATGCTGATTCAGTAAGAAGAAATGGAAATACGCAGACGAAAGCGGTCTTAATAATGGACGGGCATAAAAGTCACACTAGCATTAGAGTTGTGATTTTTGCTATTAGTTCAAATATAATTTTGTTAAAACTGCCAAGTCATTTAATACATAGAATGCAACCATTAGATCGATATGTTTTTGGACTGCTAAAAATTGGTTGGGAGAAAATACTAGTGGCTTTTGGTCGACGAGTCTGTTAACTAGCTTTAATACACTAAATAGGAAAATATTTGTTGAATTCCTGTCAAATGCTTGGAGAAACCACTTTCCTCCAAATAATATAATAGCAGGGATTCGAAAAACATGGTGTTTTCCTGTCAACTCAACTAAATTTCCAAAAAGTGAGTATGACCAAAATAAACTTACACAATACAAAGCTATTAAAGCTAATTCTACAGTCACTCTCAATATCAATGACAAGCAAATAGAACCTGAATCAATTGAAAATAATAGAACTGAACCAGAAGGTGATGGAATGAATAATAACCAATCAGGGAATAATGACAAACAGAACAGTAAACCAGAAAATGTTAAGAACCAAAATCATGCACCTGATACTGATAAAAGTGGAAATGAAGAAGGCGCAATTACATATATATATAGTCAACAGAACTAAATCAAACCTCAAAACCATCAACATCACACAGTACGAATAAGCATACAACGCCTGAAGGACGGTCTATCATGGATATTTTTCTCAATAAAATGAAAACAGAAATTTTGCCTCAAATACCTGCCAAAAGTGGTAAAAAAACAAATACGCCTCAAAAAGAAACAATACGAAAAAATACTGACAAGTAAGCAAGTCGAAAAAGATTAATTGAAGAAGAGGAACGTGAAAACACCAAAAAGTCAAAACCAGCAATTGCAAAAAGTGGGAAAAGTAAACAAAAAAAGCCAAACAAAGAAGAAAGGAACAATACAAAAGTGTCGATTGCCAAATCAAAAAAACAAACACATTCAGAAAAATCATCTGAATCTAACACAGACAACGATGAATTGTTTGATGAAATGGAAACCTACCATCGAGCGATGATTGCAGTATCCGTGGTAGTAATGATGAAGAAGAGGTAATTTCTAAGCGAAAACTTGAAGATGTTTATATAGCCCCAGATGCCTGCCATAACATCATCATTTTGTTTTCAAACTTACTTAAGGTCGGTTTGGCGCAGCTCTAACTTCTTTTCTATTCTGTGCTAATCTAAAAAGTTCTACATACCCTTCACAACCCAAATTTCTAATAATTTGATTAATATAGCTTGTTCTAGATCTTCTTATTCTCTTCTATCTTTTTCTTATCTACCTGAATCTACATACACATTAGCTACCCGAAGGTTGTCAAAGAACTCCAACATGTTTACATGATTCCCATTTATAAATAAATGAAATATTACCTGGTTATCCCCTCCAAAAAAGGAAAAATGTTAAATTATATGTTATGGTAAGGCTTAAGCAATGAATCGCTGCCAACTTGCCAGACCGCTAACTAATTGTTGGTTGTTATGTTTTGCGGACGTTTATTAAGTTATATGTTATGGTGAGGTTTAAGCAGCGAAACGCTGCTGCCATATCACTGAGCAAATTTCTTTCCCTGTTAATACATATGTTGCTGTAGATTATGTAACTAAATGGTTCATAGGACGAATAATTGAAAGTGGAGAAACAAGTCTGAAAATAAAGTTTTTGGAACGCCTTCCCGAAAACAAATATAAATGGCCAATACGTGATGACATAGATTCTTCTCTAAGACATTGTGCTTTGCACAAGCAATTCAGCTTGACGGAACAAATATATTTTCGATTTTTCCTTCTTCATCAGAATTGGAAAAATTTTGGATCGAATTTAAAAAATCTTTTAGTATTTAGTGGGCAGTTTTTTAAGTTAGAAACCTACCGAATGTTTTAAGTTTTATACTTATGCTTTTGCTGTACCTAGTTTTTAGAATTGTTTGTTAATTTCTGCATTTTCTAGCTTTGTTACTTAGTTAACATTTAGACTATCATGTTACTGAATAAAAGTCTTTACTCTAAGTAATAGTATTAATTAAATCCATTAGATATCCAGAAAAACCACTGATGCTATAATTTTTTGTGTATTTTTCTTTGTCTTCAATAACCCCACATGATGTAGTATTGACATAACTACAAAATTTTATAAAGTCTACATTTACCTCACAAACCGGGGTAAGTGTAGACATTTGCAAAGTTTTTTAAAAGTTGCATTGCTTTTTTTTCTTTTAAACTTGCAGTCTCAATAATCATACTCAGAAGAAGAATGCTTTCTGAGTAGCAGGCCTGCAAATATTTTTATTTGAGACCTAACGATAGTTTGTTTACAGAAAAAAAGTTTTTCCTTGGGGTAATTGTAGACAAATGTCTACAAATTCCCCCGCTTCCCCTATATAATATACAAAATCAGTAATGAAGATTTTTGAGATTTATTCATCTTCAAGTACAATTAACTTATACATGCATTGTGTAGCAGCCAACAGCAGAGGTCAAAAATACGAGCCCACAAGGATTCAACCTGCGTGTTTCCAATCAGCAACAGGCAAAGAATATTTTTACCTGTTAGTTTGTTCCAATTATTAAGTCATACACTTCATTGCACATTGTAATACTACATTTTAATATTGCTTTTACATTAGTTAACAGCATTTAAAAAATAAGAATACATTTTTATTCATCGTAACATTAGGTTACTTGCACATTAGAATAAAATTGCACACATTACGAGTACGAAATACAATATCGCGTTTAAATATTTTGCATATTTCGTACTAGATTCATTCATATAGCACACGCTTTGCAATTTTATTTTTTATTTGCATTTAATACAGTATTAGTACCTTATAAAATATGACAGAATTAGCAGTGTTAGTTTCAAAACGAGAAGCACTTAAAGCTCAATTTACGAGGTTTAGTAAGATTGTGGAATCCTTTGATATTGAGCGATCGAGGGTCATTGAATTACAAAAACCATTGCACAAAATAGGGCAGTCGTGTTTTCCAGTTTTTGATGATATTCAGACGCAAAGAGAACTTATAGATTCTGATCAAGAAAAAAAGCGTATCTTGTTTGAAAATAATTATTCAAAAAAGGTTTTACAAACGCAGGTATTAATTAACTTATATGTCGATTCTGCAGGAGCTGCCAACACAATTAGTAATCCGTCAGAATGATTTGCATTACCTCACAAAGTACAAGTAATATATAGCTTCCAACGATATGGTTACTGCACTTCTCATGTAGTCACAAAAATTGAATTGAATTATGTGATACCTTTGATTCAGTAATTAATAATAATGCTCACATAAGTTCTATCTAGCGTTTCCACTATCCTAAATCGGCCATCTCTGGGAAGGAAAGACTTATCATAGAATGTTTACTGATCTCACGCTCAAATTATATTATCGCGTGGGAGCTGCTCAATAGTAGATATTGCAACAAATGATTATTCATTCATAATCACATAAAGGTATATTCAACCTCCAATGGTTTAGTAATGTTCCGTAATCTCGTGGACAGTATTAATAAAAATTTACGATCCTTTGAAACACTTGGGAATCCAACCAGAGAATATTCATGGTATGGAACAAGTAGATGCAGTGACTGTTCGCAATTGGGATGTAGAGGCATATAAATCCACAATTTTCCTAACACTAGATTAGTTTCTGCTGCTTCAATCGACTTGCTTCTAGGTGTTGATTTGTTTTGGTCATTGCTTTGCCGGGCAGATTAGCTTCGTCAAAAGGTCTCAATTCTTCAAAAACTAAGCTCGGCTGCATCGTTTCAAGTCCTATTCACAATCTTTCATGTAACTCATACAGTTCTTATTGTAATTTCACTAGCGCATGGACGTTCAGGATCAACTTTCTCGTTTTTGGAAAGTCGAAAAAATAAATACTTCAAAAAAATACGATTACAAAGAAGAGGCATATTTCGAGAATTATTTTATTTCTACCTTAAAGAGGCATAGTAATGGAAGATTTATAGCCTCTATTCCATTCAGAGTCTGCAAATTTATAGAATTTCAAAAGAAACGCTAAAAAGAGGTTTTATAGTTTTGAGTGCAATTTTTAAGCAAATTCAGAATTGTGTAAAAGATACTTTAAATTTATAGATGACTATCGAGTTTTGAATCACGTGTCGCAAGTGACAGATTCTAGTCTAGACTCAGAATCGTATTTGACGATTCTTGTCCAATAAGCAGTAGAGTATCCTTTAATCAAATTCAGATTGCCGGTGCTACACCATACAGAACGATCTTCTACAGGTTCTTACGTCTCAGACACTTTTCTTATCTCGTATCCTCAGACATAGAGAAAATTTATAGGTGTATCTGGTTTATTCTAGAACAAAGATTCCTGCCACAAATCTTTGACGAAAAGATTCCGAAGATCGTTAGAAGTTTACTAATTAAATAAAATAGCATATGGTAATACGGGTGCTTCGCTTCTTGCAATATGGTGTATGCATCAATTATACAGGGACAACGTCATTTCCTTCACCTTTCCATGCAATCGCCAATTTATTTAACGTAAACGATTTTTTGCATTGTGCAGACTCATGAGAGGAGCTTACACAAACGTGTGTGAAAGCTTCAGATATTCTGCGCCAAGCACGTTTTAATTTATGCAAGTGGGTATCTAATAATGATTCAACCCTTGAGAACATTCAATCCACATTTAAAAAATTTATTCGCTTACTAATATATTGCTTAAAATTTCTTAAAATTCCAAAACGTTAAGTATCATTCGGTTCCCAACAACAAAAATTTTATTTAACAAACGCTACAAAACGAAGCATCAAGAGATCGATCTTAGCAAATGTTTCACAAATATATAATCCACTAGGTCTTTTAGCAGTTTGCATTATATTTGTAAAAATTTTGCTTCAGAAATTGTGGTCCGAAAATCGATTGGAATGAAGCAGTATTAATTGATCTTGATACTAAACAAGTTTTTTTATACGGGAAATTCTTTATTTAAATCATATTCAAATACCAAGACACGCCAGACGCATCAAAACCAGCATTCATTCGGACTGTTTGCACTGTTTCTGGGATGCATTTCACGATGCATATGTGGCATGCATTTACAGTAAGGGCACGAATGAACAAGGCAATTCACAAGTTCATTCAGTATGCGCAAAGCAAGGGTTTTTTTATTGAAGTTCTAACTATTCTAAGGCTTGAAGGAGCTTCAAGGAGCGCTAATTTTATCACGGCTAGCAAAGATGGTACATAAATTATATTATAACAAAAGATGGAGTCATTAGGATGGGTGGACGATTCAGACATTCACAGTTTGATTTCGATAAAAAGCATCCTATATTGCTTCCTAAAAATCATCAATTATTGCTACGAGATGAGCATAAAATGTTATATCATGCTGGTCCGCAGCAAATACTTGTAACAATTAGAAATGTCATTTGGTCAATTGGTGGAAAAAGTACTGCAAAACTAGTATTATGTGAATGCGGTACGTGTTTTCGTGTAAAGTCTGTCAGTCATGCTCCATTGATGGGTGATCCTTCTTCTGCAGGGATTACTTCCATTTTACGTAACAGGAGTTGATTATGAAGGTCCGTATAAATATACAGGATAAAAGAGGTGGTAGCAAAATGTTAAAAGAATATATTGCATTGTTTATACGTTTCAGTACTAAAGCTATCTATTTAGAACTTGCGACCGAGTTATCTACCGAGTGATTCATCGCAGCGCTACGTACATTTGTATCTAATAGAAGCCTACCCTCCAAATTTTTCAGATAACGGAACCAATTTCATGAGTGCAAATAATAAATTAAATAATCGACATCAGTTCTTGCAGGATTGCAACAATAAAATCATTAATGTCAATGTACTACAAGACATAACTTAAGATTGCATTACTGCCTTATTCACCTCACTTTGGAGGTCTTTGAGAATCAAGGGCGAAACCAGCTAACTGTCATTTAAAAAAAGTTTTGGGAAAGGCACAACTAAACTATCAAAACCTTTCAAAAATTTTAGTTCAGGTAGAAGGAATATTGAACTAGATGCCTTTATCGCGACTTTCCAGAAATCCAAACGACTTTTCACCTCTAACACCCGGATATTCTACTATCGGACGTCATATTAATTCAATCACCGATCCACACTTACAAGGCTAAACGAAAACCGCGTTTCAAAATATCAACGCATACAACAGTTGACAAAACATTTCTGCACACGGTGGTCTTTCAAATATATTTGCGAGTTAGAAACTCGTTAGAAGTGGATAACTAATCAAAATAGCTTACGAGTTGAAAGTTTAGTCTTAATCAAGAAAAAGGACTTACCTCCTTTATGCTGGGTTTTGAGCAGGGTCCAAATACTTCATGCTGGAACTGATGACAACGCAAGAGCAGAATAGGTGATAGCAGCAAAGGAAACAATTGAGCAAACTATCGCAAACTTCCTAGTGGGTGACATGTAAATTAGTTGTGTTTTTAATTTAAAATGACTTTTTACAAAATTAAATTTAATTTTCTCATTACATATTTTGTTTATATATTTGCATAAACTTTTTTGCAAAATTCATATTTATAATTTGTTTATTGTTCATTAATTATTTTTGAAAGTATATTATTTCAAGACGGGGTGTATGTTAAGATTTGTTCATCTTTATGTACAATTACCTTATACATGCACTGTGTTGTATATCTTTATTATTTAAAAATACTGGTTGTAAAACGGTATCGAGTAGTCATTTACAAGAAAAGTCAATGGTAATGTTAAATTTTTCAGATGCATAATTTTGTTTGATAAAATAGCTTTCTCGCTCAAAACACCAGCGCAAAGGTTGTGCAATTCCTTTTCATACAATAAACCTTAGTGTAACAAGAAAATGGGTTCTTTCATGAACAAGGATCACACCAAAAAGAGACGCGAATTCCTAAAAGTATTGGTACATTTCCTCATAAATCGAGCAGAAATTAGAAATTTATTTCTACCATTACGTGCTGCCATTCGAAAGATTGTTACAAATCGGTTCAAAAACGCCGAAAGCATTAATCAGAAATAGCGGTTAATATTTTTTATTTGTGTCCACCACGATAAAACCGCAGAACAAAGAAAGTTTGCCAGTGGCCAATTTCTCCAGATCCTATAACATGTGCATGCCCTAAATGCATGGAAATTTTGGAAAATTCAGACAAATAATAAAAAAATACCAGGAACAATGGTAATGTAATCTTCATTATCATTAGGTCTTCAGTTCTGGAACTGGTTAGATGCGTACCTCCATTATTTCTTATTCTCAGCTTACCTACATATTTCCCTGAAATTTCGACAGACTACATCTTTTACTATCTGCGTAAAATAGTCTGATCTAGGTCTACCTCTACCTCACTTTATTCCTATCTCCGCCTGTAATATATCTCCCACTATTACCAAAATGTTTTAGAACGTGTCCTGTTCTACTATTTCTCCCATAGTCTTTTTGTTTTCTACAGATATCTATTTTCCCCAACTATTTCTAGAACCTCATTATTATTAACATTGTCTGTTCATGCTATGGTCATCATACTTCTGAAGCACAACATTCCATATGGCTTCTACCTTTTTCCTGTCTGCTATAATTGTTTAGTAAGCACTTGAAGAGATTGTATTTTTTATTTATACTTGTTTAATCAATCAATTGTTTATAAAAAGATAAACGAAATTACAAAGTTTAATGTTAACCAGCATGCAGCTGATGCAATAGAGACTCAAATGTAGAAAAATGTACGCGATGAAATATGTACGAAATCATATAGGGATCAATTCCCAGTTAAAAAAAGTACTTTCCTTCAAAATATGATGGAATGCATTATGTGTTGACACTAAATTTTAGTCAAACTCTAGGCAATGCTGTGTTCTTAACTATTAGTATCAAACTTTTTTTTCTCACAATTGATAGCCTAAACTATATTAAGATTTTCATTAGAACTATAATGTTTGCACATCATTATCATTAGGTCTTCAGTCCTGGAACTGGTTAAACGGGTACCCTCATTCTTTCCTATTCTAAACTAACCTACACATTTTCCTGAAATTTGCACAGTCTGCATCTATCACTATCTTATCTACGTCTATATCTACCGCCTTTTACCTATCTCTGCTTGTAATATATCTCATACTATTCCCCAAAAATGCCTTAGAACGTTTTCTGTCCTTATATTTCTCCTATTTATTTTCCAAAGATAACTTTATTCCTCTACTATTTCAATAACCTATTTGTAATTAATTTTGTTTGTCCATGCTATCATCCTCATACATCTAAAGCACAACATTCCAAAAGGCTTCTATCTTTCTCTGTCTGCTTTTCCTACTGCCCGTATTTCATAGGTATACTGCGCTGTGTTCCACACATATGCTTTCAACAATTTTCTTCTTGTTTCTATGTCTGTTGTTTTTCATCATAGGCGCTGTTCTTTCTTGTTAGATGCAATTCGGTCCCCTTCTATTGTTTTACAACTATATACCCTATTTCTCCTACATTCAGTGGTTGTGACGGGGGGTAAGCAGCCTGTGGCTGCCAAATTGCCCCAGCACTTGAACATTTGCCGATTTAATATATTTTCCAATATATCTTTTCGCACAGTCAATACTGGTTGCAGATATTTCACAACCAGTATCTGTAGTCGTTTATAATAATCATCAGATTTATCTGCGCTTATTTTTCGTCATTAGGTTTTCCGTCTCAAGACTGGTTGAACACGTACCTCCACTTATTTATATTCTGAGCTAGTCTACACTATTTCCTGAAATTCGCACACAGCCTATATACGGTTCGGTTTCCCTTCTATTGTTTTCTAATTATATACCATATTTCACAGAGATTCAGTGGTATATGAAGGGGTTAAGCAGCCTGTGGGTGTCCCACAACACTTATAGATTTGCCGAATTAATAATTTTCCAGTAAATCCTTTCACACAATTAACATTATTTGAGAATATTGCACAACCAATACATGTAGCTGCTTATAATAGTCATCATGTTTAAGTACAGTTATTTTATTTCGTCATTAGTTTATTCATCTTGGGACTGGTTGAATGCGTACCTCCATTGATTTCTAGTCTGAGCTAGACTACACATTTCCCTGAAATTCCTACAGCCTACATCATTCACTATCTGTGTGCAATAGTCTAACCTAGGTCTACCTCTACTTCCCTTTTTTCCTATCTCTGCTTCTAATATATTCCACACTATTCCCTCATGCCGTAGTATGTAGCCTGTCATCCTATCTCTCCTATTTTTTACCGTTTTCCAAATTCTTCTTTCTTCCCCTACCTTTTTTAGTACCTCTTTGTTCTTAACTTTGTCTGTCCATTATATCTTCATCATACGTCTGTAGCACCATATTTCAAAGGCTTCTGCCTTTTTCCTGTTCGCTTCTCCTACTGTCCAAGATTCGCAGCCGTACAGTGCTATGCTCCACACATATGTTTTAAGCAATCTTTTCCTTGTTTCTGTTTGTTGTCTTTGAACACAGTAGTTACTTTTTCTTGTTAAATGTGGCACGACCTTGCGCTTATTTTTGTTTTATATCTTCTGCGCTTTTCCCATCTTGCGTTATTTGGCTTCCTAGGTAGCAGAAATCCTTAACCTCTTGTAAGTTCGTGTTACCTATTTGTATTCTTGTTTTTGATTTATTTTTCCCCTCCTTTGCATATTAGTACTATAGTTTTATTTTTGTTAATTTTCATACCGTATCTCTCTGTTAAAACCGTTTCCATTTCATTAAGAGCAGCTTCTCACTCTTCTTTGCCGGATACTATTGCCACTAGATCATCTGCAAGTCTAGGCATACCAATTTTTCGTCCCTGCATAGTAATTCCAAATATCTTCCTGCATTTGACAGTATCCATTGCCTTTTCAACGCAGAAGTTAAAAATTAATGGGGATAGGGCACATCCCTGTTTGATCCTTTTTCTAATGTTTACTTCTCTACTTTCCTGTTTTAATTCTATTACCGCTGTTTGCTCTTTGTATAAGCTATGTACTATTCGTCTATTCCTATAACTCATTCCAATCTTTTTGAGTATTTCGAACATTTTTTTCCATTTTGCATTGTCGAATGCTTTTTCCAGATATACACACCCCTTTTCTTTTGTTTTCTCCATTATCACTCTCAAAGCTAAAATAGCCTCCCGTGTTCCCCTTTTTCGCCCAAACCCAAATTAATCTTCTTCTAGTATTTCTTCAGCTCGTTTTTCCATTCGTCTTTGTGCAATTCTAGTTAATATGTTTAATACGTGTGCTTCAAACTTATTGTTCGAAAATTTTCACATCTGTCCGTGCCTTTCTTTTTTGGTATAGTTACTATGATATTATGTTTGAAATCTTTGGGTATCTCGCCTGTCTCATACATATAGCTTACAAGTTGGAAGAGACGTTCTGTTACTGCTTGTCCAGCGGCTTTTAGAGTTTCTGCTTCCACCTTATCTGTACCCGGCGCCTTACCATTTTTCAGACTCTTTAATGCTAATCCAAACTCATCTCTAAGTATAGGATATCCCAGGTCATCATTTTCAATGTCTGATTCCCGTTCTAATGCTGTTAGTTCGTCTCCTGCATATGAATTCCCTATATATTCTTGCCCTCTATTCAATTTCTCTACATTTTCTATAATGACGTTTCCTCCCGCGTCCTTTTTATTTTTGCTATACGGTTTTATATCCCTAAAATTGATTCTAATTAGTTTGTATGTTTCATCTGTCTTTCCTATTTCCATCTTAGTTTGTACCTTATTGCACCTTTCATCAATCCATTGTTCTTTAGCTTTCCTGCATTTGCGAATAATTTCCCATTTTATGGCTGTGTATCTCTGTTTTCCTGTTTCGTCTGAATTATTTTAGTATTTTCGCCTTTCTTCTATTAAATTTAGAATTTCCTTTGTTATCCATGGTTTCTTATTTTCTTTTTGTGTATACCTCAGAATATCTTTGGCCGCCATGTCTAAGCTGAATTTAAAGTTATTCTATTCTGTTTCTACTTCGTTAGTATCACAAATTTTCCTGATATCTTTTAGCAATTCATTTGACTTTTTTTCGAATCTTTCTTGAATATCTTTATCTTTTAGTTTCTCAAAGTCAAAGTGCCTTTTTCCGTTTCTTTTTATTCAAATTTTTAGATTTAAGTGCGGTCTTCATAATTACAATGTTGTGGTCCGTGTCTATATCTGCTTCTGGATAGCTTCTACAGTCTTTTACTTGATTTATAAACCGTTGTCTAACAAGAATGTAATCTATTTGATATCTTCCTATATCTCCTGGCATCTTCCACATATATCGTCTTCTAGTATGATGTTGAAATAATGCGTTTGTAATGATTAAATCGTTCTTGTCGCAAAATTCTGCCAGCCTATTTCCCCTGTCGTTTCTCGTGCCTAAACCAAATAAACCACTACCGCTCCTTCCCTACCATCACCTACCACTGCATTAAAATCCCCCGTAAATATTAAGTTTTCATGTCCTTTTACGTATCTTCGTATGTCTTCGATATTTTTGTAGATTGCTTCTATCTTTTCGTCACTGTAGCTAGAGGTGGGCATCATACTTGTATTATTACTGTGTTTACCGGTTTAAATTCTAATCTAACCATGAGTGCTCTTTCGTTCTTTTGTTAGTAATTTTCTACAAAGTGTCCTATATTTTTTCGCATAACTATCCCCACACCAAAATTTCCTTGCCCTGCTCCTGTATGAATTACCCTGAAGTCTCCACTTCAAAAATCCCCCGAATCAGACCACCGAACTTAACTGATCTCTACTATGTCTAGTGCTAACCTATTCATTTCAATTTTCAGGTTCTCTAATTTACCTACTTGCTTCATACTTCTAACATTCCACGCTCCGACTCGCAAAATGTTCCGGACTCTTATTCTAAACTTTCCGATCGCATCCTCCGAAATAGTCCCCTCCCGGAGATCCGAATGGGGGACTATTTTAATTCCGGAATCTTTTACCTCAGAGAAGGTCATCATGTTTATTACAATTTACGTACGCTGTGTACTTGGGAGGTAATGTGGTGGTTTCCCGTTGCCCTAGTGTGTCTTAGACTGCCATACTGACCCCTATGGTCTCTGACAATCTAAGTACCGAAATGGCCGCTGTCCTCTTTAGGGAACCTGTCGTAGTCTGGTTCCTCACTAACGACCCTACTACTTTGGTTGGACCTGTAGTTTGGCTCTTTAGGTCATTAGAACACGCAAGCCATTTCACCTCTTCTATTAATCTAGAACTTCGGCAAGGTGCAGGTCTATTCGAAAGAGAATGTTTGCACACTGTATATAAAATGAAGCATTCTTTTTCCTTTTACTATTCCACTATGTATGGTTTTATGTTGTAGGTGGTATTTTTTTATTCTCGATGGATACTGCACTATCACAGCAACAAAATACCTATACCCATAATTTTTTTAAAGTTTGGGTGAATATGTTGTGCAAACTTACTTTTATGATTATAATAAAAACCCTTTCGTAAAAGTAATACACCAGGATTAGTAATAGAGATGAGGTTAAACTTGATTAACCTCTAAAAAAAGTAAGTACATTCATCAAAAAGATTTTTGGTGGAAATCGACAACTACTTTAAATATATGGTAGGATAATTTTTAATAAACCAATATAGCTACATATTGCGATAGATATGGAGAGTATTGATCTTAGCCGAATTTAATACGCGGATTAAGCTGATATTATGAGAATAAAAAATCCAGCGGGTATGGAAAACAAATCAAATACTGTTGTTTAGACTGTAATTTGCAAATTAGTTACCTAATTTCCATTACTTTCAACCGTGGATTTTAATTTCTTTGAATACAAAAACTAATAAAAAATGGAATTAACTACAGCGCATTTTCGAATAATGATTTATTGTTATTTCAAAAAAGTTTACGGACCATTAAAGCGCAGAAAATGTTAAAATTTAGTTTTAATAGAAAATTATCTGCATTGGCTACAATTTACTGATGGTACAAAGAAATTCAATTCGACACCAGAGTAAGCAGGACGAACTCGTACGTCCGTCACCTAAGAAAAAAAACCGTTGTTAAAAAATACCTGAGGAGGACATGAGAGTCACGTACACAATATTAGAGTATCAATTGAATATGTGCCTTCAGCTGTTAAGATAATCATACACAATGACCTACATTTAAAAAAAGTTGTCAGTATGCAAAGAGCGTGTGATTTTGCCATAAAACTTTAACCTTCTTTAATAATGTCACACACCAAATTTTTCTGTAATTTCTGTAAATGGCAAGACATACATTCCCCTTTTAAAGGCTCTTGTTCGTTAAGAGATGCGCGTATGAGTCCACAACGGAGAAGAAACGCCTACAGTAACGAAAAAGTAGCGATCTATAAAAAAAGCTTTGGTATCGAGGCGTAAAATAGACTAAATTTTAACAAAACTTCAAAAAGTCTACCCTAGGGGCCAACACATTCAGCACCACGGGACGTCCTTATACACATAGATGTTTGACGTTTACAAGAAGGTGCACTTAAGATATTACAAAGGTTATAAAAGTAATGTTCTGGTGGTTAATTTCAATAATTCCAACGGCTTCTAATTTGTATTTAGAATTCTCTAGAACAATTGAATTAAGTATATAAGTTGAATGTTCGCGGGTATTAAATTAATACCATTCTACGTTTTAATCAAAGTACAAGTTATATAGTCGTGATATGAATTAAATTAAATGTTAAGATAAATATATCAATGTGATATAAGTTATTGGGTGTTAGCGATTAACATAAATTAGGAATCAATAATAAATAAGCTAATAGTGTTTCGATTGTTAATGATAAGGGCATCGAGTATTAATTAACAAGATTAGTAATGTCGCTTTAAAAAAGTTGGAACTGGTAGTGATTAGCTAGGCGTAAATTGTCCTGAGTACATTAGAATTTCAATGTGTCTAGGAGTAAAAAGATTGCGAATCAGTTGATAATAAGGAACTTTTAGTGCAAAAGATTTTCGTTACATTATCGATATGACGTTCTTTTAAGATACCAGTTAGGCGGGTATGATTAAATTAGGTAAACAAAAAAAATAGTAACGGTTAATTGCTACACCGAGAAATACTGTGTTTTATGTTCATTGTGGTTCTAAAAAAAAGTTTAAGTTGCATAACATCGCATCTTCGTATACTTCTGCCCTGATAATTCGATATTTGGCTAAAAAAATATAAATGTAACAGAATATTCATCCTATCACCTGTTTTGAAAATGTGTATCTTTTGGCCGTTGTACGAGGTTAAAAAGCAACCACGAGGTATAACATTTTTGTCTAGATTAATACAGTCATTCATCAATATTTTGCAAGTACTCGAAAAAGAACATTAGTTAGCGAATTTGGGAAGTACAAAGGATGAATGACAAAAGTTGCTGAAGAGAATTACTTTAAAGAAATTTAAAATAAAATTGCAAGTGTATTAACCGCTTTATTTGTTCTCAATAAACTCCATCTGATTCTCGTACATACAAAAGTTATGTAAATATGATGTGAGTATAGAAAACATATACCTATTAATAAAATATTAGAATATGATATTAAAATATGAACGAATGAATAGAATTACATTTGTAGACTTTCACATAACCACTCCTACGCACGATATCTAAATTAAACCCCAACAGCGACAGTATGTTGCAAATCTTGACCGAAGTTTTAAATTTCTCACCAATACATTAAAATAAAATCCAATCAGCTAATTAGCTTTACGAACGGGAGTAGGTGCTATTGAGCATCCACTTTTCATCTGATTATAGCGTAGCAGTATAAGAGCTTGCTTTCGACTTAAACCCGTATGTAGAGATTTTAGAGGATATTGATTTAAAGGTAATTAATTCAATTAATGCATTTGCGTTGATACAGTCGTATGCTATAACACATTTAAATAAGCATTATGTGAAATACCTTTTAGCACTAGATACCATCATATCTTCAATCTATAAAGGCGTGAGCAGAATACTTAATTATAAAATTATTAGTGTACTAAGAGAGAAGAGATTTACGCGTAATCATTTTCTTCAAGCAACCATGTCTATAGATAACATTAATATTTCCATTAGTGCATGGTTTAATTCCTATTTGTTTCGGAAAATTGTGTTTTTAAATTCATTAAAACCATATTACCCTTCGATCTGTAAGTGGAAAATAAATTTAGATGCCCTCTCGGAACCGTATTTTTAAACAAAAAATGCAAACGATATGTAAAACAAAGAATCATTCATTCGACAATCCAGACAACAAACCTAGTTGTTATAAAAACGCCCCGAGACAAATTGAATATGTAATACGTACAATTGGATTAAATACAGAATCAAAAGTTCCAACCTTATAATTTTTAAAAATGATACAGTTCTCGTGAAATTTTATGTAAATTTGTGGTTACTATTTAGAAATATTTGTGCTTTTATTCAATTTGAAATCCAGTATCAAGTTTTACTAGAGTAATTTAAATAATTTAAAGGAAGCAATTCTATTGGCGGTTAAAAGGATAATATTGAAACCAGCGCAAAGATTTGGTTATAGATAAATAACTATACAGAATTAAATTCCGCCATGTTAGTCTTGCACGGATTTATGATCATAAATATATAAATTTAAATATATAAACTTTGAAGAATGTGCTCATAGAGAGATCGCGTTTTAAGTGATCTAGCCTGCTGGTATTTAGTAAAAGAAGTGGAATAAATTATTCGGTTTCTTTTTGCAAACATTTGCTACATACCAGAAAATCAAAATCAAATTGGCTTTTTAATGTAAAGCGGATATATGTTGTATTTGCCAGGAGTGGCTACTTTAACGTATAGTAAATTGTGCAAATATGATTCAGCACAAAGGAGTTCGGAAGATTAAGACTTTGGAAGTATACTTAATAGTATATTATGCCGCTTCAGTTTAAGTAGATGGATCGTAGATCTCCTACCCCTTTAACATTGTTATGCGAATTGCAAGCAAGATATTTTTGAAACTAACACAACACACCGGACAACTCCATTCATAGAGAATGCAACCCCATTGGCAAATTACTAATATATCTATACCTTATTTTTGGCTGAATAAATTGCTTGCTAATGACACGGCAGAAATACACTTACACTCTATAGGAAAGTGCTTGCTACGTGATTTCAAACTATTTCTTATTCTAAAAATAATAACAAAAGTTAACGATGTTCAATAAAAGTTCAAGATAATCTTGACAATTGTAAAATAAACGAAAATTCCTTGTACCTCCAATTATAATCAACGGTTAATGTTACCAAACCTTCATTATAATCCTCAAAACTGAGTTTATATATTGAGTGTACAAAGTCCAATAATTAGTCGACTGTGTGTATTTGGTATCGACCAGGATTGCGATTTTGCTTGTTCATATACCTTTAGCACCATCATTGATCCATAAGTTTGCACCATTTTTAGTTCTGTTGAGTTCGTATATGTATGACGACTTAGTAGACCTGTGGGTCTGTAGAGTCTTGAATCCAAAATGTTAGATAAATGGTTAATTCTGAAAGCTGGCACCAAGTGGTACACGCATGCATTGTTTTTCGCTCAGTTAAACTCTATACCTTGTGTTTGAATGTTAATAAGCTTTTTTATTTGGAAGAAAAAAATCTTATGTTTATTTTCACATTAGTTTATTATAATTAGCTTTGAAGATATAGATGAACATAAAGAAAATATTTAAGAAGAAATTATGCCTTGAGTAAGCTGATTCTGCTAGAAGTATTGTGTGCGTGCAGACCTGTATGTGAATGTATGGTTGAGTGTATTGTTGGGTAGTAGTGTGAATGTATGTGCATGGGCGTGTGTGAGTGCATTGCTGAGTGCGCGCATGTGCGTGTTCGTATATGTGTGTGTGATTAAAACTGCGAGTATGTTCGATGTATGTTGTGCTAGCATGAATGCATCCGTATGTGCAAAAGCACTTGCATGCTTTCATACATCCGCCCATGCTAAGTGAACGCACGTAGCTTGTATTATGTTTGCGCGCGTTTATATATGTGTGCGTAAGGGATAAGTAAAGATTTATAGAGGAAATTTATTGGAACAAAGGTTTTGATAAAAAATTTATTTTTTAATTCAGGTAGTTTGCTTACTAGTCCGCCGTCGTACGTTTAAAGGCTGATTTTCCCCCATCAAAGTCGACACATTTTGTTTAATGCCGCTTACCTCTCTCTCAACCCTTCCTATTTGATCTCTACATGAATCTGTTACCTCGGTCATTTTTACTTTTATTTCTTCTTCACAGAAGATTCTTACATCAGTCTTTAATTTTCCCATTTCATGACTCAAAGCTCTTATATCTGTTTTATTCTTATCCACTTTTGTTTCTACTTCCCCCATTTTAATGGTCAAACTGTTCTTAAATTCATTGAACTCTTGAGTAGATCTGTCAATCTTTTTACTTAAAGTTTCTGTCATTTCTAAATGTCGTTTCGAGTCTTGACTCAGTTGTTCGAATCTTTGATTCGCATCATCCCTTACTCCACTCAATATTACGTTCATTTTCTCAAATTTCTTATTGGACTCCTCGCTCATCCTCTCTAACATCCTCAAAATTAATTCATTACCTTGTTCACCTGATTCCGTCCTCGACTGATCTTTACTATCTCCTGCTTCCTTCATTTCTTGTGTTGTTTTCTCAAATAAAGCACTGTCACTACTTCCTATTTCAAATCCTTGACTCCTTAACCACTCTTTTTTCACGTTTCAATCACACCTACACACACTCAAAATATTTACAAAATTTTACACTCACTCAACTCTTTCTCAGCTCGCCAGTTTCCAGAATAAAATTTTAATTTTATTTGGAAAATCGTGCCCCTCACGTTCGGGTCGCTATAAAATTGCAGTGGTTCTCTGTATAAATTATGCCCCACGAATTGGGTGCCATAAAATTCTGCAAATTTCACCTGTGAAGAAGCCCTAATTCGTGCCCTTTATTTTGGGTTGATCAAAAATTGCTACGTACTAACCTATGAAATAGTTTTACTAACTTAGGAAGTTGTGCCTCTATTTACGTCGCTATAGTCTAGCTGAAAATGCTTTCTAAGTTGATAATACCACGGTTAGCTCTGCTCACTGCGCCCCCTAAATACTCACCACAACTGCTCACTCTTTCAACCACCTTTAGAATAAAAATATTTCCGCACAAAAACATACAGCCGTTTTATTCTACCGTCACAAATAATAGATTCTCAAAAATGTCAATATGTACAAGTAATATTCAAGTTAAAACAGTTCGTTTCTGCTTAATTGCAAACATCAGTCTATAATCCCCATGACTTTATGCTCCTCTACATATCATATTTTTATTTAAAAGTAGTTCCCTTAATTTACTTCCCCGGTCTATGTTGAACTCAGTATATACCTTGTTATTTCCTGTGCATAAAATTTAGCATTGTCAAATTATACCAAAAACCCGTTTACTTCCTACATCGATAACATATTATTCAAGTATTTACCCTCTCAGATTAATAATAGAAAATTGTCCTTTACACATGTCCATATAATTAAATTTTAGTTCATACAAATTTTCACCACCAAAAAAAAACCAAATCACTCATAAATTAAAATAACTTAGCACCAGCACAACAATTTCTATAAAAAAAATCGTTACCTGGAGTGTGTTCTTCCAGATTACCTCCTCCAGATATGGCCTTCCACAAGACTGCTCGTACCTGGATTACTCCATCCTGCTGCTTTCTAAGTTGGACAGCAATTCCATCTCATTAACCATCTGAAGACGCCTTCTGCCAGACTGCACGTACAACAACCAAATCACACCTCTTCGCCCAGTTTATGTGCCACCAGCACCCTCGTTCTAAATATAAATACTTTTTCTACTTACGTAGCATCTTGCTTTAATTACTATAATTATTTATGCTAGTTTAGCCCGTTTAATTTATTTTGCACCCACTTGTGCATTAACAAAACACTAGTATAATTTTCCGACGAACTGCACTGATACGCGGTATCAAAGCTAGAATGTAATTCTGAATAATTCAAAGTATAATCGAAAAATAAGAGTGCGAATCTAACTCCAGCACTCGCGATGCCCGTATTTTTATTACATATTCTATAAACTGAAATCAACCGCCACCACAATTCCACAAATTCCATCCGTACAAAGCATGCAACGAACTTTCAAAACCGAAAATTCATCCACTCCAATATTGTTTTACCCCGAAAAACTGTGTAAGACTTCAACCGTTTTAAGCCTTCCTCGAAACCTGTCGTCTGCTATTCCCCCAAACAAATCCAATTACGCACCTGATGTGCGCGTCTATACTCCTATCGTAGTCACACTTTCATAATAACCTTTCCTATCTCTGTTTTAATTTCCTACCTAAATTGTCGACGTTATTTCCACTCCTTTGATATCTTTGTCTGCCACATGTTTTCTGTCCTATTTTATTGTCCCACTATTACTATGTTGTTAGCTGTCAATTCTCCCTTCATATACGCGCGTCTTGAAAAATTGATACTGCTTACAAACATGTTGCACCTTTGTTCTGCTTATCGGTATTTAAAATATACTAGTTTAACACGCGCTTGAAAGATGTTTGTCATTTAAGCCACCTGTTATGTTTCATCTTACTCTGTTACATAGTAAAGCTCCTCTGTCATCTGTTATTATTAATCTTGTGTCATGTCCGTTACCACAATACTCCAAATTGTTTTCTAAACGTCTTCTAGCTTTAACAAAAATTATTTATCTTCCCCAAGCTTGTGTTTTTTGAAATCCTTGAACGTTTTAATTTGTTTCGCCATATTAAACATTGTAGCTTTCTACGTATGCTTTAATTTATGATATTAAATAAATGTACGTTGCTTAAATTAACGTATACAAATTAAACCTACATTAATAACATGTAATTTTATTCCAATCTAGCTATACTAGAGCTTAATAAAATAAATTATTGATTTTTTCATGCCGGGTCCCCAAAATGAATAAATGCTTGTTTATTTACACATGTTAACGCTTTCCTGTACACAGTATAATATATATATATATATATATATATATATATATACTAATGTGATAAAGAGGTCATATGGAGTCATTGAGTATCATATTCTATACATAAAACAACTCAAGAAAAACCAAAAAGAAAATTAAAATTTTCTATTACTTAATTTCCGTGAAGAGGCACCCTGTATAATATTCCGTAGTACGATAGGCTTGGTATAATAGTGTTTTCTAGTACGTAAGTGATACCTGCAAAAATACAAATAATTCCTTGTTATGAAATACCATTTGAAATACGTTTTAAATGCATATTATGTGGGTTGAAAGAACCCGTAATTTAAAAGCTAGTTCCAATATGTAAATATTCGTCCTCCTAAAGAAATACTAAATTCCAATTTTAAAATACGTTCTAATATAAACGTTCTAAATCAGTACGTTCTTAACTGAAAAGCAGCAATAAATACCATTTAATAACGCAGAAAAGTCATTTTATAACTTCATTTTTGCAAGTAGCATGAACACTGCATTTTACTCTTCTAAATTGTTCATCTTTATAACATGAGTGAAGACATTACAATTAGCGAGACGCGATAAGGTTTTCAACGACCTAAGAAAGTAGCTAACATAACCCGCGATAACTAGTTTACAGATAAACATTTGCATTCATTCAGTAATATACCAATTAAGAAACTTCAGTGAGATGTTTACAACCTTACATATAATTTTCCAATGCTCCACCCGAAGGTACTACACTGGCCAGAAAGCGAGTTTTTTTTACCTGGAAAATTTGGAATTTTGCCGAATCCTTGCTGTTCCAAGCAAGGTAGGGATCTTTAACGTGCGTGACAACACTCACACACGGGGCCTCCATTTTACCTCTCATCCAAACGAGGGTATATTTTTGTGAAATATGCTCGCATAACAGTTTTCAAGCGGACCGTGTCGGGATTCAAACCCCAGATTTTTACAACCTCATAAATTAGCTATTTAGATAAGATAAAAATGCATAACGAACATAAATTAGATAAGATAAGCGCGATCGCAACCAACTACCGTTGGGCACTTCTGGTTACCATACCGATTAACGAACTCATAAATTAAAACTGAGAGGTACATAATCATTGGAAAAGTTAATTGTATAAAGTGGCATTATTTAGGTGTAAGAAAGTTATCACAGTTTCTCTAAAGTTAATAATAATGAAAATGTAACTATAAGAGATAAAATAGAAATTGTACGTCTTGTCGGTGATAATATACGTTCTGTAAGAGAAGCTGCGATAGAATTCAATAATAGGCAAACTGGCAGACCAGTAAGTCAGAGTACTGTACGGTACATTAACAAAGTGTTTAATGAGACAGGTTATGTTTCAAGAAATTTGCTTAGAACCAGGTATAATGGACGTCTTGGAGTGTTAAAAAATAATCACCAAATTTTGGAATACTTTAACAACAACCCCCGGACTGGTCTTAGAACGGCAAGTTTAGACCTTGATATCCCTAGAGAAAATATAAGAAGATGCTTGTAAATAAACAAAATGAAGCCTTTTAAGCTCAAATTTTTGCATATATTGGAACTCTGAGATGAGGAAAGACGATTAGAGTTTTGCTATTGGCTTCAGACGGAATATCCGCGTAATCCTAATTTTCTGAATAAGATTGTATTTAGCGATGAAGCGACATTTATACAAATAGAGTTGTTTCAAAAGTCAACCTGTCGGTACTGGTCAAGTGAGAATCTGGAATTCGTCATAAATGCAAAAAGGCAATATTTGCAAAAAGTTAGCGGTTGATACGGAATACTAAATGCCAGATTAACTGGTTCTTTCTTTTTTGAGGGTAATTTAAATACCAATGGATTTTTATATTTTCCTGAAAACGAATATTGGAATGCATTAGATGACTTACCATTACAGAATCGTCTTAATTTAAAATTTCAGTTAGATGGTAGTCCTATTCATAACGCTGTTTTGGTAAGAAATTGTTAAATGAACATTTTAAAAACCATTGGGTAGGGAGAAGCAGTCCCTTGATTGACTGGTCGGCGAGATTCCCGACTTGACACCACTCGATTTTTTTGGGGTTTCTTTAAACAAAAAATATACAAATCAAGGTCACAGCTACGCGGTAAGATAATACAAGCCTGCGCAGGAATTACTGCAGATCAAATACGAAAGGTATCATTGAACGTGCGTACAATAATTGAAAAGTTCATTGAAATAATAAACGCTAGATTGGTAGAAACGACTACAATATTGTAGGTTTTGTAACGTTCCCTGATTTTTCTGTTTAAATTTTGTTTAAAGTTTATACTAGGTATGTAATTTGTCAAGACCAAGCATAAGAAGGCTTTCAAAATAAATCGATGAAAATGATAAAGTATTGTGCATGATTGATTTAGCTATAAAAACGTTATTACTATTATTTCTATCGCAGTTTCTCCTACAGAAAACAAATTATCATCGACAAGACGTACAATTTCTATTTTATCTCTTGTATTAGATATTCTTTATGCTAAATTTTCCATTAACTCTAGAGAAACAGTAATAACGGTCTTACATCTAAATAATGTCACTTCTGACAATTAACTGTGTCGATATTTATGCACGGATAACTTGATTTTCATAATAGAGTGGTGAAAATGAGGATTGTGCGTATTTGATTAAGCTACAAAAACGTCATTGCTCAACAAATTTTGATAAAATTTGGTACAGGACCGTTTTGAGGGGTGCCAAATTAGGTGGCGTTCACAGATTAAAAAAAACTGCTAATACAAAATCTTTCAATGTAGCTTTTAAACACCGACGTAGTAGGGTTTGGATTTTGAAGAAATGTTACGCTTATGGCTTAGAAAATACAGTCCATTAAGTGCTATATCTTAAAAAGAAATTTGTTAAAATCGCAGGATAATAAAAATTTTACAGGGAGAGTCAAATACAAGTGGGTCACACTGTATTAAAGCTATTTCATTTGTAACGTCACCAGCATCCACAGTAAGTAATGTTACGTGCCAAATTGGCGCTAAACACTCCTTGGCTTAATTTTGATGTGCGGAAGTTTTCGCGCCTTAAAATTCAAAAGACTTGGCGTGTATTTCCGTCACGTCAGAGTGCGTTTGCGCCAGATCGCGCGACGCGAGTAGCGGAGAAAAAGTGGGAGAAGTTTTTCCGTGAGACTCTGTAACGTGGCTGTTTTGTCTGGGACTTCAAGAAATGTGGTCGTGTTAGGTATCGTATCTTGCCTTTATCGTTATTTATGTAGATTTCCTTGCCTTGCTTATCTGTTAGTCGCCCCTTATACCTGTTTCCTTATTCGTCCCTACATAGGTAGATGATAAATTTGTATGCAGCCTAGGGTAAACCGGAGTCCACGACCCTGGACGAACGAGTCCATTACCGCGGTAGCTGGTCGGAGCCATCCTGGTTGGAGTCATCTTGAAGTTCGCTTGGCGTAATTCGTGGAAATCTGGACCTGTTTATGTGAGTACCTTATTGTCATAATTGTTTGTGAATTTAACATATATTTTCCGTCAATTGCGCATTTAATTTGTATATTGGTGACGTCATTGACAGATGGGTGCGCCAAAATCTGTATAAAGATTAGCGCTACCAACTGCCGTTGTGTCTAGTAAACCGCGCTTGCGGAATTGTAATTATGAACTTTTAAATTGTAAGAGTAAAAAGAAGTACTGATATCAAGCGCAAGGGATAAGTGTATCAAATTTGGAATCGCTTTTGAATCTATAAGTAAACCCACTGAGGTCGTCGAGTCTAAACCCACAGGCAAATGTCAAAGTTAAAACCGAAGACAAACAAAAGTACGTCAACCCATCAACCGCTCAATCTGTGCATGTTGGTAACCTATGTCTTCAGTCAAAGATAAAGGATGATGTAATTTTTACCATATGCCGTCTGACCGCTTGAGAAGCAGCATAATTGTTTAAGTTCGTATTTAAAATAAAAAATTTTAAAAAATCAGGAATGTGCAGCTCTTAGAGTTTTAAAAAATCTGATCTTTTTTTATATAAAATTAGGAAACCAAATACTAATTGAATATTTTTAATTCCGAGCAATTCACTGGTAACTTTTGACTATCTTCCTTCTATAGACTATCCTATAAATTTTAACTGAATGTTCTTAACCGTTAAGGAATATTAGAAGAATAGCAGCAAGCAATATTGTAGTTTGCGACGCATAAACTTATAATCTACGTTGTAAAATCATACAAGTAGATAAGGTTTGATTGCTTCAGTTGTATATACTAGTTCAAAATTTATCCACGTTAAGCAAATGTAGAATCCTGAAAAGTAGAAACTTTGAAGTTTCAAAACTATTTGTATTCTTCTTCTTGAAAAATATAATAACGCGATCGTCAATAGATTGTCGATGGACGCATGGCACAATTAGTAAGTCCACGGAATTAAAGCCTGGGCTGTACTGAACGATGCTAGTTCGGTTTCTACCTTCCGCATTAAAAAGTAGCTCTCAGTGCTTTGGTGTTAGTGATGTTTCATGCTGGACGGAGACATATGAACTAGCAGTTGGTATCCTCGTAGAACTGCTAATAAGAAATATAATAAATTTTCTGTTCTCAATTTTATTAGCATGATTATAATTAATTTGACCATCTTCTTCAAATATGCAACGTACTTTGATCAACGTAACTGGTCTGACAATTAAACAAAAGTAGTTATAACTGCAGATAATGCTTTAAATCAAATTTCTAATATTTAATAAAAAATTAAAGCTTTATCGATTAAGAAGAATCAAACAGCGGCTTAGAGCTATTGCCAAATGGTGGTCGTGATAAAGAAGACAAGAGTTTTATACGAAAGTAGAAGTGGGTAGTTCAAGCAACTATGCTGTTGAGAATAACATAAATCAATAAATTATAAAAACCAAATATGTGCCGTTGGTAAAGTCAACTCCTTGTTTATCATTTTAAGTTCTTGTTGCACGCTAGATCCAACTACTAGTGTAAGAAGAATTGCGTTTCAAACTCGTACCAAACGTACCTACTGGGATTATCTAAAAAAAAACAGCATTACATCTCTATCACTTTCGCCAACTACATGGAGCTAACGCCAGATGATCCGCCTCCTGCAATAGAACGCGTAGCAGATACTCTGCTTTTTTTAAATATTCTTTTTAGAAATAAAAGCACCCTTTACTCAACGAGTGATGTTTGATTGGCATAATGTCCATTAGTGGAGTGATAAATATGCTTCTGTACCTCTAATGACACGCCATAAATTTATTTTCAATGCTAATATTTGGGCAATCACTTAGAAAATAGATTAAATGAGAATCATATTTTATCCACACATTTCAATGGTGAGATTTTCTAGAAAATAGTTTATTTGAAATATTAGAAGACCTACCACTAAGTCTTATTTTTATGCATCACCAAGCTTAATTATATTTTGATGGAAGACCTCAAAGATGGTTTAACGAAGACTTGCTAAATAAATGTATAGGCTGAGAAACAGATGCTCCGATCATAAGCCTTATAGAGATTGGAGCTCAATTCAAGATATATTTCAGCTTAAAATTATTTGTCAAGAAAAGTATATGCTGTCGAAGAAAACTTTATTCAAGTGTTAGAATAAAAACTTTAATATCATTTTAAACATTTAATTAAGAACCAAAAATCTTTTAAAAAGCATGTTTCTTTTTAAGCCAACCATTTGTTTTGTGTATTAGAAAGCAAGATGGCACTGAACAATTATTATAACTGGAAAGTGACATTTTATGTTTTTCAAGCTCATTATTTTTGATTTTATTTTAATTTTATCAACACTCTTAATAATGTTGCAGTGGTTTGGTTTTGGATAATTTCACTTAACTTCCCACTTCGTTCAATCATTTTTTTAAATACCCATGTCTACTTCAAAAATGTCGCAGGCTTTGAGATTTTATAGGTACCGCATTGAACGTGAAGGGGTAGTCTATTCAAACTGCAAACCTTTGACAATAGGGAAAACAATTTTTCCTATATTAGTTAAGCGATGTCAATTACCAGATAAATATCATTCTAACTCAATTTAACGTCCTGCGGTTATCTTAAAAACCGGCGGACGCAGGAGAAAGGTTTATTTAACAAACCTTCTTGATTTTTCAATGATCCATTAGTCCTATATCACCAGAATCTTCAAAATTCCTCAGCATATATTCAAGTATACTGAAAGTAATTTGTCGAAGTGTTTGCTGGTGTCTCGAAAAACTTGTATAAGGTTTTGTATATAAATTAGTAAGTATTACGGAATTTTTCATAACCTTCAGTGGCTTGTGCAAAAGCTTATGGAGGCTGGATCAATCGATCCAGTCTCTATCAAGGCGTCCATTTCAATAAATTGCTTTACAAGCCTCGTCTATTAGGAGTTCGAAAATTGTACACAGCTGTTGCAGTATAATTATTTTTCAGTATAATTTCTTAACGCTTTAAAATCGTTTGGAAGATTGTAAGTTATATAAAATTAAATTAAATAAAAAGCGATTGAAAATTGTAAAATAAGAATCAAGGCAATGATTTTAAATCACAAAGCTGATATAGGCATAACATCTATATTGTATTTTTGGTTATTTGGGAAATGGTGGTGAATCTAGATTTTTAGGTATATTAGTTTTGGAGTTATGGATGCCTGTCGCGGCGGCCATTTTACATATGGCACCGACCGGTTACTACCGGTTAATACAAAGGAAATTTTTTTTTAGAAAGTTCTTCTAGAAAAACAGTATAACCTATACACTTGTCGTTTACATTACATAAAATTTTCAGATACTATATGGAATGAAAACGTAATGTGGGTGATCCTTTGTCTTGCATGGAAATTATGTTTTAAATAAAAATTGAGTCATGTTTCTAAGAACTGCTTTTGTTTGGTACCTACTCTCGCCATTAACACAAAAAGGATGACGATGTTAGAATGACTTTGACAGCGTTAAATATGATTGATCATAGGAAAATTTTCTAAATAGCAAATGTTCGTATTTTATACTTCAAACAATAATCTGCCTTTTACAAATTTTTTCTCATTTCTCAAAAAAATAGGTAATTTTTACGAGCCTGCTGTTAATAATTTTAAAACAATTAATTAACAATTCGGTTATTTTACTGAATGCATATTCGAGCTCAATAAAAGACGCGATAGTATGCGTCGAATACGTAGAAAAATAAAAGTTTAGAAAGCACATTTTTGCATTGCATTGCAATTGAGCACGGCTTGTATAACACCAGAAACAAGATTCCAGTTTCGTGTTCTATAAGTCTAAAAACCTCTGTCAAAATTGCAAATATGTTATGTTTTCAAGAGGATAAACAAGGTAGGCAAGTTTTTTATACAAATTTACGATTTGAAACTTGCAATTTGAGCATTTACAACGCTATGACACACACATAAATTACCTGTTTCTTCTCCCACGTCATTTGCTTACCGACGCGGAGCGAAAATTATTTTGGGTTACTCGCAACGAGTTAAATATGTAAAGATATCTCAAATTAGCCTGTAAATTAATGGAGGTGGGTTCTTTAATAAACAAATAGAATTGATTGCCTTAAGTTATTAATATGTTGGCAAATTTCTAGCTATGATAATTAAGGCTTAAAGAAGTAGATACCTATAATAGTAAAGCTATATTTTATTAAGCAATTTGATGTCTGGTTGCATTAAGACATATATAAATAATAACTAGGAAGGTGGGAAAAAAACTCTTCAATTCGTTAAAGATGTAGGATATATATATTCAAAGATATAGTAATATTTAAATTATAGTGTCGTATCTTTCAAAAAATTAAAAAACTTACATGCTGTTTGATGTATTCCAGTGAATGTAGAATGCTCTGGAGCATTGTACCTCGTTGCATATTAGAACAGAATCAAAACAAATGAAATACAGGAATGTTAAAGTGGCGGTCAAGCAAATAGCGGCGCACTGTTTGATTACAATACCCATTTGACGTAAATATAGCATTTTCACTCTTATAATATTTCTAAATTTAAACAAGCATATTACAAAAATTCCGTTAAGAATTTAATAATTTTCAGCAAACCGAATAAAATTAATTAAATCACATTTTTCAATCAGTTTTAATATCGAAAACTTTCAGGAAGTTGCGCTCAGAACGTGTTTATACGAGATACGAAAAACAGTACCGCAACGCACGGAGGCTGAATGTAAACTAGCGTGGCTTGAACTTTCAGTCTACGATAGTCGATTTCAGTACATCAACACCGAGCGCAAGTTGAATTCTCATCGCTTATCCAACATCCAACAGCAGCAAAGCAACTCGCAGGTGATGCGCGGGCCTCCAGGTAAGATCCTGCGCTTCATAAATGTTCTTTCGGTTTTGTTGGGTTACATTGCCGGAATGATGTCCATCAAACTACAATCATTAACAGATCAAAATGCTAATAATACAGCTTTACTGTTCAAGATGCCATACTACATAAGTGTATCTAGATTAAAAACTATAAAACACATAAATTACCGTAAAGAATTTTTATCAAATACGCTTTTATCATTCAAATTTGCATATTTTAAAAAATGGTAATTAATAGCCTGGTACAATTCGATAATGTGGGTTGATTTCGGAGGTATAAGCACGTCTTAAAACAAAAACTATGCTTTGCCCTGTACATTACGAACTTACACTGTATTTATTGCGAAACGCAAGTTGATACTCATCTTTCATATGTCTTTTCGACACAAGTATACGCGGTATAAGCTCAGGGGTGGACAAGCAAACTGCGTCCCGATGCATAAATTAAAAATGCTCTTTAGTTAAATAAATATGTACGACATTAGAAATAATAATGGGTGTTTCAAATTGCGCAGGTTTTTTAAGAATAAGTAAAATATACATGGCGCACTTAATTCGTCTGGGTATTTTGACATTTAAGAAGTGTGATGTATGATATTTATAAAAATGGCTTCGTACACGATACAGCAACGCGTTCAAATTGTTGAATTATTTTATGAAAAGCAGCGTTCTGTGAAAAGTGTTTTTAGACAACTACTGAATTTTATGGTTTACATAATCGTCCAGCTGAAAGCACTATTAGTCGAATTATTAAAAAATTTTAAGAGACCGGTTCGGTGGAAGATCAAAAAAGTGAAAAATACAGTCGTAGCGGTCGTTCACAAGAAAATATTGATTTGGTTCGTGATAGTGTTGCTGAAGATCCTAAAATGTCCATTAGACGACGTTCACAACAAGTTAGACTATCATCAATGAACAACAAGCTGACTTTTCTCAAAAAATCATGTTTTCCAATGAGGCACATTTTGAACTTGGTGGCATGTTAATTAACAAAATTGTCGTATCTGGGGTGAGGAAAATCCACGAATTATTCATGAGAAACCTATGCATTCTAAACGAGTTACTGTTTGGTGTGCATTATGGTCAGGTGGTGTAATTGGACCATACTTCTTTGAAAATGTTGCTGGTGAAACTGTAACTGTCAATGGTGATCGATATCGTCGGATGATAACCGAATTTAGGTGGCCTAAATTAATCAATATCGATCTAGAGGATGTTTGTTTTCAACAGGATGGCGCTACATATCACTCTGCACAAGAAACAATTGCTTTATTGAGAAAAAAATTGCCTGGACGTGTAATCTCCAGAAACGGTGATGTTACTTAGCCACCAAGATCATGTGATTTGACTCCATTAGACTATTTCCTTTGGGGTTATGTGAAAAGTCAGGTTTATAAAAACAATCCACAATCGATTCCTGCTTTGAAAGATGAAATTATTGGTGTCATTGGTGAGATAGAGCCTTAATTATGTCAATATGTCATTGAAAATTTTAACAAAAGAATGGACGTCTGTGGAGCTGCAAGAGGAGGCTAATTGGCAGGTATTATTTTTCGCATATAAATGCCAATAGTGATACTTCAATTACCAATAAAAGGTTTTTGAAAGTGAATGCAAATTATGTGTCTTATTTATGGTTAAAAAAACCGCGCAATTTGAAACACCCTTTATAATCGGTTACACATATTAGAAAACATTTATTTATATGAATTACAATAATAATGTAAATATAAATGTAAATATCGTCGGTCTAAAGCAGGGCTTTTTAAACTTTTTTCATTCACGACACCATTTATGATTGCGAGTTTCCTGGCGACCCCATATAAATATAAAAGAAAGATAAATAAATATTTTTTGATGATTTATTTATTAGATAGCAATATACATATACATATGAAAATATATAGTTTTAGAATTCGTTTAGAAACATACAAAAATCTAAAATAAAAAATTGCACAAAAGTTGTAAAATTGTATTTATTATAGTTACAAAAATTATATGCCTTATTTTTCATCAAAATTGCATTTTTGCAATAACATAAATAAAATGGAATTCTGACCGTCTTAGTTCACTCGAATATATTCGAGCGCGGTCGTTGAGTGGTAGGTATTAAATTAAAATTAAAAGAAAAAATTTAATGAGATGGATGTGCCTGTTTTTTATTGCATAACAAATTAAATCTTGGTGGAATGTTTGACACTGCTGGACGTAAGACTTCTTCAACATTTTTTAGCGATGAACGATATTGGAATTTAATATGTGTTAAAGCTGAGAAAGTAACTTCACATAAATATGTGGTGTTGAATGGCAGAAGAACATTTAACGCCATATCAGCCATTGTGGGAAATTCAGTTCTTGTTCCGATCCAGAATTCAGTCAAGGTCTTTTTTGGAAATTGTAGTTTTTAGCGTGAGTCACTCGAAAGCTCGGCAAATTCCTCTTGAACTTTAAGTGGCAGGTGATCAATCTCACTTAAGCCAATCGTAAACGGCTTTTGAATCCAAGCTACCTTTTTGAAATCAATATTTAATATAAAATAGGTACGGAACTGTGTTTCTAGCGCTTTTAAGTGATCTACAATAATTATTGCAATACACGTTTTACAATGATTTTTTTCGATTATAAAATTTTCGACCCTGGAAAACATTTCGAACGAATTTTTTTCTACCCTACTTTTCCAAATGTTGATCTTTTTAATAAAACTTTCAATTTTATCATTCGAAGTAAATATATCGCAATTTTTTCCTTGAAGAGACAGCTTGGATAGCCATAAGACATTTTGAAAAAAGCAGCAAGTTCACATTTTCGTTCGGTTAAAAATATTTTGATTTCGTCTTTTAATAACAATAATCTTCTTAAACTTTGACCTCTTAACAACCATCTGCATGTAATAATAAAGTTATGTAGTTGGAATCCGTATCCTTACAAAGATTTGAAAATAAGCGGCAGTTAAGGGCATGGCTCTTAATAAAATTTATAGTCTTAACAGCATCCTGAAGCACATCGTTTAATTCTGGTGCCAATTTTTTTGCTGCAAGGGCTCTCAGTGAATAAGGCAGTGAGTAAAAGTTCTATGATCATAATGAGCAGCTTGAAAAAATTATTTAAAACCAATTTTTTTGCCCGTTATCGCTCTTGCACCATCTGTGCATATTCCACAGAAATTTTTCCATTCTAAACCTTCATTTTTTAAAAATTAGTCAACTTTACAATATATGTCTTTCCCTGTAGTATGGTCTTTTGTAGGACGACAAAATTACAATTCCTCCTCCACGCTTTCTTTATAAACGTATCTGACATATACTAACAACTGAGCCAATTTAGTAATATCAGTTGTTTTGTTCAACTGAATTGAAAATTTTGGACTTTCTTTAATTCTTGTAATAAGTTGCACTAATCGGTCCTTGTTAATATCAAAAATTCTATTCGAGACAGTGTCGTTCGACAAAGGAATTTTTACTTTCATGTAGTATTTCTACCATTTTAATAGCAGCAGGTAATACAAGATCTTCTCCAATGGTAAACGGCTTTTTATTTTTAGCAATACAGTATGAAACTTCATATGACGCTAGTAAATATTTTTGGTTAACGGTCATAAATTTTTCAACGGATTTTTTTTCTTTATTTAAAGATTTATGCAGTCTTTCAAAATATTCTTTTGGTTTATTGACATACGAAACATGCTTCAATTTAAGATGTCTTTTTAATTTTGATGGTTTCATACTCTCTGGAGCCAATAATTCATTGCAGATCAAACAAAGAGGTTGTTCATTACCCTTACAATTTTGAAATGTAAAGCCAAATTGAAGAAAAGACTCATCATATTTTCTTTTTCGCACATTAGATGTCTGTTTTTCAATACTTTGTCCTACCTGAGGAGAGTTTGTAGCATTATCATCAGCGTCATTACCATTCTTATTTAAGATCAGCTATTTATCCATGGCCAATTATTTTGATCCTAAAATCCAATAAATATATAAAAATAACATATTACATATAATAATTGATCAATTAATTACTGAATAGATAAGAAAAACTAACATCTCGTTACGGTGGAACACTGACAATTGACTACACTAGAAGAGCGTCATACACTAGTTCACATAACAGTCAGTGTTATTGAATTATTGTCTCGCTGCACGTGTGCGCGCGCATTCCAACCTTTGTGTGCAGGTGTGTGAGTGGGACTATGCACAAATATACATCTAGTTGTTGTAACAGTTTTTTTTGACCACAGTAGAACATCAACGAATTTTTAGTCCTAATAACTCTAGTATAGTCATTAATATCATGCAAACCATTTTTAAACAAATAAATACCAGTATTAATATTGTTTGTGCTAACCGCCATACAGAAATGCTTGTTTGGTTGCTAACATCAGGCGCCGAATGTTAATACAATTATTATCAAGGCTAAGCAGTTTTCCTGTTTTGTGCACAGCACATTTGCGCTCACATTAGCTAGAGCTCTCGTCGAGAACGATAATGGAACTAATAAGGGTTCTGGCATGTAACTTGCGTCTGGCTTTTTGTGCGGTAGTTGAACCCTAGTGCGCTGGACACTAGGTCTTGATATTTTAACGATGGTAAGAATTAAAATAATAATTAATTGGACCAACTAAATAATTTGTTGTAGCGCTCTTTTCGTAATTTCTCTTTTCGTAATTTTTCTTTTAGTAATATTTCATTTCTTCTGTTATAACGTTCCTTTTAAAAACGTTTATAAATGACTTCTAATAAATAACTTTGTTTGGATAATTCCTTAGATAAATTCATTTAATAATTCTTTGGACATTTGTGTAAATAACACATAAAATATTCCATTAATGATTTCGTAAAAGTACGATAAAACATGTTTTTCAACGTTTTGTAGAAAGTCATCAATTAGATTTTTATATTATAATCCTCAACTTTAAGAAATCGTTTTGTATTATCTGGTTTTATAAAACTAAAGCAGCGAGTATGCTGTATTTAAAAGATGATAAAATTCTACCTTTGTACCTGCGAGTATCAACTTATGGTTCATTCACGTCCACTTTGCGATAGGATATCGATCCAATATGAACGTCCTTCAACCGTACGATGGATAGTTGGATTTTATGTAATGTTATGGAGAAAACAATAAGTTCGAATTTTAAGGAAACGTTCTACAAAGTATGTAGAAGTTTTTATGGTTTGTAAATTAAGTCCGATGATGCATTGGAATGGTACTGTTGAAACTTTCGTTCAAGATTTACACACAGTAGAACGTCTAAGTCTAGTATTGGAATTTGGTTGGTCCAGTTTGTGCGTATAACAAAAACGCATAGAAGTTAGCATGGTCCGGTCCAAGGGTCACGCAGCTGTCCGTGTTCTGTGGTACACGTTGATTTTACGTCACTTGTTTTCTGAAAAATGTATGTATTAACACCTGCTCGAACATGTTGTGACGACAACATGTAAAGAACACCTGCAGAGCCAAGGTAAGAGATTAGAATTAGTCATGCATCACGTCTACATTTGGTGATCTTTGATACGAAGCTGCTTCAGAATATATTTTTGTAACTATCTATTCTCATAAATCCGTTTCGCAAATTAAGAAGGACCTTGGTAAATTTTGTTGTCAATACTACTTTAATATAATTACAGTTATTAAATTTTATGAAATTAGGCAAACTTAAAGAGTTGTTATTGATGTTTCATGTATGCATGATTTCACTTACAATTTTTGAATAATGAATTAATAGACAATGTAGTTGAAGTTTTATAAATATGTAAACAGAAAAAACATCTGATATTTCTGGTATAAATTTAAGTTAAACTTTTGTAACTAAAGCAACATTTAATGTTTTGATATTTTTTTTTAAATATATAATCCTACCTTACGAGTAGATAAAACTTGTATTATCTTTTCTTAAATATGAATTTTATATTTAATTTTTATGAAAGGACAATGTTAATTAAAGAAACAACATTTATTTTTCTTAATTAATAGATTTATTCTGAACAAGTACGTTCAGAAGTAGGGTAATCAAATAGAGTAAAGTGGTAAACCCAATTTGACAAGAAGCTTTAATAGCCTTTTCAGTATTTGAAGCATAAAATCTGTGTTCATGTTATTGTTGCCTGATTAATCTTTGTTGTTCTTTTTATATGAGGTAGCAAGAGAATACTTCTTGTGTCCTCATTTTTGTATATTTAATTTAATTTTCTTTACAGCTCCTGCGTTAGCAGTTAATACGGTATTCCTCCCTAAGGACGCCCAAGTCCCCCTTAGGAAAACCCTGTGTTTAAAGTTAATGACTTGGTGGCGCCCTATTCAAACCCCAGTTTTGTCGAGAATCTAGCCCTGGTAATAAAATAATGCTTTGTAAAAAGAACCACGACCAATCCTCATAAGCTCTGCCCAAGGCATAGTCGGAAAATATTTGCGTTTCATCATTTTAAGGAAATCCTTCTTTAAAGGTTACTGGTCACATTTGGGGATATAAAAATAACCCCTAACTAGTTAACCCAACCAGTAATTTAAAAAAATTAAGTTATGTGATAATGTTATAAAATCGTGTATTTAAATATTTGACATTAAAATTTTTCGCGACCCCAGAATTTTGTTACCCGACCCCATTTGGGGTTGCGACCTATAGTTTAAGAAGGCTAGCTAGCTCTATAGTAATAACCTGCTAAGTCACTTCTTATCAATTTTACAGGAGAGATGAAAAACGATTCTTAGCAATTATAGTTTATAAAAATCAAGAACATCAATTTAGAAAACACCTACAAAGTATAAGTAAGCTGTACAATATTGTAATATGTAAAAATTATTATGCTAACTGTATTTTTTTGTCATTTTTGGCAGATAGAGCTGGTAATCGTTTTTTATAATTAACTTAACAATGAACTTTGCAGTTTAATTAAATTAAAAGAATATTTTATATAAAGTACTTTATTATCACTTACAAAAAATATTAATATAAAATAACGTATTACACTACTTAATTAGCGTGGAAGGTCGTCATAAAATTTATGGTAGTCTACATTCAAAGTTTTTTTAATAGCTTGAAGGTCTTCATAATTTTAACGGTTATTTGGCGCCTTTCTGTAACAAAATTTTTGTTACGTTAAATATCTGTAAAGAAAAATAATACTAGCTGTTGTTATTTTACGAGATTGTCATTTAGCGTGAAATCGTTGAATAATTTAATGTACTATAAGGAAGAACACCCCTTTCCGTTTACATTATTTTTCACCTATAAAGAGTATTTAATGGGGACTCCTATACTTTCGATATCGTGGATACCTTGAACGTAACTTGAGTTACATATACTACAGGCGTTCTGACGTCCACTAGAGCAATTGTTAAACTTAACGCCTGCGCGAAAAGTGACGCGATAGCTAAGGTTGTTGGCAAAGCAGGAGGACATCCATCTTGCAAGCAACTACGTGTACGTAGACTTCATTTTTGAAGATGAGAAATTTTGTTTGTAAGTGGGAGCTAAGAATAGCTCAAGGAGAATGATGGTAGGGCTTTTGGTTGTCGCGTGGAGGCTTCACAAAGGAGCTCTCGTAAAAGCTGCCCAGTCAACCTAGAGCAACAATTACAACACGTGGTGAGGAAATCCATTAGTGGTAAGCATCGTGTAATTAATCAGCCTTGTTTAAAAACTAATACTTGGTTCAATTCCTCTAGCACATTTAAGTAACACGCTTGGCTATGGAATTAAAATCTGGTCGTGTATGGTGAAATTGTTTGATTTGGGGCTGTCCGAAGGATTGTAACTATACAGGCATGTTTTGTATCTTTCTGTATTTTAAGAGGATGGAATGCTATGTGTCTTAGTTCATCTATTACGTTCGCCAGCATCGCCGTTGTACAATTAAAACAAAAGCAACCAGGTACTTATGAAACTATTTATTGAAAATTAATTTTGTGTACGAGTTACGGTTAAAGTTTTGATTTAACATTTACTAAATCACAAGAAACTTTTGTTAAAGAACGTAAATTTCAAGTTTATTTGCAAGATGTAATTATGCTCAAATCTCACGTAAAAATCAGTTTGAAAATTATTCCCTGGATATTTGATAGGTCAAATACCTTTCGTTCAGAACTAAATTTTTTTTATAAGAGAAATTTTTGAACCTTTAGATAATTTAAAAGTTGTTATTCAGAGCACGAATATGATGCACATGTTAATTGTTAAAAATATGTATGAAATTCACCTTTGATTGAAAGATGTTTCTTGCAATATGTTGTGATTAGTAGAATACCTAAGCTGCTTTTAACATATGTTGAACTGACTTTTATTAATTTCATGCTTAAGCCATATGAACAAGTTTATGTAACAAGTTCTTTAGATAAAAATCTTGTAAGCCAGAACAGATCTGTTTTATGGATGTTTAAGAACCTAGACTGTATTAAATAATTTATAAATGCTAAGACCTCTCTAAGTAGAGAAGCAAATTTAGAGATTTATTTTGAAACTTACTTTATGTTGATTATTTTGATTATAGAGAGACACATTAAGAAACTTTTGAAACTTATTATATATTGATTATTAATTTTTTTATAAATAATTTTTGCAACAAAAGAGAATTACACTTAAATTAAATTTTGAATTAATACCTTCGTCTTTTTATTTCACTAATTGAAATTAACATTGTCCAAATTAGATCAGCAAAACTTTGTATGTAGAAAAAGTTGATACAGTACCAGGTAATAGAAACGGAATAAGTAATGCCCAGTAGAGTATTTTTTTTATAGGTAAGGTGTTATTGAGATTTTGAATTCAGGCCAATCGATCTATAAAGATCGAAGTATTTTGTTATTGTAAGGCACAAACAGTGTCTTATATATTATTTTTTTGTGTGACATTTTCTTGCAGGTCCGACATCGTGGAAGCTGGGGCAGAGGTCCAAGAGGTTTTCAGAGGTATTGTTTATTGTAATTTGTATGTTTTTTGGTAATCATTATATCCTATAGGTTTCTGCGTCTTCCTGTAGGATACTTTAGTTTTGTTTATTGTCTATATAGATGCAGTGGCGTCCATTTACGTTTTTTTTGTTCCCGTTTGTAGTCGAGCCCACCCTATATCCACGCCCAAACTCATTGCTCACCCTTGGGGTAATTCCCAGACTAGACCGCGAATATAGTAAAGCTCGTGGGTCCACCGAGGTTTTGCTCACTAATTGACTCACTTCATAACTAACCAAAAAAAAAAAAACTACAGTTCACTGGTACCCAAAATAAATATTTCACTGACGCCACCAACGTAGAGCGTGCAGTTAAGAAGAGCTTTACTAACATAATTACATTTCACTGGCGCACAACGTGTGAGGCCCGATTTTGTTGGTGCTCGATTTGTAAAAATAAGTTATTTCAATATCCCTTAATGTGTTGGTTTAGTTGGTAAACTCAAAATTAATTTGGTTATAAATTTTCATAGGATTTATATCGTGTCTGGAACCTCAAGTCTTTTAAGCATTAGTTATTTGAATGTCCCAACAGGTTTGATTCGCATTAAAGAAATTTTTTTGTCATATTGAGTTGGTCAAGAAATAAAATACTTTTAGATTGTCATAATAAATTTTTTTAAATGGCCGTTCCTTCTCAAAGGGCAGCCGTTATGATTTGGTAGCAGAAGAATTATTTTAGTAAAAAAGATTGGTCAGATTGGTTCAGTGTAGTAAAATTTTTTTGTCATACTAATTCACAACCCAAGACTGATTCGTTATTTATTGAAAAATCTGGTGATAATCGACCATATGTGATAGTAAAGTTGTTTGATATAGATAGTTTAGGTTTATTTGATTCTGGATGTACTATATCGATAGTAGGTTCATCTTCCATTCATATTAGTTATAATAGTTGTTTGTTTAAATTCTTGATTTAAGAAATAATGCTTTAAGAATTTGGTACACTGGTTTTTGCTGTTGAGGTATTGTTTAAAAATTTGCTCTTGTGCATCGGCACGTTTTTGATTTGATTCGTTTTGGTAGCAATTTTTTTATTTTATATCCGCATTGCAACGCAGTATGTTAAGTTGTTGGTAAGTCTAAGCGAAATTTGTCGTAGTAGTTTGTCGGATAGCGGTATATTAGTCTAGACGGGACTCGTGGAGAGTTGGCCGCTCAGCATTACATTAGTCTAAACGAGACTCGCGGTAAGTTTGTCGCTTTAGCAGTTTTGTCATCATTATTTGAGGTTAGTTATGAAGTACTTTTTTGTTAATTAGTCTAGGTGAGGCTCATAGAGGAGTTTGTCATGCTAGCAAGTTTATGCGTTGTGAAGCATTTTAGTTTTTCTTAACAGTTTGATTATGAGTAGTGTAAGAGTGTACCAAAATATTTAGTTATTGTTATTCTCAATGGAAGGTTGAAAGCAATTTAATATATAAATTTATTATGTCTAAAGTTATCGTTGTTTGCGAAATTTATAGAAAAAGTAAAGTTAATGTTGATCCCGATTGTCTTAGTCGTGCAATTCCAGAACATCATATCGTAAATTTAATAGAGGTCTAGCTTGATAATTTAGAAAATTGGTATGTGTCGTTACGTGAGAAAATTTTGGCGTCGCCTGAGAATTACCCTCAATGGAAAGTTGAGAACGAGTTTGTTTTTAAGTTTATTTCGTCAAACCTGCCTATGTCGTCAAATGTAGTAGAGCGGAAATATTTAGTGCCGAAAGTTCAAAGAGAAGAAGTCATCAGATCGTGTCATGACCCCTCAGTTGCAGGACATTTTGGGTTCTCGAAGACAATTGTTAGAGTCCAAGAACATTATTATTGGCCCAAGATGAATTTAGACGTGTTGAAATTTTGTCGTGCATGTTTAGTGTGTGGTGCGCAAAAATCTTCTAATGCAGGTCCTTTAGGTTTAATGGGAAAGGAAAAAGAGGCGAAGTTTCCATTTCAAATTATCGCGTTAGATCTTATGGGTCCATTCCCTCGCTCAAAATTAGGATTTAAATGGTTGTTGGTAGTAGGAGATTGGTTCTCAAAATATACAATTCTACATCCTCTACGCAGTGCAAAGTCACATGTTATTGAACAGTTTATAGAACAGAAAGTGTTTTTAATGTTTGGTGTGCCCCAATTTATTATTTGCGATAATGGTTCAAATTTAGCTGGTCGAATTTTTAAGTCATTATGTAATAGGTTTGAAATTCAAAAGATATGGTATAATGCTGTTTATGCGCCACAATGTAATTTTGTTGAGAGGATTAATAGGACGGTAGGGACAGCTATTCGATCCTATCTCGAAGAACATGATACCTGGGATACTGAGTTAGCGCAGATTCAATTTGCTATTAATTCTGCTAAGCATGAGTCGACGGGTTAAACTCCGAATTTTTTGGTTTTTGGCCGACACGTCCCCATGTCCGGTAAATTTCACGGTAGTGGATTTATTCCTGAAGCTGATGTTGAAATCGTTCCTGGTAGTCGCCCATTATATGCTTCAGACCATCAAGGTATTTTTAAGGTATTTGAAGACGTTCGTGCGAAGTTGCATGTAGCTTATCAAAGGTCGAGTAATCGATATAATCTAAGGAGAAGGAACATCTCTTTTGAGATTGGCAATAAAGTATGGAGGGCCAATAAGGTGTTGTCGAGCGCGGCTAATAAATTTACTCCTAAACTGGCTCCAAAATTTATTTTGAGTGTAGTCAAGAAGAAGTGCTCGAATGTGGTGTACGATCTAATTAATTTAGACGGATCAAAGGCAGGCAGGTGGCATGTCAAGGATCTAAAACCCTATTCTGTCGTAGATCCAGAATATGTACCAGAGGACTGATTGGTCGTCTTTAGTATTTGTGTCGCGAAAGATATATTATAAATTTAGTTATGGGATAGAGTGGCGATGGCCAATTGAAGGCTTTTACCAGTATTTCGTTGCTGGTAGAGATTGAAAATTTCTCAAATAGTGTTGGTTTTAAATGTGCATTAATGGAATATTTAGTAGTAGTAGATGTGAAAGACAAAATGTCATTTTGCCCGTGTTGTTGTTATAGCCCGTGGTGGAGCGATACAAATATTTGTTGCTTCATGTTTGTGGACGTATTTTGATCACGTCATGTGTTGTTATGTTTAGAGTAAGTGAGGAAGATAGGTGCTGTTTGTTTTGTTGAAGTAAGTTGAAGTAAGCTAGTTGGTGAGGCCATTATAGTATTGAGTAGCTTTTGGTTCGAGATGTTTGGTGTGGCCACAGTAGAGTTGAGGATTTTTTTGAGACTGGAGTGTCCCAAAGAAAAGAGTAGCGATAGGGCTATGAATAGCTATAAGCTGAAGAAGCCAAGTATTCATTAGTAAGCTACAATGAGTATGGGATATTGGCTTGATGAGTGGTTTATTTTTAGTAGAAGCAATAATCAAATTTTGCTGAACGTATTGAGCTGGAATTTTTGAGACCGGCGAATACATAATCATTGTTGGAACAGTATTGATATTTATGTATATAGATGTGAGTTTTTGATTTACTATTAATATTAGTAAGGTTATCGTGTCAAGGGTAATAGTAAGAAAGTAGATCTTTTTGTTGTTATTTTACGATAGTCCATGTCAAACTCTTTGTTTGAATTTCAGTTTATATTTTGAAAAGTAGGTTAGTTTTTTTAGTTCCCCGTTTGGTTGCAATTCGAGTGTTAGACTACAATATTTTGACTTTTACCGATTATGACTTTTTACCGATTATGACTTACCGATATTGACTCCTGACGGATGTGTGGTACGCAGAGTTACCTACACACTCATTTGGTTGCACCCCATTTTCCTCTTCTTAATTCAAGAGGTCACTCATAATTTTTTTGTTCAGATATCAAAGTTCGAACTTACTTTGTTCTTACTTCGATTTGTTATGATGCTTTTTTGTATTTATCTTTTGGTTAAGGCGATAGTTTTCGTCTATAAAAAAAATCTTCTCGGTTATGTATAAATTAAGATATAATTAACCTCAAAGTTTTTTCTTTTTGGTCGGAGGCAGTGTAACAAAATTTTTGTTACGTTAAATATCTGTAAAGAAAATGATACTAGCTGTTGTTATTTTACGAGATTGTCATTTAGCGTGAAATCGTTGAATAATTTAATGTACTATAAGGAAGAACACCCCTTTCCGTTTACATTATTTTTCACCTATAAAGAGTATTTAATGGGGACTCCTATACTTTCGATATCGTGGATACCTTGAACGTAACTTGAGTTACATATACTACAGGCGTTCTGACGTCCACTAGAGCAATTGTTAAACTTAACGCCTGCGCGAAAAGTGACGCGATAGCTAAGGTTGTTGGCAAAGCAGGAGGACATCCATCTTGCAAGCAACTACGTGTACGTAGACTTCATTTTTGAAGATGAGAAATTTTGTTTGTAAGTGGGAGCTAAGAATAGCTCAAGGAAAATGATGGTAGGGCTTTTGGTTGTCGCGTGGAGGCTTCACGAAGGAGCTCTCGTGAAAGCTGCCCAGTCAACCTAGAGCAACAATTACGACACGTGGTGAGGAAATCCATTAGTGGTAAGCATCGTGTAATTAATCAGCCTTGTTTAAAAACTAATACTTGGTTCAATTCCTCTAGCACATTTAAGTAACACGCTTGGCTATGGAATTAAAATCTGGTCGTGTATGGTGAAATTGTTTGATTTGGGGCTGTCCGAAGGATTGTAACTAATACAGGCATGTTTTGTATCTTTCTGTATTTTAAGAGGATGGAATGCTATGTGTCTTAGTTCATCTATTACGTTCGCCAGCATCGCCGTTGTACAATTAAAACAAAAGCAACCAGGTACTTATGAAACTATTTATTGAAAATTAATTTTGTGTACGAGTTACGGTTAAAGTTTTGATTTAACATTTACTAAATCACAAGAAACTTTTGTTAAAGAACGTAAATTTCAAGTTTATTTGCAAGATGTAATTATGCTCAAATCTCACGTAAAAATCAGTTTGAAAATTATTCCCTGGATATTTGATAGGTCAAATACCTTTCGTTCAGAACTAAATTTTTTTTATAAGAGAAATTTTTGAACCTTTAGATAATTTAAAAGTTGTTATTCAGAGCACGAATATGATGCACATGTTAATTGTTAAAAATATGTATGAAATTCACCTTTGATTGAAAGATGTTTCTTGCAATATGTTGTGATTAGTAGAATACCTAAGCTGCTTTTAACATATGTTGAACTGACTTTTATTAATTTCATGCTTAAGCCATATGAACTGTTTATGTAACAAGTTCTTTAGATAAAAATCTTGTAAGCCAGAACAGATCTGTTTTATGGATGTTTAAGAACCTAGACTGTATTAAATAATTTATAAATGCTAAGACCTCTCTAAGTAGAGAAGCAAATTTAGAGATTTATTTTGAAAATTACTTTATGTTGATTATTTTGATTATAGAGACACATTAAGAAACTTTTGAAACTTATTATATATTGATTATTAATTTTTTATAAATAATTTTTGCAACAAAAGAGAATTACACTTAAATTAAATTTTGAATTAATACCTTCGTCTTTTATTTCACTAATTGAAATTAACATTGTCCAAATTAGATCAGCAAAACTTTGTATGTAGAAAAAGTTGATACAGTACCAGGTAATAGAAACGGAATAAGTAATGCCCAGTAGAGTATTTTTTTTTATAGGTAAGGTGTTATTGAGATTTTGAATTCAGGCCAATCGATCTATAAAGATCGAAATATTTTGTTATTGTAAGGCACAAACAGTGTCTTATATATTATTTTTTTGTGTGACATTTTCTTGCAGGTCCGACATCGTGGAAGCTGGGGCAGAGGTCCAAGAGGTTTTCAGAGGTATTGTTTATTGTAATTTGTATGTTTTTTGGTAATCATTATATCCTATAGGTTTCTGCGTCTTCCTGTAGGATACTTTAGTTTTGTTTATTGTCTATATAGATTCAGTGGCGTCCATTTACGTTTTTTTTGTTCCCGTTTGTAGTCGAGCCCACCCTATATCCACGCCCAAACTCATTGCTCACCCTTGGGGTAATTCCCAGACTAGACCGCGAATATAGTAAAGCTCGTGGGTCCACCGAGGTTTTGTTCACTAATTGACTCACTCCATAACTAACCAAAAAAAAAAAACTACAGTTCACTGGTGCCCAAAATAAATATTTCACTGACGCCACCAACGTAGAGCGTGCAGTAAAGAAGAGCTTTACTAACTAATTACATTTCATTTCTAAATAGAGGTTTTTCAGGTTTTCCCAAGAGTGTTTGAGAATTTTGGTGTTTTTCCGTTGAGGAATAGTTCTTCATTGATCACCAAAGCTAGTTTTATAATAAATTTCACCCTCGGGGGTATACCTCAAAGCTCGAATATCTATGACTTTTAAATCTCCTTTAAATTTTCCTGGACGGTACTTCTATAATACTGTATTGATACAATTTTTTAAAAAAAATCATGAGTCAAGTATTTTATATCATATGGAGCAAGTTTCTTCTTTACCTTCTCGCATACACCAACATAATCCGCAGGTAGGATAATAATTTTATTTTTGAGTTTTTTTTCTATGGTTGCGTGAACCAAATCCCCCTCCATCATTGTGTGTGACCAGGTTCAAGGTATTTTTGTTCGACTATTAAACTATGCGCAATTGTTACATTTAGTAAAACATTGGCCATAATACTGTTTCTATTTTGATATCTGCAGCCATCTGTGTATAGTATAATAGTATATCTTTTATTAGCATCTGCTGAAGGAGGGATGTTCGGCAGTACCTTCTGTTCTATAAAGTACATCCAAATACTTGCAAATTCTTCAGCATCCACACCTCCTTCACATTCGTTCCATAAAAAACAATATGCGTCGCAACTATTTACATCGTAGAAACAAAGATTGTGTATTTGAAGCTTCATTTTGTAGTATAGTGTGAAAACTTTCGATTTTGGAGCCATCAAGACTGCTTGTAAATCTGCTGTGAATTGTATTTTTGCCCCTTTTTATCTTTTCCTTTTTCTTCCCGTGCCTCTTCTTTCTTCTGTATGTGACTATTATATTCCACTTCCGAAATTTTTCCAACCCGATGCCCAACATACTTTTCATACTCATCTTTTTTGAGGCGAAATAGTTCAACATTTTTTTTTTAAAGGTTTTGGGGAGTGACGCTATTGAAAGAGACTTTTGATTCTTTGATTTACACCAGTCCCTAATATAGAATTCGTAAATACTCTGCAAAGACTGCCATTTGGCCACAGGATATTTTTTTGAGATGATGCCCTGTGATAATGAGACTCCATGACAGGTATAGAGTGTAAAAATTGAATTAAGCATTCATGTGCATCTTTAAAACGCTGTATTCCACTGGATGATCTTCGTCGATGTATACTAGGGGCACAGTCTCAAAAGTATTTTTCCAATGATGAACTGTCCACCGTTCAATCCCAACAGTATTAAAAAACATGGTCCTACATAAGCTTTGATCTTTTTCCTGCACTCTCAAAAAATATTGAAAGGATTGTTCTCTTTTCGTTTTGTTTTCTTTTTTTCGGTTTCGATGCCTTTTAGTTGACACAGATATAACTTGATTATTGATATAAACTTTCTTTTCAGACCATGATTGTTGCCAAAACGACTAAAAATATGTTTCCTTTCATTTTCAGCAATTACAGGACATTTCATAATGCCTTTATCTATTGATTTACATTTGCATCTTGGTTTCATAGCTCGAGGTCCTTTAGGCTTAGCATAACACCATTTTTCATTTTGTTTTACTCTATCTAAATAACGTTTACCATTTTCTGGCAGTTTTTTATTTTTCTGAGCAAACCATGCCGATTCCTGGATTTGTAAACGTTTTTTACGTATTTACTTTTGGATAAGCATAAGAAGAAGAATTTGATTTGGTGTCTGAATATGGAACCAAATTAACATTATTTGTCTGGTTATTATCAGATATATTATCTGAAATAGTAGATTATATGGGATAAATTTGGGATTGATATTGCTCATCAAGGTTATTAATTTCTCTGGTATTGGTATAGCTACATTATCACTATTATCGGATATATCAGTCTCTATGAGTTCTATCTGGTTGATGTCCAAGGTAGTTAGTTGTTCGTGGCTTTCTGATGGTTTCACTGCATCCAGGTAGGCTTTCTTCATAAGCATTTTACTTATATTCTAAAACAATATTTATGTATGTTAGGAAGAATAAAAGCAAAGACACCTTTTACATACCAGGTACGACATCATTGCCTTAAAAAGGACATCTTTATCGGAAGACGGCATGTTCTCAAAAGACCGTTAGATATCAATACAAACGGAAATTTGTTCTGGTTTAATAAAGATAACCACACATTTTGAGAAAGGAACAAAACAGGAAAACTATTCTAATTGCTAGATTCATATATACACCAGTTGTGTATTTATGGATACTATTCAAAGGTTAACCAATATGAAAATTACATCTGATTTTAGTTATTTGTATTATTTATACAAAGGAAAAAATATTAAATGAAAACCAAAGATCGATGTATTTAGTGTACTGTTTAATAATACTAAAGAGACATGTTACACAAATCAAAACTGACTTGTGATTGTAAACGGTATTAGTATAAAATTAAGACGAATAGTGCTTTTATATTGAAGAAAATGGGACCACAATGTAACATGGCAAGAGAATGGTAAATTGACATGTTACACTGCTTCCAGTCAACTCTTCGGCCCTCTTGAGTTACCCTCAAGGCATAAATTAGAAGCTTTATAAACAGCATACAGCACTAAAATTATACCGTTCGCCGAAACGCATAACACTATTGTTAGAGCACTTTTTGAAAAATTTAGAACATTATCAGAATATTTAACCACTCTATGAAAAATTATCACTTTTTTTACCAGGGTCGTCACTTAAATTACTCAAATGTAATTAAATATGGTTTTTAGCTATACATCTTTAAGTGTTATAGACAATAGGGTTGTCGACATGTAGAATGTAGTATGAAGGACATGGTAGATAAAAATGGTGGACAGGGTACACAAATTATGAACATAATTATAAAACGTTTATTAGGAACCTAAAACAATAAATTGGTACTTTTAAAAAATCTATACAATTTTAAATGTATAACAAACATAATTCTACATTGTACACTAAAAACGTGTCAGAATTGCACAACATTCCGAGGTTCCGACAAAGTTAGAAAAAATAATTTTTACATTTTGAATGAGTATTTTTTTTTAGATTTCGCTGCTTCAAGTAATTTTTTATTTGAAAGCGGAAAATTATAAAAATCTTTGCACTTATACTCGCAACTAATTGAAATATCTTTAACAGTTCTTTAGATCCTTATTTGCAGTGAATATGTTATTCCATTTGTCCACAGGACATATTTAATTGACAAAATACGGAAATTACTTCTTTTATTTGACAAAACTCTTCATAAAGTTGATCAATATCAAGATCATTAAAACAAAACTCATTCACAATTTTTGAGAGCTCATTAAAAGTAAATGGCTCTATTAACAAAAATAGATGAAATTTGTTTAAATAATTGTTTTCAGTAAAGTCAAATTTTTATTCTATATACTTTAGAACGTCACGATACCATTGTTGACAAACTTGTTTAATTTTTTTTTTGGTCGTTTTCTGAAAAGTGCTTTAAATTTGTAGTGCAAATAAAACCTAGAGACTGGTCTTCAATTCTTTACATTAGTTTTTTCCTAAGTTCTGCAACAATGTGAAATACTTCAGGACAAATAAGATCTTTTCTTTCTAAGATTTGAACCGTATCGTAAAATAATTTTAGAGAGTTTTGAAAAAATTCTAAATAACATTCAGTAGTCGTTGGCACTGTCGATGTGCCCATTTCTACAGAAATATTCATTTTTTAAGTAACAAGGCATTTTTCACCTTGTGAATAGAAGTAACTTTTGATGGCTAGAAAATTTTTTAAAAGTCTATCTACTGCTGGGTATAGTGACAACCATCTAGTTGGCACATGTCGCAAAATACGTTTGTACTCAATTTCAACAAAATCAAAAAACTGTTTTAGTTCTGCTACACGTTCTGAATGTCACGAAAAGTGTCCACATATTCTTAGAATCAATGTTTCTACATCAAATCCGCATTTATCTAAAGCACATTTTACTGCATTATTTAACATATGAGCTAGACAGCCCACTGGGAAAATTTTATCATTATCCTTTAGCAATAATTGAAGTTCAGAGTGATGTTCAAAATTAACGCTTGCGTTGTCAGCTGAATTACTGGTCACATTTTTCAAGTTAAGTTCCATATTTTCTAGACGCCGTTTTAAATTTGCGTAGACTCCTAAAGCAGTTTTGTCAAAATCATCAAAAAAATCGAGTAATATTTTATGCCATCTGCCGTGATTTAATGCGTCAGTGAATATACTAAAGTAAACATTTATTTCCAGTTCTTTAATTGCTACTTCTGTTGAAGCAGGTCCTAAAACATTGTGTGCAATTGAACTTACCTTTGTTCGGCCTAAACTAATTTTAGATGCAATATTTGAATCACTATACACGACTGGAGCAATTTGGGTTAAACAATCAATTGAATTAATAATTTTCTGCTGTTCTAATTCTAGACTTTTATTATTCAACACCCAAAACAGCTATGGTCTGATTTTGTTTCATGCTCATAATGTTTTTCTCATGATCTGCCCCCTCAGCATGTTTTTTAACGTTGCTAAATCCACTGTATGCAACCAGGAAACTTTTTTGCATAACTTACAGTATGCTTTGGATAAGCCAGAACTTGAATTTTCTTCTTTTATCCAAGAATATTCCTGTTCCCATTGTTTTTTATAGTAGCGCAATCGTCTTGTTTTTTTTTGGACGGCTCGTTTCAACTTGACAGACGTCCATTATGCTGCCACTATTTAAAATAAATAATTTAAATAGCAATCAAGTCAAACAGTAACTTAATATAAGTACTTCCCTCTAATTAAATGCACAAAAGCTTTAATAATAATATAACTAAACAAAATAATGTCAACTACGCGTGCCGAATGCTGATACTGCCGATGAGCGTTGCGAACAGTGTATATTGTAGCGTATGGTGGATTGGTGGGGACTAAGAATTGATCCTGAGTTTTGCGCATACAAGATTTAATACAACTTAATATTCAGAGCATTATGAAAGATTTCACATTTACACTGCATTAACTAAGCGGAAACGGGTTGGCGGTATTTTGCACAAAGTTAACATTAAAATAGAAAATAAAGCACACGATTTGTCATGTTTAAAATGTTGGACAATTGCTGTCCACCGAGGGGTGCTGACTGGGCACTGGACAACATCGCCTGAATGGTGGACGTCCACCGAAATGGTGGACAGTTGGCAACCTTAATAGACAATTCATCAAAAAAATTGTAAACATCTCAGTGTCAACTGGTGCACGGGGGAAGTTCCCATAAAACTTGCTTATAACATGATAGAAAAGATTTTGCGTAATCGTAACCAGGAAGATTATTTTTAAATCGGGATATCTTACCTATACGATCAAGATAAGCTTTGGCACTTAGACGTAAATGTAACGCGTTTAAAGGAAATTTTCATTTAACTCAAATAATTAGACTTTCTGCACAATCATCTTCTTCGATTTTTGTCAACACGATTTTTGATGTACCGACCATGTATTTTGTTCATGAGAACTCCCTTAAAAATATTATATTTTTTAGAGGTTTGATTGGCTCTAATTTTGCCATCCAAAATCTCGAGCAAACACTTTTCTAAAGTTTCCTCGCTGTACTGCTTAAGGCGCTTGGTGCTTTCTGGTAGTGACGAGCGATTATACCCTTATTAAACAAGAGGTAGCAGAAGGTTGCAGCAGTCAGTCGCGGTTCAGGGTGTAGGCACTGTAAATGGATCGGCTGTTGGTGTGTTTTAGTTTTATCACATCTCTACAGATGGCTCTGTAGGTCTATTTTCATGGGCGAGTTTACTATATTGCTTAATATTTGCGAGGTTTTGTTGATTGTTGCTAACCTAACTTTTTAGCGTTCTTTTAGTTGCATTTTTGCAGATTGCCCTTTAATAACATTTAATAAAAAATCGAATTCATCCAAGGTGAAAAATAATGCACATTGCCAATTACTGAAGAAGTTGGCTGTCCGAGACGTGCTTCTCTAACTTATAGAAAATAATTTTGCCTGGAATCAAGTAAGTGTTGTACAAGTACCTATATAGTAGACAAAAATGACCTAATTTGTAGAACGCTTACCGGATACCAGACAGAATTATTTTTTATAATTGGAATTTTTAGTTTTATTTAAAATCTTCAGAGTCTGGTTCTCAACCTTTTGAACAGAGAAGTCGCAAATCTTGGTAACAGATTTTAACGTCGTTTAGTTTTATCACATTTCAATAGTTGGCGCTAACTTGCCAATAGTTATTATGCAGAAGGTGGCATATCTATTCTAACTTTATTTAACCTATGGTCGCGGTTTGACCAAGCTTTGATTCGGACGTGTCTATGGTACGAGGCGGATTGTGGTCACTGGTCATATCGCCTTTATATTACACCTTTGTAATACATTTATTTTATCGATACATAGGTAAATATGTACATTGCTATGTTACATTTAATTTTATTCATTTTAATTAATATACAGTCCACGTGTTTTTAACTCAGTGTTTTTTCTTTTATAAATCATACCTTAAAAATGTAGGGAACATGAGCTATGGGGACTCTAACTTAAGTGGTATTTTATAAATCGTGTTTACCATATTTTTAATGGTCTGTTCGAGATTGCCGGATATGTAATGCGTTTTACATAGTGTTTTAATGCTTGTTCGAAGAATTCGGATCTATTATTGATTTTCGCCATATTTTTTAACGATCCGACCTAACATTCAGAATATTATCAAGTTTTCACGAGTTTTATGTGTTTGTTATGTTGTTAATGGTTCTTTAAATGGAATTGTTAATACATCTTTAAGCAAAATAGTGCAGTGTGAAATTTTATTGATTAATTCCTATTTGGTCATATCAATACAACAGTTCGTGGAAAAGTTTTTACTGGTTAATTACAAACGGTCATATCAGTAAAATCAGCTTTAAATTATTGTGGTGAATATTCTAACCCGCTTTTTATTTACTGATAAGGATGGAATATTGCGAGTGTACCTGTATATTTGTGGAGACGCAGAGTCTGGTATTGTATTAATAGACAGTTGTCGTCTGGAGATAAGAGAGGCAGGGAGAGCAATTAAATTTGTTTACAGTTTGTAGTGAATGTCGAAGAAATAGGGTATATAATTGTAAAACAATAGAAGGGGACCGAACTGCATCTAACAAGAAAGAACAGCGCCTTTGATCAAAGACAACAAACATAGAAACAAGAAAATTGTTGAAAGCATATGTGTGGACCACAGCACAGTATGCCTATGAAATACGGGCAATAGGAAAAGCAGATGTAAGAGGATGACAGCATGGGCAGACAAAGTTAATAACAAACAGGTTATAAAAATAGTAGAGGAATAAAGATATCTGTGGAAAAAAAATACGAGAAATAGAAGAGCAGAATACATTCTAAGACATTTTTGGGGAATAGTATGGCATATATTACACGCAGAGATAGGAAAAAGGAGGTAGATGTAACCAACAGTAAATAGTGATAGATGCAGACTGTGCAAATTTCAGGGAAATGTGGATGTTAGTTCAGAGTAGGAAACAATGAGGGTACGCGTCTAACCAGTTCCAGCACTGAAGACCTAATGATAATGATGTATTTACGAACAGGGTCTGGGATTTTTTGTTAAATACAAAATTACCACTTTTAGGGTTTTTACCAAAGTTACAGGTATATCGTATTGTACTGTAGCAAGAAAGTAAAGAGGAATTTTAGTTACGGTGATTCATTAAAATTTTGTGTTAAAAATTTATCTTTGAACACCATGACAAGAGGCAAAAAGGCTTTGTTAGAAGAACGTTCATTTTTAAAGAGCCATATAAATAGGTCGAATATTTACGTTTTAGATGCGGAGTCGGCATCCACTACAGAATTAGATTTTGAAGAAATAAATATTAAATTTGAGCTTTTAAAAACTAACTTTAATGAATTTATGCAGGTTTATTGTCAATTACAAGAATATGATACAGAGCATAATTATAATGAAGTAGATGAGGTCGAAAAATTGTATACGGTGACTTACGCCAAATTTAAAAGGTTGCTAAAATTGCAAGGCAAGTTGGAGGGATCTCGTGAAGTAAAAAGTAATATTGCAACAGGCAATATAAAGTTAGAGGCCTTAAAATTGCTTATGTTTTCTGAGCAAATTCAATGTTTTAAATCCTTCCTTGAACTTTTTATAACTCTTATTGGTAAAAATCCAAATTTGGAATATATCGAAAAAGTATTGCATTTGAGGAAACATTTAAAAGATGAACCTTTGAGATTAATATCTGCTTTACACGTTGAAAATAATTCGTACGCGACAGCATTAAATATTTTGCAACAGAGGTATAAACTGCTTAAACCTTACGGTAACGCAATCGCGCACTTCTTTAATAACCATACTCTCAATTGTATAAATAGAAACATGTTAAAAAATGTTTTTCAAACCCCAAATTATTGAATTAATATAAAACTTACTAATAAAAATTAATCAGCTGATTTCACGTTAAGCGTATTGGCTACCTAAAAAAAGTCGGTCCCAGGCCGCAACACAAATTGAAGGCAATCATTCTTTTAAGCTTTAAAAATTTTTGCTTAGTGTGCTCAAACAAAATATTTTGAACATCAATAAATCAGTCACCTTCAATTTATGTCATAAATGTCAAACTTGAAGTTTTTATTATTTTGACAACGATCCTAGATTATGGAGCGAAACGTAAATAAAGATAATGTTAAAAACTATGAGTGGTTTAATTCCCAAAGAAGATTAAGAAGAATAAGAATAAGCAAACACGAGCTCTGCAAGTTTCCACAGCCATGTGAGAGCGTAGGGACATTATAAATAGTCCGGGAGCCCCAAGACCCGACAGTCAGTCAAAGTATTCAGCTTTACATTGCAATTGCTTAGGCTACCCAAAATAGTACAATTACTTCTTTCTTCAAACTTAGAGTAATTTTAATCAAGTTTGTAGAATTCCACATTAAATTCTGCACCAATCAAATAAATTTGTTAAGAAGTTTGAAAGTGTTTTTTAAAAACACAGCTCCCAAGGCCCGAACCTTAACTGGCGCAGTTGTACGTATGTCAAAAGGGCACTACGAATCCAAAAATCAGAAGACTGGTGACCAAGAATTTTAATTCGCAATTTTGGCAAAACCCAAACAGAAGTTGGACGGGATACACAAATCGATCAAATCCAACAAACCACGCCAACGTGGACAACGTACAAGCATCGACCGAGTCCATGAAACCAAGGTAGCAACTAATGTAAAATCATTTCCTTAAAAAATCCAATTGATTTTGACAAACTATATTTGATATTGCCAATATTATAAAAAATTTATTTTATGTATGTACAGGTTTTAACAATTTTATTATTGCAAATTTATACCATTCTTACGAAAACAATTTCCTTGGCTATTGCAAGAAATTATTTTCAAAATTTATTTTGAGAGAGATGATTTTTAAAAGAGACTTTGAAAGCAAAAGAGACTTTAAAACAAGAAAATTTTTACGCAACTATTAACACAAATTAGACAATTATTAAACAAACCAATACGGAATAACTGGCGCACAAAACAAAAACGCTTTCAAAAATAACCAAAAACAGAACGTAATTAATTTACAATTTATTTAATACCGAAAGCTAGTGTATAAAAACGAAATTATTCAAACGTACCCTTCACCGCATTTTATAAATTATAGAAACGCACTCTGCAATCTATTATTAACTTAAATCATTAAACCATTACAAAGTAAACAAAGCATATAGATTATGATTGGAAACTTTTATCAGAGAATAAAACATCATTCAACCAATGCAACGTTATAAAAGTTATTTTAGTACGAAAAGCTAAGAACAACGAAGCAACTACTAAAAAGATTCATTCAAAAACGCATCGCAATATCTATATATAACGAAACAATTATTAAACGTGACTTCTTATGATTAAAACACTTCAGCAATTAGCTAGGTATTAATTGTAGAAAAAACGTATTTAAATTATCACAGACTGAATAAAACCTTTCAGAAAAGAGCATCGCAACTTTATAAATTATAATTACATATCTAATTATAACGTAGCATTCATTCAAACGTGACATTTTATGATTAAATACTTCAGCACAAAGTGATTAATTGTAGAAGACGCGAATTATTCATCCCACCTAGACTGATAACAACAATTTACAGTAGACAAAGTAACATTGTATTAATTATAAAAATCAACATTGAACAAAGCAATTGATATAAACTTACAGTCCTATATTTAAGACTCAAAGTAACCAGACGAAATAATTACAAAGAAAGCAGATTATAAATTACAAACGCCTACGGAGAAGAGATAATTATAACAGACATAATTGAATCAGCAGAATTAAAATAAAATAAGTCTTAACTGACGCAAACAAAGTAAAATAATTAGCGCGAAAAATTATTCACATCGATACCTTTTAGAAATCAAAACTAACAAGTAAAAATAAACAAATTTAAGGCTGCAACAATTAACAGAGACACTACCGAGCATAAATCCCTCAATCCAAATTACAGCACCGTACAACTAAATACCAATACAAGCAACTTAAGTCTTCAAATAACCAAAAACGACTCAAGCTAAAATTAACAGATAAACCAACGCAATCTAAACTAAAAATTAATAAACCCAAACAAAGAATTACAATACAAACTGCGAAATAAATCCCAATTTTTACAAAAATTTGAAATTTAGTAAAACTAAAAGTAACCATTAAATTAGTAGAACAACCCTTCACAATCATGAGTTCAAATTCTAAAAATTTACCTCGAGACTATCCCCACATTTAACGGACATCAAGCCTCCTAGGGAATTTCATAGCAGCATGTAAAATATTTTTGAAAATCTTCTACAAACCCGGAGTCAATAAAAGGAACGTACAGTATTGCCCGAAATAAACAGTACTGAAATTGTAATTGTTTTGTATATTTAAAAAATACATATTATTGACACTTTATTATATGTTTTAAATGTGCACCTCCTCGTTCGAGACAGACTTCATAACGATGTTCTAAGTTTCTGGTCATGTTATTGAATAAGGGTTGTCTCAGGGCTGCGAAGAAGACTCTAACGGCATCCTTTAATTCATCGATGGTTTGTGGTGCCCGTTTGAAAACGGCATTTTTAGCCATGCCCCAAATGTATGCGTCTGGAGGTGTGAGGTCTGGAGAATGTGAAGGATAAGGAAGTCAGTAAATCGTGATATGAATTTGCTTGGAAAATGTTCTTGAAGAAATTGACGAATTGCGGCAGCAGTATGGCAAGTTGCCCCGTCCTGCTGAAAAATTGGTTTCGAAATGCCAAGTTACGTGCACGACAGAATTGACGTAGATCAGGGATAAATCGTGTTAAAATTTGTCTGTACCTCTGTTGATTAAGTGTGACTTGCCTACCATTCTCTTCGATAAAGTACGGACCAATGATTCCGTGTCCGGAAACAGCACACCAGACACTCACTTTTTCACTATGTAAAGGAACCTCTTGAACCTCATCGGGTCTGGCAAAGCCCAGAAATCGATTTGTGCGACGATTCACATAGCCTGACAAGTGAAAATGTGCTTCGTCTGAAAACCAAACATTTTTCAAAAATTCAGGATTTTGTAACGCGAGAATTCTGGCGCAATATTCCACTCTACTGCGATAATCCCGAGGATGTAGTTGTTGATGTACCTGAATCACATACGAAAATGTACCCAGCTCCTTCAGGATTCTTTGAAAGGAAGTTCTTTTTAAATCAAGTTGTAACGCTGTCCTTTCCTGGCTGACTTTCGGATTTTCTAAGATTTGCTCAAAAACACGTTCATGGTTATTGTTGTTGTTAACTGTCCTGGGACGCCCCGAGTTTCCTTTTCGTTGGCACAATACACTACCTGTATTTCTAAACTTTTCAATAACCTTCAAAATTACAGCATTACTTGGAGAACGTTTATTAAACCTTTGTGTGAATTGATCAGACACGTATAGCAAACTTGCACCATTATGTCGGCCGATTCCGTATGAACGAAAATAATGCTCTACCAGAAACACTTTCTCCTCTGTACTTAACACCATTTTTAACAATTAGGCCCTACTAATTACTTGTTTGAGGTTTACTTGACAGGTCTATACTAGCTAACTTGAGTGTGACAGCGCACGCATAAAAACACCGCCAACTTAGTTTCAGTACTGTTTATTTCGGGCAATACTGTATTACTCTTAGCCTAATAATAAGTAAACTGACCGGACGGGCACTAACACTAATAGCCAGCCGGGATAACTTTTAACAGTGGGAAGACTTTAAACGCATATTTATTGCCTAGTTTGGCGATAGACGTAACCTAAAGTGCCTAGTAAGCGATCTAATAAACTTTAGAATGGAAAATAACCAATCCCCGTATTAATTCGTACTGAAATTCTAAGATACAAGGAGTTTAATCTTAAAAAAATTAAAAATTGAAGAACCCGACCAAAATATCCGACTTTTAAAAACAAAATGTATGACGAAATGGCACTGGACACCTATATAAATGCATTACCAGAACGACTATCAGATAAAATCAGATTCCAACGTTCCCAGAATTTAGAAGAAGCCATGAACAGAATAATAGAAGAAGAAAACGTAATGTACTATCGAAACAGACTTATAACCCCAACGCGAATAAAAACTATTTACCAATAAAAACCATACAAGCCGCGAGACAAACAATCCTCCAAAAAAAATTCACATCATTCAACGCACAAACAAATCAACCCGAATTAATAACCCAAATTTCAATAATACGAATTTTAATAATCAATTCAAACAGTTACATTACCAACGTTTAACCCAAATTTTACGAAGCCCGCATTCATACCAAGATTCGCCAAAATATGAACCAACAAAGAACAGCATTCAACGCAAGCCCTATTAAAAATACACCAATGAGTAATAATAATAATAATAACAACCCTAACAGTGATTATAAACCCACACCTATGAATACTTCATCTGGTACTAACAGACCAAATACAAAAGAAAACGCATATTCGACCAAGTAATAACCAAAAACGAAACTTTACGTCGGAAGAACTATTTCACCAAGAAGTAGAAAAATTTGATAATGACCAGAATAATTACATTCACCCCAGTACAAGCAATGAATCAAACCATTCAGAAAATTACGAACGTGACAAACCATGCAAAAATTACGACGAAGACGACGAAGAAAATGCGTGCTCTATAAACGACTAAACCTAATATATTGAAATAACATAAACCACCTAGTACTACCATATATAGAAATACATCATGCCGAACTTAAACTATTAATCGATACCGGATCTTCAAAAGCATTGATTAGCCCCCAAACCGTTAAAAAACACTGTTTAGATTATGTAAAGAGAGAACCATTTAAAATTAAAACAGCCCATCAAACGACATTACACCAATTCGTAGCTAATATACCCTTACCTAGAACATTCAATGTGAAAATGAAACACAAATTTAGTATTTTCAAATTCAACAACAAATATGATGGACTAATAAGAATGGACCTTCTAAGACAACTAGGAGCCAACATTGACATAAAAAACCGCTTATTGAGAACAAAACACAAACGAATCCCCATTAAATTTCATAATACCCAAACCGAACAAAAATACACGATAGAACCCGGAACAGAGAAAAAAATTTAAATCCCAGTAAACTCAAAAAATTATATAAGAATAATAAATCATATAACATTTTAACAAGGAGTAGAAACCCCAACCGCATTGGTAAAAATAAAAGATAATTATGCCACTACAACGATTTTAAACTCAACTGAATAGCTCGTAAAACTAGCATTAACAAACCCAATTAACGTAGAAGAATTATATTTTAACGAAATGGAAATAGATGAAAATTTAGAAGACGATTACAACCCCATAGAAAACGACGAAATGTTAAGAAAAAATTTAAGTAACATTCGCTTTAATACCGACATTAACCAAGAAGAGCAAAGAGCAATTAAAAATTTACGTTTCGAATACTGTGACATTTTCCATTGTGAAGGAATACCCCTAATATTCACTAATACAATCAAACACAACATCGAACTAACGGATAACAAAACGATTTATACAAAAGCATACAAAGTACCTCAGGCAAGTCAGGAAGAAGCTGACAGACAAGTAGCAGACTTGTTAGAACAAGATATCATACAACACTCCAACTCACCATGGAGCAGCCCAGTATTAACAGTACCCAAGAAGTTAGACGCTTCAGGCAAGAGAAAATATCGAATGGTAATAGACTACAGAAAATTTAACGAAAAAACGGTAGATGACAAATATCCACTACCCAATATCACCGAAATTTTAGATAAATTAGGTAAATGTCAATATTTTTCAACACTAGACCTCGCTTCAGGATGCCATCAAGTAAAAATGAATGAAAAGGATACACCGAAAACAGCCTTCAGCACACCGAGAAGACATTATGAATGCCATTTGGATTAAAGAACGCACCCGCTACTTTTCTACGAGTTATGGACAATATATTACGAGGAATACACAACGAGAAATGCCTTGTGTACTTAGACAACATCATAGTTTACTCAACACCATTAGTAGAGCATATACAAAGATTAAGAGAAGTATTTGAAAGACTGAGGAAAGCACATTTTAAAGTACAACTGGACAAGGGTGAATTTTTACAGAAAGAAGTATCATTTTTAGGACATTTAATAACACCCCAAGAAGTCATGCCAAACCCGGACAAAACAAATGCAGTACTAAATTACTCCCTACTAAAAACAAACAAAGAAATCATAGGATTTTTAGGACTTAGTCGTTACAACCGCAAATTCATTAAAGGTTATGCTCAGACAACCAAGCCCCTGACAAATTGTTTAAAGAAAAGAAATAAAATCGAACACAACCCCGGATTCATTAAAGCCGTAGATAAAATTAAAAGTATATTAACAAATTACCTCGTATTACAATACCAGGACTTTTCGGAATTATTCATACTAACGACAGACGCATTAAATGTAGCATTAGGCGCAGTTTTGAGCCAAGGAAAAGTAGATAGCAATAAACCTATCAGCTACGCATCCAGAACCCTAAATGAGACCGAACAAAAATATAGTACCATAGAAAAAGAATTGTTCGCTATAATTTGGGCAACAAAATACTTTAGACCTTACTTATACAGACGAAAATTTTACATATACACCGATCATAGACCATTAGTATGGCTATGCAAACTCCAAGAACCAAATTCAAAATTACAACAATGGAGAAACAGATTAGAGGAATACGACTACGAAATTATATACAAAAAAGGAATTTATAATAACAACGCAGACGCCTTAAGTAGAATACAGCTCAACGCACTAGAAACGGAATCAATTGTAGGAAACATAGACGAAACGGAAATAAGAGAAGACCCAGAAGAAATAGACACAATACATTCGACACAAAATGAAGAACCTAAAACCGCGATTAAAATTTTAAACGAAGCAATCGATATAAAACCCAATCAATTTATAGTTACCGAAGTTTTAACTAACCCCAATCCCGTAAAATATACAAAAGTAGACAACAAGAAAATATACCAAATTCAAATAACCAAAGACGATAATGAGGAGCAAATGATTAAAATTCTAAAAGAATACACCCCCGAGAAAAAACGATTTTACTTTTACTTCAACACGGAACATTTGTATAAAGGATTTTCAAAATTATACGTTAAATTATTCAATAACTCGGCCCTGAACTTACAAGATGCACAAGAAAATTAATAACATTAGACGACCCTGACGAAATAAATGATGTAATCAGAAACCAACACGAATGAAAAACTAACCATCGTGGAATTAATGAAACAATAAAGCAACTTATAAGAGGACATTATTTTAAAAACATGAAAGAATTAACGACTCACCTTATTGACCAATGTGAACTATGCGACAAGGCAAAATACGACAGGAAACCCCCAAAAATACCCTTGATGTTAACCAAAACACCTGACAAGCCTTTTCAAAAATTACATGCCGATACTCTAGTAGTAGAAGCGCAAAACTGTCTAACAATTGTAGACGCACTTAACAAAATAGGCCAAGCAATACTAATCACCTCTAAAAATAGCATTGATGTAACACAACGATTTTTACAGTACTTTACATTTTATGGAACACCCGAAACAATAACACTAGATAACAGCTGCGAATTTAAAAATGAGACGATACAAAACACCTTAGAACTTCATAAGGTAAAAATTCATTTTATAACTAAAAAACACCCTGAATCAAATGGACTAATTGAAAGACTACATTCGACCCCGTTAGAACAAATCAGATTACTAAGAATAACCTTCAAAAAGGAACACATTACCAATTTAATGTCATACGCGCTAATCTCCTATAATAACACAATCCAGTCATTAACCAATTTTACACCCTTAGAATTAACTTTAGGACATTCAGATTCACGCAACCCTTATGACATACATTATAACAAAGAAGTATATCAGCAATATGCCAAAAATCATAAAGAGAAACTAAAAATAACCTATGACAAAGTAAAAGATAAATTAAATAACGATAAGAAACGTATCACCACAACCTGTAATAAAAATACCTACGCAAACAAATTTTCAATAGGACAAACCGTGCATGAGAAAAAATTCCAAAGTAAACGACATAAAAAGGCACCCAGATACTTAGGCCCATTTAAAATTAAGAGAATATCCATCAAAAACATAGCCGTAGTAGACAACGGCAAGATTACAAAATATATTCACTTGAAAAACTTAAGACATCCTCTAATTTCAGATGGACAATCATCACCCTTACCGTCAACCTCCTCCCAGGTAGAACGGACAACAAAATAGTAATCGAAGATATAAAAAACGACCCCCGGTATACTACCAATAAAATTGGGAAGTATGCAGAATACCACAGACTATTGGACATTTGCACAAAAATTTGACTTATTGAAACTAAAACAAGAATTTCAAATAATCAAAAACAATTATTACCGATTAAAACAATCAATGGACACAGCAAAATTCGGAAAGGAATACGCCATAGAAATGATGAATTATAACAGCATAATAGAAAGTATTTTAAAAAACATAGAAAATAAATTTAATAGACTAATACCCACAGAATAAACAGCAAGACGCAAAAGAGGATTAATTAACGGATTAGGCAACATAATAAAAGCAATCACAAGCAATTTTGATAACCAGGACGCAGAACGTTATGACAACGCAATACAACAATTAATTGAGAACCAAAAAGATATAAAAACCATAAATAATAACCAAATATCACTAACTCAATCAACTATTATAAAATTTAACAAAACACTATGAAAGCTAGTAAGAAACCAAGATAGTATAGCCAAACGAATACACACCCTTGAAACTAACATGCAAACTACCATGTTAGGCATGCGAGACTTAATTATATTCAACCCTTACCTTAATTCAACAAATTTTAGCAACTTTAATAAACGCAGTAACATGTGCAAAATTAAATACATTACACTCTAGTATCTAAGAACCAACTGATTTATTAAAGGAATTATTAAGAATTAGATCATTTATAACCAACAGTAAATTACCCTTTGATGTAGTAAAATCAAACATTCAAATATTGAAAAAAATAGCTATAGTTAAAGGCTATGTAAAGAATAACGACATAATTTTTTTTAATAGAGATTCCGATAGTAGAAAATAACATTTATAATTCTATCATTTATTTTCTTTTCCAATGAAAATTACTAGCATGTATCAAGTTATCATACCCAAAACCAAATTCCTATTCTTAAATGAACTAAGATATGGTTATACGAACGAAAAATGTAACGAAGTCACACTAAACCAATATTTATGCCAATCATTGACCACAACAACTATTCAAGAAGACAGCCCTTGCGAAGTACAATTATTAAAATTTTCAAATCATTATGAAAACTGTGAAGCCAAACCCGTACAAATTACCAACATGAAGATTTAAAATCAGAAAACAAATGGATTGCCATTTTTTCAACAGAAGTAATAGCAACCATCCACTGCAATTAAGACGAAAACAATCTGGCATTGACAGGAAGCAAATTAATCACCTTCAAAGAAAACTGTTTTTTGAAACTAAAAAACGAAATAATCAGAGTTTATCAAAATCCCGTAGCAACCAAGAAACTCGCAAACTTACCAGAGCTACAAATCAAGACAACATAAATCGAAAATAAAGAAATAATCCAAAAACCCACGCAACTAGAACATTTAGAATTAGTCGACCTCAACCACGCCATGAAATTAATAGAAAACTACAAAGAACAGTTAAGTGAAATAAAAACGCCCAAGTTACACTACGATAACATAAATGTTTGGACAATTGTATTAATCATTTTTCTAATTTTTCTAATTATATATGTATTTTACAAAATGTACCTTAGATATAAGAATAAAGAAAACAGTTTTAGATGTAAGGAAACAAAGGTAAACAAGGAAACAAATATACCCTTTAGAAACCATGAGGTTTAAACAATGAATTTAAATTATGAATTTTAAATTAAAAATTAAACAAGGAAAAACCTTTAATTTTTTATGTACGTCAGGAGGAGTTACATATCCCCCAAATATGTATGTATTATAAAATAGAATCTAACAGGAAATTATTAGTAATTACTAAAAACTTACTAAGTGAAGTGCAACAATGTAATACAAGGACAATTAATAAAGTTTATTAACAGTTCATGAGAACGGATGCAATACTTTGTATTTAGATGATAGTGACACTGCAGGTAGCAGGTCACAGACGGTTAAGATAACGCAAAAACCTAGAAAGTAAGATTATAACAATGTAACAATGAATAGAATTAAGAATAAGCAGACATAAGCTCTGCAAGTTCCCACTGCCATATGAGGGGGTAGGGACATTATAAATAGTCCGGGGGCCCCAAGAACCGGCAGTCAGTCAAAGTATTCAGCTTTAACATTGCAGTTGCTTAGGCTACTCAAAATAGTACAATTAATTCTTTTTTAGAACTTGGAGCAATTTTAATAAAGTTTGCAAAATTCCACATTAAATTCTGTATCAATCAAAGAAATTTGTTAATAAGTTTGGAAGTGTTTTTTAAAAACACAGCTCCCATGGCCCGAACCTTATCTCAAGCTCGAGTAAAATTAACATTGTCAGTTTTACGACAGCAGTATTAGAAATTAAATGATACTAGAGAAATGAAAAATATTATTGCTATATGTTTAATCTGCTGGAAGTTAAAGTCTGAAGCTGCTAAGCAACTGATGGGTAGTTTGCCATACGATAGAGTGAATATAGCTCGACCGTTTGAGAAAGTTGGTGTGGATTTTGCTGAGCATTTTTATATTAAGTAATGACAAATTCGAAAAGTTACTGTTTCTAAAGCATATGTAGCAATTTTTGTTTGCTTCGTAACAAAAGCAATTCACTTGGAAGTAGTTTTCGATTTGAAAACCGAGACTTTTATTGGGGCTTTAAAGAGATTTGTGAGCAGGAGAGGTGTACTTCGAATGATTTCTAGCGAAAACGGTAGCGCTTTTAAAGGGACCGATAATGAGTTGAGAAAATTATATAGTTGTTTGAAAACTGATCAGCAGTTTCATAAATGTATAAATAAATTTTGTATACAGTGGTCTTTTATTCCACCACATAGCCCAAATTTTGGGAGTTTATGGGAAATCAACGTAAAAGGATTTAAATATTATTTGCGAAGGGTAGTTGGATTAACGCAATTAACATATGATGAGTTTAACACCGTATGTGTTCAGATTGAAGCAATGCTAAACTCAAGAATCCATCTGACTTGTCTTGCTTAACGCCAAACCATTTTTTATTTGGTAGGTCTTTAGCTTGTTTACCAAAAGGTAATGTTTTGGACACTCTAATCAATAAGCTTAAATTCTGGAAGGTTTGTAGTCAATTACATTATAGTTTTTGGAAGGTTTGGACTAGGGACTATTTAGGGCAATTGCAAAACAGATCAAAATGGAAACATGTTATGCCTAATGTAAAAGAAGGTATGTTAGTACTTGTTAGGAATGATAAGCTACCTTCTTTAGAGTGGGGTATAGCACGTATAACTAAGGTTATTCCAGGTAAAGACAATAAACTTAGAGTGGTTCATTTAAAAACCAAAAATGGTACTCTGGTAACCTCGGTATCCAAAATTGCGATTCTGCCTGTTGAGTAAGATGCCGAATAGTTGTTTAAGTAAGATAATTGTATTATTATTAATTTAGTTCGATTAGGGATTAAACAAAATGCGTTGATTCGGACGTGTCTTATGGTACGAGACGGATTGTGATCCTAAAACATGTGGAGAACATGAGCCTATGAAGACACTACCTTAAGTGGTATTTTATAAATCGTGTTTACCACTGTCCTTATGTTTATACACATGTGGCATGCTTTATTTAACTAGATTCACTTTATCTACAGGACAGTCGAAGCGACCGTATGAAACGAACTCTCCTAACAAACTGAGCGTACACGTCCCGACAACCACAAACAAGATTCTATAATTTGGTCACCTTCACCCTAACGGTCAAGTTCACCCCGAAATAACGTTAAATTTGCACAGATAACCAATAACTTTTACTGCCAAAGAACGGAAGTTATTTTTGGGATACAATAACTTGATTAATAAAACCTGTATCAGACTCGTAGAATGATTTGATCATTACCATTCAGGTAAAAGTTTAATGACCAATTTATGATGTCTAATTTCACAAGCGCGATCAGGTATATGCCCATTCATTGCTAATTGTTAGAATTAAACTTTTTAGTAAAATTTTGTAAAGAAAACCAACTACAATGACTCAACCTTAAGGAACATGGGTAAAAGTTTAGTTTACGTATATCATACAGGTTTAAATGTTTTTTTTAGTTTTTGGTCAACCTCACCTACGCGTTCAGCATCATCCCGTTTTAACTGAAGTGACAACTTCATACCACACAATTATTTGTTTTGTTAAGGAGTTACAAATATAATACTTATAATAACTTGTGGTGTAAATAATAAAGTATACGATACAATGGTTTTAACGCAGGTGCAAATCAAGAACATTCAAGCGATCTTAGGTAAATCAGTGAAAACGTTTATCGCAGATGAAATTTCTAAATAGTGTAGTGCAAAGCGTTGGAAATATTGTTGAAGCTAATCTAAAAAAGGTTTGTGAAGAACAGAATAACAAAATGCATTTCTTTATAACTTGAAAAGCAGCTATTGAACTACAGAACGAACAACTTATACGTTATAATACTACCTTGCATGAATCTTGGATAATATTCAACAATACTGTAGGCGGAACAATATCCTTATTTTTGAAATAAAAGAACAGGGTAAAAATTGCGATCAGCTAATTTTAAAATTATTCAAAGAAAAATTGGAGGGGAATTTCGATTATGTTCATATAGGCAAATCGCATCGAGTTGGATCTACAACGGGTAACATAAGTCATATTATTGTTAAATCCTTCAGTTATCACGATTGCAAACGTGTTTTACACAGTAGATTTAAGTTAAAAAGATTTGGTATTCTTATTACCAAAGATCTTACTGAAACTAAGTTTACACTCCCTAATCAACCTCAGGAAAAATTCTCAAAACGCAATATTTGAACTCTAGATGACTTCAGTTGGGCTAAAGTTGGTGAGCACAAGTTTTTTTTAGAAATAATACTAAACTGCTTAACCTTGTTTTTTAACGATTTAATTATCCTACCACACTGTTTACCGTCCACTTATTTGCTCTATTTGCTCTATGTGCTCTATTGTGTTTCAGTCTCTTTTATCGGGGAGTTGGTGATAAAAATAAACTCTCTCTAAACCTATTCCTTTTTGCACGTCTCAGTGTTAGATCACTTGCGTTTAATTTTAGTAGCCTGGTTGATATCGTTGATGATCATAAATTTGATGTTGCAGGCGTGACTGAAACGTAGCCGATGTTGATCTAAATTCTGATTTAGTGCCTATTTCTGGATGGGGCGTAGGCATTTATGTTAGTCATTCTTTTAAGTATGAAGTAATAATCTCGCAAGAGCCCCCCCCCCCCCTCCCGCTCCGATTCTTTTCTAGAGTATGAACTGACGCACGTAAATTTGCATGCTTGAATTTCAATTAGTATTTACGGAATTAAATTTTTATAATGAACGATGAGCACATTTTTTCGATGATCGTATTCAAGCTGCATGTCTTCGTTGACTACCGATTATGCGGAAGGTTCAATGATTAAATCGTTCTTACACAATGCATGCTATAACTTTTCGTTCTTCTTTAATCGTCCGAAATTGTTACAGTCACTTTCTTCTCGTGTTATTCCACTTGATCACGTCAAACATAGATTTTTGGTAGGTGCATTAGTTAAATGCAATTTATCGGTCAAATGATTTTCCGTTAGTATGATAGACAAACTTTTATCAAAAAATGCGTAGGTTTTTACACGTAATGATTTTCCATATAAAATTGCAGACACCAGACGAAACAGTATTTTGAAATTTTTCGGGCGGTGTATACTAACAATATTGGTAATAGTCGAAGTGGTCTCGGCAGTATGCGTTATCTGATTATGTAGCCAGTAATAATGCTTAGACTTGCATCCGTTTACACCATATCCTTTGTATGATCTACAGTACATAGGACTATGTCTACAAAGCCACTTTTGCATAGCTTTTTTTTCTGCAATTGCTCTCAGTGTTGTTGGACCGTTAATGATTTAAACGTTGCACATTTCGATATAAGTCGATGTTTATATGCATCACAAACAATACAGTTCCTACTGTCTTCCTTTAAATCTGCGGTAATCTTTTTTACTAGCGTAAGATTTATTTCAGTAAGTTGTCGCGTGAAAAATGTTCTCGCATCCTAGTTCAGAACGTTGGGAGAGTTTTTTTTCGGCCTCACTTTATTGTTCTTAGCCGGAGGAATTAAGGTGCTTACAGTATCAGCTAGGTCACATAACCACTCATTAAAATTCCCTAAGTTAGGAAACATAAATATTGATTTACGTTTAGCCCATTCTACTTGGTAGTTGATGAACAACTTGTTACTTAGTTGGTTTAGCAGCATGGGATTTTTCAAATGAGCTACTAAATTTGCTGCTCTTATGGTGGCATAGAAATATTAAACTAATAAAAAAACTGTGTTAGTATATCCAAACGTTCCGAATTAATCAGTGGTCCTGTTTTAATTTTTTTGCATCATTGATATTAATGTCTCCGGTCGGTCAAATAATGTATTCAAAATATTCATTATATGCTGAACAGTTTCTGCACATGCCGACTGACGGCTAACGGCACTAAACGCGTTTCCTTCTGGACATCGCTGAAGCCGTATAAGGTTGTAGTAAGTGTAATCGCGTTGCCTAGCGGTTCTTACATAATAGGATATAAACGATGGTCACTTCTGCGTTTTACAGAAGAGGGTAGGTTTTGAACCAAATTTTGGATGAGCTTGACGCATCGATAGCTGAGTCTTTATGGACTCAGTGTTCTATTTAAAATCCACCTGCAACTTTTGAAGATTTGCGCTGATAAAGTAGTTGCGAGGTTTACTTTCGTTAAACCATGGTGGTTTTGCTGCACATTTTGTGCGCTTAATCGATGTCTTGTGAGAATTTTTAACGCACATGTAACTATCGTCAGATTGACTAATTTTAAATATCAGTTGAATATAGCTAGCTTCTTTCTGTACAACGTTAGATCGATACGCCACGTCGAATTCGTTGCCTTTACACTTAACACCCATCGTTGGGTTACCGTCTCCTTAATTTATTCTGTACTACTTTATCTGCTGGTGTGCTCACAAAACATATTTCTTTCTTTCTCCGCTAACCCCTCATTAATATTGATCTATTCATGAATCCAGTACGTTACTCGATTTCTTCTTGATGCTACTGTTTCGATGTTCATAGAAGGTAGTGAATCCTTTGCGCTACCCATGATAATACCGACATAGTTCGTCCTCTTCTTCTCGTAACTGGCGTCCTCTTTCTCTTGCATTTCAATTTTTAGATCAGCTTGACGGCTTCACTTTTCTCGTAGTTTCTGCAGTTCTTCTAAAATCTCGAGACAATATATATATATGTATATATATATATATATATATATATATATATATATATATTGCAGTGAATCATAAGAAAAACCTAAAACTTCGTGTCCCACGTTTAGGGCGTCATAAAAATTGCTGCGGTTTCCTTTCGAACTCCGTTTTGGATCGCCGCACTAACTCGTGCCATAAAAATGTTTGCTAAAAGAAAACTCCATGTTGAATATTTTCTGAAAATGCTCTCTAAATTTCGGTGCCTCGGCTAGCTCTGCTCACTGCGTCTTCCTAGATACTCACCCCTGCTACTCATTCTTCCAACAACCTTTGTAGTTAATAATAAAAAAAAAATACAAAAAATATTTCGACAAAGCATACAACCTTTTTATTCTGTTAACATAAAAGATCAATTCTCACAATTTCAAGTTATAGTTAATATTCACGTTACAACATTTCATACTTCTATTTAAATGGCAAACATCAACCTAAAGTCTCCATAATTTTTATGTACTTCAGCATTTCATATCTTATTAAAAGTAGATGGGCCTATCCTCTACCCTTACTTTATTTTCCAGGTCTATGTTGAGCTGAGTATAAACCTTGCAATTTAAAATTATACCGAAGACCCGTTTACTTCTTACATTGATAACATATTATTCACGTATTCACACCCTCAGATTAATAATAGAAAATGGTCCTTTACATGTGTCCATATAATTAAATTTTAGTTTATAAAAATTTTTACCACAAAAATAATAACCAAATCATTCATAAATCAAAATAACTGCGCACCAGCACAACAGTTTCAATAACAAAAATCTTTACCTGGAATGTTCTTTCAGATTACCATCTCTATAGATGCCTTTTCACAAGACGGCTTGTACCTGCATTGCTCCATTTTACTCGTTCATCCAAATCATGACCCATCTGCAGACGCTTTCCATTAGACTGCACGTACAACAACCAAACCACACCTCTTCGTCCAGTTAATGATGCCACCAGCACCCTCGTTCAAAATATAAATGCTTCTACTTACGTAGCATCCAGCTTTCAATTATTATAATTTATTTCAACTCAGCTCGTTAACTACTCTGCACCCACTTGTGCGTTATAAACACTTGTAATAACTTTTGGCGAACTACACTGTACATGGTATTAAAAACTAGGATGTTCTTCAAATTATCATCGAAAAGTCAGATGATAAAAGCGAAGTATAAAAGCAAACAATAAAAGAGCCAGTCTAACTACCGTCTTCCTTATATATTCTAAACCCCACTTAGTTTGCACGTATTTTTGTTACCCAATCTTTGGAAACCTTCAAACTGCCACTCAATTCTCAAAATTTACCATATAAACATTTAACGAACTTTCAGAAACCGAGAAATCGTCCACTCCACATCGCTTTTACCACGAAAAACTACGTACGTTTTCTAACCGTTTAAATTTACCATGAATTTTGTCCTCTCTTTTTTCCCCAAACAAATCCAATGCACACCCCTTATGTGCGCGTCTATATCGTTATTGCAGGCTTGCCTTTATAACAACTTTTCCTGTCTTTGTCTTTCTTATTGTTTATTATTACCATATTGCATACGGTTAAAGCTCCCTTCCTATTTAAAAAGTCGATATCGTGTAACACAAACCTGTTGCATCTGCGCCCTTCTATTAGCTTCTACAAATATACTTGTTTACCACGCGCTTGAAAGATGTTTGTTATTTACCCATTTGTTATTTTCATCTTACTTTGTTACGTTCTAAACATTCTCTGTCTTCTCTAGTCTTAATAGGAATTATTTATTTACCCAAGCTTTTATTTCTTGAAAACCTTGACTGCTTTAGCTTGTTTGTACCCTTCTACTTTTTAGCTTTTCTACGAATGCTTTAATTTATAATTTTTAAATAAATGTACGTTGTTTATCTTGACGTACACAAATTAAACTTCCATTATAACATGTAATTTTATCTCAAATAGAAGCTTTTCAAATAAATTATTGATTTTTACGTACAGAGTGATTAAATAAATAAACGCTTGTCCTACTTACCTATGTTTACGCTTACCCATACACAGTATTAGATATATATATATATATATATATATATATATATAACAACTGCATTACAATGTGCTCGTACCATGTCATTTTAAATTTTTAATATGTAAATTTGTGTTTTTTATATTTAAATGTGCTTCATGTTTGGACTATTTTATGATACTAGACAAGATCAAGTTTTAAGTATGTATGCAATTTATATGTAATTGACTGTTTACATGTGGCAATTTTTCAGAATTATGATTAAGGTTGCAAAGGTCAACCGAAACGTCAATTATTAAAGCAAATGATCAATTAACTTAGTATGTTTTTAACAAATAATATATCAAAAATAACTAACAACCTTTATTATATTATTACTTGTTACTGAAGTGTGTGTTTATTTTATATATATATATATATATATATATATATATATATATATATTCGTTGAACTATTAAATGGCGATGAGCTTTATATATATATATATATATATATATATATATATATATATACATGTTGAGTCTCCGTTGACGCCACGGTCCATTATGGATAACGGTAAAGAATTTAAAATATTTGCCTATGCAACGATATGTACGTTATTAATGACCATATTTTAAAATTATTTTGAAATATACAGGGCGTACCAAAAAAGTGTGGCGTATAAAAGTTGTTTTTTCTTATGAAACACTCTGTATTTCTTTCCATTTTTGGATTGTACGTAAAAAATGAGATAAACTCTCGTAAACAAGTCCTATACCTAAACATTGTAGTTCCCGAGATATTTTGATTTTTCGTAAATTTGGTCTAAAAGAAAAGTGAATAACTCCCAAACAAATAAGTTTGTCCAAATCCAATTTTAACTATATATATTATACCAATAATAGAAATTATCGATGTATTTAAAGTTATCAAAAATTCTACTGAGTGTCCAAAATGGGACACTTTGCTAATGACATTTTCAAACGTCAATATCGTGCTCATCTTAAATAGAACACCCTATATTTTATAATACAGTTATGTAGTAAATTTAATTACCTTTCAAAAATTATAAAAGTGTACCATACCTAAATTGTTTAGTTTTGAAGTTATTTTTATTTTTGTTGAAAATTTGTATTATTTTCCTCGGTTGTGTAAAATTTGTTAGGAAATTAAAACAACGTATCCAAAAATAATAATGCAGATTTAATAGCAAAATAATGGAACAGCGTTAAAATTAAAATTACAAGAACTGTTCAAAATGATGACCATCTTCTTGAATGCAAAGTCTGATCCTTTCTTCAAATGACTTCCTCACATTGTATAACATATTTGGAGATATTGCCTGAATTACCGCTCTAATTCTTTTATTCATGTTTTCTCCTGTTGTAGGAGGAGAATTATATACAATGTTTTTCACATACCCCCATAAAAAAATCCATAGGAGTCAACTCAGGAGGTCGAGGTGGCCAATTAACTGGTCCTCCTCTTCCTATACATTTGTTGGTAAATTTTCTATTTAAATAATTTCTTACATCAACTGCAAAATGTGCTGCTGGAGCACCATCCAACTGAATCCACATCTTTTGGCTGCAATTTAATGGAACACCTTCCAACAGTTCCCAGAAATCTCGTCTTAAAAATCGCAAAAATGTATGACCATTTAAACGACCATCAAAAAGGCACGGACCAATAGCTGTTTTGCCCATAATTTCTCCGTAAACATTAATACTCCATCGATTTTGACGATCTATTGGGCGGAACATGTGGCGGTTTTCTGTATCATAATAGTGAAAATTATGACGGTTTACTAATCCATTATTATGGAAAGTGGATTTGTCCGTAACAGCACATTATAAAAAAATAATCTTTCTCGCTTATTTTTCCATTGCCAATAAACAAAAATCTAACCGCCTTTGAAAATCTGTTCCATACCGATTTTGATGCTTCTCTAAATGGAAAGAGTGGTATTTATGTTTTTTTTAAATTCTAAATACACTAGACTGACTTAAATCATTTTCCCTGGCTACGACTCGACTACTAGCGTTCGGATTTTCAAAAACAGATCCCACTACCATAAATTGGACGTTTTCATCATCAATAACCGGTTTTGCAGTTACACGTTTCGGATATTTAACACTACCTGTAACTCTAAAAATTCCATGCAGGTTTGCAAGGCTTCTACTATCAGGATGTCGGCGTTAAGGGTACTTCGTTTTGTACATTTTTTCTGCGATTAAACAATTTTCAAGACATTCTCCGATTATGAAAATTATATCTATTCTTTCTTGCAGTGAATACTTCATTTTCTTCGTTTACAATGACAAAATTGCACAATAACTAAAGAAATGCTTCAACTTTAACTGACAGCAGCCTACTTAGATATTCGCGAGAATATCAAAACTTGAAAAGGAAACAACACTTGTAAATAAGGTTGAAACTTAAACAGGCACGTAGAAATCTTAATAGTTTGAACGATAGTGGGAAAGTGATACAAAATAAAAATAACTTTATAACTAAGCAATTTATGTATGGTATACCTTTATAATTTTTGAAAGGCAATTAAATTTACTACATGACTGTATTTTAAAATACACGGTGTTCCATTTAACATGAGCACAATATTGACGTTTAAAAATGTCATTAGCAAAGTATCCCATTTTGGACACCCAGTAGAATTTTCGATAACTTTAAATACTTCGATAATTTCTATTATTGGTCTAATATTTATAGTTAAAATTGCATTTGGATAAATTCATTTGTTTGAAAGTTATTAACTTTTCTTTTAGACCTTCAAATTTACGAAAACTTTAAATATCTCGGTAACCACAATGTTTAGGTATAGGACTTGTTTAAGAGAGTTTATATTATTTTTTAAGTACAATCCAAAATGCAATAAAATAGAGAGTATTTTATAAGAAAAAACATAACTTTGATACGCCGCACATTTTTGGGACACCCTGTATATTTCAAAATAATTATATATATATATATATATATATATATATAAAGCTCATCGTCATTTAATAGTTCAACGAAACAGCAATTTAGCACTATTTCAATTTTCTACTAAATAGATACAAATCAATTACAACCTACATTTAAAATCAGCATGTACATAGTTATAAATGTGATACAAATAGCCCAAACCTTACTCACGGTTTAATTTCCAGTTCATTTATAAAAATTTAAAGATGTCCAAAACCGCTGGTTTTCTCTTTTCTTGCCAGCAGTAGCTCTTTTAACACAAAACATAATACCATTCTTTGAGCTGACCCGCAGGCAAGAGCCCCTCTTTCCATTGTACACGTCTTTCAAAATTCACACTCACGGGTTAACGTTTTGTCAAAACTTACAAGCAAAATTAAACCAAAGCTTTCGCGCCGTTTTCTCCTTCCGTGAAACCAACGTCTAGATCTAGGAGCTGTGTAACTTTCAACTTCAGTTTCTTTGTCGAGCTTAATCATTATATAACATTTTACTTTTTTTTCAAATTTTGTTCTAACAACGTAACATATTTAGTTTGTGTTTGAGTGCAAGGTTATTGTCTTTTAGTTATATACAAGCCACGTACTTAATTGTGTTTCTTTTTCTTATTACAATTGAAGTATTTTGCACGTCATTGATTGTCCAAGACGGGTGACCACTGTCTATTGAAATTGTCTTTTTATGGGAAAAGCGCATGTTTGGCGTTTTCAATACAAAACGTGCAAAATCGAGATGTTTTCATATATGGTTTTTAAGTAAATCATTGTCCTTAGTTACTGTGTTTATAATGTATTGTAAAAGAAATGATTTTTTAACTTTTGGAGTTAGACTCTAGTATCTGAGTTACTTTTATAGAAACTATGTTGATCCTCTTTAGTTTCCCTTTGTTCATTGACAAGTAGATTAAATATTAATATTAATAGCGTCCGTCAGGTATGTATAATAATTTTATATATGTCCAGAGTCTTTGCAAGTTGCATTTTCTCTGCTTGTGAACTCGTCAAAAATCTATCTATGATTCAAATTCATCTGTATTTTCTTCAAACGAAATAATCTTTCTAAATAATCAATAGTATAACGTTTAAATATTATCGACTTAGAGTTTTTGTATGTTGAAAATTTTACATAAAGGGTTGTATCTCGAAAGCGGTGAGGAACATCGCGAAACTAAATTCCAAAATTTTGCTTTTGCCTAGCAACCTTCGCCCTTTGTCGCTTCTAGATGACTTTTATCCATGTACTACGTTTCGATATCGTATGCCTAAACACAAAGAAGCTATTTTTAAAAAAATTTTCTACTAAGAATATATTATTTTATACAAAAACTGTGAAATTTGATATTTGGTTGTGAACGGTGAGATTTGCGAACTCTTGTAATTCAAATTGGTCTCTCTAATCTGGTTTTCAAAATTGTCGATTTCCAAGTTTTTGGGTCTGCAAACAATTCTTTATGAATGTTTAAATTTGATATATCGTTCAGAACTGTGAGATTTATGGACATTTTTTTATTCACAATTAGTAGCTCTAACTTGGTTTTCGAAATTTTTTATTTTGAAAATTTTTAAGAAGGAAAATTAATTTAAATCTGAGATAGTTTCATGTACGATATGATAGTTCAGCATCATGTAACTTAAACAAACCTCTTTTGAGAGGATTTTGATTTTATATATTACGTTGTGTACTAGTAGTTAGCTGTACTGGATGCGCCTAGGATGCCTTAAACTTCTTTTGAGTGATTCTTTTACATTTTGTGTACCACGTAGCATGTATTCTAAAATGTCATGTAATAGAGCTGCATTACACTTTTAGTCTATACATCCTTCTAACGCTTTGCTTATTGTTCGAGAAATCCAACCATTAAATAATATTTCAGTTTAAAATTAGGGTTCATATTATTTAGCAGACCGAATGTATGACTAACACAGTGAAAGTTTTTCAATCTTCCTTCAACTTGGAAAAGGTCCTATCACATGTTTTAATCTATTGCCGTCAGTCTCAGGTAAACCAGGAATGTATGAGTAATACTTTAATGTTTTCTAACAAAGGGGTTTGTGGAATTTCTAAGACAGGTAATGGGTTTTATGAACAGGACTAAGGTAAAATGTTTCTTAAGAAAGTGTGTGTAAAGTTAGTTCATGTTTATACTTTGAACTTGAAGGTGCGTCTTCAAGTTGTGTTTTTCTACATGTAATTAAACTTCAAGTTACCTAAAAAATGTAATGTTTTTAATCAACCATTATAATAATAAACTTTTAATTGGTCCTTCGAGAATTATTTAATTAGTAAATAAATAAAGGTAAAATATTCACGCATTAACGACCTATGGTACACTTCAATATGTACTTCTGCTACATAGTTGAAATTGATTACTTCGAGACGGATGCTAAAAAGAACCAGGAGGTAAAGAAATTCTAAGAAAAGTTTCCAAAATCAAACGATTTCCAGTTCAATTCCATTAAAATAAAAGATGAAGAAAGTTTCCAGTTCCAGTAGAGGTGCAAGCATTTAGTGTTGATAGTGTTCAAAGTTCCTGAAAGTGTAATTTCAAGTGAAAGTGAATTAGTTTTTCAAGAATAAGAAGTTCGTTGCGGAGATTAAAGGTCAGATTTAAACATTCATTAAGGTTATAAATTGATTATTGTTCCTGTCTAATACTGTATTCACGAAATTTGTTTAATTCAGCCTGTTCTTACTTAAAGGTTTAAGCTAGATTCAAAGTAGGTTGATTTATAGTTGTAGTGGTAAAATTTTCATTTAATAATTTTTTGCTCTAACAATTGAGTGTAAGATGGAAGCTTTAATTAAACAAAGGTCTGTTGAAAGAGAAAAATTACTGTGACTGAAAACTGGTTTACAAGTAATTGTGAATCAGAGCAGAAAATATTTGCATTTAAAACAAGACTAGAATTTTTAACTAAAGCTTTTGACAAATACAATTTAATTCAAGATGAAATTGAAGTGATAGATGAATCACAATCAGCTGATAGGGATGATGTTCAAGATAAATATTGTTCGCTTTTAACGCTTTTTCTAGAAAAAAATTCATTCATTTCAAACAATTGTGAATTAAAGTCCTAATTCTACTAAACCACTTACAGGAATTTCAAATGTAAATAAACCACAATTAAAAATTCCATACTTCTTTGGGGATCCGACAGGTTGGAATTCATTTATTGAGCTTTTTGAAAATTTAATAATAAAGGATTCAATGTTAACTGACGTGGAAAAATTAATCTATCTCAAATTCTATTTAGTAGACGAGCCCCTGAGGTAAATTGCTAATCTACAATTAACTAATAATAACTTCAAAGTAGCTTTGGATTCATTAAAGAGTAGATATGAAAATCAATTGAACATAATCTATGCTCATATAAAAAACTTGTTGGATGTAAATTCCTTGAGTAAAACAGATACAGGTTCCCTTAGAATTTTTATTACCTTTTTAAAACAAAACTTAGAAGGATTAAAAATTTGAAAGTAAATGTTAAAGATTGGGATTTGATACTAGTGTACATCTTTTCACAAAAATTAGACAGTCAAACGAGAAAGGCATTTGATTTTGATATTCCTTCCAATTCAAGGCCTACATTAGACCAGTTCTTTAAATTTTTAGAACAAAGATGTTCTGTGTTAGAACGTTCAAATATTCCTGATTTAGGTCAATGTCAAAAAAGGCCCCACAATCAAAAAGGTTCCCACTATGTTCATATGTCACAAAATTCACAAAGCGAACGTGCAAATTCTCATTCTAATGATTTTAATAAATCGAAATATACAGGTTGTAGTAAGGAAAAATGTTTATTCTGTAATTTAAATAATCATACAATCTATAAATGTACAAAATTTGGTGGTCTCTATTATCAAGAAAAAGGAAATTTTGTTAAGACAAATAAACTGTGCTTTAATTGTCTGGCATATAATCATTACACGTATGAATGTAGTTCCCATGGTTGTTCTAAATGTAAAGGTAAACATCACACTCTATTACATGAAAAGAGATGGAATAAAAATTTTTATAACAAGGGTTCAAACAATGTTCAAACAAGGTCTCAAATTAACAGTAAACAAGCGAATCAAAGAAATCAAAATGCTAGTTTTTCCAATTCTTCCGGTTTTTCTAAACGAATACAAAACAATACTGAAATTTCCGTTCCTCGAAATCGGACGGTAACGGTACTTCCTCCAACGATCACACCGCTGGAAACTCTACCCAAGAAAATGTCGTTCTTTCAACCATTTCCTCTAGTGGTGAAGCACTGTTAGCTACGGCTATGGTGACAGTATTGGATGTAGTTGGTTGCCCTTTTCAACTAAGGGCTGTCTTAGATTCTTGCAGTACCACATCTTTGATTACTGAAGATGCTGTACAACAACTGAAATATAGTCCCCAAGAAAGAGGCATTCAAATAAACGGTATTAATGGTATAGCTACAAAATCTAACAAAATAGTGAACATAAATATTCTATCAAATGTAAAGACAAATATAAGTTTCAATATTACGTGTTCTGTACTTAAAAGAATTTCACACAATTTACTGCAGTTGTTGTTGAATAGAGACAAAATTCTAATTCCACAAAATATTCAGTTAGCGGATCCTACTTTTCATATTCCTTCAAAAACTGATCTTCTCTTAGGAGCAGACATCTATTATAGTCTAGTTACTGGCGGGATAATAAAACTTCAAAGAAATTTCCTTAGTTTAATTGAAACTAATTTAGGCTATATTGTAGGTGGTTCAATTCCTCAAGAAGCCATATTACGTATGGCTAAGCAAAATAATTCCATTGTGACTAATTGTTTCTTTATACAAGATGTCATTCCTAATGACATGTTGTAAAAATTCTGGGAAATAGAAGAAGTTCCAAACCAAACTAAAATTCGTACTCCGCATGAACAGTTAACTGAAAAAATATTTCTTGAAAGTACTAAAAGATTGCCAGATGGTTCGTTTCAAGTAAATTTACCATTAAAAAATTGTAGAGAACATTTAACGTTGGGCGATTCTTATTAGAGTAGTTATTTAGATACTATGTTTAATACACAACTTTGCGTTTCTTTAGTTAGTTAGTAGGTTTCAGTTATAAAAAAAAACAACAAAGGAAATTTTTTTTAAATTAAGGAATTAACTGTTTGTTGAAGACAAGCCTTCAACGGAGGGCAGTATGTTCGAGAAATCGAACCATTAAATAATATTTCAGTTTAAAATTAGGGTTCATATTATGTAGCAGACCGAATGTATGACTAACACAGTGAAAGTTTTTCAATCTTCCTTCAACTTGGAAAGGGTCCTATCACATGTTTTAATCTATTGCCGTCAGTCTCAGGTAAACCAGGAATGTATGAGTAATACTTTAATGTTTTCTAACAAAGGGGTTTGTGGAATTTCTAAGACAGGTAATGGGTTTTATAAACAGGACTAAGGTAAAATGTTTCTTAAGAAAGTGTGTGTAAAGTTAGTTCATGTTTATACTTTGAACTTGAAGGTGCGTCTTCAAGTTGTGTTTTACTACATGTAATTAAACTTCAAGTTACCTAAAAAATGTAATGTTTTTAATCAACCATTATAATAATAAACTTTTAATTGGTCCTTCGAGAATTATTTAATTAGTAAATAAATAACGGTAAAATATTTACGCATTAACGACCTATGGTGTAACACTTCAATATGTACTTCTGCTACACTTATGTTTTAGCATATTAATCATCAACTGCTTTTGCCACATCTTTACATTACACATTAAGGTAAGTATGGATACTACATATGGGTAACTAAGATTTCAATTAGTAAGAAAAAAATGAACGTTTCTTGGACTTCCTTCTATGCAACTGTGTGGGCTTGATAGCTGGAGGATAAGCCGATCTAGTTGGCCACTTTCTACAAGGTCGGATAAGCAAATTGGTAACTTACTACAAGGAGATATGATTAGTCAGACCCAATCACAATTGCTAAATGCCAAATCACCATCTCGTATCGATTTTTGTCCTTGCCGTCGTCTCATTGCATTAGTTCTGGATTTAACAAAACGAATGTATATGTATATGTAGGTATATTCTGCCGTAGAAAGCGGTAAAACGTTTATTTGCAATCACAATCAATAATGTCCTTCGGCAACAGTATGGTGAACTGAATTTACAAAACTTGTCTATCTGGCGATTATATTTTCTAAATGTGTGTCATGTACAACGGATATATGTAGTGCTTCTCTTCAATACTTAAATAAATAATGCCTTTAATTTGTAAATTATATATTGCTGTATTACCCTCTTTCTTTGGAGTAGACGCTAAAAGAGTGCTGTGACACAGTACAGCAATGGTTAATGAAACTATTAACTTATTTTTCTTTATAGCTCTTCTACGCCTGGCTAGCTCAACGGAAATTATTCTATAAAACTTACAAAGTGAAATTAAACACAGCACCCTATACATTCTACATCTATACATTCAAAAACAATTTTGTTTTATATAAAAGAATATAGAACAGTTTACAGCATAATTTGTGAACATAAAGTTACTCCTATCAATTACCTATTTACTTAATTAATAAAATATTCTAACCTAATCTTTGTTAAAATTTATAGAACTCAAATCCCTTCATTTGTGGATAATTTACCTATCTTTGACTTTCACGTTTGTAAAGGTGTTTGGCCAAAAATCCTTGACAGATAATCTATTTAAAAAGGCAAAATGTTTCGAACTCTGGCTGCAAAAACTTTCTGGTAAATATCCTTACACAAAACGAATTTAAAAATGAGAACTTATTCTACCTTAAATTCAAATGACAAAATACTTAAACATTGGTTACAAACAAGAAAATCTAAAATTTATACTTGCGAAATAGAATTGCACTTTTCGTAATTAACGGTAGTAAATATCTTCTGCTTCTATTTTTAAATTGACGTTAAAGGCTCAGCTTATCAGTTTTGTACATATAATTGAACGCTTTCATTTCTATAAGTCAAGTAGATATTTAAGAGCAATATAAAAAAATTGCACCCGTTTTCCTGGTAGTTCTAAAACTATACAAAATGAACAGACTGATTGTATTTCTCAATATGTTGATGAATATGTTAAGAACGAGATCAACAGGTCTAACTTTTTTCCATTCAAGTAGACGACTCCACGGATATTGCACAGAAATCCCAGTGTAGTAATATAATTAGGTACATTATTTCAGGAGAAAAATTGGTGGAACGATTTATAGGATTTTATGGTGTTAGTAAAGATAGTATAGCTAAAATATTATATAAAGCTGTAGCAATTGTTTAGAACATTTTAATTTTAAATCATTACCCAGTGCTTTGTTGGGGCAAACGTGATGTTTGAGCAATTAAATGGTTTTCAAGCAAAGATTAAAGCAGTAGCCCCACAGTTAATTTTTGTTTACTGCTTTGCACATTGTTTAAATTTAGTACTACTACAAGAAAGCTACAGCGATTTATAGCATTTTATGATGTTAGTGAATATAGGACAACTGACACTATTTAAAGCTGTATCAACTTGTTTAGAATCGATTAACTTTAAATCAAAACTAATTACCCAGTGCTTTGATGGGGCAAACGTGATGTTTGGACAATTAAACGGTTTTCAGGGGAAGATTAAAGAAGTAGCAACACATTCAATTTTTGTTCACTGCTTTAGCACGTCGTTTAAATGTAGTACCATTACATCAAAGCTGCAACGGTATTTCAAAATGTCTCATATTTTTTGCAAGTGTTGATGGTTTGCTTTCCTTTTCTACCATTCTGCTAAATGAACGCATGTGGTCGATATAATAGTTGGATGCCAAATACCTGCTTTTGAGAATACACAGTGGACGTACAACTCTAAACTCTTAAAGTAATAAATAATAAATGGGATTCTCTAAAAGAAGTTTTTACTGATATTATAAACAATGAGAATTCTGATCAAAATTCTATTGGACAGAGAAATAGTTTTTTGAACAAATTTAATGACTTTGAATTTCTATCTTTTGCAGTTGCTTTCAACGATATTTTTGACTTGACTGATGTGCTTTTTGACATGCCGCAGAAGAAGACATAAAACATTAACTTTTGCATATCACATGTTAAAAATACATAAATGTTAATATACAAGAAGAAGTCAGAAACTTTTAGAAATATTTTTGATTTAACTGTTTTAAAACTACAGTTTCGACACAATATCGTCAGCGGCAGAGAAAAATGAATCTCACGCCGAACAAAGGTTTTAAAAAATATAAAATTTTCTATTGCAAAATCGTGAACACTTTCTCTTCAAACTTACACTCGTTTCCAACATATGGAAAAACTTAATTCTTTGACATTAATAGACGTTACACATTTTGATTGCCATAACAAAAATTTTGTCACATATGCTATAAGTAATTTAAAACTATGTTATTCAAACTTATTCAATGACACACAGCGCTTGAAAAATGAATTGTAATTAATTTATGCGTATAAACGACATATAGATATGAACTCTAAAAATTTAATTAAATTTTTAATAGAAAATAGAAACATTTTTAAAGAAGCTTACAAGTTACTGTGCTTAATAATGACTATTTCATCAACTAGTGTCGCAGTAGAGAGAAGTTTCTTTTTGTTTGAAAAGAATTAATGCATATTTACAAAATACAATGACAGAAAACAAACTATTAATTTGGAAAAAATTTCAATTGAAGAAGAACATTTAAATGAATTTATAAGTACACAGCCATTTTATGATGACATATCGACAAGTTTCCAAGTATGAAGATAAAGGAATTGCGATCTTATTTTTAAAAAATGAAAAATTAATCGGTGAGTTCTACCAGTATCTGCTTGATATTTATTTACATGTGTTTTTGTAATTCAATGTATGTATTATGTTCAATATTTATTTGTAATGGTTCAAAAATGACTAATTAGTTGTATTACTTTGAAAATTTGGAAAGAAGGTTTTTACCTAAATTTGCTTCACTTGTTGTCAAGGGCATGATCCGCCACTAATTCGTGTTGTACAGATTTTGAAGTGTTTCAATGGAAGGTTTATACTGGGGTATTCTTTTCATGTTATCCAAGGGATCACCTTCAGCTAATTGAAAACTGCATACTACCACACGACTATGATCGAACAAGACAAGTATTTAGTCACTCCTACATTGCTGCTAAGTATTTCTAATGGATTATCTCAACATTCTTTAAGGAAGTTATTACTAAAACCAATGTTCGCCAAGGATGTCCTCACTTGTTGATGGTTCCTAAACAAATATTTTTCAGTAACATTATCTAATGTTTATAAATCTTTCTGAACCATACATTTTGGCTACGTTTACTTCCCTCTATTAGTAGTAGCTGTTCTTCACGTATAAATTTATTAACGTGGTACAATTAACAATTATATCAAAATCATATTGTTTAAGATTAATTATGTTTATACATATAATTAACGGGCTTATTATTAAAGACTTTTTATTTATATAAGGGTGTTATGCATGTAGTTCAAGATAGCTTTGAAATAAAATACAGCTATAGTTATTGGTACTATTCTATTTGCCAATACATTATTATATATAATCCCACAGTTGTCTTAATCTTCAAATTCGTGATTTATACTTTAAGAATAAGTGGCGTTAAAAGCATAATTATATATGTATTTTTTAAGTTTGGAATGCAAAAATCCTTTCGACACCAGTAACCATAAATTAGAACGCTTTATAGACTAAACTAGACGATATTTATATAATAGAAAATTAGCATAATAACCTTGTAATCGTTTGTTAACAGAAATAAGACATGTTATGTTTCATTAAATTAATATTTTAATTAAAGTTGTGGTCTGAACTGATATAATGATCTAATTAGCATACTATAACTATTTAGAGAATCAGAAGCAACATTGATGTAATTAAAATAAGAAATTGGTTAAGGATTCAACACAAATAAAAAGACAACACAAAAAATCTTAAAGCAGCTTAATAAATGATATAAAGCTATGAATTTTGTGCATTATATGTTATTCGACAGTAAACGACATCAGGAGTTTGTAATTTGCATTTTGAAGCTTGCACACCTAAATAATTAAGTTTTTAAACGATTATAGACAAACAACATTCAAACTATGTATGTATTTGAAAATTCAGTAAATTGTAATTTGGCTATTTCTCTTTATATCGACAATACACTATGTTGTATACAAAGTACTGTTTGCAATAGTATTTCACGGGGGAGTTGCATCGGGGTCACAATTTTTGTGAGCTGGTGATTTGGTGACCCAAAAGAGTCATTCTGAAAGAGATGATTTTGGAACTAACCTGACCCGGCAAATAATTGTGACACTAATTGATTCGAAGACCGTAACTGACCCGCTGACTTGAAATGCTACAGTGGTTCAATCGCATCTAAAGATCCCAACTGTTCCGGAAACGTATACTGATTAAAAAACTTTAAAGCGCCAAGGTGATACCAAAACTAAATAACGAAAGAACGAACTCACTCTGCATCAATAATTAATTTTGTTGCTGTTTCTCGTCATTAATTTTGTATCCGTGTATAGACCGTTTTGCACAAATAGTCAAAACCAGGGCATTTCCAGAGTGGGGGCCATGGTCCCCTCGGACGAATTTATTATTCCAAATATATAATTTCATTTTTTCACAAATATATAAAAGATTCACAACACATTTATATTTCTATAAGTATATTGTAGTTTCTTTTACTTTAATTTATATAAAATTGTACGACTATTTTTGTTACGACCTATCCCGATAGAGGAACTAAGCTTAATAAGCTAAAATTGACGGTGCATCTTCACATTCGCCTTAAAAGTACTAACCAATCTCACTATAGCTGTCTTAGTAATTGTTTGGTATGTTTGAACTTTAAACGGTAGCATTCTCGTAGTGTCGCCGTATTATAAAAGCAATGTAGTGTGGATATTCGGTCTACCATTTATAAAATCTATTTTGAGGTGATAGTTTAAATGCGTTTCTTGATTTGAATAAATCTGAATGATAACTGTAATCGTGTTGTAGAACTTGCTGAAAAGCTGTGTGTGGAATTTACCGTATTTGTGTGGCAAATTAATTTACAACATTACTTACTAAATTATCGTTATTGACTATTGTGTGTCAACGCTCCTACGGTGTGGGGAAGAACAAGACATTTACACATTGAAGATTGCATTATTACCAGTAGAACGGAAATAAATTTATAAAAAAAATTTAATGATTATAGACAGCCTGTGTGCAAAAGAATGGTAGAAAATACAAACAAACGTCAAAATTTTCAGATTATTTTCTAAAATCAACTTCGGTCCCAGTTTTAACAGTAACTAAATCAAGTGAATGTGGTGTAGTAGAAAATTTTAAAAATTCTAAAGAAACCTCACCGTCTACGTCAATTATTTCAAAAGATTCAGCCTTTGAAAATGGCACTGACGTATGTATTGAGAATTTACAAAATTTAAGTTCTTTCAGAAAAAAGAACTTTTGGAAGATCGGTTTTCTATATCAGGAGCATTTTCTTTTCCATATTCGGAGCACAAGCTAAAAAATAAAATTTTAAAAAATATTTAAACATAAGCTACTTTTATAAATATACAGGGTGTCCGGAAAATACGTGTACAACGTAAGAACAAAAATTCTTTGGCTTGAAATAGATCGATTTGAGCCATCTTACCTATTATACAAGTTGCTTCATTTAGCCGCTAGAGGGCTTCAAAAATCGTGAAAAATATTTGATATATTAAAATAACTCGAAAACGCGTCGATAGATTTTGACCATTTTTGGGGTGCAAGTTTTTACTTTCAATTGACATGTTTTGGTGATGTACGAAATAATTTTAAAAGCATACAAGTTTTCCAAAAATGATGTATTGTATTAATATCCGACCATTACCTTTTTCCTGTTTATCCAATGACAACCAATTTTTTTTTTATGAGTAGCCGACTTAATTTTGAAACTTTTTTGTCTCTTGTAAAATTTTGATTAGACAAGCGGTTTGACAAAAAAATAATTTCAAATGTGTTTTTTTTTATTTTTACTTCATTGTTTTGTTTATTTTTTATTACTATCATTAAAAATTAACAGCGCGGTACAAGTGTTGGACCATTACAATAAATTTTCAAAATGGCCGTTATTTTTTTTAATGCACAAATTAACTCTTCATAAGAAGTTTAACTGAACCCTTTGCATTGTTTGTGCATTATTTTTTAAAGAGTTGGCTGCATTTAAAATTCGTCTATACAATTTTTCTTTGCTATCAAGTGGAGACGAATAAACCTTAGATTTTAAAGTACCCCACAAAAAATAATCACATGGCGTCAAGTCCGGCGATCGTGCTGGCCAATTTGTAGGAGCATCATATCCCCTTCCAATCCATCGATCCGGATATTTTTCGTCTAAATGTTGTTGAACAGTTAGAGTAAAGTGGGGAGGAGCACCATCGTGCATGAACCACATGTCTTGGCGAAGTAACAATGGCAGATCTTCCAATAAATTCGGCAATGTTTGTTGTAGAAAGTTGAAGTAATTGTCTCCGTTTAATCGATTTGGTATCACCACTTGACAGGTAAACTGAGGTTAAATAACAGTCAAATTAAATAACAAACAAAAAGCAAAGCCAACTACTAAACTATGCTTTTTGATTTGCCTCGTTTTATACTTAATGCAGCAATGATGACGAAAGTATGTAGACATTTGAAATTATTTTTTTCTGTCAAATTGAAGACTCGATGGAAAGTGTATCTTTCACATAAGCTCGTCTTCTTGTTTATTCTCTTATAAAGACTGAATTTTTTCATATCACCTTGATGCATAAAATATATATTTGGCAGAACAATCATATTAAGTAATTTATTTAAGAAAAATTACTCAATTTATTTCAACTGGTCATATAATTAATAATCTCTTTGCAATGCTAAAATTAAACAGAGAAAATACAGATATTGAATTTAAAGATATTTGGGGAAAAACTTCTAAATTAGCCGAAGAGTCAGAGGTCGATTTTGAAATTCCAAAGATTGCTAGTTAACAGTAATTATGGGCAAACTACTAATGTACAAAGTCAAAAAAATACCGCCGGAAAAGAATTGTTTTTACGATACTGGATGAGATAGTTGCGAATATAAAATCAAGTTTTAACGAAGATACAATAAATGCTTTATGTTGCACATATTATCACCAGAAAATTTAATAAACGCTGAAGATGATGTAAAATTGTACTTATCCCAATTATAGATAAAATACAAGTCATTTCTAACTGGATTGCATAAGGGTTCAAATTCTAAATCATGTTTTATGTCTTGAACTGAAATGCGAAAGAAACTGTATTTGAGAAAATAGTATTTCAAATAAAACTACAAAGATAATAATCGATACTTGTGAGACATGTAATAAAGACATATATCCTAATTGTCAAATTATATTTCGAATTTTATTAAGTTTGCCAATCAGTGCCGCTTCCACAGAGAGAATTTTCTCAGCGTCACGGAACTTGAATACTTGGCTAAGAAATCGAATCGGTGAGAAAGATTATTGGGTCTAGTTTTATTACACACTCATGGAGAAATGGACATAGATCCTGAATGAATTTTAAACCGATTCACAACGTCAAAACAGCGAAAATTGGAATTAATTTTGTAGCTTTAAAAGTCATTTTTTGTATTTTAAATAAAAACTCATATTCATAGTAATATTCCCTTTTTGTAAAAGTGTACCGATTTGGCCAATTTCAATTTTAAAATGATCCCCCACTTTGATCATTTTCTGGATCCGACCCTGGCCAAACCTCAATTCTAAATTTACTAAACTATAGGTGTTAAATTTGTTTCCAGAAGTGATCAAAATAAATACCGTATATTGTTTTCATGAAAATTATTACGTACGTTTATATCTCTTCATGCTAAATTACTTAACATTGACAATAAACATTGAATCAATACGCAGTAGATGCCAGAGCATCGCATATCCGCTTGACATTGCATTTCAACTGTACAGGACCGACTTTAGGTAATTTACTGCCCTACCCACTAATTTTACAAACATATTTGTTATCAAATAAATCAATATTTTGTAAAATGTGAACTGATTCGAGCAAACTTTAAATGTAAACTACTTATGCGAATAGACTATTAAGAAAAGCACCATTGACTACAAACAATATGTCATTAAAATTAAGACAATTACAATATGAGCATCAGTAAACCTATTTTTTTCGATTTTTACAGTGCTGTGGTGCACATAGCCTAAAAAGTAACTTTTCGTGCTTTTGTTTCGGAAAACTTTTTGATAATGTTTTGCAAATCAAGTGTCTCTACAGTTCCTGTTCTATTGCTAAAACAATTAGAGCTGATAACCTTTCTTGATTCATAGGAGACCGTAAATGATTTTTTTGTAATTTACAGTTTTGAAAAGAACGTTCACCCGTTACCACTGTAACCGGTACCGTTAAAAATATGGGTACGGCACTAGCCTTAAATTTGTAAGTAATGATAATAAGTCATTCCAAAGATATACTTTAATAAATTATTTGGATTTACCTCATCAGATGATAAATGCGCATGTATAGCTTCTATATCGTAAAACAGATCGTCAGCATTAATATCCTATTTGGAACTTTTGTTAGTGATGTATGAATTTTCCAGCAATGTGACTTTAGTTCATTATCAGGTTTACAATCTGATAAGCGATCTTAAAGATATCCGTGTGCAGTTGAAGTAATTGAAACCATTCCTCGAAAGCAACAATAACGGCATCTAAAATTTTGAAGTAGAAATTCACCTTAAAGGTCTCTCAAGGAGAAGGGTTCATCCTCGGCTTTATAAGTAAAAATACGCTTTTTTCTTCTGGGTAGGAGAACTGATTTTTTATGAAACGAGTCTTCGATATCGGTGGCTTCAGCTTTTTCTTTGGTCTATGTTACAATGCATTAAACTGTTCATCGGATCGTATTACAATAAAGTAGATCTTTAAACAATTTAGTGCCTCCATTGATGATTTTATGTTCACTTTCGGATTTTGAAGCATTCTGCTCACGGCAATAATCTTATTTAAAATGTCGTGCTAAATTGAAATAGAACATAGGAACTAAAAATCACTAGTGAGTTGGTCAAAGTCTTGTGTTCATATCTCAGGTGCATCGAACTTCTTCTAAAGCATAACAAGCTTCTACAAGTTGAGTCTTAAGTGGCATTGAACCTAGATTGCAGCTTTTCCATCTAGTATCCAATAGCAGGTTTAAGGTTAATTTTGCAGTGTTTTAATATGGTGTTCCTTCTGGCATTTGATCATGAAAAAAATATATAAATTTCCTGAGTAAGACTGAAGAATACCACTGCGTCAAAACTAATTTTAAAAAAATTGTTTATAACAAGGGTGAAATTATAAGCAAAACAGTGGTAAAAAGGAATGCTGTAAGATACTTGTCCATGATTTTTTCAAACTAAAAAGTTTTACAACGCAGATTTGCTTCGTTGTCGTAACCTTGCTCTCCTAAGTTATTTAAGTCAATAAATTTAAAAAGGCCTTATACAGATGTATTCGTAATTGGGCGCAGTTCTAATGTAAACAAAGCTGTATAGTTATGACACAGTTGCCAAACACCGTTGTCGTTAATATAGTAATTACCATGTAAGTAATGCATTAAACACATATGATGAATTTATTTTAGTTAAAACATCTGCAACTAACAATTTTTATTTTAAATTATTACATTATTATCTAATACATCATGGTGACTTTTCAGTTTTAGCAAAAGAAAGGTCTCTTGTTAAAAATACAATGACAGTGTGACAAAAATGTTACATGTATGGTTTTTGTTATAATATTCTGTACTTTGAAATCTCGTAAAATACTCCATGTAGAGATTATTACCGAATGATTTTTTTTTATCCAAAATACAAGTCACCATTTATATTGACAAAGAACGCAGTTGGAACCTTTTAATGGTTATATAATATTCCTCTACTTTATTCAGTGTAATCAGAATCAAAAGCAACCGAGGGAACACTTTTTTAATCATGCATTTTACAGAAAAAGTTATTCGGCAAAAATCCAGCGTTTAAAATACCACACACCAAAAATTTAAATTTTTTAAAATGATACTTTGTGTAGAATCCATTTTCGCTTGTGCGAGAAAGAAAATTAGTTTTTATTGGAATGGCACTTCACAATAGTCCGTTTTGTTTCTTCATCAATAGCAATACGCCGACATCTCCTGCATGCCCATTCGACCCGGACCGTTAAAGCACCAAAATGACCTGTACACGGCGTACCAAGTTGTCAAGTTTGGTTAAACTTGAAAGTCCAGTATCTCCAAAATTACTCCGAGATAGAAGTTCTTTTTGAAGCTCTTTCACTTCTACAAACTCCCAGGCATGTTCTTATCACGTGTGAACCAAGTTGAAATTTATTGCATTAGTTCATTAACTACTACATAGATATTAAAAACAAAATCACCTTTCCCTTCATCCTATTGTAGTATTTTTAGTAGTTCAGAAGCATTTGCAAATTTCATAGTAAATAAATGCGGTCTATATTTTCGCTATATGACTACAATGATACTATGCTGTAATATTGCAAATGGCTTACCTTCCTATGTTTTCAATTGCAGCAAAGTAATTCTAGAAAATAAGAAGACAAAATAGTTTTATTTTATCACAAAGTCATTCATATTTTTAACAATAAATAATGCGTCTTATTAGGCCGAAATTCTTTGTACTCCCTCGATATATAGCATATATAATATAACCCATGTAACACTGTTTTATCGAAATATAGATTTTGTCAATGACCTAAAATAAATTTTAATTAGGATAAAGATGTAGAAATTGATATAAACTCGATTATTTGAAAGAATATTCGTGTAAACTACTCTTCGTTAGATAATACCTCGCTTAATGATACATAATTTAGCACGCTTCTAAATCTCAAATTATTTTGACATTTTTATATTGCAAAGTAATTAATATAGAAACTATGATCTTTTGGATCCGCATTCAGCAATAGAAGTAAGTACTTTAGGGTTGCTCGTCAATTTAGTTTTGCAATAATATTTACGTATTTAACAATAAACTAGGCGTTCTTATTAAAGAATTTCAGGATTTTATCAAACAGTAATCGGAATGCATTTACAATAAATAAATAATTTAAAAGAGAAGTAGTTTACAGTTATTTATAACTAAGATGTAAACTATTTTAATTTACACTGGTCTCCGTAAGCCTTTTATAATTTTGTCTCGTTGGTTCAAAAACTCTTTAATATTTATTGCAATCCTGAATGCATTAATAATTTCTTAGCAAAGATTTTGTACATTACTCCTCAAAGAACAATGTATTTAAAACACCACCAAAAGGATGTCTTGGTACCCCCTCACAAAATTTATAAGCAAAGAAAATTAAACAAGCGCTAAAGCAGTAGGTAATTAGGAAAACGTTTTTAATATCTTTTTGTAATTAAACAAAAAGCAAAGTACTTCTTCAACCATTACAAAAAAAAGCTTTTTTAAGGAAATTTATATAAAACTTTATCGAGTTGTTACAGTATTCCGTTCGGACCACAACGAAAAAGTAAAGTAATCAAAAAAATTACCCCGCACCGAGCACCGCAACAAAGAAAGAGAAAAAAAATAATGTTGTGTTAGCTAAAACGTCGAAGGGTGGGGTGGGTCACAAAGAAAAAAAAAGGAAACAGTAAAAAGGAAAATTTATTTACAAACCCTTACGAAATCAACATGTTATAAAAAGAAAAGCAACTGGTTTAGAAAACAACATCTATTCAGCGTATTTCAAGGATCTACATACTGCAAAAATTTTCGCAAAAATAATTACTACCCTTTCTACCTTAATCCTAGTATTTATAAATAAAAAATTAACAAATATATGTACAGTGGACTGGTTTCAGTCCTGTGGTGTGACATAAATTTTCCTGCAAATTTATTCGTTGATGTTACCTCTGTGGATCTATTATTTTAGTCTTTACTCAACACCGTTTATATTATTGATTCATTCGATATTGCATATTTAATAAGAAACAAACTTCAAGGCACACTACAATTTTAATTACAATTACAATCTACTACGTATCACGTCGTCCTTACTGATAACATGTATACAAACCTATTCGCGTGATCCTACTTCTTTGTAATATCTAAGATTTTTAAGTTGTTCCGACGATTCGTGACAGATAGTCACTTTTCGTTTCCTCGTTGAACAGAAAGGTCGCTTGGTGTGTTTAAAAAAAAACACTCAAGATGGTGAAAGAAATTAAGTTTTCCTGGCAGAGACGCCGTAATAAAGGCACAGTATTTCAAAATTTGTCTGTGATAACTTGTGTAGAAGTGTAGTGTACAAACTCTTTGTTACGTCGTCATCGAACAATTCGGTATTTTGTGACAATAAATACTTTGTGCGTGCATCCTACAGTTTGAGTGAAACATTTTATATACCGGCAATAACAGTGCATAAAGTGACAGTCGTACTCGAGCCTTTAAAGAAGCAAGTCGCCTTCGAACCCTTGAAAAGGACGGTTGTGTTAGAGCTTTGAAAGCGAGACCGACACCATTTTCGTGCGTGTTTCTGGTTCTCCGTAAAAGCTTTTGTGCGTGAAAGTGTCTATTGCCCCAGCGGCGCAGGACTTAAGGTATTTATACCCTTTTACTAAGTAGTTTGATGTAGTTTTTTGTTTGTTATTACATAACCGCTCCACCATTATCGTTATTGCTATAAAAGCAATTGGTCCTTCATTATAATTTGCATATTTTTATCACACATTTATATCAACCTCCTTAATCCCCAAGCAATCATTGGCCCTATAAGTCGATCCGGATTCATTAGTCCTGTGGTTACACATGTCCTAAATTAAATATTATTGTGCATTTCAGCGAGTTTTAATTAATTAATATTTCAGTTTTAAATTTGTGCTTAAAGCCCATATTTAGCGGGTTAAAATGTGTAAACATTATTTATACTGTCTTTAGATTAAATTAAGCGATTTCGCCGTAATTGAAACCAGCAAGCGTTTTAATTACAAAGAAATTCATAATATAAAATTTGTCAGTTTTCAGTTTTAAATTCATTTTAGCGGCATAAAACAGAAAGCAACCTGAAAACTATAAATCGCTTTATACTTCTTAAACAAGAAAGGTAAAGGGATTTGCTTTGTATTTAAAAGCTATTGCACGTTTTGTATTACAATATTGAAAATATCTGCAGAGGAATAAGGTTGTAAAGTTGCATCTTTCGGCAAATATGTTAAGCCACATGTTTTAAACGTTTCTGTGAGCTTTTGATGGTAAGCCGCTCGGGTTGTTAAGCGGTACATCTTATATTCACGCTTTTGTTTGACGAACCGTTAGTCATAAAACGTGATTTATTGGTTATACCCTATTTTACATTTTTCGTGCTTTGAACAACTCATAATATTTTAATATTTCTCAGTGCACATTTAGCTTTACCGTTTTACAACAGTTTATTGTAGTCCTTTCAGAATCTTTGAGAATGGCTCCAAAGAAAGCACATGTGGTAGAACTCCAATTACTGAAAACACGTATTATAGAAATGTTTGAGCTTTCTATACAAAGTGACCCAAGTTTAAAGGCATTGTTCCTTATTCAAACAAGGGGAATACATGACCTTTATGCAAATTTCAATACAATTTTAGTCGCTGTCTTGGCCTCATGTGACGAGGTAGACTCATTAACTTACAACGCTGTACGGAAGGAAGTAGATTCCGCTTATTACTGCATACTGCTGCATCTCGAAACGATGCAAGAAACGCGGGCACAAATCACCGAAAATGCTCCAAGCAGCACGGGATCAAAATTGGTACCGTTAAAGCTCACACCCTTTTCTTCAACCGCACCTGTTTCTTATTCGACGACTGTCCATACTTCGCACACATCAGTGCCTAAGAAATCCTCAGCGTTTCAATTTAAACCAAAGGTTTCTTCTAACGTAGTTTCACTGGATACACCAAGTAGCTCCAGTGACTCAAAGAATTCATTTTCGCACCATTGTCCTTCCTGCAAAGGCAATCACTTAATTTACAGATGTCAATCGTTTCTAAGGAAAACTCCGACAGAACGTTTCGACATTGTCAAACGCTTACGCCTTTGTTTAAATTGCTTACGAACAGACCATGCGTCCATGCAATGCAAATCTTATAATTCCTGTCGAACTTGCGCCAAGCCGCATCATACCTTGCTACATTTTGAATCGCAACCTGCTTCTAGCCGTTCAGCTGAACCGACCGCTACACACATGCATAAAAATGCCAATAGGACGCAGTCAGCCTCTCCTATTCCGGCAAATGTTTTGTCTTCACAGACGAATTCAAATCTTGGGGTTACTGTCTTACTCTCCACTGCTGTTGTGGAAGTTCAAGATCGTTCTGGTAGATACAAACCGATCAGGGTACTCTTAGATCCTGGTTCCCAAGCTAGCTTTATTCGAGACGATTGCGTGAGCAAACTTTGGCTTCCACGCATACGTTCTCAAGTTCCGATTTATGGACTTGGGCAGACAACTTCAGCAGTCAATAGGGTGCCGTCAGCTGCACCATTCGCTCTATGTTAGACTCTGAAAAATCTCTAGAAGTCACAACTTTTGTGCTTTCGTCAATATCTGGCAAATTACCTAGCGTTGAAGTTCCTAATAATTGGGAACACTTATGCGGCCTGCACTTTGCAGACCCGACCTGGAACTCTCCAGGAACCATTGACATGCTCCTAGGAGCAGATGTTTATCCGTTCATCATCAATGGCGGTGTTATACATGGCAAGTTTCTTCAGCCTGCCGCCATAAATACAATTTTGGTTGGACTATTATTGGTCCCACAAAAGCTTGCAGTCTGATACTGTCCAAGCATTTTTACGTCTGTAGAAGATCCTATCGACCAGACCCTAAGGCGGTTTTGGGAGATAGAAGAGTTGCCATCCACGCCTTATACTTCTCCAGAAGAAGAAAAGGCAGATTTGATTTTGAAAACACGTTTTCTCGTGACCCTAGCGGTCGTTTTATTGTTGCGTTACCGTTCAACGATACTTTGCCCGTTTTGATAATTGCTTTGAGATGGCTAAAAAGACTATTTTCGTTGGAGCGCAAATTACATGCTCAACCGGAGCTACGCGCCCAATACAACAATTTCATGCAGGACTATCTTGATGCGGGTCATATGGCATTACTCGATTCTCCGCCCGTTGGGAACGATAATTACTTTTACCCCATCACCCTGTGTTTAAAGAAGAAGGTCATACTTCTAAAATTCGTGTGGTTTTGACGCCTCTGCAAAGGCTAAAAACAACGTGTCACTTAATGACACTCAATTGGCTGGACCTAGTCTCCAAAACGACATTTCGTCAATCTTACTGAAATTTCGTACTCATCGTTTCGTTTTTACTTGTGATGTTCGCCAAATGTATCGACAAATTTTGGTTACCGAAGAACATCGAAAGTTTCAATTAATTGTTTGGCGGTTCTCCGCAGAAGAACCCATCCAGACATATCAGCTTAATACAGTGACCTATGGTATTAAGTCATCGCCTTATCTAGCATTAAAGACTCTTCAGCAATTAGCCATTGACGAAGGCAAAGGTTTCCGTTAGCCGCTGAGGCTATACGGTCAAATCTATATATTGATGATTTCGTCGCCGGTGGAGATTCTATACAATCGGCCCGCGAAATTAAAGATCAACTTATCCGACTTTTACATTTGGCTGGTTTTGAACTTCGAAAATGGAGTTCTAATTCAGTTTCTATTTTGGAGGGCATTCCGTCAGATTTTTGCCAATATACTTCTCTCGATTTCGATTCTGACGAATCAATAAAAATATTAGGTCTTCAATGGTCACCTACAGAAGATATTTTCTCGTTTCGGGTTAAACCATTAAACCAAATATGTACAAAGCGCAACATACTTTCACAAGTTGCCAGAATATATGATCCATTAGGATTTTTAGCCCCACTAACACTTTTGCAAAACGCCTAATCCAGCATCTGTGGATGTTAGGTTTAAATTGGGATGACATCCCACCAGCAGACATTTCGTCTCAATGGCAGCAATACCAAGAAGAGTTGCCGTTATTATCGTCATTAAAGTTACCACGTTGTTTACCCCCTTCGGATCCTTTTACTTGTCATTTGCATGGGTTTTGCGATGCTAGCGAGGTAGGGTATGCAGCGGTAGTGTATTTTCAGTTCATAAATCAAACTACCGGAGAAATAACTGTACAATTTGTAACCGCTAAAACAAAAGTAGCTCCAATTAAGCGCATTTCAATTCCACGTTTGGAATTATGTGCCGCCGTTTTATTAACCGATTTACTTTCTTTTACCATTCGGTCTTATCAAGGCTTGATTGACATCTCCGATGTTTCAGCGTGGAGTGATTCTACGGTCGCTCTCACTTGGATACGTTCTCCACCTTTTCGTTGGAAAACTTTTGTGGCAAACCGTGTTAGCCACATTCAAGAAATCATTGCACCTAGCCGATGGTTTTATATTAAATCTTCGTATAATCCGGCTGATCCTGCGTCTCGGGGATTAATGCCAAGCGCGGTTATTTCATGTTCGCTATGGTGGGCGGGGCCTGAATGGCTTCACTACCCTAGTGACTCGTGGCCGCCTCAACCAACATTGTCAACCTCAATTGCTGAGGTAACTACGGAAAAGAAGATCCTAACATTTGTCGCTCAAACAGATCCAAACGTCATTGACATTTTACTAAGCCGCTTTTCATCGTTATATAAAATCCAAGGCATCGTGGCTTACATTTATAGATTTTCTAAACTCATGGCTCAACGTCATACGGGTCCCTTAACAGACATTGAACTACACAATGCTCTCATGATTATCGTTCGGCATGTACAAAATGTTACATTTTCAAAGGAAATAGCTTCGATCAAGGCAAACCGTAAGTTACCTAAAAGCTTGCGAAAACTTTCTCCATTTGTTGATCCACAAAACATCTTAAGAGTAGGTGGGCGCTTGACACATTCTTCGCTTTCCTATTCCGAAAAGTTTCCTGCGTTATTGCCTCAGCGGCACCGATTAACCGAACTTATCATTCTGTCAACTCATGAAAGGTATTGCCATCCCGGTGTTAATACCACAGCGTATCTTATCCAACAGAATTTCTGGATCCTTTCTATTAAACATTCAATCAGAAATTATTTATCATCCTGTCATAGATGTTTTCGTACCAAACCGGTCCTGGTAACTCCTCCTATGGGAGACCTACCGGCAGCACGTATTACCCAAATCAAACCGTTCAGTATTGTTGGTGTTGATTTTGCTGGCCCTCTTTAATAAAGGCTAACCGCCTGCGAGGCTCTAAAACTCTTAAGGCCTATATTTGTATTTTTGTTTGTTTTGCCACTAAGGCAGCACATATTGAACTTGTTTCGGATTTGTCGGCAGACGCGTTTCTTGCCGCTTTGCGACGATTTATAGCACGTCGAGGACGCTGTTCTCAAATATTTAGCGATTGCGGTACTAATTTTGTAGGTGCCTATCGTCAGCTTACGAGTTATCTGCATAGTGCAGTAACCTCAGAAAGGATAAAGTGGTCGTTTAATCCACCTAGCGCCCCTCACTTCGGTGGCTTGTGGGAAAGCGGTGTTAAGTCGGTAAAGACACACCTATCTCGCGTAATCGGCGAACAAAACTTACCTTTGAGGAACTGTACACAGTTCTTACACAAATTGAATCTGTGCTAAATTCAAGGCCACTCTGCGCTTTGAGTTCGGATCCAAATGACTTGCGTTGCCTAACACCAGGTCATTTCCTAACTATGGAGCCTCTTTCTGCACCACCAGATGAGGACCATTTAACCAACGTTGTACCATTAAAAGCAGGTGGAAACTCCTGCAAAACTCCACCAAGATTTTTGGGCTCGCTGGAGCCATGAGTACTTACATACTCTGAACCAGAAAGTTAAATGGCACTCTAAGGTAGGTGTCCGACAAGTGGAAAAGGACACTATTGTCCTCGTCAAGGACGACCAGCTTTCTCCACTTCAATGGAAGTTTGGTCGTATTATTAATACTTTTCCCGGTGCGGACGGTATTATACGTGTCGCTGAAGTCAAAACGGCACATGGCACACTAAAACGACCTTTGGTCAAACTAGCGCCGCTACCGGTATTTTAATTTTATTTTTATGTTTAGATGTATATACACATTTTTTACATGTATAGTAGTATATTCTTTTTACATATTTGCTTATTTACATATATATTTTATTTTTTGCATAGTTGGTAATATCGCTCGCTGTAGTGCACCACCCTATCTTTCGTTACCTCCTTTCCTAGCAAGGTCAAATCCCATGTGATTTCCTTCACCCAACCTACTTCCCTCCTTTTCAAAATTCTATGAATTTGGTGGGCGGTATGTTACGTCGTCATCGAACAATTCGGTATTTTGTGACAATAAATACTTTGTGCGTGCATCCTACAGTTTGAGTGAAACATTTTATATACCGGCAATAACAGTGCATAAAGTGACAGTCGTACTCGAGCCTTTAAAGAAGCAAGTCGCCTTCGAACCCTTGAAAAGGACGGTTGTGTTAGAGCTTTGAAAGCGAGACCGACACCATTTTCGTGCGTGTTTCTGGTTCTCCGTAAAAGCTTTTGTGCGTGAAAGTGTCTATTGCCCCCAGCGGCGCAGGACTTAAGGTATTTATACCCTTTTACTAAGTAGTTTGATGTAGTTTTTTTGTTTGTTATTACATAACCGCTCCACCATTATCGTTATTGCTATAAAAGCAATTGGTCCTTCATTATAATTTGCATATTTTTATCACACATTTATATCAACCTCCTTAACCCCAAGCAATCACTCTTCTTGGCGACCGTTTGTTTGAATGTGTAATCATATTAAAATTAATTGTGCAATTTATTACAGTGCAACTTCGATGTAACTTAGATGTAATTCCGATGTAACTCCTATGCAACCTTAGGTTATCTCGAACATATTCTATTCGGTTTGATTTAAGCAAATTTTATGAAACTCGTTTAAAATATAAATACGTAAGCAATTTTGTTGGACAAATGGTGGATTTCGCTACGCAGCTACACCTGGCGTGTTTAGTTGATAAACGACATGTCATTTGAAGGTTATAGGTCATTGCCACTATGGGTAAGAATGTTTAAGTTTCTAAGATAAGGCTGCCGTAGCAAAGTTCATTACGTAATCTATGTATGTAATGAATTCTTTTTTGAAGCTTGTGACTACCTCAAGTTGTTGTATACAATTCATTATGGTTCGTGCAAATAATTTTGTTAATTAATTTGCTAAAAGCTTATTCTGTAAAAATGTAAAGTTACAATGAGTACAACTATTTTTTGTAATTAGTGGTGTTCAACCTTGAAAATTGTACCTCACCGGTTGTATATAGACGATAGTAACATATGCAGACAAATAATCATGATTTGTTTGCTACATGCTTAATAGTTATCTTGTTTACCACAATTTGAAATACCAACATGCTGATTTAATAGGGCCTAAATCCTGTATAATGAAGTTTGAACTTAATTAACTAATTAATTGATATTTGCCAAAAGTTAAGTAAATTTTTTAAAGAGCTGTTAAGTCTTAGTAGCGCTACCCCAGACTATTATTTATGAAAAATAATGTCCAAAAGTTAAATATCCAATTCAAGAAACTACATTTATAAGAATTTAATTTTTTTATTAAGTACACTTATAATTTAAAATGTCCTTTACTTGTCTTAAAAGAGAATATAGAGTTATTTTTGACTTCAGTTTATTACTCAGTAATCAATAAATTTCTCCAAAGTTTGTTAGGTATTTAAAAGGTTAAACTTACCCGAATGTGTACTACGATACAGTGGAAACTAATTGAAACTAAATCAAAGATTTCATGCTTATACTGGTTCGTAAGATATATAGGGTATCTATGTTGGTAGTATTTATGTTTCCGAGTAGCCCTAGTCATCGATAGTTCAGTGAAGAAGACGACCAGATGTAAGTAACATATTTGTGACAATCAAGCTTTGTATTTAAAGTGGTTAGCTATAATCTAGATTTCCAAATTTTTTTTTAAGCAAATTGATTTAGTCAGTTGCTTTATAAAAAATTTAGGTGGCGTCTATTATCTTGTTTTTTCCAACTTTAATAAACCCACTGACCCAATCTCATGCGACCGTGGGTCAAAAACTCAGTTAGCTAAAAGTCTTAAGAGTCTTCTTTTACTAAAAACCAATTTCCATCCTAACCTTACCCTGGGCTTGTTACAGTTACATAAGAATTCTCGATAGGTAAAATAAAAATCTACCACGATTTATTTTATTGTAGATTAAATTTAATATACATCACAGTGGTTACCCTACATTAAACCTTTGATATCAAAATAGTCATAACATCATATACTTAAATGTTGTCCAGAAGTACTTCTTGATAGGTAATTTAAAAAAATGGTAATGGTAAATCACAGTATTAAAGATAGGAACTACATACGAGTCAAAAAGCATTTTGTCTTAGCTGTAAACAAATTTTTAGAAAAAAACGTTAAATTTGGATCATAGGGTAATCTAAATTTTATATATGTAGAAGATTGTATTTTATAATTAATACCCGAACAAGAAAAGTTGTCTGAATTAGCATATTCCAACACTGTAATTGAAGTAAGTTTAATTAATTTCAACACCGGAATACGTCCAATTATACGATGAGCAACCTGAAAAACTTAACAAAAAATCAGACCCAATTCTTCCTAATGGAGGTCATCAAAGCTACTCCGATAAAAAAAGTAATTATTTCAGTTTGGCCGGACTTTCCGTTGCGGTTCAACAACTGGTTATAATCGATATCTGCTGGATCACATGGCACATCATACCAAATTCTTTTCCTGGAACACCAGGCAAATCAAATTCAGTGAAGGTATAGGTGTACATAGTAACTCTTCATTTTCCTTGACCAATAGCTAGTAGTAAATCATTACAAATAAATTTTCTTTCTTGGGATTTTCTTTTTCTTTCTATGTGACCCATTCCACTCTTCGACATTTTAGCTAGCACGGCATTCTTTCTTTGTTGTGGTACGCGGTGCGGGCTAATTTCTTTGCTTATTTTACTTTTTCGTTCTTGTACGCGTGGAATATCGTAACAAATAATTTGACGCCCAACGTATTATCCGATTTTTGAAACCGTTTTTTCTTCTTAAGGTTTGACTAGAATTTTAAAACCGTTTTTTATACTAAACGTTTGCCCCGATTTTAAAAAATTTTCCTTGTAGTTAATGTTCGGCATTAAATTTCTTTTTGCACACACCTTTCTGTCTCGATGATAGTTTTCTTTGTATTCGTTTATTGTTCCGCTACATAGAGATTTTCTATAGGTTTCTGGTTCACATCGAATTATCGGAATTTTATTTTCTCTTCTGAATATATAATTTTCAATTCCCAAAAATACAGACATCAACAAGGCCAAGCTTTTTCGTTCTAAACCCCTCACATAAACAAATCCACACGTAGTCAAATTCTTCGTATTCTATCCCTCAAAACACTCATTAGTAAAACCAACTTCAAATCGTTATACTTTTAAAAATATTTCTTCGTAAAATCCCCTTCGAATTCAACAAAATGAACACGTGCGCTGCAACCTTCCTAGTATTCGAAATATCAATGCTCCGACAACCTTGGTATAAACCCCAAGTCGGAGAAAACTAACGTTTAGAATACGCCTCTTTCCAACACGTGTTATCCCTATCTCATGCATACATATGCGCTCCAATCAACGCATTCTGTCATTTTGTTTTAAATCTAGGTTGCTTGAACGACAGCTGCACTCATATCTCTCTGCTTCTTATCAAACCTACATTCATTCCTGAGGTCGCAAATCTTTCTTTTACCCCACTAATTGACGTCGAGAGCTAAAACTACCTGGAATCGTTGTTGATTGTATCGTTTCTTAGAGCCCCTTTACTTTCATAAAAGGAAAGGTAAACTATTTAAAAATCGTTCAAAAAGCTTTTTGAAAATATAACTACCAACTTGGCTATTATTAAATATGAGGGTAATAATTTTGTGTTTTAAAATATTAAATTTGAAATACATTATTATTTATGGGATGTTTCTCATATGCCTTGAGTCATATTACGTGAGTAATTACACCTGAAAAATTATGAAAATAAACTTAAAATTCCTGAAAATTTCTGAAAAAAAATTAAATTTTCAACATTGACTTTAACAAGTTTTGGAAGTTGTCTGAAAATATAAGGTCTTGGACAGAATTCAAATCTGCACCTTGGTCTTTTGCGGACTATGCGTTTTCCAATTACGCCACCTAGACGTTAGGTTGATGTATGTTTATGTACACGATTCAGATTTGTAATATTTTTAATTGCACTCTTCGGTTTCGTTGGCGTAATTGAAAAACGAATGGTCCATGAAAAACCAAGATGCAGGTTCGAGTCCTGTCTAGGACCTTATATTTTCATCTTTCAATTACTAGCTAGATTTGAAATGATCATTTGGTATTTGCACAAAAGTTTAGGATCAACTTACCTTGTGTAATTAACTATACATTTATATATATATATATATATATATATATATATATTGCTGTGATCCATGTATTAGAATCGAGCCCACGAATTAGGCGTCAAGAATGCTGTGAAACCTACAAAAAGCTATTAACTTAACTGGTCAGTAGGGTAGCTAAGCCGGTTTGGCAACAGAGATCCACAGCAAGATATGTATACGCCGATTCGAGAACAATATGAACAGCTAAGCCGCTTTGGGAAACAAAACGTGCAGCAAGATATGTATACGCCGCTTTGAGAACAAAATTGTCTTTGTGTGTAAATTTGTTGCGTCGGGGGGTCGTTAGGTCTTTGGGGTGTGCGTTCGGCGGGGTCGTTAGATTTTTGTCGTGGGGTGGTGCGCGTGCGCTGGGGTGGAGATATTTTCTTAAGAAATTTTTTTAGCAGCGTTCCCGACGTTAAATATTAAATTTTAAAAAAATGTTGTGTGTGTAGAAAATGGAGTTCACGTGTTGGTTCGTATTTTTCTGGGGTAGGTTAAGCTAAAAATTAAAACGCCGCTGTGAAGAATTTTTTAATATTAGGCAAACGCGTGCAAGTGGTAAAGAGTGTTTTAGCTCTCCTCATAAGCTGCGTTTTGTACGAAGTAGCAAATAAAATTAAGAAAATATACGAAATGTTATATGATGGAGGTCAAATTTTAAACGTTTGCAGGTAAAATCTTGTAAAAAAGAAGTCGTTCACATCTCGCAATTTCAATGTCGCGATAAAATACTAAGAATTTGCAAGCAGTCGAATATAACAACGTGTTTTTTATCTGGCAATATATATGTAAATCACGTCGACATTCGACTTTTAATATAATGTATTTAATTAACATAAGGTGTGTTGCAAAAACATTTCAAGACAGGTATGTCGTATATTACCTTTTGGTTACATCATCCCAAAATAATTTATACAAGTACACTGAACTTGCAGTCGGATCTAACATATAATCTTTTAATTATACCCGTATGAATTTAAAATATATGCAAATTATACCACCTTTCATCACGATTTATTTGACTCTCAAATTATTTGATTTGATCTTATATCAAGGCTTATGTATTAACTTTTACAACTCAAGCTGTAGCATCAAGGTTTTTACGTCACTTTCAAACTATAGAACTTAATAAAAATAGCTTTCCTTAGCACCAATATCATTTAGAAAATATGTGTTTCATTAACATATACTTATTTATTAAATATTTCCTACCAAAATTTATTTAAAAAATTTAAAAGTTCTTTATTTTCATTTTCATATAGGTAAAATCACCACTTTGCTATGCTCTCGGCTACCTAGTTCCGGCTACTTTTCCAAGGTCGTTGTGACGTCATAGCCTTGTATAAATATAGAGCAATGTAATACTATTCTAAAATTCTAAAAAGAGTCTTTCTTACTAACCACAAATACATACAGCTTGTAGAACGCGGATGTATCCAAGTCAGTCCATCGGCACATAAAATAATCTTTTAATCCTTTCCTCTTTCTCTAATAAGATGTTCTTTGTCTAACACATCTTTGTATTGTTCGTGTATTGTCGCAGTGTCTTCTATTTAGTCCAACTTTTGCCTTTTTGCATGCATTTCCTCTAATTCCAGCTGTCTTTTTCTTCCACTTACAGCGTATGGCGTGCATAATTGGGCAATTTCCTGCTATTTCTTTTGGAATTGTAGAATATGGTGTTACAGATTGTGTAAAATATGTTACCTGCTTTAATGTAGCACTTGTGTAAGATTTTTATTTTATCTTGGCTGTCTTCCTACTCTACTATCTCCAAATAATTTACAGGTAAATAGTTAAAACTAAAAGCTGAAAGCACATACTTTTTCAATTTTTCCCTTTTCTCTGGTTTTTCTGGCAACTTAATTTGCAAGCCCGTCAATTTCTTTGTATTGCCGTTCCCCCAATACATGTACTGTAGCAGGTTATTATACACTAAACAGCAGCTATTTTGAAGCTTGTCCGATAACACTCCACATTTTAGCGATACCGAGTACATTGGCACCTTTAGGAAGTATAACTTACTATCTTCCAATAAGGTTAAACAGTCTTTTAAGGAATTATACACCCGTTCCGCACTGACATAGCTTCCAATTGTACAGTTTTATATTGTCGCTTCCAATTGCATAATACCGTGTTCTTTGGTCAAAGTAGACGCGAATGTTGCTCTTAAACGTGCATCTGGACAACGTAAAAATCTAGTATATAATTTCCAAGTTGTTTATTAACACCAGGATTTGTTATCTGACACACAAATTTGTTGTATATCTTAAGTCTTGCATTGGTTGTTAGCCATGTTAAACAATCGAATTTATATTAAAATTAAGTTTAAATGGCTCCATGCTTGGCATTAAATATTTTTAAATTTTGTTATGTATAATGCCAGAATAAAAATTTTAGAATAGTATTACATTGTTCTTTATTTATAAAAGGCTATGACGTCACAACGACCTTGGAAAAGTAGCCGAAACTAGGTAGCCGAGAGCATAGCGAAGTGGTGATTTTACCTATATGAAGAATTTTGTTATGTTAAGTAAAAACGTGCAAGTGGTAAAAAATTTTTTAGCTTTCCTCAAAAGCTGTATTTTGTATGAAGTAGCGAATAACATTTAAAAATATACGAAATGTGATATAATGGATCTAATTATAAAGTCTGCATGTAAAATCTTGTAAAACATGTTGTTCACGATTTCATTACCAAGATAAAATAACAAGAATTCGCAGTCGAATATAACCTCGTGTTTTTTATTGAAATTATAGCTCTCTGGTCATATATATGCAAATCATTCAACTTTTAATATAATGGATTTAATTAACATATGGTGTGTTTGCAAAACATGTTAAGACTATTTCCTTCTTGGTATGCAAATTATACCACCTTTCATAACGATTTATTTGACTCTCAAATAAAAAATTAATTTGATCTTATATCAAGAGGTGTTCTTGCTTACATTTAGCAATTTCAATATATATTTAATATGTGTGTGTATATGTAAAAACATGTTAAGACAGGTCACTCGTTATTTTATTCATGATTGCATCACCAAAATAATTTATACAACCACACTAAACTCGTACCCGGATCTATATAACCTTTAAATGTATGCAAATAATGTCGTTATTTAAAACGTGGTAAAGAATTTGGATGGGGATGTACTCATTCTCAAATGCGGAATGGTACTCCATAAGGCGTTCTGAACGGAGGCTTTGCACGCATTAGGTGATTGAATACTTCGGAGATTTTTAGGTTAAGCAAAAACATGGCACGTGTTGAAGAATCTCCCGAGAATTCAAAAAATTATTTTTGTATTAAATATATAATATTAAAAAGAAACACACAATATTTTAATGTAAATTCCTTTAAAGATTTGATATTTATAGGTAGTAACAATGTTGGTGCTATATATATAAACGACTTTTTATGAGCATAGTTTAAATTAAAATAACACCGAAATTTATGTAAATTTAGTAGTTCTGGTTTATAGTTGGTTGATCTTTGGAGAATAAATTTTATGAAACTTAGGTTTAAGAAATTAATCATTTTACAGGTGGGAATAAATAAAAATGTACTACTTTGATGATAAAAACCTATGCAATGCATTTTATGTTTACACAACTATAACATACTTTAAAATTTAATACCTCGGTAGTAGAATATAATTTTTTAATTGTATTATTGTAACATAAAGTTTGCATAAAAATGCAAAATACATATCCGTTAAGAGGAATTTTTCAATATGATACTTACAGATTCGTTAGTAAGTTTTACAATTAAACTTATTTCAAGACATTTTTTAAAACACATCTTACTAGTCTCAAGGAATATGTATGTATGTAGGTATAAAATATACAAATAAAAACACTACTTAATGTAAACATTATTCTTTATTAAAATGAATAATTGGTTATATGTACAAACCAGTTTTTGAGTACAATTACATCTGTGGTTGCGCAATTGAATGACGAATGTCGTGTGGTATGGTAGAAACACTTGTGTGAATTGGTGTAATACTTTAATTTATGTAGAGGAGTACACCCTAAATCTTCTAGGTTAATAACATTTAGGTGTGGAAATTCATTGTAAATTGCCATCATCTCAAGATATACCGTGAAAGTTTCTGCTTAACCATACCTTTTGGTATTTGAAGCGAGCTGATAGACAGTTCCAAGAATATGGTGGTTTCAGCACATATGTTATTGCAACTCCATTCGATAGGGATAGTTGTAAAACAGCCATTTCTTTAAATACAAAGTTATTATGTGCAATTTTAAACCTTTGAACGTCGACAACTAATGGACTATTAATTTTAGACTTCACTCACAATACTGGTTGCAGGATTGTAGCGGACCAAACGATCGTGTAGAATGAGGCAGTACGCTGTAGTGTGAGCTTTAAGCGCTTCTTTCACTTGAAATTCTAATCGTACGTCAACCGCTCCCACTTTCACTATTTCGTTTTGATGGGAACAATCGATGACTACAAGTGGAGCGTGCGTTTGAAATTCATTGGGTGTTAATATCGGCTCGCTGATACCCCCGTAGTAGGATTGTTGAAACTGTGCATACATCTCATATAGTATAGAATAGCGATTGGTATCGAAATCAATGTTAAGATTATCGTAAGGATACATAGATGAACCCAGATGTAATTTCATATTGGTCAACTTACAGTGGTCGAACTGACTGCGCCCCTTTTGCGCGATGTATCGGTTTGAAAGCAGACAATAACAAAACGCGGTTTCTCCACTTGAGAAGCCGTCTTCACGGCCCACGTATGCGTGTGTGTTGTATGTAATTCTGGATATTCGTGTAGTTCCCAACTGCGAAAGCTTATGTCCATGGTGGCATTGCGTTGAATATGTTTGAGTAGTTTTAAGCGCTCTGCATCTGCAACGGTTATATGTGGAATCCGCCATGATATATGTGTAACAGTAATTTTGATTGACTCTTTGGTATCAGAATTCGATATAGCTGCATCGTCAGCACTACTTCTAATAAGAATAAGCTCCTGTTTGATATTCAAAAGAATTTTTCGGTAGTCTTCCGCAAATCCTAAAACCATGCGCAAGGGAATGCATACGTTGAAATGACCATTAGCATCAACGAGATCAAGCTTATCGATGGGGACCAACCGGCGTTTCTAAAGCGACGACTTTCGCTATAATCGTAGGATAGGAAATTTTTAATAGTCGTAGTTATACCTGGATTACGAACGCGGTCAATAGTCTTTCCACCAAGTTCATAACGAATTTCATCAAATAAAAATAAAACTCCGTTGTTGACAAAATCGGCTGTAGGCGAAACGCCACCATCTGACTTATTCATTGTACCCTCAATATAAATTACGCTGTCCCATGGTAGTGTATAGACATCTTCGTTTTCTATTGGAATCCGTATAACATCGTTCTTCTCATACGTGGTATTGGAGTACGGAGTATGCATATGTTTGTCGGCATTGACGATGGTTGTATCAAATATGGCACGTTGCGTAACATTTAAAATATTACTATCCATTTTAGCTATGTAGCACTTTGAGTCCTAATGTTTGCAGAAATTTAACGTTTTCCGGTGTTAATCGGTGCACTGGTGTCTTGTAACTGGTAAAGGTGCTGACAATGCGTCTATTAATAGGTTTTGGTGGTTTATGCTCATAGCGCAAAACCATTGTTTTAAAGACGCTTTAGATAAAGTCTAATCGTGATGGTTTCCCGACGAAAAGTGATGAGATTACCGTTTTGATCAACTATTTTAACAATGATGCGATCGATGATTCGTGTATTAAGTGGCATATAGGTGACGTTTACGGGATTTTCAATAATCTTGTACCCTGCAGCAACTGCAGGAAAGAATTGATGCAAAATGTACAGGTTTGCTATTCCGATACGATCCGACCACAAGATTACATTCAATACATATTGAATTGATTGGAAAGACTTGTGCCGGATGGTCCGAAATAGCAGTAGTGAGAGCTGGTAGTTTACGTTTCTCAAAACCCAGCAACGAAGCAAGTGAATTTGGTTGTGTAAAATCCACTATACCTGATGCTTTGATTTCTGTATGTAAACTGTTATTATTGGCTCGAATATCAATAAGATAACGTTTGGATGAAGTGCGTTCACGGGGATCGTTCAGATTACGTCGTACGAACTTATTAATATCTGCCACTTCATAAGTTCCTTCTGGTAAAGTAAGCACGATGTCATCAATGTAAAATTTATTGTTCGCTTCCGTTACATTGGGAATTGAAAAATATGTATCAAAGTTTGTAAGACCAATAACGTATTCATGGTCATCATCGAGAACAATTGGTGGGTTGATGATTGCGGTGAGCGTAGATTCAGTTCCAGTTAAAGTAAATCTGTACATGTTCGGTGGTTGACGATAAACTAACAACTAGTCGTATTCGTAGTTGGGATGGGGTAATAAAAAGCAAATTCCTGAAACACTTGCAATATATTTTTTTTAATTAAACACTTTTTATACAAAACAGTTAAAAATACACTAAAATCAAATAATATATAACATTGTTAGAAACTTAACGGAGGACTATTTTGCAGTAAAAATTTCAATACGAAGTGTCCACAGGTAACAGTGTTAAGCGGTTGAAATTGTTCATAATTATAATAGAGAGTGCATGGTCCTGATGAGGTTAAGTATTTGACAAGTTCCCTCGGAGGTCGTGGATTACCAATGCTATCATAATAGACTGCCCTTGAACCATCTTTTTTGTACGCGGTCCAATGAGTTCCCACATCACGTGTAGTATCATGATTAAGAATACCACATTCTCGCCAACGAATTGTGTTTGGAAGTGAATTGCGCATGAATATTCCACGAAAGTGGGATATTGGTAAACGTTTTATGTATTTGTTCAAGTCAACATTGGTCAACGCTCGCATAGGTAGGTTTAACGAATGCGTTGAGTTTTTTTCGTTGTCTTTGTTTACGCAAACCTTGCCCGTGTGTAAGAAAAGGCTTTAGGTACAGTCCATGTCCACGGCGATAAGGTTTCAAATAGAGACCCTTTCCAAGTGTCACTGCCTCTTGTGCCATATTATGTCGTTTTGCTTCATCTAATTGTTGTTGTCCAAGTTTAGCATCGTTGACAGCTTTTGCAATCCCAGCTGCTCCACCCGACAACGCTCCAATTGCGGAAAGGGCTGCAAAAATAGGTATCAAAGGTAGGAAACCACCAGTTTTGGGTACAGGGATTACACGTGGGATGCCACGAATTTCATCTGTTATATCTTTAATCGGTGCCACTGCAAGTTTAGCAGTTTTAATAAGATCGGTCGGACGAACGTTTTAATGCGTTCCCAAATGGTGCGAATTAAACGCTTGAATGGTATACCACTTCCTGTACGTAGACGCTGACCACGTCGTTTTCCTTTACACCTTATCGTTTTCTTGCGACAACCCATACCAAATTTAACTTTGGCATTCATTGCAGAACCAACAGCAAACGCAGCAAGTTTTTCACCTAACGAAGCGTCGGGTGCAGTACGACGTTTTGTGCTGTTTCGGCAAGACGTCGATCAGCTTGGTGTCGGGTTGTTAAGTCTGTAGAAAGATCGTAGGCGATGTCGTGTAGTTTGCAGGCTTCGTCTAAGGATTACGACCTATATCACCACGCTCGAGGCGTTTCTGAAGCTTAGTACCCGGTCCACAGAAGCGATAGCCTGGTAAATGTAATTCTACCGGTAAACGATTGATAGCACTATTGAGTAACCCGTAGCCACGATAGGATTTCATTAATCTTGTCAGTCGAAAGGTTTAAAGGAGACTGGTCATGCGTGTAGAATTACTCGCTTAAATGCTTACCATACTGCAATTACGTTTTAGTATATGGATAGAATGCGTCTGGTAAAGCAACAATTGGCGTTGCCAATTACGGACCACAACTGCAGCAACAACACTAACGTGCAAAAGCATGGACTACTATTACCATCAACAATACGGTGTATCATTACAGGTCCATCAAATTGTGGTAAAACTAATGTAGTCATCGGTCTCTTGAAACATCCGAATGGTGTACGTTTTGAAAACGTTTATCTCTACTCAAAATCCTTGTATCAACCAAAGTATCAGTACCTAGAGAGGTTATTACAACCAATAAAAGAAATAGGATATTTTGCGTTTAACAAATGGGATGCAATTGTTACTCCAGCGGAAGCAAAACCTAATTCGATATTTATTTTCGATGACGTGTCGTGCGATAAACAAAATGTAATGCGAGAATATTTTTCTTTAGGTCGACATAAGGCCATTGATTGTTTTACCTATGTCAGACCTATTCCAAAATACCTAAACAATTGATTAGAGACAATGCTAATGTCCTAGTGCTATTCAAACAAGACGAACTCAATTTAAAACACGTATACGCTGACCATGTAAACACGGATATGTCGTTTAACCGGTTTAAAGAATTGTGCGGCGTATGCTGGCGAGATCGGTATGGGTTCCTGGTGATCAATAAAGATGGCGATTTGCAGAACGGTCGCTACCGAAAAGGTTTTAACACCTATATATACTTATAAAGCACATAAATAGCACATCACTTCCTACCCGTTTCTAGACGATGGCAGACGACGTGAAAACCAAACGAGAACTCATAAAAGTACGAAAGGCAGTCAAAGGAAATTACAAGCGCTAAAAGCAGGTGTGGTTGAAAAGGAGCTTGCATTAAGTAAAGTCTATGCACCTATTACAAAACGTTTACAAACACTTCAGACCGGTCTGCTGAAAGATATTAAACAGGAGTCCAAGATCGAAAGCCAGCACTGGTTACCACAACAACATGACGTACAATCTACTCCTAAAAGACGCCCTAAATTTCTCGATCAGGTGCGCAGTTCCACACCAATCGCCGCACCACCAATAGAGGAGGCATGGGAACACAATCCTCATAGCCCAGTCCAGTCTGTGGAGTCCACATTCGAAGAATCGGAGAGTAGCGGCAACACTCCAGAGACCCATACAGAGTACGAACGGTACCTAAACAGCGAAGAACATTAGACCTACTTACAACGATTCTTTCCATCGGTAAGATACTATGTCGATAATCTGTTTTCCAACTTTACTGGTATTTATAACAATGACACGGAGCACTTGCGCAGGGATAAAGTACGTTATAATCCGGAGACAGGAAAATTAATGATTGGTGATTCGGACATTATCTTCGGGATTGGTGAAAAGGTGTGTGTAGAACGATTTTGCTACAACGGTAGCAAAGGGTTGTACGAGCAACTGTTCCTTCTCAATCCTTTGGGTAAATTCTCACTTAAAGAAATTAACGATTATGCGGACATTAAAAAAAGAAGTAATGCAATGTATAGCTTACGACAGCAAACTATGATCCCAACGAACTGTGCGAACGGCTCAAGCTTCTGGTCGCCTCGCAAGATGCAGGTAACACCGGTCACACCAACGAAATTACATCGATTATGGAAGAATTACGCGAATTGCGTATAATAGCGTAGATTGTGCGACTTGTTATTCATTATCACGATGGTTATCGACAAGTTTGGACATGCGTCTGACTGTGCTTCATATATTTCTTATGATGATTACTACGATTTTGACAACATGAGATTAGCGCGCGTCGCTACACCACAAGAAGATGATGATGCAGTCACGAAAGCGTACTTAGAATCGCGGTTAGCAACGCTACACCAGCAAGAGGGCGAACCAACGCTTGGAAGTGGTTCCACTATTCAGCAGTATATAGACACGCTTGTGAAGGAGACAACAAAGAGTATGATAACACAATTCTCGAGCGAGTATGTTACAAGATCAGACTTTAACCATTTTGAAGAGATGATGCGTAACCTTGTTCCAGCCACTGTGAACGCTAATGTTGCACAAATCGTAACCAAACGGATAGATGATTCTATGAATAGCATATATAAGACATTAGACGCTGCTATTCAACAAGTGAAAGCACAATTTAGAATAGACATTGCACGAATTCAAGCAGATATTCAACAGTTGCAAGAGAAACTTAAAAACCCACGCATATAGCCTCCAACCATACACACACACACACACACACATATATTAGCAATATGTCTGTAAAGGAGCAAATCGTCCACGAGTTACATAAGCCTGCTCGCATTAACTTTCCAAGAAGACATGTAATCACAAAAGGATTAAACGAGCTGTTTCAAGCCGATTTGGTGGAAATGATCCCATATGCAAAGATAAATAAAGGATTTAGATACATTCTAGTTGTTATCGATGTATTTTCTAAATACTTATGGGCCGTACCGGTTAAGCGCAAGACGGGTAAGGCTGTTTCAAACGCTTTTCAATCAATTTTCAACAAAGACCATCGTATTCCACGGTACATTCAAACGGATTTGGGAAAAGAATTTTATAATTCAACATTTAAGGCTTTAATGGAAAAATATGAGATTACACATTATAGTGTGTACAGCAATAAAAAGCTTGCGTAGTAGAACGCGTTAATCGTACCTTAAAGTCAAAAATGTGGAAACAATTTAGTTTGAATGGTTCGTATCGATGGCTGAATATACTATCCTCACTCGTGACTGCATATAACAACACCAAACATCGAACAATCGGCATGCGACCTGTAGATGTGACAAAACGCAATGAACGCAAACTTTTCAATACAGTGTACAGTACGATCAAAACAGTTAACTTAAAGAGTAAAAAATTTTCTGTTGGGGATCATGTTCGCATTAGTAAACATAGAGGCCAATTTACCAAGGATACACACCAAATTGGTCTAACGAAATTTTTACGGTGTACAAAGTGCATTTGACTAATCCTTTAACGTACCTATTGCGCGATAGTCGAGGACAACCAATATTAGGCGGTTTCTATGCAGAAGAACTTCAACAAACACACTATCCGGATGTATATTTAGTGGAAAAAGTATTGAAGAGAGTTAAAAATCAAGTATATGTGAAATGGTTAAATTTAGATTCTAGCCATAATAGTTGGATATCCAAAATCATATTTTGTAGATTTGCTGTTACGTGTTTGTTTACCATCATATGTCATTCATCAATAAAAATTTTTTACTGTTATATGATTTATTATAGCGACACACACACACACACACACACAAATTACATCTATGTACTACTAATTACTACACTAGTTCTACGTCAAGAAAGTTGTTTATAATTCCTCATGCCCGAAGCGCAAAACGTTGATGTAGGTTGATTTTCGCTGTTTTGGTTGAACTTGAGTATTTCGATGTCCGTGAATATGTGTAAATAACAAGCAGGTAAAACACATTACCTTCTCAGCTAACAATTTCTCCCGTACTTGACCAACACTCGAGGTATATATATTCATTGTAAAAGGTATGCGACACGTACAATAGCATCCTCCATTATATCTAATAAGTGCTATCTATAGCGCATCAGCTAAGACTACCAAGATGACATGATTTACATACAAAAATAGTATTAAACTAAAACAATAACTTTAATAGCATATACACTTTTTTATAATCATCTATACTATTTGATGGCCATTTTCCCGAATCCGGACCACACGTCCATCCTGGTTGCTGTTTTGAGCCCTCCATTGCCAAATTCTTGAGGAGCCAGTTATATGTTGTTCTATGAGGGCCAACTACATTAGGTTGGTACTTATAATTTACCTTATACTTTAAAATTAACTTCAATACTTTTTCTAATACCATAGGTTGTGCGAAATATACAACATCTACAATCATATCGTCAATCGCTGTGACCAGTGATTTATAGTTGCATTTTATATTCATGATAGGAAATGCCTTCGTACTCAATACAGCTCGGTTGGTTAGTAATTCTTCAAGGAAATATACATCGCTCAAACTATAATTACTCTCTATTGCGTCTAGTACACCGCGCACCTGATGACATTTTAACTCTGTTTTGCCGTTGCAAGCATCAATGAAGTTTAATACAAATTGATCGCACCTACTCTGTTGATTAAACAGCATGTCCATTACATCAATGGATGTATCATTGGTCAGCGTTAGCCATTTGAAGGCTTTAAAGGAACATGAACACCTACTCTGAACAGTATACGTTTGATTTTGTCTACATCATTCAATACTATGGCATGTTTCAGATGTTGGTGTAAAATGCGTTGTTCACTCTCGAACAAATCGTACAGTACATTGTCCATGTTAACTTGAAAACTTCGCACCACTATCGTTGTTGTTCCACTCACTGCGAGATCTATCCAAGTACCTAGCTTTTATGACACATTCATCAAAATAGGTAATGCTAAAGTGTTGTGATACTGAGCATCACCTAGTTATTCGTCTGATAAACCCCCCACTAGTTTTTGTAACAGCATTAACAAATCAACAACCTCGAGATGATCTCTGGCAAGGCGACTCTGTTGAATTTGAGCAATATATTTAAGGAAAATCCAATTAGAGGTGTGTTGGTGGTGATAGATTGTTATTCAAATTATCTATGGGAATATCCTTCACTTTTAACGAAGGATGCATGCCCGGTAAATTGCAAATTAATCAAAAGAGCATAACGTTAATCATTACTCTACATACAGCACAAAAAGCTGTCATAGCCATGCGAGAAATATGTTGCCTGATAAATACTCCCTTTATGATTGTTGTGGTTTTGACAATTTTGACAACGATCCTAGGTCATGGATCGAAACGTAAAGAAAGATGATTTTAAAAACTATGAGTGGTTTAATTCCCAACGAAGATTAAGAAAAAGGTTGCCTGATGTCGCTAAATCTATATATATACCAATGTTTAATACCTTGAAAGTAATTGGGAAAATAAAATTTAAAGTTGTCAACCATGTTCGGGTGGTAATGTTGATTCGGTCATTGATACCTACTGCAAGTTAAAACAAGTCGTATACAATAATGAAAAGTTTTTTGAAACTAACTGAATGTGATCTTGAATACATGCTTTGTAAAAGCGATATAGTTCAGATTCTGCTACGATTCTTCAACAGACGGCGATAACAATAAAAACTCTGTTTAAATTAATTTTTAATAACGACTTAACATTGCGTAATTCTATTAAAATGATTTGAAATATAACGGTATTATTTTTATTGTTTAGCATCAATTTAATAAAATTTGCTGATATAAGATGAAAATTGTGAATTTGGTAATTGACAATTATGCTAAAACGTTTTGAAGTTACCTTGTTGCCATATGTTCCATTTAACAGAATTAAAACTCAGATATATTATAGACATTCTTGCAATTATTTACCATATGTGTATATATTTCTCTTGACAATAATGATTAATTTAAGAATAACTTATTGAATTAAAGTAGGTTATTTATAAGCACTAAATTCTACAATAATTAAAACGAGTTTGAAAATAAAAATGTATTGACAACGTAGCTATACTTGTAATTTATTCTGCCAGGATCAACAAAATATAATGCAAAATAGTTGTTTTTAGGTATAAACCAGAACCATATAATTTTACATATGGGGATATGTTGTTATAATTATACTATAAATAGCACAATCGCCGAGGTCATTAACTACCATGCACTTTACTGAACGCGGTTGTTAAAGGGCGTTATATGAACGTTTTTTGCAAAGAAATAAGTAATATTTATCTCAGTTTGCGAAATGTTGAAACGTTTAGATCCGTAATTTTAGAAAACATATTTGCTTTTATGGACAAATTTTTGCTTTACATTCCTTAACTTTAATAATTTCACTAATCATGTTTACAGAGTCTTTTTAAATAATAATATCCTTTGAACATACTATCATCTGGAATACAAATTTTGTTATACCTATATCTAGTACTAATAATAATTAGTGTCTCTAGCACTGTAAAATTTAACTAGAATAAATAATTCACAATCTTTTTATAGTGTTTAATTAAATCGGTCTTTTAAAAACAAAAAGAGGTATTTTGCACATTGCAAATTATTATTACCATACTTGTAGCAATAAATATTACATAATAAATTGCTGGTTATTCACCTAACAATAAAATTTTACACTAAGAATATATAATTGGTGTATGCTGGGTTGCCTGCCATAGATATGCATATATTTTTTAGAATTCAATTAAATTTAAGTACACGTAGGTAAATGTGTGAAAGTTACTTTACATTTCAGTATTCAGCTGTATTGTAAATAGTTATTGATATTGTATTGAAAAACGACACCCAGTATTGTCAGCTGTGTAAAAATGTTTTGTTTCGGCAGTGAATCAATCAAACTGTATGAAAATATATGAACTCATTAGCATGTAATTAAAATAAGCTGGTAAGTGAAACTAATATAAATAAAACATTCAAATTTTGTGTGTTTCTTTTTAAAATTATATATTTAATACAAAAATATTTTTTTAAAAATCTCGGGGGATTCTTCAGCACGTGCACGTTTTTGCTTAACCTAAAAATCTCCGAAGTATTCAATCACCTAATACGTGCAAAACCTCCGTTCAGAACGCCTTATGGAGTACCATTCCGCATTTGAGAATGAGTACATCCCCATCCAAATTCTTCACCACGTTTTAAATAACGACATTATTTGCATACATTTAAAGGTTATATAGATCCGGGTACGAGTTCAGAACGAGTGACCTGTCTTAACATGTTTTTTTTGCACACACACCAATATTTTAAATTAAAACCATTATAAAATACGAGTCGAATAATTTCTCCTATTCTTTTTGATATTTAATGCAAAAATAATGGGGCAGAGCCCCGTTTAGGGCACGTTTAGAAGCTCCCTTCCCCCACCATTCATCATTTTGAAAGTGATTATGTCATCCACCACATTTCCTATTTTTGCTTAACCTAAAAATCTCTCTTTAATTAACTAAAACAACGAGAATAAAAACAATGACGAAGCTCTAAAGATCACCGCTAAATTTTTCACTACATGCACGTTTTGCATAACCTATAAATTTTTATCACGTTTGTGCAATTAAACGAGTTATATATATACAATGTCTAATACGTCATCTACATACAATCACCAAACCGCTAAAAGTAAAAGAATTTTTATTGCCACATAAATTAAATGTATAATTACATTTAAATATTTAAATATATTCAAATTGCTAAAATGTAAGCAAGAACACCTCTTGATATAAGATCAAATTAATTTTTTTATTTGAGAGTCAAATAAATCGTTATGAAAGGTGGTATAATTTGCATACCAAGACGGAAATAGTCTTAACATGTTTTTGCAAACACACCTTATGTTAATTAAATCCATTATATTAAAAGTTGAATGATTTGCATATATATATTACCAGAGAGCTATAATTTCAATAAAAAAACACGAGGTTATATTCGACTGCGAATTCTTGTTATTTTATCGTGACATTGAAATTGGTATAATTTGCATATATTTTAAATTCATACGGGTATATTTAAAAGATTATATGTTAGATCCGACTGCAAGTTCAGTGTACTTGTATAAATTATTTTGGGATGATGTAACCAAAAGGTAATATACGACATACCTGTCTTGAAATGTTTTTGCAACACACCTTATGTTAATTAAATACATTATATCAAAAGTCGAATGTCGACGTGATTTACATATATATTGCCAGATAAAAAACACGTTGTTATATTCGACTGCATGCAAATTCTTAGTATTTTATCGCGACATTGAAATTGCGAGATGTGAACGACTTCTTTTTTACAAGATTTTACCTGCAAACGTTTAAAATTTGACCTCCATCATATAACATTTCGTATATTTTCTTAATTTTATTTGCTACTTCGTACAAAACGCAGCTTATGAGGAGAGCTAAAACACTCTTTACCACTTGCACGCGTTTGCCTAATATTAAAAAATTCTTCACAGCGGCGTTTTAATTTTTAGCTTAACCTACCCCAGAAAAATACGAACCAACACGTGAACTCCATTTTCTACACACACAACATTTTTTAAAATTTAATATTTAACGTCGGGAACGCTGCTAAAAATTTCTTAAGAAAATATCTCCACCCCAGCGCACGCGCACCACCCCACGACAAAAATCTAACGACCCCGCCGAACGCACACCCCAAAGACCTAACGACCCCCGACGCAACAAATTTACACACAAAGACAATTTTGTTCTCAAAGCGGCGTATACATATCTTGCTGCACGTTTTGTTTCCCAAAGCGGCTTAGCTGTTCATATTGTTCTCGAATCGGCGTATACATATCTTGCTGTGGATCTCTGTTGCCAAACCGGCTTAGCTACCCTACTCTGGTCCGTTGACTTTCTTCTGTTAATCGCCTCTTTACTCTTTTCCGCCTCGGCTGCTCACCTAGTTAAAACTTCATCCTCATTCAAGAAGAACAACAAATACATTCCTACTACAAACATCAACGTTAACTCTATTTAGATCAATATTCATAATACGTTAAAAGTTCAAAATTAAATTTCAGCATAAATTTCAGTATCATAAAATTTCAAGATTAAATTTGTTATCATTTTAATTTGCATCCAGAATTAAAGTCCTTGTAGGATGCCTACTAATTAATATAACAATATATGCAGACCTGAGTCTGAGTACAAAGGGAGCATCTCCCACCCCTTTACGTTAATTAACCAGGTTCGTCTAATTGAGCTCAAAGACATACCCAAATTTTCATCATAATCCAGAACATAAATACTAAATACCCCTTTCTACTTAAACAAGAAAATTTCACCTTAAAATTAAAAATTTGTTGTTAGTACAATTTCACTACTGTCCATTTTAAGTAAATAAATTATAAAGTTATTCAACACACCCCAAAACATCAAAAATCGAACAACAAAGCATAAGTTACCTGAAGGTTAATGCACTCATGGCTCGAATGTACATCGTCCTCTGTTAATCACACCATTCCAACTGTGTTATGTTTAGGTCCTCGGATTACTGGTCGCCTTTAAACTTTTCTACACCACCCTTCATCTAAAGTTGTTTCAGTGCTTTTCCGGAACTCATCTGTGTATATCTGTATCTTGTTTTGTGGATTTCTTTCACGCTATACGCCAAAACTGCCTACTTTTGTGTATTCATTTGTCGTTGAAAATTTGAATAGTTGGTACAGTGATACTAGAGTTTATTACTTTGCATCTTCTTTTCTAAGTGCACTAAATTACTTTCATCGTAGTACGTAAAGAGCAAACTGTTTTAAAGTATTAAATAATCACCAAAATATACGAGCAAACTGTTTAAATTATTCAATCAAAATCGAAAAACTAAGAGAGCTAAACTGTTTAAAGTTCGGGTTTATATAATAGCCCGCCCGTATGTCGGTTTTGTCCCGCAAACGGACACTTTCTAGAATTTCGCATTCTACATTCCCTTTTCGACCGCCCGGCACGCGGTTCTGATTAAATTTGCACTCGCACCAGTTAAATCTCAGAAATTTTACACACGGCACGCAGCGTCTGAGAATAACTAATTAATTTTTATACAGAAATGTTATTTTTACCTCTCATGTTTGCTTCTTATTTTCAACCAATCGCAACCCAGTGACGTTGCTCAAATCACGCCTTTTACTATATGTGTCTCTGTCTTGCGCATATTATCTGTCTTTATCTACCCTGTTCTGAGTGGAACAAATCAATATTCTTTAGTATCGGTTATTTTCAATCCACGTGGACTGTGAAATAACCCACCTTATTAGCATTTCCCGTAAATATTAAGCGACGGTTTCTCCAACATTCTCTGTAACCATTTGTTATCTGCAAAATTTACGCAGAACGAGACTTTTAAAAATACGCAAGTGTTCAATCGTCCTACTTCTAACTAACACTTCTACGATTTGAATATTATTGGGTTTTTACAAGCTTTTATGCATATTATATGTTACTAATGGTTCAATTAACTCCAATTAAAATAATACCCTTTAATTTTTAGTGAATCCTAATCAAATATTCAATTATTATCTGTACATTTTGTTTAATACTCGTTACCCAAACTTGAATCAATTAATATAAATTTTGCACGTAATTTCCATTTGTTTCTTTACTCGGAATAATTAAATTACACGTTGAGCATTTTAATACTGCTTCTTTTTATAGAAAGCGTCTTGTAAATAATTTAAATCTCTTATTTTTAATGAAACGAATGAATTTCTATTCTCCACGGTTTTTTAATAAAGCATATTATCTAATAAAATTCCTTATACACGGTGATTAAAATTATTTGATGTAATTAATTAATTTTCTACCCTGGTCTAAATATGAGTAATATATATATATATATATATATATATATATATATATATATGTATGGAAATTGAAATGAAGGCACCATAACTTTGTTGGACATAAAATTGCATAAAATTAACAAAACAATTAAAACTGAATGGTATACTAAAAACATATGGTCTGGAAGATATTTAAATTATCTATCACAACATCCAAGCACACAGAAAAAGGTGTTATAATTAGTCTTGATGATAGGGCAATTAGACTGTCCAGCCCTGAATTCAGGCCTAATGCTATTAATAAGGCAAAGAAAGCTTAGGTGAAAATAATTATCCACCGTATCTCATAAACAATGTATTTAAAAATCGAATTAATAGATTATACAATAATTATGTTAATAATAATGATAAAATTAAAATGGGAAAGAAGGTATACGTATCAATGCCATATGTGGCAGGTCTATCCGAAAAATTACAAAGTTTGTTTAAAAAGCACAACATTACTATTGCACACAAGGGATATAATTTAACACAGAATTTATTCAGCGGTTTAAAGGATAAAACAGAAAGATCCAAAAAAACACACACAGAATATAAAATACGTTGTCAAGAAGGGTGTAATGGCGTTTATATTGGTCAAAGTATACAGCATTTGGAAAAGAGGCTTAGAAGTCATAAATATGATAAGGTTAATTGTACAGCCTTAACAAAACATTCAAATCAAACCGGGCATAAGTTTAATTTTGATATTACTGTGATAATAAAAACGTATATTAATAAAAAAAAACGGGAATTACTTAAAATGATTTTTATTGGCAAACATCCAGAAGCGGTTAATGATAAGACTGACATTAAAAATCTAAGCAACATTTATCACAATTTAATACAAAAGGAATAATTTTAAAACAAATTTATAGTAATTTAGATTAAATTTAGATATAATAATTTTGGTTTTCTGAAGGCAAGTAGTTATTTCTAGGTTCATACAGACATTGTTAAAGGCTTGTACAATAAACATGTATGGTTTGAGAGATTTTAAATGTATATTTTTAATTTATTATTTAAGCCTTTTAATATAAGTTATTGACCAATAGCAACATGTATGAGTTTGAGAGATGTTAATTGTATATATTTAATTTACTATTTAAGATTTCAATTTAAGTTATTGACCAATAGCAACATGTATGAGTTTGAGGGATTTTATTTGTATATATTTAATTTATTATCTAAGGTTTTTAATTTAAGTTATTGACCAATAGCAAGTTCTACATATGTAACCGAAATAGGAATTTAGTTTGCACCAATGATCAATAGTTTGTAGGTTTCCAATCAAAAGGTGGGATGATAACTCCTAAGTGTTTAAAATTTTAATGTAATGTTTTTAGAACTTTGTCATGAAAAAGACCCGCGATTAGGGTTGAAACGTTTTAAGTGATAAATTAAATGGATTGAATTAGTGTTTTTAATTTGACCTAATACCCAAGAAAAATATATATATATATATATATATATATATATATATTTGCTGTATCTGCACCACAGCACGTTTTTAGTGACTCGCGGGCTTTACCACATCATGCTTTCAGCAACGCCTCAACGTGCGACTATTTTCATATCACCCTTTTAGCAGCACATCAAAGCGGGCCTTACCACATCAATATATATATATATATATATATATATATATATATATGTATATATACACTATATATATATATATATATAAATATGTATATATATATATATATATATATATATATTGATGTGGTAAGGCCCGCTTTGATGTGCCGCTAAAAGGGTGATATGAAAATAGTCGCACGTTGAGGCGTCGCTGATAGCATGATGTGGTAAAGCCCGCGCGTCACTAAAAGAGTGCTACCTTAACGGAATTGACGGAGTTTTCAAGATGAAATAAAACAACAATATCATAAAGCAAATTCTACAGTAAAGGCGTTTACAACATCGTTTCTTTCAAACATAAAATAATTTTTAAAAGGTACTTATTATAAACAAATTGTTTCTATTTTATTTTAAATTTACAGAACTAAGTTTCCGTATTTAGGGATGGTTGACCTGGTTATGATTATTGCCACGCTTATAAGGTTTGTTTGGCCAAAATATTCTTGACAGATAATCTATTAAAAGGTCAGAATGTTTCGAACTCCGATCACAAATTTTCCTGGTAAAAATCTCTTACAAAAAAATTTTTAAAACTATTTAAACTAGATACAAATACTCCAATATTAGTTAAAAATAAATCTAAAAGTAATACTTGCAGTATCAACAAAACCGCTCCTCGTAATTGAATATCTTCCTATTTCAAATTACGCCAAATCAGCTTAGAAGATTTTCCATATTTAAACCCTCATTTCAAACAGTTACCAAAGTACATTTTTGGTTCAAACTTCCTTTCGATTATTTAATAAAAATTTTTAAATAGCGTTATCTTTAGTTTTTCCTCTTGTAATTAATAAATTCCATTTTGAATGTAATTTGCATTTAAAATCACTTTTATGTTTATTGTACCATCGTAATTATTAAATTACAATACGCTTACTGCATACTTTAAATATCATCTTCGCAAAGCAACAGCTTACGATTTAAAACAAAATGACATTTCGCTATCGAATTTAAGAAGCGACTGAAGAATGAAAGAATATCCGTTTTTAATAAACGCTTGCATATATACATGAATGTATATTTCCAGAACCTAGTTAAATGAGCGGGACTCCAATCTAAACAATACACGGATATCTTACGTAACTATCTTGAAAATCCTCATAAGCGTTCAAAATTGTTGAGCTTTATCACCTCGTTATTTCATTCCAGTTATTCGTAAAGCGCGCTGTTCATCCCGCTCTAACACATATACTATTATTGTGGCGTCGCATACTAATGCTAAAGATAATCAATTTATATTACATTTTCTGGGTTTTTTAGTGTTCCGGATCGCTTCTTGAAATAAAATGTGTCATTTATTAATTAGATGTTTACGTAGTTCTAAATACCGATAACTCATCTTTATATATTCTTAATATTTTAGAAAATTCTTTATTTAAAATAAATTTCTGTAACCCACGAGATAGATTTTGGGTCGTTGGGAGCTTCTTTTTTAAAAGTTTTATTTCCAAAAACACTTTTATCAAACTTATTTCTAATTGTATAATTACAAAAAAAGATTTATTTTCTTTTTGAGCTTGAGCGTTTATGTTCATTAAACAAAATTTAGTTGAAGTTGTCAAAAATATTCTAAGTTACTATTTTAACAAATCAACAATTAAAAATCACAATGAGTAGCTTGAACCACCAACAGTGTTAAAGTTATAAAGTTCAAAGGCTGACTGACGATTAGGGACTCCTTACAGTATTTATGAAGCCTTTAGTCTCACTTTATCTTGTGGTAAAGTGCAGATCTTGCTGTCTGCAGTTTTTCAATAATCATATAATGTCTTATTTTCGGTAAATTTAATTAAGGCTGCTTTATTGCGGTTTATTGTTTCTACACCTGCAGTATCAGCTTACGTCTGGAATACAAAGCAGTCGTTTCTCTTCTTATTTTTGATATGAACTCTGTTATACTTTAATTATATAACTTTCATTTAGCACGATGTAACATACTATTACTAAGACATAATAATTACATTTATTTTATATGCGTTTTAATATGGGGATATGTAACTCACGGATAATTAATTTAAACTTTAAATGTGTTTTAATGCAAAAGGGGTTGCATTTTATAGAAAATATTTGCTTTCGTGTTTCAGTACACAAAATTTATTATAATTGGGGTTTAAAATACACGTTGATTATAGTTTCTTAAGCTAAATGCGTAAAGCTAGTACTATTCTATGCTATTTACATAAAATAAAAAGGATTTTTATATGCATTGAAAATGTATTAATAATCAATAAGTGAAAATCAATGGTTTTCTATTTATTTTAAAACGATCGATTTCCATTAGCATTGAATGCGTTTTACAATTAATTATTATTACATATACAACTACGTTACTTGCTGTTTATTTGCAATACGCTTATATCGTTATTATTTATACACGGACAATTGCATTTTTCGCTTGTATATCAATGAATAAAAGTACGCTTGTATTACACAGGGCGTAACCATAAATTTACAAAAATTTCTATTCTTCCTGATTCTATTATATTTTAGTGAGATTTATATGTAGAATGTGGGTTTCAATGATCTTTCGTAACCCCTTGTCACGTCAATACAGGTTTAAATCCTGTCCAAGACCTTATATTATTCTTCTTTCAATTATATATATATATATATATATATATATATATATATATATATATATATATGTTGCGAGTTTCTACTAGGCAACCCATCAAACACACAAGCGCTGTAGACTCTGCATACTTTTCAGGATACGAGAATTCTTCTAGCAATCAATTACATACAAACGCTCGGGGCACGGCGTATTCTCAAGGATTCCAGAATTGTTCTAGAAATTACGGGAGAATGAGTCATCCTTGTAATCCAGAGTATATATAAGACCGCTAATGAATGCAAGAGTTAGTCTATTCTTGAATGTCTAATATAAATTATATCGTGTACAGTAAGCGTAGTTGAGCTTTTAGAAGTATTACATAAATGTGATATGCTGTGCAGCTTGTAGTATACATAAATAAATAGAAGTGTATAAATAAATAGTTGTGTTAGTGGTTAATGGACCTATGGCAGAGAAGTTAGTTTAAGAAGATATATGTGCTTGTAAATTCATTAGTGTAATAGTGCTTCATTGTTGAGTGGACTGAAAACATCTATAAATAAGGCATATACTGTTAATTAGACTTGTGAACAGTGAGTAATAAAGACCATTATTATTACTTGTTTTAAATTAAAGAAACGCGGTAGTAGTAGCCCGTTACACTGGTGTCAGGCATTTGTGGGGTATATAGTGATTAATTTAAAACACAAGTCTAAAGACATTTAAGTAGTTTGTATATGCCAGTTACAAGAAATCAAAGTAAAATGGAGGCAGAAACTTTAATGAACTTCCTCAAGGATTTTAAATCCGTAATGGAGGAGAGGTCGGCTAAACTAGAAGTGACACTCAGTGAAAACGTAGTAAGGTCAGTTGAACTGGAAACAAACCTTACCGAAAGGTTAAGTGAAAATGCTAAGAAAATAGAAGAACGGTTTAGTGAAAACGCGATGAAAATGGAAGAGTTGAATGAAAAGACGGCCACGTTAGAACAAAGATTAATAGCAAGCTCCATTGCATTGAAAGAAGATGTCACTGAACAAGTAAAAACAGTTGAGCAAAAGTTGGACAGTAAATTGATAAAAATGGAAGAAGATATGATGAGGCTGCAAGAACAGGTGATTTCACTAACAACACGGCCACTTGAAATAGCAAATCAAGTTGTAAATGAGAACGTTCCAGAAATAAGAAGCATGGTAGAAAGCGAGTCAATACCGTCAAAATTTAAAGTAAAACCACCTACATTCAATGGTAAAACACCTTGGCCCACATATTTGAAACAATTTGAAGCTGCTGTAATAACCAACGGTTGGTGCAACAAAGAGAAGGCTATCTCCTTAATAGTGGCCCTACGGGGGGAGGCTCTTAACATCTTACAAACGATTCCCGATCACCAGCAGAATGATTACGGCCTCTTAACATCAAAGCTTGAGATGAGATATGGAGATGCTCACCTTCAGCAGGTTTACCACGCACAAGTTAAGAACCGCTCGCAAAAGACAAGTGAAAGCCTGCAAGAGTTCGAAGCTGACATTGCCAGGTTAGTTAGATTGGCATACCCAACGGCACCAGATAGCTTCCTCGAACAACTTGCTGTCCAAACATTTGTGGATGGCGTTAAGCATGGCGAAATACAGCAAGCGCTAAGACTAGCACGGCCAAAAATGTTAGATGATGCACTGGCCCATGCGCTTGAATTTGAAGCAGCTAAGCAGACATCACATAGGGTGAGTCACAAAGCTCGGTCTGCCTTAGAGGAACCTGGTCAAGCTCAGAACAGCATAGATGAAATAATCAATCGTGTGTTTGAAAAGCGAAAGGCGGAAAGGCTGAAAAGACAACGACCGCGGAGATGGCGTCTACGATGCTGGAGCTGCGGTGAAGTTGGCCATATGCAGAAACGCTGTACTCAACCAAAGAAACAACCGGTTGTGCCAAAGCTGGTCCATGTAAGGGGGCGAACTTCGACAGCACAGCGTAGTGCCCCGGAGATTATCATCCGTGCTGCATCGTCGGTGGAAAGTCTGGACAGCATTTATATCGATGGTAGAATTAATGGTAGGGTTGTCCGATTACTTGTGGATACAGGAGCGACAAGAACTATTGTGAGACCAGATTTGGTTGGTCGTGGAAAAGTGCTACCTGTATCGGTGTGTCTCCGAACGGCAAGTGGTGAGAAGATTGGTACTCACGGAGAGACTGCCGTTATGTTGACAATTGGGGACAAATTAATTAATCATCGAGTGTTGGTAGCTGAAATTACAGAAGAAGTGATCTTGGGAATGGATCTCATGAGAGAATATGGGTTTCATGTAAACATGAAAGAAAATGTGCTTCGGATAGATGATGATGAGATTCCATTTCAAGGTAGGAGTAACCAGACGATGCAAGTACGAATGATTTGCGATGTGAAAATACCTGAGAAAGCGGAAATGATAGTAATGGGACGCCCGGATGGTACGCTTCGGGAAGGACAAGTATGCATGATGGAAGCAACTGAATCGGGAATGGGTCAGGAGGGATTACTGATTGGAAGAACGCTGGTAAAGTTTCGAAATATGGTACCAGTAAGGGTGCTGAACATTAATCCGCATACGGTGACCCTGAAGAAAGACACGATTGTGGGAAGTTGCATTCCAGTATGCCATATTAAACGTTGTGTGGACGACATGAAAGATAAACCAGCCAACGGCTGCTCACAGAAATTGCTGGATATGTTAATCCCTTCGTGTCAAGGATTAAACGGCGACCAACTGGGCAAGGTAAAAGAGCTGGTCGGACGATATCGAAATGTGTTTGCACTGGATGATAGTGAGAAAGGAAGGACGAATGTTGTGCAACATAAGATCAACACTGGAGATGCGCAACCGATAAGACAACACCCCAGGCGGCTTCCTTTGGCAAAACGTAAGGAAGCCGAGCAAATTATCACCGATATGGAAGAACAGGGAGTGATTGAACCTTCAAATAGTCCATGGGCATCCCCGGTAGTACTTGAGAGAAAAAGGACGGGTCGACAAGGTTTTGTGTAGACTACCGGCGGCTTAACAATGTGACAAAGAAAGACAGCTATCCTTTGCCCAGAATTGATGACACCTTGGATACTCTATCCGGATCCAAATGGTTTTCGACCTTGGACTTGAAAAGCGGATACTGACAGGTAGGCTTGGAGCCAAACGACAAAGAGAAGACTGCGTTTACAATTGGAACTGGATTATGGCAGTTCAAGGTCATGCCATTTGGATTATGCAATGCCCCTGCTACTTTTGAACGATTGATGGAGTCGATACTGCGTGGACTGTCTTGGAAGACTTGTCTGGTGTACCTAGACGACGTGATAGTGTTAGGCCGGTCTTTTGAGGAACACCTTAAGAACCTAGAGGAGATATTCCAAAGATTACGGGGGGCAAACCTTACATTGAGCCCCAAGAAGTGTCACCTGTTTGGAAAAGAGGTGAAATACCTAGGACATGTCGTTTCAGATACCGGAATAAGAGCTGACCCTGACAAAATAAAAACGGTACAAGAGTGGCCTACACCAACAGATATACACCAACTACGCAGTTTTCTAGGATTGTGCACATATTACCGACGTTTTATACTTGGGTTTGCAAACATTGCCAAACCGTTAACAAAATTAACCGAAGATGGACAAGAATATGATTGGAATGACGACTGCCACAGTGCATTTGAACAACTGAAACGGCTACTGGTTACAGCACCAATTTTGAGTTATCCACGGATGGAGGGGAAATTTGTGTTGGATACCGATGCCAGTAACACAGCTATAGGAGGAGTTCTTTCTCAAGTGCAGGACGGACAAGAAAAAGTTATTGGGTATTTCAGCAAGGTCTTGTCGCGGCCAGAAAGGAACTATTGTGTGACAAGAAGGGAGCTGTTGGCCGTCGTCAAATCCGTAGAGCACTTTTATATGTACTTATACGGCCGTAAATTCCTGTTGAGAACAGACCATGCTGCACTGAAATGGTTATTGCAGTTTCGAAATCCTAAAGGGCAAGTGGCAAGGTGGATAGAGCGGCTGCAGGAATATGATTTTGATACGGAACATGGTGTAGGAACTAGCCATCGGAATGCAGACGCTCTGTCAAGGAGACCTTGTCCGGTGGACTGCAATCATTGCTCCAAGATGGAAGAGAAAATAAGTGTCATCCATAGAATGACAGTAACCGATGATACTTGGCAACCCGAAAGAATGCGAGAAGACCAGGAAAATGACGCCGAATTGGGACGCATTATTGAGTGGAAAAATAGAGGACAACGACCAGCTTAGGAAGAAATTAGTATTTTAAGTAGGAGCCTGAAGGCATACTGGTCACAGTGGGACTCCTTGATGATGGAAAATAGAATCTTGAAACGACGCCTGGAATTTGAAGATGGCACTGAGAGACTTCAAGTGATAGTGCCGAAAAGCAGAGTGCGGAAGTGTTGCAGCACTTGCACGATGGTATTTCCGGAGGGCGCTTTGGCGTAAAATGAACTCTCGAGAGAGTGAGAGAAAGATTCTATTGGCTGAACTGCAAAGATGATGTGAAGGAGTGGTGCCGGAAATGTGAATTGTGTGCCTCTGCAAATGGCCCGGTCTCAAAACGGAAAGCCCCAATGAGACAGTATAACGTGGGGAATCCTTTTGAGAGGGTAGCCATTGATATAGCTGGTCCGTTTCCTGAATCAGAGAAAGTGAATAAATACATCTTGGTTGCAATGGATTATTTTACCAAATGGCCGGAGGCATATGCTATACCTAACCAAGAAGCCGAGACGGTTGCAGATGTACTAGTGAAGGAGTTGTTTTGTCGCTTTGGAGTTCCGTTGGAATTACACTCCGATCAAGGTCGGAACTTCGAATCAGCATTGTTTCAAAATGTCTGCAAGCATCTTGGAATCAGGAAGACTAGAACCACGCCACTTCATCCCCAATCGGATGGAATGGTTGAAAGAATGAACAGGACGTTAGGGAAGTACCTGGCCAAAGTTGTCTCTGAACATCAACGAGACTGGGACCAATATCTACATTTGTTCCTACTGGCGTACCGATCTTCGGTACATGACAGCACAGGGTACTCGCCCGCTTGCGTAATGCTAGGACGTGAATTGCGGCTACCATGTGATCTACGGTTTGGATTTAAGCCTGGAGAAGAGATCGCAGGTGAAGATTACGTTAGTAAGCTTCGTGAAAGATCAAATAGTATTCACGAAAACGTCCGAAAGAATATACAGGCAGCAAGCGATCGAATGAAATCACAATATGACACGAGAGCACAAGAAGGTGGTTATCAACCTGGAGATTTAGTGTGGCTATACAATCCACAAAGAAAACGTGGATTGTCGCCAAAACTACAAAGACAATGGGAAGGCCCGTACGAAGAGTTAAAAAGGATTAATGATGTAGTGTACCGGATCAGAAGATCCCCCCGTGGTAAACCGAAAGTGGTACACTTTGACCGTTTAACATCCTACGCTGGCAACAACCAGGAAGACTCGAATAATGATAATGGTGTTCGGCAAGTTATTAATCATGAGCCAAATGTAGATTTTGAGAGCTTTATGGCGGCGTATGGTGGTTCCGCTAAAGCGAGATTTGGCGTTGTTGTTGAAAAACAGCAAGATCTGTTTAGAGCACCAGAAGAGTATTCCCTTGCACATTGCGTAGCTCAAGATTTGGCAATGTCAAGGGGAATAGCTGTTGTTTTCAAGAAAAAGTTTGGATGTGTGGATGAATTAGTAAAACAGCAGCCAACTGTAGGAAAAGCTTTGGTTCTTCAAGATAAAAATCGTTATGTTTACTATCTGGTCACCAAAAATTCTTCATGGCAGAGACCTAGTTATGGACATCTATGGGAGGCTTTGCTAAATCTTAAGGCGCAGATGATGGAAAATGGAGTAACGAGACTAGCGGTGCCCAAGCTGGGCTGTGGACTGGATCGCTTAGACTGGAAGATAGTCCGAAATATGCTAGAAGTAGTTTTCCAGGGAACCAACGTCCAGGTTCTTGTTTGTTGTTATCAACCGGTTGCCTACCAAGACCAAGAAAAGAGTGTTGACTGTTATTTCCAACGACATGGTGGATGCACCAGAGGAGATAGCTGCCGATACCGTCATCAGTCATCGAATTGGCGCCAAAATGTATCTACAGTTACGAGACGTAACGGTTTTAAAGAGGGGGCAGTGTTGCGAGCTTCTACTAGGCAACCCATCAAACACACAAGCGCTGTAGACTCTGCATACTTTTCAGGATACGAGAATTCTTCTAGCAATCAATTACATACAAACGCTCGGGGCACGGCGTATTCTCAAGGATTCCAGAATTGTTCCAGAAATTACGGGAGCATGAGTCATCCTTGTAATCCAGAGTATATATAAGACCGCTAATGAATGCAAGAGTTAGTCTATTCTTGAATGTCTAATATAAATCATATCGTGTACAGTAAGCGTAGTTGAGCTTTTAGAAGTATTACATAAATGTGATATGCTGTGCAGCTTGTAGTATACATAAATAAATAGAAGTGTATAAATAAATAGTTGTGTTAGTGGTTAATGGACCTATGGCAGAGAAGTTAGTTTAAGAAGATATTAGTGCTTGTAAATTCATTAGTGTAATAGTGCTTCATTGTTGAGTGGACTGAAAACATCTATAAATAAGGCATATACTGTTAATTAGACTTGTGAACAGTGAGTAATAAAGACCATTATTATTACTTGTTTTAAATTAAAGAAACGCGGTAGTAGTAGCCCGTTACAATATATAAAAGGTCTTGGACAGGATTTAAACCTGTATTTTAGTCTTTCCGGGACGATGCGTTTACCAATTATGCCACCGAGACCGATGACTATAATTAGAAAATTTACAAATCTAAATCATGTACACAACTATACATAAACCTACCTTTCAATTACGTTTAGCATTTTCGTCAATCTGACTTATGTCAGTTACAGACAGAAAGCAACGCTCAAAATTACGGCTACACAGAACGAAAAAGGTACGTAATAATAAATACTGAACACATTATAAGAATGCATTTTGTACGTAAATTTTCAACCAACGTCCAAGTTCATGTAAGCAACGTACATCTGTTTATTGCTTTATGTTATGAGCGTTGTATTAATAACTAGAGTACTGAAGTTTATAATGTTTTATTTAAATACCAGTTACATTATCATCAGGAATGGTGTACATTATTTCATTACTAGGGTTCATTAATACAAACTTTGTCTTTACATCATTTGATCAAGTAGATGCATAATTATAACGACCAAATACATTAGTATAACACCCTTGAACATTGTTTTTCGGACGTACAAGTTACGCCATTCGATCATCGTTTAAAAACATCTCTTCATTAATGCAACGCGTCTAAACATTAGTTTATGACTAGAAACATTAGCAGAAATTTTTTAGGTCTTTCTTATAATGAATATTGTACATGATTCTATAACTTCAGTACATTACCGCCACACTTTTTGACGTGAATATAATGTCTGAACCATTAAATACTGCAATTTTAATACCTTGATATAATGTCTAGTGTGATTATTAATTATGCTTCGTTTGCTCTAAACTATTAAAAGTATACTAATTGAGTACATATTATTATTTTAGAAAAAAATAGTTTTGCTTGCAAGAAAACAAAAACGCAACATATAAGATACAGAAAAATGTTTTATACAGAAAATGTCGCGCAGTATCGTCCAAAACAATTTTTATTTATACAGGATGACTTAGAAGAATGACGGTCCAAAGAGTCCTTGAATTAAAACAGAAAAGTTAAGTAACAACTATTTAACCCATCAAAATTGCCGTCTATGAAATCCTTAACATTTATAGAGTGTTCAAAATTTAGAGTCGAACTTATTTTTTCTTTTTCAAATTAAATACCACAAATATAAACCCATGAAATAGGTAGTTAAAGTACCTATCTTTTTTATATAATAATCACTATATCTATCCCTTTCCATTTTCGAAATATATTATATTGAATTTAGTTAAATGGGAGTTTAAGTATAAAATTGCTTATTTATCATTACGATGATTATAGTAGTCGGCTATGAGAGTGAAATAAAATGCTAGATAACTTATTAGTTTAAATCATAAATATTTAAATTTTACTTATTGTAATAAACAAAGACCGGTAAAAACTGACACTGTCCGGATAATTGATATACTACTTTAATGTCATTTTAATAAGCAATTTTACTTACATGCACAGTATAACTTAATCCTGTAAAAGAAACACAGGAATGGCTACAAAAATTAAATAAATAAACGAATTAAACTTACAGACATTTATTTTCGAGCAAATATTGTACTATAACATGTACTTTAGTAAACGAATTCCCTGACTGTAATTTATAAAAATAATCTGCTATAAAAGTCCAGAACATTACGCTTTCGGCAGGAAAATCCAAATGAAATAAAAACATTATTTTTAAACATATATCGACCGCCCTAATTATGGTAAAAAATTTATATTTAATATTATCAAAGTACACATATATCTCCTTAATATCAGTACAATTTTCACCTATGCAGAGTATAAATGGCTGAATAGATTGCTTTTTTGCATGTAAAAACTTTATGTGATCTTCTGTCTCTTGTACAGTCTTTCCAATGAAAATGAACGACTGTTGCGAATCTCGAATAGTATACCGTACAACTTGCTTTTTACCAAATCCGTCTTTTCTAATGGATTTACTTGTAGGAACAAAGTAACCATGGAGGGCCCATAAAAGTGTGGCATCTCGCGCATCTGTAAAATAATTAAAAGTAAATACGAAAAGTTAAATTTATAATCAAAGTGTTATTCATTTCACAAAAAGTATTACTTTCTATTATAAACAAAAAAGCAATTATTAGTTTGTATTCTGCTTTTGTTCCTTGTTATATACGAAAAGAAGTAGAATACAAATTATAACTTAAAGATGACGAAACTGTGATTTAGTCAAAACGTCGCCAACGCAACGCTGGTCCTTTTCAGAACCGAAGAATGACAACTCATAACATGAATTAAATTTAATTTTCAGTATAAAAATAAGCAGTACACACTCTCCTCTAAATTTCCGTTCTTTACTTTTTCTAACAACATCCTAATTGATTTATCTTTAACATTGCCATCAATCAAGTATGAAAGAATTTTAGAAACTTCTGGTTCCCATCCTTCTATAAGACCATTACCATTCTGAAAAGCAATGTCGAAATCCATATCCACCTACAAAGTATAAATATATTAGATTGCGTTTTCTCTAATCATTTTAAATATTTTTGCAGGCGTAACTTGCATTTTTGACCTATAATTTCATATTTTATATGGGCGATTTATTGACGATGCTCAATCTTAAACTGGTAATTTTGTTCTAAGTATATCTAGAACTTAAACAAAAAATAGTGCCCTATATATGATAATGATCGTACCAACTTACTTGATAGTAGTATTTCCAATTGCATTATAATGAGAAACAAGTATTTCTAACTTAAAACAATTTCAAGAGGATTCTACTTTAGGTTTTAAACAGGAACATTCACAAATTTTTCCATTAGGTTATATAATTACTTATAACCTGTTTTCAATTATAAACGATATTGAAAAACATGTTATTGTAATTATGTCATAATTTGCAACCAAAAACAAAAACAGGTTATGTTAAGATTCTCTAGAACACAATTGCATTAAAAATTAATTACCAATCTGAATCCAGTAGGTGTTTTATAAGAAGGCCACTTTTCTAGAATATCAAAGGTTGAGTTAAGGTTGTTGATATCGTTTAACCGGTATTGACTGCATGCCTTCCAACAACGGTCAAATTGTTCCGCAGACAAGTTGTCAAATTTTATTGCCCGTACACTGGTTTCTGCATCTTTTTCGGGAACTGAAATAATACACATTTAGTATTCAATGAAAAAGCATTGTAACAGAGTAATTCACTATAAATTGTATATTTTAAAAATGGTTTAAATGAAAGTGATGTGGCTATTACTGATTCCTGTGTTAATGCCATCAAAAACATTGTGGCGTGCAGATTGCACTGGTTGCAACAAAAAATATATATTTTTAAATGGGATACTTTATATATTATTAAATTTTTTAATAATCTTTTACTGATTTCAAAAATATACCATATGATACCCGTATCTTATACGGTTTTCTAGTTATTAAACGTCAAAATTTTTCTATTGTGTACAAAGTAAATATTTGCACTTTTTCATCCTCGTATACCGTTTTTTGATTACTTTATTAAGAAATTTCATTTATGGTATATATTTGAAAATAGGGAATAAATAGAATTCCAAAAATATAATAATATTATACAATGTACCAAATTTAGAAAATTAAATTTTTTGTTGTATCATTGAAATCTACACGCCACTGTGTTTTTGAATGTATTTTAACAAAATTCAGTCATATAGTTTACACAACTTTTATGTATTAGCAATAATAACGATTATAAAAAAAGGTTAATTTATGGTGAATACTTAATTTATATGTACATATTCATAACAACATTAATATGTACATATTAAGTACATCAATATTTTACTTGCCAAAAACACGTTTCATTCGCCGTTCTTCTTTTGTACTTTTTACAGGATTTGTCAACATTTTACCAGAAAAAGCATTTTTAAAAGATAAGACTGAATTGCGCCACTTATTATATAGTTTTCCCCTCTTCATAGTACGATAGTACTCCTAAAACAAATAACACTATATTGTTTTGCTGAAATGGTTTTCGTTCCTTCATTACCAACTTTTCGCTTGGGAATCTTTCAAGAATCTCCCTTTCCAAACGATAACTGGTTTTTAGAGTCATTACAATATCCTTTCTTTCAAAATATCGTGCAATTATTCCCAATAAAACAGTTCGTTGCTCATTTTGAAATCTTGACATCTTGTGATAATGCTCAACAAGTAAAGTAGCCTGAGGTGATTCGTTTAAGATGGCGTTCACAGTGATATTACTTCCTGGATCTACTGACATCTGACTTGGGCAACTTGGAGTAGGCGATAATGCCGAAAAAGTATCTGGGGTAGATGAGCGAGATTCAGAAGAAACTGATTGCGCAATGCCTGACGTTAATTTTTCTTTATGTAATGGGAAACCAATCTCTTCTCTCCATTCTTCTAGGTTATGCTCGAATAATATTTGGGTTCCCAAATTAAAGTTCTTTAACAAATTTTCAATATGGTGTTTTTTTATAACACGCAAAACGTTAACAAATACTTGCTGATCTAAAAATACAGTTTGTTATTAGAAGGCATGTAGGTATAATAATAGTGATCTTTGTACTTAAAAAATTATTATTCTTAAAAGTCTAAACATATAATTCATAATACAAAAACATCTTACCTAGAAGATGGTTAAATAAGTGTTCCATATTCCAGTGTGCCAATAAGGATTGAAGCTGTTCAACTTGAGAATCATGTTGATATGACTCTTCATTTTTTTGTGAAATATCTAAAACTTGCCCGTCAATTCCTGATTGATTTTGTAAAACTAGTGTAGGCATCTGCGTCATAAAAGAATTTTCCAAATATGAATCAATATTGACATGTGAATCTTCACCAGTTGCAAGAAAAAAATTCATTTTGGTTTATTTGACTATATTGAATAATATATTATTAGTTTTATGCAGAAATAATCAGTTATACATTAAATCATTTAAAAAAATTCTTTAGTCCTTAGCATTGTTATTCCTCTCGCTGTTTCTATGGGAGTTAAAGGTGGTCCAATAATGTCATCGATAGAAATAACTGAAAAAGACCCTATATTGTTTAAATTTATTTGATAAGCAACCATGTGCTGCTTGTACTCAACATCCTTTAATTTTTGACAGAATAATATTACTTCCTGATCTTTAAGGCAGATTTGTAAAATGCAATAAACCTCAAAATCGACGTTGAACACTGAAACGTAGTTGCCGCACTTATAATCAAATCCTTTATACTTAAATTGACTGTAAAATCTGAGAAACACTTTGTCAGTTTTAAGTTTTTCCGAAATTATATTGACATAATTGCTATCGCACTTATATTCGGCATTTATAAGACACCAATTAAATGAATCATTCAAATGTATCAGATTGTAGCTAAACTTAAGTTCATATTTCTTGGACAGGGTGAGACAAATGTTTTTACGCGAAGTAATACAGCGTGAATATATTTTGAATTGCCTATGATTTGATTCAAACTTGAAACACCACAAGTTTCGTAATGGTCCTGATTGGCGTATTATTGTTGGGTAATGAACTAAATTATGATACTTTGGTTTTAAATTATCTTTAAAAAGATTAATAAAAGTTTCATTGTGCTTTCTTATTTTACATTCCAGTAGTTCGAGGGATGTTTCATTAGTTTCAAAACAAAGTAAAATATCTATTATTTCGATGAAATTAATAAGGAATTGCCAGACCGGATCGTCCGTCGGTACAAAATCTCCAATTATAATTGGAAAATAAAGTGAAAAGGTCATCATCTGTCTTGCTGACATTTTAAATTTCTTATTTTGAAGGTGTTTCAATTTAATAGTACCGTAATCTACATTAGCAATTTCTGTTGGTCCATATTCAAAAAGATTTGTTCTAAAGTTAAAGGTATTTAAATCAAAGTACTTCACTTCTTTGGTAAAATAAAGTAATGCGTGAGCAAAATTATAATGACACACCCCTTCAAATACGTCATGCATAACATCTGCATAGTAGTTTGTGACCACGTGAAATGATGGAATTTCATTTAGTATAGAATTTTCTCTAATACCAGTTAACTCACAATCAAGAGCTAAATCATCTTGGTAATTTGTAATTGTTCTCATTAAGGCAACGTTTTCAACGGACTGGTTGTAAGTGCATGTCTTACTGGATTTGCATAATCTACAGAAAGAATGCGCTGTAAACGAATGACTAAAATTCAAAAAAGAATTCAAACTCACATTGTCACCTGCTACTAAGACCATTATAAAGTGAACTTGTACATTTTCAGTTGATGTTTTAATTGTAACTTCTATTTCCTCTAAATGTCTTAGCTCGCTAACTAGCATCTCAAAACATTTATTAATTCCCAACAATTTTACATCTTTGCATTTTAAAGATGCGGCGAAAAATATATTCTCCAATTTAGAGTTTTCATGTGAGAAACAAGGAAAAGAATAATATACATTACAGATTGAGTGAATTCCAGAACGAGATCCAAGAGGGTTATTAATTTCAAAATCATCAATGTGCAATAAAAATGGAATTAAAATTTTGTTTGGGTAAAGTTTGATCTTATTCTTCCATAATTTACCTTGTATGATGTTAGTGAATCTTTTGGAATTCTGGAGTTGATTCATATACTCTATCATAGTTTCAAGTAAATGTCTTTTTCAAATAATTTTTTAAACTGAAATTGCAGTGGCATTACAATACCTTTGATTTTTTTTCATTGTATACTAAATGTCCCCCTTGATGAATTGCTACAATTTCACTATTGTAAGTACACTGTTTTATTTCGCCAACTAAATCATGATTTTTTAGCCATTTGTGTAGAAAGTGGTCAGTATTAAAAAACTGAAAGGGATCTTTAAGAACTGGTAACATATCATTGAATGCATTATAGCTAAATAAATTTCCCCGAAGGTATAAATTAGCAAATTCTTTTAACGTATTTATGAGCGGCTCAATAATATATAGAGTTATACTAGCTTGAATGTCAGTCACATCTTTCTTAGATAAATTATTTTTCTGGTGTAGATAGAGCACCAACAGCAACGGTAAACTCGTGATTTGGTCTTTGAATTTGTGAATGTCAAATATCGGGTTTGATTCGATACTACTAGCATTAGTGAAATTACTATCTGACTCGCTAATATTAGAATTAGCAGTCTGGGTGAGAACATAAGGATTATCTTGTTTATGGTCATTATTAAGTTTTGTTAATAATTTGGAACATTTACTTTCTTCAGAAACGCTGATTGGAACGTATTCTGTATTTGAAACTGCGAATTCGTTAATATTGGTAAGTTTCAAAAGTACTACTTCGTTGTTACTGTTTATGTGGTGGCGATTTACGTGTCTCTTAAAACTGCTTAGGTTTTCAAAACATTGTGCGCAATCACCACATTTAACAAAGGAATTTGTAGTTAAATCGTGCAATTTTTTAAAATGCAAGATTAGTATTTTCAAACTTCCCAACATCTTCTTGCATAAAAAGCACTGCATTATGCTATAAAATGCTTTTTTAGTTCTGTACCGTTGATAATAGCCGCAAGTATATCTGTAATAAAAAACGTAAATTTGCATTGGTTTTGTTAATTAGATATGGAAATAGTGTAATACATACGTAAAACACGAGGGGAGTTCATTGTTATGCAGTTAGCCCGGAAAATTTATAGTATAAATAAAATTGAACCCAACAGTTTCAACTTACGTTTTATTGACCTGTTCGCAGAATTAGATAACCAACGTTGAGCTGTGATAAAACTAAAAAGCTAGATTTATAAAAAGCGCGAGTGTTCGTCAGTTAGTACTTTTTTGAAAGAACTATCGGACAATGGAAAAGATTATTATTAGACGTAAACATTTTGTGACAAAAAAAAAAGTACCTTCCTGAACAAAAATTTTTTATACTGCTAAGAAATTGTTTTCTTGTCCTTCAATCAGGAGAATTGACAAGAAAAAATTACCAGTATAAAGATTTTATTCTTGTAATTTTGCATGTCGCATAATTAAAGAAAAATTATTAATTCGGTTACCACTTTAGACTAATAGGTACCAATAGGTACTGTTATCTTTAATTCTAGCTAAATTTTCATTTGTGATACCAATATTAGGGATTAGGGTCATCCATAGTATTAATAAGTATACATATTTATAATATCATGTGAAAATTTATCATATGGGTACCTATATATTTCTAACATTATAATTAAGATTGTTTACTTAACATTATTTGAACTGATGATAGTAAATTTCTGTCTGAATACTTCAAAACTATATTCGTATTTACTTGTACAAAGAAACGAATTGGCAGTATTTACAATATGTATACATATTTGTATAGCTTGTTCAAGTTCTCGTGTGACAGATCATTGTCCTCTTGTTCAAAAACAGCAACTGCAGCTAGATTATACCGAAAACATCCTATAATAAATAAATTTAATAGTTAACGAACTGAGACATTTATTTTGCACGTTTGGTGCTTCCCACAGCACAGACACTCCCTTGGAAACAAAGCGATAGGAGCTATTTATAACTAACCTAATTCAACTTATGGGTGTTCGATAATTTAAAAGAAACTGCATGATCCCGTATTATTATAATGATTATCACAGTGAGAAATTAGTATAACAGTATCAAATATATGATAATTATTACTGATAGCTTACCTTCTTTTATATTAACTACTTTTTAAAAACCACTACACAATGAACCATCACTGTAAGACTAATCAAATAGAATGAATAAGTGGCGTCGTTTACAATATTTTTCAGGTTGTTGGACGTAGGAATAATGACGGATGACGTTGAGTTATGGGAATAAAACATTAAGCATATTACCTACGACATTAAAATAAGGTCCAAGGTGGTTATGTAAACTTATTCATGCTTTTAAACGTTGATATAAAGAACTCGTCCTAACTTGATGTAAGAGTACATCATTTCGAAATGTTCAAATACACGTTTGGTACATTTATTTGATGTATTCAGGTGATTAATAGGACGTGATATTAATGCACTACTGGTCATTGGAGGAAGGAACTTTTTTCACAGTAGTTATGTAAATAACATAATATGTATTACATTTTACATTAGATAAATGAAAATGTAGCATTGTTACAAGGAACTCCTGGTCATTTTGACAAAGACAATGTTATTACGTCGGTGATTCAAGATCATTCTTTTAATCATTTTAATACGTTGTATCAATGCAAAATACATTCTGCAAATGGCATCATAGTCAAACATCTCTGGTCATTAATATCAGTCCCATTATTTTTTTCTGTGTATAAGCTGGCTTATATAAAACGTCAGTTAAAAGAGACTGACGTTTGTCGAGTACATTTCTGTTGCTAGTCACTTAAATATTTGAATAAATCGTATTTTACTTGCACCTTCAGATATAATATATCAATTGGATACTATTCACACTGTATTTTACAACTGAGGTAAACAGATGCGCATAATGACAGAATTTTCAATACATTGTCTTATAATATCTGTATTTAGTGACATATTAATATACTCGTGTCATGCATGCAAGGATTTTAATACGATTTGCTATTCGTTTACTTTTTGTAGCACTCTATAACTTCAAATAACTTTAATCTAGGCAAACACAATAAAGCTGTAACACTCCAGATAGGAATGTATGCAGCAATCTGAGTAATAGTTTGTTGACTGGTTTTACGGCGTAACAGAGTGCAATTGTGCAATAAAATCGCGTATTTTACGCTTCGGTTTCATACTGCTATAATCCTAGTCATTTCATTATTGTAAAATAGAATATTCGAGGAAAATGCTTTTACCAACTTTTCTATTTCAAATGGTTATGAAATTCAAACCGAATGTTTTGATGATTATCTGTTGGTTGACGTAAGCGTTAAAATCTTGCACTAAACAGCTTGCTACTTTTTAAAAAGTAAAGTTTAATGAAAGCGGATCTGCGTATATCCTAACTACACCCTACTCCCTAAAAATGGATTGAGACGAGTACATTTCTATGACCGCCAATTAACCATTTATTAATCCAGCGAAGTTTTATAAAATCTGTAATTGTGTTATACTTTTAATTTCTGATTTTCAAAACTTTGAAAACGGATTATTTAAAAATACCAGATGTTGCAACATACAATTTGTTTTGCATTTAATCTTCGAATGGAAGAGAAAGTGGACGTATAAATATGAACAAAGTTTATAAAAGCGTAATCTTCAAGTACTTACCAGTAATACTTGCAACTTCTAGCGCTGGTAGCAAGACAAGGAACAGTCGACTTGTTTTGACGGAACTCAGTCAAAGCGTCAGTAAGTTAATATCACCATACCTACAATCACACCAGCGTTGAACAACTACAGAAAAGAAAATAACTACAAAAGATGGAACGGATTGAAAAAAGAAATTACTTAATTAATATAAGAAAACCCAGGAAATACAAAATACAAAAAAAAGTATGCGAAGAAAGATAAAGCAAAATTTAGAACGAAGATAAAAGACAAAGCTTAGCGACAGGGCGCTTTAGCTCGTCTTGTTTGGTTTTGAGAGTGACAACCCTAATAACCCCATCAGCTTCTGGATGAATCGCAACAACACGTCCAAGGGACCATAAAAGGAGTGGAACGTCATCGGCTTTAATTAGCACTAAGGTACCCACCTGTACCTGCGGAGACGTTTTGTGTTATGTGTACTGTTGCTGGAGGGTATGCAAGTACTCCTTATTCCACCGAGACCAGAGATCTTGATAAATTCGCTGGAGTAATTGCCAACGAGACGGCGGTCGAGCGGAAGGTTAGAAAGGTTAGGTTATGGAATTACGACTAAAGGGGTCAATGTCACAAAGTGACTTGGTGTCAGGTAACTCAACTGCTCTGAGGGTTCAACGCACTAGGGATTAAGAGAAAAGACAAAGGTTCAGTGTATTTTGCCAACGAATTTTGTATGTTATAGACAAAACGGAGAATCCAAGCGACAATGCAAATGATAAATTGAGTAGATGAATAACTTTCCAAATAGTTTCGATCCAAGAAGGGGATGTGACAGCGGTCACAGCAATAAAATGTTCCTCGATGAGAGCTTCCGAAGAATTAAAAGGCGGAATGAGTAGACTGTAAGTGTCGAAAGAATGATGTAAAGCAGGCAACGCCGTTCACCATAAGGAACAACGACACAAGTAAGAAAATAGCAAACCGCGTTATCTGATATAGGCAAAATTTTCAGTGAAAGGAATATAATGCCAAAAAACGTGAAAAGTGTTTTCCTGAATATAGGAAACTCGATTGACGATGAATGTCTTCTATCCAACAAAGAACGACCAAGGAGTGGCAATTCATGCTGATCTCTCCCTCCAACGGAGTTAGTCAGGAGGGGGGGGGGTATTGTCCCAGTCTAATTTCAAAAACGACAAACGCTGAATTAAATATTTTACCAAAAACGTAAGAGAAGATAAAATTCCTATATGGTCGAAAATACGGGCAAGTTGAAAAGTAAGTTGCGCTTGGCACAGGTTGTATATTGTGCCTGAATCTGAACTAGAAAACAAAAAGTATCTAAAGTGGGATTCCGTTAAAGACCCAGAACTTTCAGAGGCTGAGTGTCACAGGATGCGCAAAGGTGTAAAGTAGTGATAATTGTTGCAAAGCGAAAAGATCCTTTAGTAATTTCGGATAATTCTTAGACCACTTATGCAGTTCAAAACCACCAAGTTCTAAAAGAGCGCTTATTTGGTTCCGCAAAGCCAAAATTGACTCCATAGATTCTCCACCTGAAGCAATATCATCGGTATATGTATGATTGCAAAAGGCAAATTAAGTCAATGGAAACAAATTTCCTTTGTCTTGGGCCAACTGCAGAAGGGTGCATATCGCAAAAAAGGGGCGCAATTTACCGAATAAGTAACGGTATTCTACTGGAAGTTCTGAATAGGTTCATCAAGAGAAAAACACAAAACAATTCTTTTATAATTACGCTGATCAGGATTAAAAAGAATTGGCCTATACTATACACCTGATGCGTATCTGCAGTTATAATACAAAAATAAAGACGAAATTGCAACAAAATTGCGGTTATATCTCGTTGAAGTCTAGGCCCAACAAACAAATGATAATTTAAAGACAATTGAGATAGAGCTTTAGCGTAGGCGTTGAAAACTACACGTTGTTTGATTCTTGCATTTTCTGATTTCAAAACACAATGGTGCGGGATATAATAAAAAAAGTTAGAAATAGACTCGGCTTGAACAGATTGCATGTGTTTGGAATTTATATGGTTTGCGCATGAACGAAACGTATTGTTCATAAATCAGAGGTTAGACGCTTTTTCTAATAGAACAAAGAGCTGTAGAGCAAGATCCTGACTACCGGAAAAGGAAGGTTATGAATCTCTGCAGGGCAAAAAGCCGACATATCGTCCTTGCTTATTGCGGCAGAGAGTGTCTACATAATATTTTTCAACCAAGAATTCATCAGGTGTAAAACGTTTAGCGTAAGGAACCTCTTCACTTCCTATAATTTCGCAACAACATCTTCCAGGGAGGTAGCAGGCTCGGCCATACAAAACAAACTGGTGACTTTAGGAGCGGGCGAGGCCGGTATGCTTCCCATTAAAATATATCCGAAAATAGTGTTAAAGCAATAAGTTGATTGCTTCAACCTTAGATACCGTCATTTAATATGACTTTATGAAAATATCCTCGCCAAGTAATAAATCAACAGGTTCAGATTGAGCAAAGAGCGGATCAGCCAGTTTGAGATTAGCCATTTAGCGAAATTTTCAGAATCAACATTAGTAGTCGGTAAATTTTCCCAAATTTGGGAAAGTACTAAAAGTCTATCGCAGCTTAAGAAGCATAAAATTACTTTTCTAGCCTGTACTTACGTAACCATTACATGCATGATTTTCCAAAATTATATTATTTATTTAAATAAAAATCAATTGCTTTACTATAGTTATAAACAAAACTATGTTTAAAAAAATTAATTCATTCTTATATATATATATATATATATATATATATATATATATATAACTATATATATTATAGTGGTTTTAAAAGAACAAAAATAAATATAAAAAAAAGCAATTTCAAAACACCCTGTATAAAGGAACAACCAGAAATTACGTGCGCAATTTATATTAGTTAATTTATTTTTAAGTATTAGGTATTAACGAAATTTTATAAATAATTAATAAAATTTAAGTAGGTTTGCAATGAAATTAAATGGTAGAAGCCAATGCCATTAATTTATTAATTAATTTGAATTTAATTGAACGATTATTGATGTATAATTTGTATAAAAGCGTGTAAAAACCCAATGATACCAAGATGAAACGCGTTGCTATCTGACAAATATATCAGTGGGGTAGAAATACGCCGAACTCTAAATCTTGGAAATGTATTTAAAACGTTCGTGTAAGATTGAACACCTGTGTATTTTCTAAATGTCAAGTTCTGTTTAATTTGTAGATAACGAACAAATTATTCTAAGGATTGTACAAGCGGTCGGATGTTTTAGCATGAAATACTAATGAGCGATTATTTAACTCACGTAGAAAGTCCACGTGTGGTAGACAGCGCACAAACAAGGATATCGATTTCCTACCACTCAAATCAGGTTAGAAGGAGACGTAGAAAACGTATAAGCATGAGACCACAATAGTATAGGAGGGATTTGTGAAACGTCATTAGAGCTACGATTGGTCGACATGTTTAGTTTGACTTGATATAAACACGAGGAGAGTGTAGCGTAGTTTTCTTAAAATATTATAACGAGTACTGAAATTCGCGGATTTGAAAATGGGGTTGAGTGCAAAATTGTGGAAATGTGTTGTTGTGAGCAGGGGATTTCGGATAAATGTGGCCAGGAGAGGTTACATTGGAAAGATATAAATAGTTTAGGAGAATATTATTAAAGTTGTTATTATTTCGATCGTCCCAAAAGCACGTATGAAAGTCAACACAAGTTGTAGGTATTATAAAATCATTTAAATTGTATTGCATAGTGGTAGCCTCTTAAATTAAAACGCGGTTAGTGTGCCAAGATTAAAATTTTTATTGAGGTATCACCTATAATTTTTTTATCAACTCGTGTCGGGACATTAAGTAACGTAGATTACTGTGAAAGAAGTATAATTGAAATGAAATTTGAAATTTGGTTACACCGAGAAGGCGGCGTTGGCGGATCAACTTAGATGGAGTTCGTCTAGTAATAGCGAGAAACGACCTTCAGACCAGGGAGAAAATTACATGGCATCCTCTACAGAGCGGAGATTTCCAGGTAACGATTTAAAATTGTGATTCCTATAAACTGTAAATATTGGGGTGGCGTATGAGAGTGTTTTTCAAGGTAGTGTGAATTATTTACGTATTGAACAGAATATGTGTAAATAACATTATTACGGTATTCAACTAGAAGTTGAAGGTGTCTAGAAAGCTTTTAAACGTTCCATCAGAACGTGAAATTTTGTGAAGAGTACATGGCCTTGTTTTTTTATTTTAAGAGTATGCAAAGTAGAAGGGCATACGTTATGCAGAATTAGTTGGGTTATTATGAGCTCACCATACCCCACAGTTTACTTAGATTATTAAAATAAATAAATAAGTTATAAAGAAGGAATTTTAGAAAAGGTATTATTCAAGGTCCATTTACTCCGAGTTCATTTTATGCGTTTGATGATTTTAAAATTAAATACAGGACATTACAAAATAAGAGTTACTGAAGTGTAACGTGAACAATAAAATATGGACAATATTGAGTTGCATCTGTAAATAGGAATAAATAAAAGATTGTATGTTGGTTGTATTTTGTGGTTTTATTGGGAGTGTGCGTGAATGATAGAATTTGAAGTGAATTTAGATATCCAAAAGAAGGTCCAAATGAGCTAGCCGGAAGCAGTTGAAGAAGGCCATTCAACCGAGAAAGAGAGGAAAACGGGTAAGAAGTATTATTATTATTTAATTTTTAAATTTTCGAGTTTTTAAAATTTTAAAATAATTTCGAAAATATTTTTGTTAGTGAGGATCTTACCCGAGTTCCACGGCATAATTTTGGCGACCCAAAAGTGAGGCTCGAATTCCAGATAAAATTTTAGTGATTTTATTCCAGAAAACTGGCGATCTGAGAGAGAGAGAGTTTCGGTTTTTTCTGTTTTGTATAAATTTAAGAGTATTTTAGTGTGTGGGGAGTGATTTGAACGTATGCAGAGCAAGGAGTGGTTAAGGAGCCAAGGAGTGGAAATTGGAAGTGACGATAGTGCCTTGTGTAATAAAAATTTGAAAATGGAGGAAGCTGGAGGTAGTAGGGATCAGTCTAGGACGGAATCAGGAGAAGCTGGAAATGAAGTAATTTTGAGAATGCTTGAGAGGATGAATGAAGAATCGAATAAAAAATTTGACCAATTGAGTCAGGTACTAGGGGATAAAATAGAAAAATCGACGAAAGAATTTTCTGAGTTCAAAAATAGCTTGACGGTAAAAATGGGGGAAGTTGAAAATAGGGTAGATAAAAATGAGCGTGATATTAGAGGTTTAAATTTGGAAATGGGACAATTAAGGACTGATGTAAGGATTTTCTGTGAGGATGAGATTAATGCGAAAATGACTGAGGTAACGGACTCGTCTAAGGATCAGTTAGGTCGGGTTGAAAGAGAAGTAACCGGGATTAAGCATAATGTAACGACTTTAATGGAGGATGGTCCAAGGTTTGTAACATGTAATGTTTCTTTAGAGCAACAAATGAAATTTTATGGGTATAGTAGAGTTAACCCACAAATATTTATTAATAACGTTAGAGGGTTAATAAATAACGTATACGACGAACAGGCAAAATTAAATATTGTAAAAGCTTTACTAAAAGACCATGCGAAAGTTTGGTACAATTTAATAGGACAGGAAATTGACACCTACACGGACTTTGAAGACAGATTTTTAAAACACTATTGGAGTGACCACAGACAAGACCAGGTACGAGATGACTTAATCACGGGGAAATTTAAGGGAGAATTTTCAGGAAGTAGGGAGCAGTATGCTATACGAAAGTATAGCATAGCAAAGCAACTGAACCCACCACTGACGGACCGACAAATTATCAAATATTTATCGCGACACTTAGAGGTTGAGGTAAGACAACACGTTGCACTACAGAACATAGTGGACAGTGAAATGTTTTTGGAATACCTGCAGAGGTACGATGACGTAAGTAGTGGACGACCTCGGGAACATAGGGAAAGACAGATAAACACGGTTAGGTTCGACAATAGACGGGACAACTACGCTAGACGGGGGAATAGTTATGAATACCAGCGACAGAATTGGGAACAGCGACGGCCATATTTTTGAAGTAACAGTTTAGAAAGGGGTCCTGCACCGAGACCGCGACCTACCAGTCAGAACAGTTCACCGGACATAAGGGGGACTGCTAATACGAACACGGAACGAGTGGAAACGCCTAGGACATACGCTGAGGTGACGGCTAGACCAGGACCGAGTAGGGAAAGCAGACCTGGACAGGATTTTAAAGACGGACAAACCACTAGACAGATTGGTGTACAAGTATGAACATCCGAAGGAATTTTTAAAAATTGAAGAAGAAATTGAGTCAGATATAGTAGAAAAATTTTGTTTGCCCATAATTGAAATTAAAATTTTTGAGAAAAAATTAGGAGCTTTATTAGATTCAGAAGCTGAGGCGAGTTTGGTATCGGAGGAATTAGTCAATGAAATTAAAAATAAAGTGTGTGATAGGATAATGCCAATAAAAAGAAGTCACCTGGTTGCGCCGAATAAAAAACGATTTGCTGTTGTAAATAGCGTAGTTATTTTGAAAGTAGAGTTAGGTTCAGTAAGCTGTGAACAAGAATTTATAATTGTACCTGGGTTAAAGTTTAAAGAGATATTAGGGGTTGATTGCATGATGAAGTTAGGTGTTATAATAGATATGAAGAGGAAAATAGTTAGGATTGGGGATACGATATTGCCCTGGAAGGCAAGTTATGATGTCACAGAAGATGACATGGGGTTATGTATAAATAGTATAGAGGGAGATGATGAAGAAGTGAGAGAGATCGACACCATTAGATGCACAGAAGAAAAGTTAGGAGAGGTACAAAATTTATTACAAAAACATTCAGAGTTAGTAGGAGTAGAGGCAAGCACAGCGTTAAATTATGAACATGTTTTAGAGGTAGACAATTCTGAACCATTTCATGCGAAAGTACATCCAATACCGGCAGCATATAGGGAGCAAGTGAATCAGGAGTTGACTAGAATGCTAAATGATGGCATAATTAAGTTGTCAAATACGCATTTTATAAATCCATTAGTTGTGGTTAAGAAAAAGGATAATAGTATTCGTTTATGTCTGGATGCTAGGAAGATAAATCAGAGGACGAAACCACAATTTTATTGTTCACCGGCCATGGACACACTTTTGACCAGATTAAGTGGCAAATATAAATTTAAGAAGTTAGATTTAAGGAATTCGTTCTGGCTAATTCCATTACACAAGGAGTCTAGAAGGTATACGGGGTTTTCCGTAGAAGGGAAAGTGTACAACTTTAAAGTAGTACCGTATGGTTTGTCGACATCGAGTGCAGCATTAATTAAAGCCATGCAGGCAATTTTAGGAGCATATGAGCAGTTTTGCATACACTATGTAGACGATATATTGATTTTTAGTGAAATAGAGAAGGAACATTAAACTCATTTAGAGAGAGTTTTATTAGAATTGAAGTTAGCAGGTCTAAGATTGAATATTGAAAAGTGTGAGTTTTTTCAAAAACGGTAAAATTTTTGGGATATGTAGTGAATCATGAGGGTATGTGTATAGACAAGGAAAGACTATCCGAGATATTAAAATACCCAAGACCGAATAATATTCGGAAATTAAGAGCATTTTTGAGAGTTCTCAATTTTTATAAAAAGTTTGTACCGGCGTTTTCAGAGAAGGCAGGGCCGCTGTTCAAACTTTTGAAAAAAGGAGTCAACTGGAAATGGTCGGAGAGTCAAGAAGCAGCATACTTAACCCTGTTGGATCAGTTCCATGAGCAACTCATTTTAAGGTATCCCAGATTTGACATAGGGTTTATTTTAAGAGCGGATGCATCGGATAGTGCCTTAGCGGCACAGCTTTATCAAATTCAGGATGGAGAGGAGGTTCCCATATCATTTATTTCTCGGACACTGAAGCCATATGAGCTGAACTACACCATTAGTGAGAAAGAGATGGCAGCGGTGGTTTTTGGCATAAGTAAACTTAAATTTTACTTCATAGGTCGACATTTTGTTATTGAGACGGATCATTCAGCGTTGTGTGCTCTGATGAACACCCGATTCTCCAACAATAGAGTATATCGATGGGGTTTATTGTTACAGGAGTTCGACTTTGAAATAAAATATATAAAAGGGGAGAATAATTTTATAGCGGACGCGTTCAGCAGAAGTAAGGAGAATGTGAATAAGAGGCCTTGTGACATTATGATTGCCATCAACATTTTGAGACAGGATGGATCCATATACGGAAATGAAGAAGTAATGAGGAATCAGGAGCAGAGCTACTACTACGTGTCATAAGGCGGTTAAAAACGGAACCGGGTTTTAAAAAGTATAGTATGATAGAGGGGTTTCTGTGTAAGAGAGTGCTGGATCTGAGCTTTATGTAGTAGATAGGGTGCAAGCAGAATTGATTGTGAAGGACCTTCATGTAAAATATGAACACATCGGTGTTAGGAAACTTTGGCTTATATTTAGGGAAAACGTTTTCTCCGTGAAAGACATCAGCATTGTCAAATCAGTAATCAAATTGTGTCATCTATGTACATTGGGGAAATATAAAAACCACACGAGTCAGGATGTGATACAAAGTATACGTGTAGAAAACCCATTGGATTTGATTGCCATTGATTACTTGAGCAACTTAGTGAGAAGTAGGAAGGGACATCAACACATATTAATAGTCATAGATATTTTTCGAAATTTACAAAATTATACCCTACAAAAGAGTGTAGTACGGTGGAAACGAACAAGAAATTAGAATTGTATTGTAGAGAGGTTGGAAAATTTAAACGTGTGCTAGCAGATAATGCCACGTATTTTAATAACCAGAGATTTGTGACTTATTGGGAGCAACAAGAGGTTAAGGTGGTTTTTTGTAGTATCAGGCATCCTCAGGCGAACCCAGCTGAGAGATACATACAGGAGACGGTAAAATTTTTACGTCTGGCATCATACAACGATCATCGATCTTAGGGGGACAATCTGTCTAGAGTTGAATCCTTCTTAAATGAAACCCCGGGTACGGTTACTGAAACCTGTCACATAATGCTGATAAAACAGCAATACCCGGAGAGACCTTGGCAGATTGTGCCACGATAGGCTGAATTCCAGCTATTGTTGTGTAATGCCAGAGAGAAACTAAGAAGAAGGTCAGACAAATACACGAGGCATATGAATGAGAAGATTAAGAAGAGGGTGAAATTCAAGGTTGGGGATTTGGTAATAGTCAGAAGTTTGAGAGTAGGCAGGCAAGAACTCATGACGTACGCTAAGCTACACTTGCCTTACGAAGGACCACTTAGGATTGGGGAGGTCGTAGGTGAGTATACCTATGTCTTGAAGGATATGGAAACACAGGCGGAAAGGGGGAAATTCCACGTAAGTTTATTGTTTCCATATTCGCCAGAGTTAGCACAGAATGGGCAAGATGAAGATGAATGACGAAAAGGATAGAGATAGGTGAATTTTAGTATAGACATAGAATAGTTAGAGATAGAAATAGGTAAATAGAAGAGTAGAAGTAGAAATAGAATAAATATGGATAGGTGTATATAGAAAAGTAGAGATAGGTGTATAATAGAGTAAAATTTAAATAGATAGGGATAGAAATAGGTGTATATAGAAGATTAGAAGTAAGTAGTTATAGAAAATAAAATAGGTATAGATTAATACGGGAGATAGTTAGATATTGGTATAGAATTAGATAGATTGAGTTAGGATAAGAATAGATAGTGATAATAGGTGAGGTTAAAAGTTATAAAGACGGAAAATAAAGACAAAAGCACAAAAAGATATATGTAAAGAGTCAATAAAGGACAAAAGGGGGAAACAAAAGGAGAAAATACAATGAAATTTTGTGAAGAGTTAATAATAGATTGAAATAGTTAGGTAAGAGATAGTGATAGGTGAATAGATAATGATAAATAAAGGTAGATGTAGATAGATAGAAATAAGTAGAGATAGGTGTAGAAATAGATAGAAATAGGTAGATAAGTAGTGATAAGTTGGATAAATAGGTATAGGTAGTGTTAGGTGAGTAGATCGGTGTATAGAAATAGCAGATAAAATTAAAATAGAATGTAGGTATTTAAATTCAGAAAAACCGGGGATAGTTTTTCTTAGAATTGAAATATGGGGATTATATAATGGTTTTAAAAGAACAAAAATAAATATAAAAAGAAGCAATTTCAAAACACCCTGTATAAAGGAACAACCAGAAATTACGTGCGAAATTTATATTAGTTAATTCATTTTTAAGAATCAGGTATTAACGAAATTTTATAAATAATTAATGAAATTTAAGTAGGTTTGCAAAGAAATTAAATGGTAGAAGCCAATGCCATTAATTTATTAATTAATTTGAATTTAATTGAACGATTATTGATGTATAATTTGCATAAAAGCGTGTAAAAACTCAATGATACCAAGACGAAACGCGTTGCTATCTAACAAATATATCAGTGGGGTAGAAATACGCCAAACTCTAGATCTTGGAAATGTATTTAAAACGTTCATGTAAGATTGAACACCTGTGTATTTTCTAAATGTCAAGTTCTGTTTAATTTGTAGATAACGAACAAATTATTCTAAGGATTGTACAAACGGTCGGATGTTTTAACATGAAATACTAATGAGCGATTATTTAACTCACGTAGAAAGTCCACGTGTGGTAGACAGCGCTCAAACAAGGATATCGATTTTCTACCATTCAAATCAGGTTAGAAGGAGACGTAGAAAACATATAAGCATGAGACCACAATAGTATAGGAGGGATTTGTGAAACGTCATTAGAGCTACGATCCGTCGATATGTTTAGTTTGACTTGATATAAACACGAGGAGAGTGTAGCGTAATTTTCTTAAAATATTATAACGAGTACTGAAATTTGCGGATTTGAAAATGGGGTTGAGTGCAAAATTGTGGGAACGTGTTGTGGTGAGCAGGAGATTTCGGATAAATGTGGTCAGGAGAGGTTACATTGGAAAGATATAAATAGTTTAGGAGAATATTATTAAAGCCCTTATTATTTCGATCGTCCCAAAAGCACGTATGAAAGTCAACACGAGTTGTAAGTATTATAAAATCATTTAAATTGTATTGCATAGTGGTAGCCTTTTAAATTAAAACGCGGTTAGTGTGCCAAGATTAAAATTTTAATTGAGGTATCACCTATAATTTTTTTATCAACTCGTGTCGCGACATTAAGTAACGTAGATTACTGTGAAAGAAGTATAATTGAAATGAAATTTGGGATTTGGTTACACCGAGAAGGCGGCGTTGGCGGATCAACTTAGATGGAGTTCGTCTAGTAATAGCGAGAAACAACTTGCAGATCAGGGAGAAAATTACATGGCATCCTCTACAGAGCGGAGATCTTCTAGAAATTTCCAGATAACGATTTAAAATTGTGATTCCTATAAACTGTAAAGATTGGGGTGGCGTATGAGAGTGTTTTTCAAGGTAGTGTGAATTATTTACGTATTGAACAGAATATGTGTAAATAACATTATTACGGTATTCAACTAGAAATTGAAGGTGTCTAGAAAGCTTTTAAACGTTCCATCAGAACGTGAAATTTTCTGTGACGAGTACATGGCTTTGTTTTTTTTTATTTTAAGAGTATGCAAACTAAAAGGGCATACATTATGCAGAAAAAATTGGGTTATTATGAGCTCACCATACCCCACAGTTTACTTAGATTATTAAAATAAATAAATAAGTTATAAAGAAGGAATTTTAGAAAAGGTATTATTCAAGGTCCATTTACTCCGAGTTCATTTTATGCGTTTGATGATTTTAAAATTAAATACAGGACATTACAAAATAAGAGTTACTGAAGTGTAACGTGAACAATAAAATATGGACAATATTGAGTTGCATCTGTAAATAGGAATAAATAAAAGATTGTATGTTGGTTGTATTTTGTGGTTTTATTGGGAGTGTGCGTGAATGATAGAATTTGAGAGTGAATTTAGATATCCAAAAGGAGGTCCAAATGAGCTAGCCGGAAGCAGTTGAAGAAGGCCATTCAACCGAGGAAAAGAGGAAAACGGGTAAGAAATATTATTATTATTAATGAATTTTTGAATTTTCGAGTTTTGAAAATTTTAAAATAATTTCGAAAATATTTTTGTTAGTGAGGATCTTACCCGAGTTCCACGGCAATATATATATATATATATATATATATATATATATATATTATACTTAAAAAAAGTTTGTTGCTAAGTGGTGACCGTGTTCATTTACACTAAACAATTATTTATAATAACTATATGTTTAGTTACAGCAACAACACCAATCACGGTATTCCCTTTCTGGGTAGCCAAACCTAGCACCTTTTTCTGGAAGGATATGCGCGGTATAACTTTAGACTACTACGTTACTTCACAATCATTCTCCACATCTCTCGGTCCCAACACACTTCCTTTGCCTATGTAACATCCATATATTGCTTTTGGCATGCTCTTTTATCATAATTCTCACCTGTCATTCTTGCAGAACCTCTTCTACTACATCCAACCATCTTTCACGCAGTCTACCCTTTGCAGTTCTACCAGTCATCTTGCTTGCATATATGTTTGGTAAGTCTATCCTCGTTCATTCTTTCCATATGTTTAAGCCATCTAAGCGTACTTCGCTCGCTTAACTCCTTAAGGGTCACTTGCGCCTCACATACTGTTCTGATCTATTCGTTTTACACTTTGCTCACAATGTTTTTCCGCACACACTTCTTAGGAACCTTATTCCTGCAAAATTTATACAACTAACATGCTTCTTCTGTCTGACCCAAATTTCGCTTCCATACAGAAGAGTTGGCACAAATACACTGCTGTAAATGGCCAGCTTGTTGTTTATACTTAATTCTTCATTCCTGTTCAATGTCCACATACTTCCAGACATCTTTCCTCTAGCGTTTGTCTTCCTTTCTATTTTACCATCCAGCTTTTCACTACTCAAAAACTTTCTACTTAGGTACATGAAGTCATTCAGTTTCTCTATCGTGTCATTTTCCATTCTAAATACAAAGTTATCAATTTCTCCATCTCTGTCAAAAATCATTACTTTCGTCGTATTTACATTGATTTTCAATTGCATATTTCCACACGCATCCGACAATCTGTCAGACATTCGCTGCAAATCTTGTAACGATTCGGCCAACGATACTGCATCATCCGCATACAATAGCACAATAACATTTGTTTCACCAATTTTCACTCTGCGCTGCATTCAAACTTTATACTATTATCTAGGGTTTCGACCAGTATACTATTGCTCTCTTCATCATCCATACGGCCATTTGTATCCTTCTTGCCATCACCATACAGCGTTATAAAATACTCTTTCTAACAGTTTCTCACACGTGCTTGGTCCCAAGCTATGCGTTTCTACTGTTAACAACGCCATTTACTCGCTTATTTCCACTCTTTCCTGTTTTCCTAATCCATTTCCAAAACTAGTTTTTATTCCCTTCAAAATCGCTCTGAATTTTTTCACCCTCACCCTCCCTCTCCCTCAGTTGCCCTTTGTTTGTCTTCACTACTTCTTTCGCATATCACCTTTTCTCTTTATATACTTCACAAAGTTGCTGTCTTAACTTAACATCTTCTTCTGCAATCATTCTTTTATATGCCACTCTCTTTTCCTCGACAACCTTTCTGACCTCATCGTTCCACCGTGCATTTTTATTACATGTACCAATCACTGTCGTTCTACATACTTCCAAAGCACATTTTATTACACTGTTCTTCAAACAATCCCATGCTTTCCCCACATCTTCAAACTTCAGAGAATGATCCCATTCTGTTTGCAGATATACAACTCTCTCTCTCTCTAACATAGTAGCGTACCTCCTTTGTGTCGACTCTTCCAACAAACGTTCTACTTTCAATCTTGATTGTGTCACATTTTGCTTGCTCCTCCACATCCACTTTTGGCTAAGATTAATTCTGGACAAAACGTGCGTGACAACACACACACAGGACCTTCATTTTACCTCTCATCCGAACGAGGGCGTATTTTTGTGAAAAATGCTTGCCTAACATTTTTCAAACGGACCGTGTCAGGATTTGAATCCGGGACCTGGGCATAATAGGCACACGCATACTAACTACACCACGGAGCCGCCGCCTTTTGTTTATACCCCTACATGTGATTTTCCAATTCTCCAACCAAAGGTACTACATTGGCCAGGAAGCGAGTGTCTTTTCTACCTGAAAATTTGGAATTTTGCCGAACCATTGATGTTCCAAGCAAGGTAGGGATTTTTAACGTGCGTGACAACGCTCACACACGGGGCCTTCATTTTACCCCTCATCCGAACGAGGGCGTATTTTTGTGAAAAATGCTCGCCTAACATTTTTCAAGCGGACCCTGTCTGCATTCGAACCCGGGACCTTGGGTGTAGTAGTCACACGCATACGAACTGCACAACGGAGCCAGCTCTTATGTTTATATCATGTGTTGAATGCAAATAGTTTTATTTCCATACATATACTCACTAACATATCTCCATTTTTATTTATTTTTGGATTGCCAAACGGACCTGCCACATGCGCAGCATTTTCTCTGTGTACTCCGACCCAACTATTCATGTTACCTAATAGAACCACGTGGTCATTCCTTTCGCGTTTGTCTAATACTTTTTCAACTCCTGCCAAAACTGCCCACATTCTCTATCGTCATTCAATGGAGCACAACATGCTACAACAAAAATCTTTCTAAAGCCCACTTTCATTCTAACCTACAAAATGCTGGGAGAAACCAATTCATATTGTTTCATGCATGCTTTTGTTTGATCACTTTAAACTAAACCAACACCTTTCGCCCCAACATCATTGCTTTCTACTCCAGACCACAAACTCAACATACCGTCAATTCAACAACATCTTTCCCCTTCAGCTTCGTTTCATTCAAACACAGCACATCCATGCGCCTTTCTTTCAGTTCATTCATGATTTTATACTCTTTACTGTACACTCCCTTGACATTCTAAGTACCAAATCTTCATTTCTGATTAATGCTGTCGTTATGTGATGTGCCAGATATTTTCCGTCTCACTCGCTTACCATGACTTTGATGGTCTGAGATTTTTGCAAAGGTTTCGTTAGTAGTGTTAATTAAGTTGAATCAGGTTACTATCCTATATCGCAACGGTAACGACACCTTACCGTTCAGTTTAGCTTCTCTGCCATAGACGTCGCCACAATTTCCAGTCTTCCAGGTGTACCTAACGTCTTTCGATACAAGGTAAAACTTCCCCTTCCAAGGGGTTACCTTGTAAACCAGCAGAAAGTTGCCTGCGCTAAGACCATTAGGAGGTACATGCTATGCACTGACACACGTCGTGCTCATATGTTTAGTTCAATTGCAAATTGTCAAAATAGTTATTGTTCTTGTTCAAACGAAGTACAATTCCACATTTTTACATTTTATACGGGTAAATCTTTTAAACCCTCATTTTGTTCTCTCCGTGATTGGTGCAATAAGTAATTCGGTCTCTTCGAATATCTTGTGGTAGAACGCATGTTGTTATCCTTCCTTTTTCATTTAGAATTTATTTCCAATTGAGCTGGTCCTTTCACGTTCATTTAATGTAGTTTCATAGTTACATGAGCAGAAAGCTATTTCAGTTGAAAACTAGTCTGATTAAGTGTTTTAGTTTTTTCCCACTTTTGTTGCATAACTCTTTTATATATTAGCCAAGCCTCATCATGGCCAAATCCCTGGTGTGATGAAACAACCTCATGTACCATTTGCGTCTCTTAAGTTGGATTTTGTATTTTCTATCAAGCTATCTAAGTCAACACCTCCCATATGTCAATAGTAAAAAGACTGTCTACTTCAATGAGTGTTTTCTCGTTTGTGTCGCAACGTTTTTTTTGGACAAGATTTGCTACCGCAAAAGATGAAATTAAACTAACACACTTCCTTATGATAGATGAATCTTCTACACCATCTACTGTTATTACATATTCTGCGCTTGTACAACGTTTTTCCTGTTCTTAATTTCATTTCAATGGGCAATTTGCAGTTGAGAAGCCTATTTCGTCTAATCGCTCCTGAAGAATAGATTTCCTGCCTTGCTAGGTATACCACCAGCGGCAATGCAGGGTAATAATTATCATAGTAGAGGCGGTAATTTTAATGATGGGATACAATGCCAGTTGAGCATAAAACAGTATTTTATGTTATTACAAGATATGTTTCATCGTCAAGGCAGCGACCGTTCATTTACATTTCCAATGCTCCAACCGTAGGTACTACATTGGCCAGGAGGCGAGTTTTTTGTTGTCTGAAAATTTAGAATTTTGCCGAACCCTTGCCGTTCCAGGCAAGGTAGGGATCTTTAACGTGCGTGACAACACTCACACACGGGACCTCCATTTAACCTCTCATCCGAACGAGAGCGTAATATTTGTGAAAAATGCTCACCTGCCATTTTTCAAGCAGTCGGCCCTGTCGGGATTTGAACCCGGGACCTTGGGATCCGTAGTCTTACGCTTACTACATTGATCCACGGCGACGCCTCAAGTCAGCGACCAACATATTGTTTTCCAAGCGCTCCAACAATAATAAATAATTTATATCCCCATTTACGGGATTCTACATATTGCTTCGGTTTTGTTGAGCACATCTGCTCGTATATAGAAAGGTGCTTTACTTAAAGAAACAAAAAAAAAATGTAGACTTTAGATGACCGATCATTCGCCCAATTTTATGAAAATTGTTGTGCCTTTTTTTCCAAGTTGTATATGAGTTGTTGTTGTTAAAATGTATATATTGGAGTATTTTCTCAAATTTATTAACTGGCGTACTGGATTCAATTTTAGGAAACTCCAGTTTTTCCGTCCACTACGACTCTGTGTTAGGTATGTTTATCAGGACCATATAGTATGATGTCAGTATATCACCTAATTTCAATATTGGTGAACACAGCTGGTTCTCTTGATATTTTTTGTACAGCGCACAAGTTAGTTTGTTCAACAATAGCTGCTATAAATTCGTTTGTAAAAAGCACTTAAAAAATTGGCATGGTGTTCGTAAATCTAAAAGCTAATTGGGCCTATCAACGTACACTTGTAACTTGAGATTATCTTCACGGGACTTAAAAAGTATTTTTTCCAAATTACTTTCTACTTTTGCAGGTTTACTCTGCCAAATATAGAAGAGGTAGCTTTGTTTTAACGTAATGGCACATTATCGTTTGCTTATCTTACCTCCTTCTTCTCTCCCTTTCCTCCTCAGTCAGCAGCTTTTAAGAAGGTGTTTCCATATCATCAGCATTTAAAATATGTTCAAGTCACTTTTATCTTCTGCCTCTAAGCCGAAGAAACTACTCTTCCATTTCTCTTAATTTTTCCCTATCAAGTATCTTATAGTTTATTAAGAAAAAACAATAATTTTTTATAAAGTAACAATCTTGTTTCTGTGATTTCGAAGTAAAATTTAACTGTGAATAAAAAAAAGAATCGAAGGGAAAACGATTTTTTTATATTTTGGATGTTTATTTAAATCTGTTTGGCTGATACGTTTCTCAAACAAATTAATCGAGCAAACTGAAGTTTGCATTACCCTGAAGTTTTCAGCTATAACGCGCATCATACCTTAAGTAAAGCAGCAAAGCTGCTTCTTTCATGAGTGCGTGTTAATTCGTATAATTGTCGATTACGGCACGAATTAGTGAATACCCTACCCAATATTCAAAATAGACAACAATTGGATTATAACAACAAAACTAAGAATTTTCATGATTTAGTACAACACCCGTAGATTCCCTGCGTGTTATTTAATTTAAAAATTCAAACAGATTAAACTCTCTCAACATCCCCGTAAAATCGAAGTTTGCAGAAAGGATTAAATATGCATAAGTACTTTAATTGTGAATGACTTCTGCTTGCATTACTGCTAGTGCAAGTTTAATCCTCAAGCTGGAAAAGGTGGTTGGCCCTTAAAAATGTTATGGGTAATTCAGAAAAGCTTTTACTGCTATATTGATTATTTATTAACCTGCTTTCGCTTGCTGGAACTTTATAGATGGAAAATATAATGTACTTGCTGACTTTGAAGATTGAATTAAGTAAATTGACTTAAGGTTTTATAATTGTGTCATAGCTTTTAGCGTACCGAATATTAGTGTACTGTGATTTTCATTAATTTTAAGCCGTATTTACTGTCGTTGCTATTGAGGACACAAAAAAGAATTTCAAGTAACAGTTTTCGTATTGCATCTATACCGCCAAAGAATGCAGCATTGTTAGAATTACATGTACTGATGCGGCCAACAAAATATACATTCCTTTTCTTCTATGGAACACTCTGTATATCCTTATAACTTTGAATATCCTTATATTCCTTGATTACAATTACATAATGCATAAAGCTATTGCGTCTTGAGCGAGGTGTAGGTTGCTATTTTCTTTTGCAGGTACATACTGTATTCCAACATCTCAGTAATATATGTATGTATTTATGTATGTATGTATGTATGTATATATATATATATATATATATATATATATATATATATATTTATGTGGCAATAAGTTGTATAGAGATTAATAAAACATCATATTATATAAATAAAACCACCCTAAGCACTAATTAAATTTTCAAATATTTAATTTCTTCCCTGTATAATATTCCAATAGTACGATAAGCTTATTATTATGGTATTTGCTACTACATAAACCCGTGTGTGTAATTAAACCAAGTTCTGAATAATACACAACCGCCGAAAATACAAGCTTGTTCCTTAATTGAAACACCTGTGTTTTGCAACACTAAGTATCATTTAAGAACACGCTTCCAAATGCATTTATGCAAACTGAAAAGACCGCAAAACGAGTTCTAATGTGTATATTTATTCACTTTAAAAATACTAAATAACTTTAATGTCAAATACGTCCTTTTAGACGTTATTTGTCATTTCTGTCATAAAACAATTGTGAGTATTGAACGCGACGTGTGAATAGGGTATTTTTCTTTCAACAAAGCTATTTTTCTAGATTGTTCGTAAAGTCGATTCTTTGGAACATAAATCATTTGAAAATAAGTAAAGGACAGCTAATTATCTTCACGAAGAAATACAGACTAATTAGTGAATTAGTTGAACGCGACAAGACAGGCAAAAACAATAAATCAGATAAGAGAAGACGTGTAAAGGCCATAAATTACAAATGGTAGGTAATTATTTTGTACAGTAGCAAGAAATATTAATAAACGGCCTAATTAATAGAGCGCGATACAACTTTCTAATATCCCATAAGTTATAGTCGACAACGATAACGGCACCAATTAACGAAGATACATAAAAATTTTACGACCTTATACACGTGTAAGTTACATCATTCTGATGAGTCATATCACCTAGGTAAGTGTAGAAGTGAGAGAACTAATGACGTAGAAACCTTTTCCTTATATGAAAGCCGGTAAATAATTTGGAAGGTTCATTCAAGTCGGTCATTCATAATAGTCGAACTATTTTACTTGCCAACGATACATTTTATTGGTAACTATGAATTGTACCAAATTAAAATAAGTGCAAGGGCACTATCTATTTTAAAGTGTTTGATAAAACAATGGTTTTCTTTGAACTCATGAAGTAAACCTTCACATGCAAGAGTCTGAAATATGACAAACTTAAATGAAATTATCGAGTTAATGGAAGAAAACAGAGAGAAATTGGAAGCTGATTTTCCAATGCAGTTGCTGTAACACAAAATGGAGAAGAAGATTTAATTAACAAAGTGTTTAAGAATCCTGAAAAATTTAATGGTCAAAATCCCAAGTATTTAATTGTTTAGATCCTTAGATAGACAATCGTGATATATTTAGTTTAAGGTCATTAAGCTTGTGTAAGATTTTTGCGTATAAATATTTTTGTGTAAATGGATATTGTAATGTTGTTCTGGGATCAAATTCCGATAAAGTTTGGTCTTTATAAGAGGTTACTTAAGTGATCTGACCAGTTAACGCTTTTCTTCGGAAGTGAAAGTTATCTCTTTGCAATTTTCCATAACTAATTTTAATAATCTGTGCATAGTGTGACATACATAGGAAAGTTTGAAGGATATTATTTGCTAATCACTAGTTGTGAAATAGTATTATTTTTTAGATTTAAGTTGTAAAACCGCATTGGTAGGCTTTAAGGTTGATATGCAAGTGTGTGTATTAGAGAAGGTGTTGGGAATGTAGGGACTCATAGTTTGTACGATTGATTACAAGTATAATTGTGAAGTTGAAATTTCGTTGTTTTATTCTATCTGAGCTAGCTAATACGGGCATCCTCAGGCTATAAATCGTCTCATATCAATTGTGTTTTCTAGTATTAAAGCTTAGCATAAAAGGGCATATTTTCAATAGCCACACACAATTCACAGCACCTTTATTGATTCTCAACGTTAGGGCAGCTTTAAAAGCATTCACAGCAATGAGAGCGTTGAGAGGATCACTAAAAAAGTGTTGTGAAATAAATACAGCAATTTGTAAAACTTGAAATTGTTCACTTACCTTCTTTTCTAACTTTGCCTTGTCAGCTCAACAAAATTGACGAAGTTTTCAAGATGAATTCAAACAGCAATATCACAAATCATTTATACAGTATGAAATATTTTTTCTCATGCAAAAGCATATAGAACATTTACAACATCGTTTTTTTCAAATATAAAATAATTTCTAAAAAAATGTACCTTAACTTATTTTTTACAGAATTAAATTTCTTCTTTTATGGATGGTTGACCCGGTTATGATTATTCCCACGCTTGTAAGATTTGTTTTGGCCAAAAAAATCCTTGACAGATAATCTATTAAAAAGGTCAGAGTATTTCGAACTCTGAACACAAACTTTCCTGGCAAAAAATTCTCACAAAAAAATATTACATGATCAACACTTATTATTCTACCTTAAATTTAATACAAATACTCCAATATCAGTTTAAAATAAATCTAAAAGTAATACTTGAAGAATCCACAAAAACGCTCTTCGTAATTAAATATCTTCTTGTTCTAAATTAACGTCAAATCAGCAACAAGATTATTTAAAATCTTCATTTCAAACAGCAGTTAACAAAATACATTTTTGGTTAAATTTTCCTTTCAATTATTTAATAAAATCTTGTAAACTGGGATTAAATGTCAATATAAAATGGAATCAGGAGGTATTTAATCGTTAATTATTAGTTGGTTAAGCGTTATTTTACCATCGCAAGTATAAAACTTTGGTTCTTGGTATATTAATTGATCAAAATAATTGTATAATTTCTAATTTAAAGTTAGAATAAGTTCCCATTTTATTATTAGTGAAGGTGATAATTTGAATCAGGTTTGAGGTCAGAATACGCAGTATCTGTGACCGTTATTGGCCAATCATATTCATGAACGTGGTAATAAAGGATCAACGAGTTACACACCTATTAATTAAGAAGGACAGCGTAAATGTTAACAAAGGTTAGGTAAGGAATATTTTTAGAATTAAATAACTCGTAGGAATTATTCTCTGTATGAATTCAAACTGTAAATTGTTTTATAAATTCTTTTCTATGAAAAAAAAAATTTTTGACTGTATAAATGTTTCCTGAAATTGCTGCGTTTTATTTAATTTGGTAACCTCTACAGTAAAAACTTCCGTTGAGCTAGCAAGGCAAAGCAAAGAAAAGGAAGGTAAGATAATAATAATTTCAAATTTTAACTCCCAATTATATATATATATATATATATATATATATATATATAAATAGTTTTAAGATGAAATGAAAACCCAACTTTATATGTAAAGTTGAATTACCATTTCAAATCGAACTAGTAATTGAAAACCACTAAAAGAACAACTACAGCAGGAGAGAGCCAAGCTTCAGTAGTATTAATTATAACATCATCTAAACAATTGGCTATTTAGCTCAGTTGGTTAGAGCGCTGATCCGGAAAATCAGAGGTTGCAGGTTCATATCCTGCTGTAGTTGTTCTTTTAGTGGTTTTCAATTACTAGTTCGATTTGAAATGGTAATTCAACTTTACATATAAAGTTGGGTTTTCATTTCATCTTAAAACTATTAATAAATATTAATATAAACATGCATTTGCATTCCAAATGTGGATTATTCTTCTCTATTGATAATATATATATATATATATATATATATATATATATATATATATATATATATAGTGTGGCACATGTTGAACCTGAACACCCCTGTCAATTTTTATTTATGATACGTTTGATCCGTTTTTTTCTTAAAGCGTATTTTGGGACACGATTATATGATTATATTAGTGCATCAGATCAATGCCTACTACGACGGTTTTTCAGGGCCAAAAATTAAGAACAAGCCTTAGAAGTTTTTTGTTATTCTTTTTCTAAACCATTCTCTTCAGCATCCCTCAAGACTGGTATCATTATAACCTTTTTATTTTACGGATTGTTGAAAAAAAACCAAAGAATTTCATAATTAGCATTTGGTATCTGTATTTACAAGAATTTTTTGCTTTTCTGGACAACAAACTTACGATTTATCAAAAACTTCAAATCAACATTTTTTGACAACCACCCCATCGATTTTTGAGTGTGGAACATGTATAAAATTTCAACAAAATGTATTTTATTTGCTTACAAGTATAGTACCTAACTATTTCGTTTGATATCAAGATTTAAAAATTTTTATTTTTGAATTCTGGTGTAGCAGTTTATGATACTTTTTGTGTCTGCGACATATACTTGGCGCCTATAGCTCATCACATGTCGGTACTCGCTAAGTGATGTCCCAGAGCCAATGAACGTATCAGACAAAAGCAGTTGTAATTATTAGCTTTAAGTGCATTTTCGATCAAAACGTGAGGTATTCAAGGTGACACATTTGAAATGAAAATGGAAATTAATTTCCTCACAAACATAAACACATTTCCGACATTTTGGCCAGTATATTTTGTTACCATATCTTTCTTGTGCCACATTTTTGCTTGCTAAATAGATGCATATCTTATTGTTCTACATTCAAAATGCAAACATTATACCCTTAGGATTCAGGAAATTACCCACGGCAATTACATACTTTTAAACTAGAATTCTTTTGATAACAAGAAACAATCGCTTGCTTTTTTTTTAGAAATAAGCTCTTATAACATCTGAGAAAGTTCCAGATTTCTATTTTGTACTACGACATTGTTGCTTTCTATAGTAGTCGTTTAATCCGTCTTGTTTTCGCGATGCTCTTGTGATCAAAAAATTCTGACATTATTTATAAACGAATTTCAAGGCTTTATCGGAACATGAGACTATATAAACATTAGTCGAATAAAGGACATACGGTTGATAAGATAACTAGGTATAAACTGGTGTAGCATTTATATAATGTATGTTTTAAACCAATTTAATGGGTACACGTACGCATGTCTTTACCAATTTCTGCAAAGCAGGAGGAGGAGGGAGGGGGTGAGGGACTTCATTCTTAATGTAGTATCATGCACTGTCAATAAATTCAACATGTACTATAGTAAAAAGCTTATTTACGTTAATTTTGTTACCGAAATTAGCGCTAATGCACGAGCCCGCCATACACGTGCTCTCATTTCAAAGTTCTGTGTATGTGTGTGCGTGCGTGTGTGCGTGCGTGTGCATGTGCGTGTGCATGTGCGTGTGCATGTGCGTGTGCGGGTGCGTGTGCATGTGCGTGTGCGTGTGCATGTGCATGTGCGTGTGCGTGTGCGTGTGCGTGTGCGTGTGCGTGTGCGTGCGTGTGCGTGCGTGCGTGCGTGAGCACGTACGTCTGTGTTTGCGTCATCAGCTACGGCACTGATAAGTGGTTGTCGTCAAGAGTAGGGTTTCTAAAAACTCGGATATATAGCACTTGACGAGTACGAAGTACGAGTCCCAATATTTTAAAACTCGTCGAGTCCGGATACAAATTTCAAAACCAAGTTTTGTAGTTTAAAAACAGTTTATTCTCACCCTTTTACAGGAACGAATCAGAATGATTGAATTTTCTATTCAAATTTTGAGCAAACTAACACTTACCAATCATTAAGACTACAGCAAAACTAATTGCTATCAGCCTTTGATTGCTTGTTCTGATACACTAAAGAATAAGAGTGCCGTGGTTGTTTCGGCGTCGGATAATTTAAACAAATTTACACCAATCTGACTAGCTGTTTACATTTTGATTTTTAATTTTATTTGTGCAAACTTTGATTTTAATCAGTAACAATGGAAAGTGAGGATGCTTTTATTAATATCCGCAGCAATGTGTATAATTTAAAAGAATTAAATAAAACTTAAATCTAGATTTTGATCAAAACATTTTTACATACGTAGCTTATTAATATACCGGTTTCTCTTTAAATTTAGAAACTTTGACTCGTCAAGCATTAGAGTCAAATCCCGAATCCGAATAATTACCCAAATACTCGACTAGTCTGAGTCGTATCGAATCCAGTTCACAAATCCTATCTAAAGTCATTCTCACGAAGTTTTGACGCAACTAGTTTAATGCACTTTGTTATAGATACGGTGCTAATATTAGTGTAGATACGGATGTTCCTTATATACTACGGTTGATCTAGTGGCATTGAATGCCTTTGTTCTGAACGCATAGCAGCTTTCTCATGGATTCTGGATGTGTATATATAAGTTGGTTCAATAACAGTTTGGTACTGTCAAATGTTATAAAAATCTACTTTGGGTTTCTAGTTTTGTGGAAAGCAAAAATTGGGAATTTACTTACTGACTCAAGCTGTACAGTGGTCGGTATAGCCTCCTATAAAAGTTTCTTGTCGATTGCTATCTTTACACAAAAGGTCTTTCTTATATATAGGATGTTATGGTTGAGGATTACGAAGTTCTAATTTGGATGTCAGTGTTTTGTCAGTAGCATGTCGTTGCTTTTTTTATTGTCGATCTTGACCATTCGTCTCATTTCCAGAACTAGTTTCTCAAGACAAGTGTTGACTCTTTGTAATATTCTTGTTACTATTGGGTTGAGCGAACTGGGGCTATAACGGAGTCCTTGACATAGGTTAACTAAATGGAGTTTTGAGTGAACAGCCGATAAAGCATTCGCAAAATCAGAGTAAGCTGGGCTCTTTTTCTATACTTCCGCAGTCCATAGGGTGCTTTCTATAATTACTCATCTTTGACGGTCCAACAATGAAACGCCGATCTTTGCCAATTTTAAGTAAAGTGCATAACTATGAAAATATCAGAGCTCAGTAAAATACTATGTTTAATTATCGAAGACATCTACAAATGTTGTACCTGTCGAAGGATTTTTTTGCAACGTTCCTGACGTGATCAACGACGAGCAGGATTTGGTGCATTTGGTGTGCGAACGCATGTACGCACTCACGCATGTACACACATACGCAAACAAACATACACACACGCACTGGTGATAGATCGCAGTACACATATTGGTTCATCATATGTACAGTCAAGTAGTTCCTGTGTGTTTTTTTATTCGGAATTGAGTTCTGTGAATAAGATATTTCTTGGATTTTATTTAAAGAATATTAAGTAAAATTACTAAAATTTTGGACAGTGATAAACGTTCTTAACTAGTTCATCTTTTTGTAATTGATCCTGCTAAGCTACTAGATAAAGGGTTACATCTTAAATTAGGTTTGAATAATAGACGTTTCTCAAATCCTTTTGTTAAGTATTACGGATTATCTGATCTAAATTCATAATCAAAATGTTCCTTAAATTACCTTAACCTACTTGAACGGAATACACAACCGATTACGCTGTTCAAAATTGCAGTAATCGTAGATAATTCATCAATCGATATGTAGTTATAAACCGTGTCAGTAGTGCTTGAAATTCAATAAACTGATACCAAACCTAACGTAGCAATTAAGTTCGCATGCTTCACGCACACATAACAAACTTTTAGGCACCAGCATAAGAAAATATGCAGTTATATAAAGTGTATCATTTCATGATTGGGCATTAATGTTTAATTGCTAACGCTATAAGCTATATTCAATCTGGAATGGGTCGCAATATATTGAATTACAGAATTTCTGAGTGCTACATTATTATCGCTCGGTCGATATTCAATTAGCTTTTGTAAATAGATTGTCACATTTCATATTTTACCGTATACCTAAGTAAATTTTCAATTTGCTAGCAAATTATTCTACACCTTTGCTTTTCATTTGCTAAACTATAGAAATGTATTAGCGACAAAGAAAACTCATTAAAGGTAACATTGTAAAGGCAGTATGTCGATAACACACCGCGGTTATTACCAATTTTCAAATCGATTATGGTTTTTGTGGTACCGATGGAATTTCTAAATAGCAAGGCTTCTCTTGTAATAAAACTTCTAAAACTTTAGGTGAGTTGCTCAGTACACAATACCATATGGCGCATAGAAGCAAGCTCTATTGAATGCTGAGAGATCTGCTTTTCATATTTTCTTCGAACTTAAACTTTTATAATAAATTTTCTCTATTATTTAGAGGTAGGAATAATGGAGAATAATCGTAAACTGCATTTAACCATAAAAGGTTTTTTAAGCAAACTAATCAAGTTATAACGATCGCACGCTCACTCCGTTGGTATTATAAAAGTTTTTGTGTGGATCCTGTTTAGTATCCGATATTTCTTGTCAAGAGCATTATAGTTTTTCTTCGGAACTTAACTTGAATTGGAATTTAATTTCCATATACTTAAAGTTTACTACGGAGGGTTTTAAATGGAATTAGATGTCAGTGAATTATTGATTGATTATTAAACCTTTGCTACAGAAGAAAAATTTTCAGTTTTTCTTGTTTGTTTCTGAAATCTTCTCAACCTAATACTTCAGACGTTTTTAAGCCGTGAAAAGCCGAGAACTACATATTTTGCAAATAAAAAACCTAAAGTGTATGTCTAAAAGCAGAGGCGCTAACAAATACTAGCAATGTACAGTGAATCGTTTCAAAATGCAGGGATTTTTTTCCTACAATTCAATAAATCTTATCTAAAATCATCCATTATAAAATTTTGCACTGCAATATTATCGTAATTACTGAAAATTTTGTTTATTTTAGTACTATGTATACGGGCAAGAACCTAATCGTTCTGATTCTCTGAATTGCGATTTTTATACAGTTAAAGAATACCTTGAGGATTTCATAATGGTACCTACCTCCAATCTTATGTAATCTTTAGTGGTAGCTCTTGGCGACGTATTGGCGGTTACTATGCTCATCCACGACAATGGTAATTTGAGGTCACCTATAAATCTTATTCTACCATCGTGTTAAGTTCATAATATAAAAATTTAATCGTGTCTATTGTTTAATCAAATTAAAGCGACCTTTTACTACAAATAATTTTTAGTTAGTCTAGTAACTTGTAGGCATATAGTTTAAGGTGTGACGTAAATCTTACTATCAGCTAAGGACACTTAATATTTCTTGCAATAATGGACATTTACATAGTATAAGAGCTTGCTAAAACTTTCATTAATAATGTATACTCAAGAGTTCTTTTTAAGCAAAATGGATGATCGTTATGCGGTGTCCAGGGCTGGCAGCAGTGGACTGCCGTGAGATTTTTTAGTGGGGAAGCGCTTGAAGTTGGCACTTATACTACTTAATTCTATCTCTTTTTGAATCTTAGATTTTTAACACTCTTCTCTTTTTAACCTAAGTAAATTCCATTTTCCGCATTTTGAAGGAGACCCAGTGTGGGTGTGTGTGTGCGTGTGCGCGTCTGTGTGTTGAGCGCATGTGTGTGACAAGCGTGCGTGTGTGGTGCGTATGGGATTATGTGTAACTTAAGAAGCTTAAGTTTTGTGTTTAGAAGCAAAAAAGTATATATAAGAAAGTATGTTTTGGAGGCGTATTACAGCACATTGCTTTATTCCTTTGGATTTGAAATAATTGGTTTTGCTGATTTATGTATTGTTAATGTTTGTCTTATTTGGAATTTTCAAATTACCTAAAAAGTTATTCAAAACCTTTGATGCCAATAAACTTTTATTTAGAATTGAACCAACCTTTTTAAAAAATATGCTAAAATATAACCAATAAAGTATTCTGCGAATTTTGCATTAAAAGCCAGTTGTTAAAATGTGAGGAATACCACATTGCTTTTTTATTTTTCCAATTTTAAGAATTGCACTCACATTAACAAAGAAAAATCTTTAATACTTTTTTATTATTCGAACTAAAAGTAAATATTAAAAAGGCATTTTTGGTTAAAAAAATAATAAACCTGAGGACGTAAAAATTCAAGTTAATGTGACTGTAGTTTTCAATTTACTTATCAACTAGTAGAAATATTACTTGTATCATCAGTCATTTGTGATGCACAATGCACAATACTTATAAAAAAGTTTAACTACCTGATATTTCTGCACAATTCGTATATATAAACAATTTATGTAATTCAATTCACTTATGCTCTAAGCACTAAAAAAACTAAGTATTAATAACTATAAACAATAAGACACACGAATATACACACACACTTAAACATTATATACAGTGTTGACGACGCACTTTTTTCTTTGGCTCTTATTCAATATTTTATTTATAATGCAATTCTTCTATTAACCTGCGCAAACCTGTCTATTACATCATCATAAAATCTTGGATCTGTAGCAAGTTACTAATACATTCTTTTTCTATAGACAACACAGCTAAATGGGATAGTCTTTCTTGACCAGTTGAAATCCTAATAAAAGCTTTAATGCGCTTTAATACAGAAAAACTGCATTCAACGGAAGCACTTGTTGCCGGAATTGTTAAAACAAGTTGACACATTTTAAAGACTTCACTATATGACTCTGACAATTCAATTTCTTTAAGAAAACGTAGCATATTTAGTGGTGTTTTTTGATTACTGACTTCTGGAGTGTTGTATAAAACACTTAGCTGTGAATTTAATGCCAAAATGTCAAATTAATTTGAATAATTAAGTTTTAAACTATTAAAGGCTTCTTCAGGAAAACGGGGTTTTATTATAGTTGTTATAATTACATAATTCGAGGAATTTTAACTCATTGAAGTTCTGAAATTTGCTTCTGAGTTGTTGAGAAATATTATAAAAAATTTCTAAATATAATTTACTATAGGGAGTTACCATATCACCTATATTGTCAATTCTAATACGTTTACTTTGTGGTTCTCAACTCAAATTTAGTGTTTTGTCGGAAATTTTTTGAAAGTTTTCTCTTTTTTGATTTAATTGTTTTTCAAAATTATTGATGTTTTGAACGCAGAAACTTATATCATTCGATTTAATTTGCAAAATATCAAACAAAAGGTCCGTGTAAAGAAAAATTTTTGGAAACACATTGAGCACAAAATTAAAATGAAAATCAGTTTTCATCAGCTGTAAGTAGCCTCTAAAAGAATTTACTGTTTCAGGATCCCACATTTCTTTATGCGCTAAAATATGTTTAAACATTTCTGTTAGAGCTACACGATTTTGCGACACTGCCTGTACCAGTAGTGCGCTGTAATTCCAGCGTGTGAGAGCAACTCTAGGAAATCTTTTTTGAACATGCGTATCTAAAGCGCGAGTTCTTTTAGTGAATTATGAAAAGATGCAGCCATTCCATTTAACGTCGAAAAAAACATTTTACAATCTTTTATAAGTCCAACACCTTGTGATAATACTAAATTTAATCTATGTGCCAAACAATGAACAAAAATGGTATTTACAAACTTTTGTCTTATTTTGGCTTGAAGACCGTCCAAGTGTCCTGCCATTACAGCAGCTCCGTCGTAACTCTGAGCCACAAGTTTTGTACCACACTGTAGTTCTTCAATAATATCACATACTTTTATAAACATAGCATCTGCTGTTCTGTCGGCGGTTATATCCAAAAATTTTAAAAACCGTTCTTGGACATCTTCGCCCAATTTTATGTAACTTATTACCACAGCTAGCTGGCTAAAATTAGTTATGTCGGTTGTTTCGTCTAAAACAATTGATACAAAAGATGCATCCTTTACTTCTAGTTTAATGCTATCTAGTACAATATCGGATACGCATTTTATTAAATCATTTTGAATTCGGTTAGATGTACCACGAAAAAAAGGTTGAATCCCTTAAATGGGTTTTTAAGGTTTCGTCATACTAAGCAAGGAACTCCACCAAGTCGATATAGTTTCCACAATTATTGGATTCTTTATCTTCTTGGTGGCCCCTAAAACTTAGTTCATGATTTTTAAGAAAACACGTAACGTGAATTAACCGCTTCAAGATGTTCCTATTTTTACTCACTAGGTCATAATGTTGCTTGTGACTAAGTTTTAACTGATTGTCCAAACTATGTTCAATACGAGACTTACCAAATATCTTTTCTTTAAGTAACGAAGTTAAATGTCTTTTGCTATCAGTGTGTCTTTAACATTTTTATGGAAGCTGTTTAAGTCCGAAAAGCCGTTTGAGTTCCAAATAGTGTTTTTATAAATATTAAAGAGCAAACAAGGCCAACAATGTAATTTTTTCAGTGTGTCACATTCCGTTAACCATTTATATTTATTATAAAAGTTCATTTTAAAGTGTCTAATAAATTGTTTAACGGAGTGTTCAACTTTAGTTTCTAAATTATGTTACATTTTTCTTGAAAACTGTACTGAGAAAATTGTTTTTTTTAAATTTTACACACCACGCAATCACTATTATTACTCTCGTTTGCTTTTAATTGTCTATTTCCCGTAACTGAGGAACAAGACGGTTTATTGGTTTTCTCCATTGTAACAGAAGTTATTCTTAAATGGCACTGATAACAAATACAAACACTACCTAATTATGGGATACTATAAATTATTTTGTAATTTTGTAACTCCAATTAAAAATGATCTAAAATATGGATGAAGTGCAGTAATTTTCAAAATAATTATCACTACACATAAGATTGACTAATACTTTACTTATGAAGCAGTGCTATTATTAAAATAATGCGAATTTTAAATACGTATACGATTTACTATAACATAACAACGGACGTTTTATTGTTAATACAAAACATATACGATATTGCAAGAAGCTTCAGTGAACAGCGCTTTCAGCTCGGCCAATATTATCAGAATTCCACAATACACGATAGTGATGACCACACGACGTCTGAAATGAACCGGAACTGATATCGTTTGAACTTTGGAAGCGTTAAAAATGCCGCAAGTTTATTTATTTGTGTGCAGGCAGACGAGGACGGGCGAATGTCTACGAACGGTCGTATACAGATTGTGAAGGCGTCATGATTCATGATTTAGAAATTTCTCTTTCGCTCTTCTGTTGTTAGTTATTAGTGTTTTGAGCTTGACTTGAGGAAGTTAGTTCTGAATACTGAAAGATGCCAGGAGCAAGAAGAATTCTATTGAATATTGAATACAATGTTAATGCCCGGAATTTCATATTTCTACCTATAACAACAAGGGAAGCGGTGCTTCCATCGCTTTCATTGACGGCGCGCTGCTGACTGGTAGCAAATCCCGTTTTGGCAAAACCAGTAAAGTGGTTTTTGTAAAATCGCAGTTTTGATCAAAACTGAAAAATAGATATGGGAAACCGATTTTAGCGAAACTGGTTTCGGTAAAAGGCTATTTCGGCAAAACAGATTCCTGCAAAATCCGTTTCGGCAAAACCTGTTTAGACGAATCCCGTTTCTGTAGAATCGGTTTCAGTAAAATCGGTTTTTGTAATACCGGCTTCGGTAGAATCAGTTTTGGTGTAATCGGTTTTTGATAAAACCAATTTCAATAAAATCGGTTTTTGTAAAGTGGTTTGGAAAACGTACTCAAATGCCGATTTTGGTATTTAGAGTTGTAGTTAAAAGTTTACGCAAAATATATCGACATCATGCCACTTGTTATGTTCAATTTTCACTTCATGCAGCAGTGCCATAAAGAATGTAAGCTATTTCCGCGTGTACATTGTTCACAGGTAACTGTACCTTATAGTTTTAAGGTGTGTAAATGTTAATGATAATTTTGTATGGGGGGATTGATTTAAGTTAGTTAGAGGAATAATATTGAAGACAAAAATAGAGAGAGTTGTTTTTATTTAATATTATAATTTGAATTATTTTCTTTTATTTAATTTTATTCTTTTATGTGTTACAAGATTTTTTCTGAATTTATGTATAGGTTTAAGAGTATTTATGGTCTGTAAATTACTTGATATTATGTACGAGGTAAGAGGCTCAGTTTGAAATATTTATGTGCAAAAATTTGCACTATAGGTACATGTTTTACTATGAGCTCATATTGAAACAGAAACGTTGAGTAAGGAATATGTGTTAAAGCCCTATTACTTTCTTTTAATTAATTGGATATATTATCACATGTAAGTATTGATCTTGAAATGTTACTGTTAAGGAAGTATTTTAAAGGTGATTTATATAACTTGTTAAAGAGGTGTGAAAGAGAAGTATAAATTTGATTGTGGCTTGTTAGATTAAATCCTGTTGGTTTATAATAAATGTTGTTTGGTTACCCTAGCTGGACTTTTCATGTTGAAATATTATTTTCAGTAAAGTGACTTGAACAGCCGTGACATTTTAAGCATTTATGACACCACCAAGTAAAGGAGGTTGCAATATAAAAAAGGCGCACACACAGGTCATAGCAATATATATAGTGAATAAGATGAAATAATAACTTAGATTTTTGTGCAAAACCCAATTGATCATTCTAAATTGAGCTAGTAATTGAAAGATGCCAAATTTGTAAATTTCCCAATTGTCGTCATCGGTCCCGGTGGCGTAATTGGTAAACGGATGGTTCTATCAAAACCAGGATACAGGTTCAAGTCCTGTCCAAAACCTTATATTTTCCATATTTCAATTACTGGCTCGATTTAAAATGATCATTTGGGCATTGCATAAAAGTCTAAGTTATCATTTCATCTTATTCACTATAATACGATAGTATTTATCAACTTACCTTGTGTAATTAACTATCTAATATATATATATATATATATATATATATATATATATATTGCTGTAATAAGGGGCCGATTAGGGGTGTAGTCAATACCAATGGTCGTGCAATACCTATAAATTGCAATAGGAAGCAGGAAACTGCATTTATTTAGCAGAAAATTAAGTAATTTGGATATTATGTAAATAGTAAATATTTAACACCCTGTAGATAGATCATAGTTAGCTTATAGAGCTTTATTAATTTTAAACAATGCAAGTAAGAATATCTTTCAGTAAAAGTACGCTTATTCAGAAGAAAATGATAGTAAATGTAATTAAACACGCATTGAAAAGGGTTCTAATTAGTTATAATATAATACGAAGATAAGAGATAAAACCTAACAAAGCTTTACGCAATTATGCAGGAATTATAAACATTTTGATAAGAGAACGCAGGTTTCAAAAATAAATAAACGAAAGTAAAATTGAAGTCACATCATGTATTTTGTTTAATTATGGAAAAGACGATATCTAAACAAAACAACGTATGGTCTAGATAGCGAATAATAAGGTATCAAATAAACAGATTACACAGAAAGCCAGGTATATTACATCAGAAAACCACTTTAAATGCAGGAAATACAAAGACCTTATTGGTTAAGATATCTAACAGACTTGTTGAAAACCCAGCCCACATGCAAGTAGGATGAGCCTATATTTACACCGGGCAATGATAAGAGAGCTCAGTTGTAAACACAAGCAAGGCCAAGTTGCGACACTGTGAATTAAAAGTCACGCGTAATTATAATAAAATATCAACTGATAATAGTGCTACAAATATGGAGACTTCTTTTGCCGTTTAACGTGAGTAGAATTTGGGGTAATTTATGTAAACTAATAATACAATAATAGGGCTCCGAATCTATGGTACATTTTTTTATAATCCTAATGGATGGTATAATATTTCTAATGTGGGAATACTTTGAAATTTGGTGAAAATAATCCTAATGGATGGTATAATAATTTCGAATGCATGGATAATTCGAGTATATGATAATAATTCGAGTATATGGTATAATATTTTGAATGTGATGACAATAATTTAAATGCATGAATACTTTGAATCTTGGTGAAAATAATTCTAATTGATGGTATAATATTTCAAATGTGTGGATAGATATTATAGTTGATGATAATTCGAATATGGGGATATTTTAAATGGATTAATATATTTCAAATCAGCGTCGATGATTTTGGTACGATTTTGAGTTGCGAGGTTCAGTGCAAATAAAATAAAAAAGCACGAAGTAAATTATGGAAACAAAAGGGTTCAATTAAGCAGAGCAGTGATAGACGAATGTAACAGGTCACATTTAATTAGTTTTAAGATATTTTCTTAATTTAAATTTGAATATTGAATTTACTTAGTTTATACAAAAGTGTAACGAAGTCAGCAACAAACTTTGCATACGTTAAAAGTACGTAATATATTATAAAGAGGTTTAGAACGTTCTAGGTTTTGTTGGTAAAAAGAGGTAGTTTTTGGTGACTTTAGATTGATTTCGAAGCATATAAATTTTGGGATAAATAATACTTATGATATTGATTGATTGAAGGGTATATTTTAATGATTTTCATTACATGGAATTAATTGACTTCATTTTATAATTCAAACAAAGAGGTAATCATAAAGGGGTGGAGAAGAAAAACATTGATTATCGTAACGTTGTGCACTCTGTGTAGATTAATAAAAGCTAGCCGTGGCATAATAATAAAATTAGTGAGATTTAAATTTGATTAGAAAACACAGAGAGGTGGAGTTCATTGATACCGAGTACGGCGTTATCATATCAATATATATATATATATATATATATATATATACAGTGTGCCCCAAAAGGTTTTGTACAAATGGAGAAAACGTTTACCTTACATTTCACCAAAAAAATTCTTGTAAAATGCTCTGCATGACTTGTAGATTCATAATTAAGTACAAAATTTTTAAAACAATATCTGGAATACAGGGAAAATCAAAATCATGATTTGGAGTAATAGTAAAATACGCTCAAATTGTATTGGAGAGCAAAATGTTTATTGAAATTTTTATTAAATAACAATAAATTATGCCCACTTTGTAGATTTGTGATTTTCCCAGAAAAAAATTACAAGATATTATTAATTAGATTATTTATTGGATAAAGGAATAAGACATGATAAACAATTGATAACCTCCTATCAATTTATTAACAATGAATAATCACAACTAATAAATTCTATTGAGAACATGTAAAATTACTTAAATACTACGGAACTTCAACGTATCCACCGTTCCTTTCTAAACAGGTGATTGTTCGTTGATTAAATTCATTTATGACATTTCTAGCCACATCTGGAGTTATAGCTTCACATGTATCTTTAATGATTCTTTTAAGATGATCACAACTTGAAATGGCCTCTGAAGGTATACTTTTTCATTTAAGTATCCCCACAAAAGGAAGTCTAGAGGGGTTATGTCCGGCGACCTTGGTGGCCATAGAAGCTCCATGTCCCTTCCGATCACTTTACCGTTAAAAGTGTGGACCAGGAAATCCCTAATAGTTCTCTTGCAGTGACATGGTGCTCCATCCTGTTGGTACCATATTTTTCCTCGTTCATCTAGCGGTAGTTCATCAAGAAAATCTGACAACTGATTATTTAAAAATTGCAGGTATCTTTCTCCATTCATGTTATTTCGAAAAAAGAATGGTCCAACAATTATGTCTTTGTAAATGCCACACCATACATTAGTTTTAAATGAATATCGATCTCTGGTTTGGACATGAAAATTGGGATTAACATCGCTCCACCATCGACAATTTTGCGAACTTTCTGTACCAATAGACGGAAACGTTGCTTCGTCAGAGAACAGTACTTGTCGTGTCATAAATCTGTTATCTTCCAATTCTCCTTGCATACGAGCACAAAATTCAAACCTTCGTACAATATCTTCTTCTTATAGAGTATGGGTAAATTGGGATTTATATGGTTTAAATTTATTTGACTATAAAATTTGTGTAACTGTATTTTTACTTACATTCAATAAATTGGACCTTTCTCGAAGTGAATATTTTGGATTTTCCACGACCGAGAGCATCACAGACAGCTTCAATTTTTTCATTTCAAACCCATGTCCGATGTTTATTTCTAAATTTATTTGCAACACTTCCAGAACTTGTGCAATTATTTACTACATATCTGACCGTTGTGAAATGTATTATTTTATCGGGGTGTCGATTATTAAAAATTTCTGCTGCCTCCCTGCATGTTTTATAATTTTCCCCAACAACGAGAACAACTTCAATTTTATCTCTAATACTCAATTTTACTGGCATTTCTAATTATTGCAAACACACACTTATGTAACATTTGACAATTGTTGACAGTTCTTAGATATTCCAAAGCACTCTATCCAGAACGTGTGTAAAAAGAATGAGCAACACAAAATCAGGCGCTTATTATGAACGGGATCTTACGATGTTTCGTACTGCGCATTAATTTAACAATTGCTCATGTGTTTATTGAATATCTTTTAATTTTTATCTACAAAGTGGGCATAATTTATTGCTATTTTATAAAAATTTCAATGAACATTATGCTTTCCAATACAATTTGAGCGTATTTTACTATCACTCCAAATCATGATTTTGATTTTTCTTGTATTCCAGCCAATGTTTTAAAAATTTTGTCGTTAATTATGAATCTACAAGTCATGCAGAGCTTTTTATCAATAATTTTTTTTTGTGAAATGTAAGATAAACTTTTTCTCCATTTGTATAAAACTTTTTGGGACACACTGTATATTCAGGTTAATTTCGACTAGAAAACTTGATATTGTATAGTAAATATCGGGTCGTAGTCAATCTGGGCAATTAGATAACTCTTTTAATCAGTTCAAGCTTTCGAAAAATTTTATTTTCTTCTTCAGGAAGACTATAATTGCAGGATTACAAAAATGTTAATATTTCTTACGATTATATGAATCTATCTAGTAAATGCCTGGAGCATGATAATAATTAGGATACGACAACAAACTTGGTGAGTACATTCAAAACACATAATACAGTTAACATAATAATTAATTAAGGTGGCTTATTTCTAAAACAACATTAACAGACAATTTAGAAATTACAAGTTGCATAGGAACCAGTTAAAATATATAATACTACTAACATATAAACTTTGCAGTGGATAACTATAGATAAAAGTTTGTATTACACTAAAACAAGTATAGATTATGGCCAAACAAGGACAACATAAAAGAAGGCTCACTAGTTAACTAGATGTACGATACGTAGTGTTCTTAATAACGGAGATCAGATGGGAATATATATTATTGAGGTTTTGGTTGTCAGTTTTTTTGTTGATAGGATGGTCTTTTAAAGATATTGCGACCATTTCGAGGAAAATGAGTTTTTTATATTAGCTTTCCCTAAAGACAATTTTAGCGTTGTCGTAATCGATTGTGTGTTGGGTCTCAAGAGCATGAGAAACTAATGCACAGGTTTTGGTGTTCCTATTGTAGTCACTTTTGTGGGAAGTAATCCTAGCTGAGAGCCACCTGGATGTGTGGCCTACATATTGGCCCTGACAATTTTTACATGGGATACAGTAGACGACACCCGACTGTTGCAGTAGGGGGGTACGGTTTTTTAAATTTACTAAAAAGCACCTTGCTGAAAGTTAGAACGGGTTTCTTTGTTAAAGTTATTCTTTCGATGTCCTTTAGAATATGACACAATTTAGCTGTGAGAATTTCCACATACGGGAGAGGAACGAAGATCTTGAAATTTGTGTTAGCGGTTGAAATCAGGTTGGGTCTAGGGGTGGGCTGATTGATATGAGAAGGGGTATTAAAAAGCAGTTTGTTCAATAACGAGATAGGATAGGAATTACGAAGAAGTAGGTCTCTTAGAATTAGAAAGTTTTTGTGCTTCAGAGTTCGATGTGAGATGAGTTCTACTCTTCTCTTCAAGCCCAAAACAAGGTTTGTTTTCATATTAATCGGATGGAAGGAGTAATAATTAAAGTATCTACCTGAAGAGCAGGGTTTCCTATACCAATCGGTAATCAGATTATGGTTTTTTACGGATGATGAGCATGTCTAAAAAAGGAATAGTACCGTTCACTTCTTTTTCAATGGTAAACTGAACGTTAGGGTTGTAGTTATTAAAAATCAGAACCACTTGGTCTATACAATCTGACGGAACACAACAAATCAGGTCGTCAACGTATTTTTTTAAAAAACGGGGGGTCAAAAGATAGTTGAGGGATACAGAAGTCTAAAATGTCATCCATCGCATATTGAGCATGAATCTGAGATATACTGGCTCCCATAGGTGTACCCAGTATTTGCTTGTAAAGCTTGTGGTCAAATGAAAAATAGTTAGTGTCAAAAAAAAATCAATGAGGTTCAAAAATTGCTTTTGGGTTATATTGCAGTGTGAATGTATACTCTGCCAACGGTTAACGACGCTTTGTTTAAATAGTTCTACAGGTATATTGCTAAACAGAGAAACCACATCAAGACTAATAATAACATGATCAGTAGGGACTTAAAAATCATTGACGAAATTAGCAAAATTAAAAGAGTCTTGAACGAAATACAGATTGTTGGTGTCATATGATTTGGTGAGTATGTCGGTAATTAAGCCAGAAATTTTAGAGTTCGGAGCATTGATAGAAGAATTATGGGACGAAGTGAAAGGGTCGGTTTATGAATCTTGGGCAGCCCGGGCTTTCCAAGATTCATAAACCGACCCTTTCACTTCGTCCCATCATTACCTCTATCAATGCTCCAAACTCTAAAATTTCTGGCTTAATTACCGACATACTCACCAAATCATATGACACCAACAATCCGTATTTTTTAAATTTTGAAAATCAGTGTTGACACTGGCGATGTCAAAAAAACCATTAAGTCCACGATCCACAGCAATCCTATGACGGCCCAACGTTAGGGCTTGAATGGTTTTTAGGGAGTCCAGATACTGTCCCCACGATCCACAGCACTTTTATGACGCCCAATTCGCGAGGCTTGAATGAGTAGAGGTAAAAGACCAATGTCTCAAGAGCTATGTCCCATACCACAGCAATCTTATGGCGACCCGAACGTGAGGCAGGAGCTCCAAATAAAATTTAAGCAATTTTATTCCAGGAAACTGGCGATCTGAAAGAAAGAGTCTGTATTGTATAAATTAAAAAATAATTTTGAGTGTGTAGAAGTGATTTAACCGTATGCAGAGAAAGAAGTGGTTAAGAAGTCAAGGAGTGGAAATTGGAAGTGACGATAGTGCCTTGTTTGATAAAGCAAAAAGAATGGAGGAAGCTGGAGGTAGTAGGGATTAGTCGAGGACGGAATCAGGAAAAACTGGGAATGAATTGATGATGATAATGTTAGAAGAAATGAGATTAAGTAGGGACGAATCGATCGAAAGTTTGAGCAAATTAGTCAGAAAATTAATAATTCGACGAAAGAATTTTTAAAATTCAAAAACAGTTTGACCGTGAAAATTGGGGAAGTTGAAAATAGGGTAGATAAAAATGAGCGTGACATTAGAAGTTTAAATCAGGAAACGGAACAATTACGGACAGAAGTGAGGATCTTATGTAAGGACGAGATTAATGCTAAAATGACCGAAGTAACGGACTCGTGTAAGGATCAGTTAGGTAGGGTCGAGAGAGAAGTGACCGGAATTAAACAAAATGTAGCAACTTTAATGGGGGATGGTCCAAGATTTGTAACAAGTAATATGTGGCTCGATCAACAAATGAAATTTTATGGGGATAGTAGGGTAAACCCTCAGATATTCATTAATAACATTCGAAGTATGGTAAATAATTTATATGACGAACAGGCAAAACTTAATGTTGTGAAAGCTTTACTGAAATACCATGCTGAAGCTTGGTACAATTTAATAGGACTAGAAATTGACACTTACAATGACTTTGAGGACACATTTCTTAAACATTACTGGAGTGACCACAGACAGGACCAAGTACGAGACGATCTTATCACAGGAAAATTTAAAGGGGAGTTTGCAGGAAGTAGATAGCAATATGCTATACGGAAGTATAACATAGCCAAGCAACTAAATACACCACTGGCTGACCGACAAATAATTAAGTATTTATCACGACATTTCGAGGTTGAGGTGAGGCAACATGTAGCGTTGCAAAAAATTGTGGACAGAGAAATGTTTTTGGAGTACCTGCAAAGGTATGATGACGTGAATAGTGGACGACCTCGTGAAAATAGGGAACGACAGGTGAATACAGTTAGATTTGATCAAAGACGGGACAACTACGCAAGACGGGGGACCAATTTTACATACCATAGACAGAACTGGGAACCTAGACGGACGTTTTTCAGGAGCAACAGTGTAGGTAGGGAATCTGCACCTAGACCGAGCATAACGAGACAAAACAGTTCACCAGACATGAGGGGGACAACGACAAACACTAGGGAGAATCAGAACACTGACCGGGTAGACACACCACGGACACATGCGGAGGTAGTAGCGAGACCGGGACCGAGTAGGGAGACCAGACCGGGACAGGATTTTTAGACCAAGACAAACCACTAGACATCAATATGAACAAGTATGAACATCCAAGAGAATTTTTAAAAATAGAGCAAGAAGTTGAGCCAGAAATAATAGAAAAATTTTGTTTGCCCATAATTGATATTAAAATTTTTGAAAAAAATTTAGGAGCATTATTAGATTCAGGAGCTGAGGCGAGTTTAGTATCGGAGGAATTCGTCAATGAAATTAAAGATAAAGTGTGTGATAGGATAATGCCAATAAAAAGAAGTCACCTGGTTGCGCCGAATAAAAAGCGATTTGCTGTTGTGAATAGCGTAGTTATTTTAAAAGTAGAGTTAGGTTCAGTTAGCTGTGAACAAGACTTTATAATTGTATCTAGGTTAAAGTTTAAAGGGATATTAGGGGTCGATTGTATGATGAAGTTAGGTGTTATAATAGATATGGAGAGGAAAATAGTTAGGATTGGGGATAGGATATTGCCCTGGAAGGCAAGTTATGATGTCACAGATGATGACATGGGGGTTATGTATTAATATTATAGAGGTAGCTGAGGAAGAGGTGAAGGAGATCGACTCAGGTGAATATAATGAGGAAAAGTTAGAAGAGGTACAATTGGTAGTGAACGAAGAGGCTGAACAAATAGAGGTAAAGTCCAGTGCAACATTGTTAGAGTATAACGAGTCAGAAGTAATAAAGGTAGAAGCGAAAACAGCATTATGCGACACACAAGAGGCAAAAGTAGGCATAAGTGAGTTAACGGGCAAAGATAATTTTTACGGGGTGAATATTGTACATGAAGGGTCTAGAAGAGATGAAGAGGTTTGTAGAGAGGGGAAAGATAGAGATGTTGAGGTAGTATCGTTTGGTTTGTCCGCAGAAGAGGGAATTATGGTAAATGAAAAACAGACAGGTATAGAGACTGAAGAAGAAATAGTTAAGAGTCAGAATAATAGGAATGATTTTATTTTATTTGAAGTAATAGGAATGATAAGTATAGAAATAGAAGAAGGAAAAATAGGGATGAAGTGTATTAGGATTGTGAAAAGAAAGACTTGGAGGATTAAGAAAAGAGTAAGATTTAAATAAAGAAATGAAAGTTAATTGACAAAAATATAGAGATAGGTGAAGGGTACTGTAGAATTTAAATAGTTAGAGATAGGGATAGGTGTATATAGAAAAGTAGAAAAAGGATTGGAATAAATAAGGAATGGATAGGAATAGGTGTATATAGAGAAGTAGAAATAGGATAAATATGAATAGGTGTATATAGAAAAATAAAATTAGGTATAGGATAAATATGAGAGATAGTTAGATGTAGATATAGAGTTAAGTGTGTATAGATAGGATAAGATATAGATAGTGAAAGTAGGCAAGGTTAAAAATAACAGAGGGACATAAGTAGAAGATAGCTAAAAAAGTATGAAAGTGAAGATAGGTAGAAAAGTACAAAAGTGAGGTACTTAAAGAGTCAATAAATGACGAAAAGGTAAAATAAAAGAAAAAATAGACTGAAATAAGAAAGTGAAGAGTTAGAAACGGATAGAAATAGTTGGGTAGACGGTAGTGATAAGTGTGAGTAGTTAGTTATAGATAAAGATAGGTACAGATAGATAGAAATAATTAGAAATAGGTAGAAATAGATGTGATAGGTTGAATAAATAGGTATAGGCAGTGTTGGGTGAGTAGATAGGTGTATAAAAATAGCATATAAGATTAGATGGTAGATAGGAAGATATTTAAATTTACGAAAACATTGGGGAGTTTTCTTAGAATTGAAATAGGGGGATTATGTTATGGATTCAAAGGGTTAAATTTGGGGTAAGCAATGCAATTTCAAACACCCTGTATAGCGAAACGAACAAATTATTTACGCGCAAAATTTATTTAATTTAAACGGACAAGTATTGACGTATTTTTATAATTGATGATTGAAAAGCTAAAAGTACATAGAGAAAACCATTTTTAAAAACAAATAGAAACGCATAAATAATTTAATTTATTTTAATTCAACGTGTAATAGCATCGGAAAACACACCAGGGTAAAGAAAATCGATAATCCCAAGGCAAAAGGTTTCTTGGTAACAAACAGACATCAGTTTATCGGATACCGTGAAATATAGACTCCAAGAATTGTTGTTTAAAACGGTCTATAATTAAAAACACCTGCATGTTTAAAAGGTTACCTTCTTGGAAATTATCAGCATAATAAAACGGGCTTCATAGAAAATAGTGTTCAACCGTCAGTGGCTTCGAATAACAAGCTAACAAAGTTTCTTAAAGAGTAGGTGAGATGCACGATCAGTAATATGCTACAGATAGAGAAGGATATAAAAGCATTGGTTTCAAAACGCACGTACTTAATCCACGTGGAGTGATGAGACGCTGTCAGCAATACCGATTTTCTACAACTCAAGTGGGGTTTGGAACGCGACATCAAATATGCATAAGACAGAGATAAAAATATTACAGGCGGAGTTTCATGACGACACAGAACAGAATCATTGGTTGAAACGGATAGTTTACAAACGGTCGAACATGCGACAGGTGGAAGCGATTTAGGAATTATACGGCGTGTCCACGAGATGAATTTCTGGAAGCTTTGAGTCAGTTATATCAAAATTTGCAGAAGTGTTATTTTAAAATAAGTTTTTCGCGTGAAGTGTTAGAGGTGGCATTGTAAAGATATAAATACTATGAGAGAATTGGGAGCTCCCTCTCCTTATATTATCATCGCTTTTAACTACTTACAACGATAGACGGACGTTATAGTAGAGTTTTTGTGAGTATTAAATATATTCGTTATACCGTAAATTTACTGCTAGCACTTATAAATTGGTAGTTATGACCTTTAGTTATTAACGTAAAGATTCGAGTAGTGTAGTGAAAATCAAATTAACAGAGGTCCAATTACTACCATACCAGACTAGTAAATCAATAAATAGACGCATAATATACGTGAGTTTGTATGCTGTTATGGAATGGTATTTTGAAGCAATGCTTGGTGAATATTGGGGTTTTCATCTATGAGTATGTGGAGGAGCAGAGCGCATAATCACAAAGCCGAGGGGTTCTGGAAATCATCGTCTGAAGGGATAGAGGCTTGAAGCATTCTCCAGGTAACTTATTTGAATTTTCTGTTATTTGATAAACTTTTGGTATTATTTTGGTGATGTGTGAGTGAATATTGGAGTTATGTATAGTTATTAAAGCAAGATACGTGTACTGGAGAATTATTGGGGTATTTAAATTATTGAAAAAGAGTGTATTGAAAACTTATTGAATTTTGTTATGAATATAAATTGGATTGTTAGGGGTACATGGGTTTATTAATTTTGTAGTAATTTTATGCAAGGTAAAAGGCATACATTAATAAACTGGGTTATTATGAGCTCACCATACACCAGTGTGCAATAAATATAGGGGATTATTTGAGGCCCATCTACTCATATTGTATTAAATGTGTTTGCAAATAATGATTTAAAACAAGGACTTTAAAACATATCACTTATTGAGTTGTAATTAGTGTACCAAACTGTTTACACCTGAGAATAATTTGTTTGTAAATAGCGGTAAATAAAAGATTGCATGATTGTTGTATTATTTGGTTTTATTGAATGGTGTGCGAGTGGGAAGGAAGAATGATTGTAAATATAGGTATCCGACAAGAGGCACAGCTGAGCTAGCCAGGGAAGCTGCTGAAAATATTTTGAAGCAGAAATCAGGGTAAAAATCTTTTTGTTGTTGAATTTTTTTAAATTTTGAAAACCAGTGTTGACACTGGCGATGTCAAAAAAACCATTAAGTCCACGATCCACATCAATCTTATGACGGCCCAACGTTGGGACTTGAATGGTTTTTAGGGAGTCCAAAGACCGTCCCCACGATCCACAGCACTCTTATGGCGCCCAATTCGTGAGGCTCGTTTTAGACATATATTTGATAAATGTAGGCGCTTAAAATTTTTCAACATACTTCCCCCAATTTTTTCGGTAAAGTGCCCTTTGTTGACACTTTCATGTTTGTCCAGGCACAAATTTCATTTTAAATAATACGCATATTCACCTCATAAATAAAACCATCAAAGAAGATATATCATAGTAAGGTTCACCGACTTGTTAGAATATCTATAGAGTTTTTACTATTATCTACTATAATTATAAAGCTAGTTTTGAAATTTGTACCAATGTCGATTAAAAGATTATATTGTAGACCACACAATTACACTAAAAAGATACAACTTGCATACTTTTACTCATCACTTCAATTGAGTGTTGACGTTGAATTGATTCAAAATTGATTCACCAAATAGCTGTAGAGTGAGTCGTTTGAAAGCGGTGCTATACCGTTGCAATCCGACGTCAGGTGTGAAATATCAACGTCACTGCAACATTAAAATGCTGTTTGGGGTATCCTTTATAAATCGTCAATTACTCTTTCATCTTACAGTTGAAAAACTTAGTTTGAGTGTTGCAACTGAGACGAGAAACGTGATCTAAATTTGTAGATATTGTAATTTTTCTGATATAGTTCTCCATATTTTCAACTGTTTCGATAGCGGCTTCTTAAGTTGATTATAGGGTTATGATTTTTTGGAATGTGTTTACCTCACCTCTAAATTTCGCACGTTATTAGCTTAGCTTCAGTCAGTCCTAAAAACTGGTTTCTGAGGGAAGTTATAGTTCTTACTACACTCGCTTAAATGTTGCAATAAGGAAGTATGCTTTTTAATCTTTCTAGTTGGATATGGATTATTTTAATGAGTTTTTAAATATTTTTTTTAAACGAAGCGTCTTTTTCTTGAAACATTACGAAAGTGCGAATTATAATGAGTCTAGTTTTAACTCTTTGCATTTCTTCCTTATTCTTTAAAAATTCCATTTTCACACTTTGTGCGTCTAGAGCTGTTCTTAAGGTCGCGTTCAATGTCATCAGCCCGTGTGAACGCGATACTTTTATGACGTTCTATAATCCTGTGGTATTTCAAACCCCGTGTGAATTTATACAAATGTTTTTGTGAACGGTGATGTCCCCGGTTTTTCTTACTGGTTGTGTAAAAATGTACTAGGTGCATTTTGGTGTATTTGTTTGTCATAATTTAATGTTCTATTAAAATAGTCATGTTACTAAATGTAAACCGTCCAAACTTCTATAAAATTTTCAATATACTTCCGCGCTAAGCACATTTAACTAACTTAAATTAATGAAGGCTTTTTATTTACGAATATATGGTTAATTAACGCATTAGCGTTATATACCTTATATTTAATAAGGTAATCTAAAATTTGTTGTGGTTAATACAACTTTGACTATCCATATATATTTGAACAAGCATTCAATAGCATATTTAAACGAAGAAGCCGGCATAGAAAATAATGTATCGGTTGTGATTGAAATATTTCTCTTTTACCTTGAACGCTTACCTAAAATTTATTAAAAATATATTAGTTTTGTTATTACCTCCTCAGCTGTTAGTTATACTTTTAACAATTGTAACCAATGGCACTAATTTTTTATCCGTAGGCTAAAAACTCGTATAAGAAAAGCGAGTAAATAAAAGTTTAGCAACTGAAGTAAATCCTTAATCCGCAAAATACGAAATAGAACTTATTAAATGTAGAAATTTCGAAAATCGAAAAGCCAATAACTGGCTACGAAATAATTCTTGTGGGCTGCTGACGTGACACAAGATGAAAGAAAACAGAATGCGTGCCTACGTATTTAAAATAACGCAGTCAGTCGTTTTCCAATATGCTCCCATAGCTCCCATAGTGGGGATCTGAGTTGGACCGGGTCACAAATTTTTAACACGGTGACACGAAAACAGACTGACCCGGAACCCATAATCCAAACTGACTCGGTGACCCAAACTAACCCGGTGGCCAAAGCAGACCTGCCTACTCAACATATCTCAGTGGTTCAAACTGATACCAAGATCCAAACTTTTCCTGAAACACAAATTCAATAAGGGAATTAAAAGCTGTAAACTGAACCGAATACGTTAATAACAAAAAAACGAAAGCACACTTGTTCAATAGATCAATTTTGTTTGCTGGTTTTGATCCTTAATACTTTCTTCATCTCTGTATTATAATAATCTCTTTTGGACAACAAGTCAAAGAGTCCACGCTCAATAAGTCAATTCAGAACTACTTAAATAGTATCTGTTCAATTAGTTGGGTTCTTATGGTGAGAAAAATAAGTGGATACTATATATACACTGTTCTCATGAAAATTATGGTTTGCACTTTTTATGGTCAAATAACTCAGTATGACATTAAACGTTGAATTAGTGGTAGTAGAAGTAGATGCCAAAAAAAAACAGAAAGATGCATTTATGTTTAATACTTTTATTATGTACTGATGTCAACCGTTGCAACTTAAAGCTAGGTTAGTTTTTGAAATCGATCCAATTTCTTATAGAATTACATTTAAGGGTATATGTTTTTACAGTACTACACAAAATGAAAAAAAAATCCTTTTTATACAGGGTGGTCACTTTTTTAACGCTAATTATTGGATCTCTAATACCGCAAGAGTTACACGTTTGGTTAAATATAACAAACGTTATCTTCTATAAAGCTCGTAAGTTGAACTTTGCAGGCACAAAATAACCAGGATCGTTTTAAAGTTATAATTCCAGTCAAAATTAAAAACTTACCAAATCCATATTTTTCTTTATAACTCGAAAACGGTCCTGGATATTTTATGTCTGCGAAGTTTATTTTATGAACTTTCTGTTTTATCAACCAAACGTATAACTCTTACGGAAACCGTATACAAGATTCCAATGGTGAGCATTAAAAAAGGTGCAACTGTATTCAAAAACATCTTTGTAAAGAAACTTATTTACTTATTAACTTATAACTTTTATATTATATTATATTTTGCTAATTCCAACATCTGATTTAACACTCTCTGGAACGATAAAGAGACTTTCCACTGCATTGTCTTTTAGGCGTGCTCTATCTTTACGATATTTTTTGGCACTAGAAAAACTTCTTTCCGATTGTGGCGCCGATGCCTGTATCACAAATAACCGACGCGCAACTTCATTTAATATTGGATATATGCACATCTTGGTTGTGAAATAGACTTAGGCGATGAACTGAATTTTGCAAATGAACCATCTTTTCTTCTTTTTGCAACCTAGGTAGGAATTTGAAAAAACACAAATAACATGTTTTAAACAAGAAATTTCCTTGATTATCTTACTTATTTACTAAAAACATATCAAATTTTGAGAAACGGGTTCTAAACTCGTATACACATTCTGCAGGGTAATTTATTGAGAAAAATTAATTCATCTCAATATTTTATGCAATTTTAAATCTTGTGTAAAAAATACAACATGATATTTCAAAAAACTCTATACCAACATTGATTTCAGATTAAAGCTAGAAGGACGCGTTTTGAATTTTTTTCTTTTACTTTGTTTTAACGTTGTTTTAGTAGTTGAACTAAAATGTAAGAAATTACATTTTGGTAACGTTACCACTGATTACCAAACTATTTTAAAAATAAATCCAAAGTGAGTGAGATTTTGGGCAACGTGGTACCTATTTATTTGAAGCAACCTCTAGATACAAAACGAAGATAAAACCTAAACCGACATAAGAAGCCCCCACAAAATATAAAGTTTAATTTAATATTGCAGTTTGGCCGACTTGAATTAATTTTGTTATCCAAGTGTCTACAATAATAGATTATATAAAAAGTTTATATAATTCTAAGCAACTGTTATATTTTCTTACCGTATGATCAGCTAATTCCGTCGTTGGTTCGGATTGCAGTTTATTTATATCATCACTAAGCTCTTCACAAACAGTCACTGCATATTCTAATAAAACCGCATTAACCTGCTGCAGCATTGTATCTTTATCTGCTTTTTTGATTACGCACAGGAAATTTTTTAAACTTGGATCCAGAAAAGATGAAATAAGGTGAATAGACGAAATACTAGACTACATTTTTTCATCCAAAGCTTTAGTTAATTCACATTTCATTCTTCTTATTTCGGAAGAGTCTTCACATGTAGTCATTGCCTATGTGTTTCTTAATAAATAAAAAGATAGTGCCACATTTTGAATTGTAGGAAATTTGGAATATTCTAAAATTCCAAACACACCGGATACATTTTCTAAAAGCTCCATGAGGTTGAGCAAAGTTTTATTCATGCGTTCTAACAACTTTAGTATTCCTTTTTTTTCTTAAGATCGACGCAAGGCAGACTTCATCTGGGACCCCTTCTGCATTTTCTAAATTTAATTAAACATATTTGCTAACGAGCGCCTAGGTCTTGTTTTGCCCCCATATTTTAACAATATTTTAAGTAAGTGTTACGTTTTTTCCGTGGCAGCCACGTTGGGCGCCAAAATTTCTGTTACGTTTTTTTTTTCGTGGCAGCCACGTTGGGCGCCAAATTTATGTTACGTAACACAAAGATATCACGGAATGACCGGGCTCAATCGGAGATTAGGGGGGGTTGTAGAAAGCAGACTGACATATGATGTATGCGGCGGTAAGGAGTTAGTAACAGTACCTGCAATAAAAGAAATCAGAATAGCAAACCTGCAATAAAAAAAATTAGTCCTGCAAACCTGAAATAATGAAAAAGCATAGCAGCAATGCAAAGTCTAAGTTATTCAGTACTTTGTAGAATGTAAATAAAACTGTTCAGATAAACTATATGATATAATTACGATAAAAGCAATACAAAAAAATTTTTAGTACAAAGTGAGGTAATATTGGGGAGTAGCAGAAACGTTTCCTCACACACCAATTAAACATGAATCAAACATGAATCAGACAAAATGTTAACAAAAGATAAATAAATAAGACACAATTGATATGAGTAATCCAGTAGTATTGTTTTTTTTCTTTCTTTTTTTTTTCTTAATCGCAGGCAAGTCTATTGTAAAAGGTATCAGAACGACGAAGATATGGCAAAACAACGAATAGTAATAACAAGTATGCAGTAGTTCAACTTACACAACCAGGAGCACAGGAAGAGTTTCTATAGAATTGGACTAGTTCGGCTACTGATAGCCTTGCAGTTGGAGCTGGTGGAGTGTGGGGTGTCCATGGTTCCATCCCATTATCAACTTGAAACTTGACACTACTATCAACTGCAGATTGTTTTTTTACTTTCTGTAACTGATCGAAAGCCTCCTGATAGCTTGGTAAGCCGGATGCACTGGTGTAGCTTGGCAAAAATTCACAGTCTATTCGCGGGGGTGGAATTTGTGGTACAAAGACAGGAACACATGCAACACACGCAACTAAGAACAATTAAAGTTAGTATAATTCCGATCCAAACATCCGTCAAGAATTTTTCGTATTGCGGATCTGCTTCAGCAGAAAGAACTTCGTCAACTTCTGAAGCTAATTTCAGTTGGTAAAGGCATTGTTTGAATACGGTGAAACATTTAAAAGCACGATCACTCTCACAATCTCGTCTTTAAAAAAAAGGTACGTTCATATTTTATTTACTTATTAAATGCAAGGTAAATTTAACATATCATTAATACGGAATGAGTTAAACACTTCTGCAATTTCATTTTGCAAATGTTTTAGGGAGTTTAAAACCTGACTAAAGTGGCTCCTTTAAAAATTCTGTACAAGTTTATTGCACTTACCCTGATAAAAAAAAGGGGAACCACTACACTAGATCGCACACACATTAATCCTAAGACGAATCGGTCAAGTTTAGCAAGCAAGTTCTACAACTTTTATTTCAAAAGAAACTTAACTAAAAACACAATTAGTAAAGCTACGCGTATCAGTAAAACCGTCAGTCAATGATCTTAAAACACACGTGCGTCGACTAAACACGTTCGCCTATAAAACCATACTACTTCAATCGGAATTAGTACTACACTCGCTACAGTTAATATACAGCTTTTACTTCACAAGAAAAACAACTAAACACAATTAGTAAATTTATCCCGCATTAATTCTCACTATTTTTAAAGCAACAAGGAAACAGTATTTTTCACGTAATTAATATCTAGGAACAAAGAACAAACTACAATTTTCAAAGCAAACAGGACACAGTATTCTCAACGTAAACAATATATAGGAACGAAGAACAAACCACAACTCCTCTCTCATCTGTTTATATTCAATAGTTGTTACCATAACCTCTTATCGACTAATATCTCCAGTTCGATAATAACACAAGGAACCAAATTTATACGACGAATAATCCAATTTAAAATTCGTTCCTTGCAATTTATTTATTAATGAAAATCAATCTTCAATTAATCTATTTTAAATTAATACACACGAGTTAAATTGCATACAAATCTGAACTATTCTGAAGTATTTTCTTTATACAAACAGCGATCCCAAAGAAACGATGTATTTTTAAGTACGCTAACAGAAAGGGAGCGTAAAATGATTAGCTATAAAAATGCCCGTTACATAAGGATTGCAATTCGATTGTGTTTTTAGCAAATGGTACGATTGTTGGCCTTTACCTCTAACTGTTTTAGTTCATCTATTGGTCTTTTAGATGTTTCCTATACAGCATTTAAGCGATATTTAAGCAACAACATGCACATTTAATTCTATTTTTTGATGGATAGCAGCTACTATACTGCTACTCTTATCTATTGTTACAGGAGTATCAATAACATTGCACCCAACTCCGATTAAAATCTTGTCTAATTCAATTTCAATGTTATCGGCTGTTTTTTTTTCCTGGGAAATCAGGACAAGTTAACACAGAATGATATAGTGATTGTGTTGTCACTTTCGTTTTCCTCCAACCACAAGAAAATGACATCTAAATAACTACGCCGAAAAGCAATATCGCTCTATAAATCGGTGTAAATGATATAGATTTATAAATGTTTGCTGCTTTTATTTGATCTTTTATTCTTTCTTTGACGTTGTCTGTTACCAAACGTACTTCACTGCGCACACCTTTTCTTCCATATTTCGCACCCAATTTAATTAAGCAGTTTGCAAATTCCTAGAACCTATTGTTACCAGAAATGTGAAAGGAAATGTATGAACTTGCAGTTAGTAAAGCTTGTTGACGTCAAACAAGTAGCTTTTCAGCATTTGAAATTATGACGTTATGCCTTTTATACAATGCTGTTAGTTTCGTATCAATGGTGGTACGTCGAACTCGACGAATACACCGCTTTAAGTTCCATAAACAATCACTTTTCCGGCTTCATTTCTCTTCTTATAAAGCAAACATACAAAACACTTACAGCACATACGACAACAAAAACTTCTTCGTTGTTTTTTTAGTTATTTTAAAATATATCCAACGATCGACTCAAGCATTACCGCTAAAATTTCGAAGTTTATAATCGCTGTTCTACTTCTTAAGTTCTAGCGATAAAGCGAGCAGATCTATTTCATAAATTCACTACCAAACCAACGCTATCTGTTTTTCCTATCCCACAAACTAACCGTGTTAATAAAGAGTACTCATCAAACCACAAAACATAACAATATTCTGTCAAAAGTAAGTAAATAAATATAATTTTTCCAACAGCACCTTATTATATACCTTCTGTTAGGAAGAGGGTCTTTATTTTCTTGTAAACCTAGGAAAAAGATGTGAATAATGATGTTTAACCGCTACAAGATAATTTTATAACGATTATGACAAAAACTAAGTTGATTATTCTAAGTGTCCCTTATTTTCTATATTCAGAACAATAAACTATGTGAGAAAGTTTATGTTAGAACCTTGCACATTCTATTCTTAGAATCTGCAATGTCATTGTTGTACTGATAAGTTAAACCTCAAATTTAAATAAACCTTATGGTTATTTGACAAACAGCTATTATGATGTTTCTTGTGAAGGGGTAATAGGTTGGTCAATTAAAAGGCATTAGTGCAGCCACTGTTGACCTTGTTAACATACAGTACTGTGATATTTTGATTGTGTTCAACTCGTGACGCTTTTCAAATTTTGCTAACAGTCCTACCAAAAAAACAAAATACAATAGACACTTTCCTATTGTTTTGATTTAACATTTAGAAAATCAAAGATTGATTTGACAACTATTTTAAATGATGGTTAGTGTTTAAACATAAACCACAATAATAATTTAGAGTCTTTCATTATGGAATGTTCTAAAAGTGTAAGGTGTATTATACACCATTATATACCTACAGATGTGTTTTGCTTTGTAGTGTTTGAATAAATTTGAGACGCTCTTGTTGATTACGTCTAGGATTGCAATCCTTATTATCTGCAGTATATATTTAAAGGCAAAATTTAGCATTGACTGTGATAAGTGATGATTAAATAAATGTAGGCGTGCTATGTGCTAAACTGCTAGCCGTTGAGCTTGCTTAAGCAATTTTAAAATAATTTTTATGCTTCTTGTCCGTATACCTTATTTATTTACCTACTCGCTGCTTTACTGGGATTTAACCGTTGCAGCGATCGTGTACTTATGCGCCACCGAATTTTAATGTCAAGAGCATGTACTACTAACACCTGGTGGTTTGGCCAAAACCGGGTCACCTAGTTAATACTGGGTTACTGGGTCAAAATCAGTTCACCGAATCAATACCGGGTCAATACCGTGTCACTGAGTCAACACCGGGTTATCGGGTCACCTGCTTGATCATGTGACCCGGCAAAATAAGTGTCCCGAAATGATCGGTGACCCGGTGATCCGGTGACTCGGTCCAACTCTGGTGGGAACGGTTATTCTCTAGTTCAAAGAATTTACTGTTACTATCTGAACAGGTTCATTCACACACACGTATAACTATCGATACGTGAAGAGTCATTTGAATTATGTAGAACTTCAGACTGAAAAAAGTAAAAGTAAATATAAACATTCATATGGCATTTATCAAACAATATTTCGACTGTAATGTTTTTCAGGTAAAATTTATGTGCGCTAATATTTGGTATTGTACAACGAGCGAAAATACGAACTCAAACTCTTCCTTGGGCTTATTAATGGTGGTTGTTTTCTGTTGCGACTTTCGTTTAGTGCTAATAAGTAATATAGTTGGTAGTACTTTGAAAATTGATGTACAATGATGACGAATTCATATGACGGATTCAAATCTAAAAGACCATTTTGTTATGTATGATGAATTGCAAGTTAACTAAATTTCTTTATCAATTTGTACAATTTTTAGATCACTTCATTTTTTTAAATGTTTTTCAGAAAAAGTTGTACATTTTTGAAAAAGTTCTTAAAATTACATTATGAAAGGTACGCTAATGCAAGCATCTCTAAAAACAAAATTCAAAATATAGTTAGACTAAATGTAACTCGCTTTAGGTTGCTAGCTTTTGTAACCTACTGTAGTCATGATAGCTACGCCGTCGTATCTTACTCTCTACATTTATATAAATCAACACTTAATATATTTAGTCAATTGATTACAAGGGTTTCTAAACTTTTGGCCTTCTAGTTTGTTACTTCCTTAAATCCCAAGCACGATTTATTAATTTTAATTTATTCTTAATTTTCACCTGCTTCAAGTTTTATGTAGCTAATTATTTACCCTAACTGCTCTTCCTTGATGCTTATTATATCCTATTCAGAATAATATTAAAAAATAAACTTTTTAAAAGTTTTAACTATTTTTTATACTTCAACGTATTACAAAAATCAATTTATTTTTAATTTTATGCGGAGATATTTATAACCTCAAGTTCTCGTCTTTTTGAAATAACCCCTAAGAACGGGACGGCAATTTACTAAAAGGTCTATTGCTCTGTAACATTTAGAAATGCTGAAAAACTTATTCTGGCGTATTTTAAGAAAAGTTTGTTTAATTAATTGCATTTCACATCAAGGTTCAAGTATTCTAATTCAATTAATAAATAAAATCAAGTAATGTTGGTACGCATCATTGGTTGCTATATATTCAGACAAATAATTGCATGTATTTATTCACTGTGCATTTCTAGTTATTGTTAATATCTGAGTTTCTTGTGACTGCGCATCGATGAGCGATTGAATGGTCGAAAGAGGCATCTGCGAGTTATTCCACCAATCTGTTAATCGCCTGGTGCTAAATTTGATTGAGCTTTGTGTAGCTCCTTAAGACTACACATAGGCATGCTTTTAACCTTAATACAGCTTTGTTTAATAAAGTATTTTCAACGCTAATCATTAACATATAGGCATCGGATTTAGTTTGTACAGAACAACGAACGTATGTTGTAGACATGGCGTCGGACATGGACTAAATTCATGTCGTAATTTTGTTTTTGTTAAAAAGTATCGTGAGCTAATGTAATTTGAAATAAATTTACGTGAAGTAAGAATACCTTTCTTTAAGTTTGTTTGGAAAAAAATTTTTTAGTTACCTTTGAAACTGTCCCGTTTACAAAGGGCATGTGATTTGTTTAACACGCCGTTAAATTGAACAACTAACCAAGTTGCATGAATTAGTTATTGTAATGTTTAACCTTTCTGCTTTTGAGGAATTGTTGTAATTTAAAGTACTCTTTTTGTACTATAAAATCGTTTATTTGGTCCAATGAAATTAAAACTTGATGTTCTTGTGTGAAATAATGTCCCCACAAGTTTGACTTTGTCAATAAGATGGTCAAAGTTTAATTGAAAACTAAAAACACGTATTTTATCTTTTGCTTAGATCAAAGTACTTTTTCCTTTTGAAATTCTAAGAAATTATTTCATTCTTAAACAATCTTGTATGTCTTGTAAAGATAGCAAATCTGGTAATCCTTAGAACAAAATGTGACTTGTTAAATTAACTTACTTACGAAAAAGTTTTATGAAATCAGATTAATTCCTTACAATTATAATTGAATGTCATGATGACCTTTTGTAAATACTTATGTAAAACATACTTCTTTTAAAAGAAATTTATTTATTTTGAATAATAGAAACATTTTATTGAAATTTATTTGTTACTTTTAGGCATTCTACAGTTATGAAATAGGAGGTGAATCTTTGGATGTAGTCTTGTGAGAGTTGAAGGTAGAACACTGTACTTATAAAAAAATAAAAGAATTACAGTGACATATTTTTATGCTTATTATATCATTTTTGGGTCACAAACAGTGATTCTAATGCATGTGCTACCTGTAATTTTCTGTTCATATGTGGTCTCTATTTGTAAATGGTAGCCGTGAGGTTTAAGGACCTTTGAGATAGTGTTACACTAGGGTCTCTATATCTTGCGCTTACGCGTAGTTCCATCTAGTTGATGAGGTATTAGATGTAGTGACGCATTCCTTCCTCTTTTTATAGTTTTTCGAACAGAGTTGACAACAAATCTACGACCACTATTGTGCCTTCTGCAGGGTTCATGCCTGAGTTATACCGTGGTTATGCTTGTTCCACTTATGTAACAAATTTTTATTTCACTGTGAATAATTAAAAAGTTACACCAGCACCCCAACGTGAGGCGTACTCAGTGCAGCATATACTCGATTTAAAAAAGTGTTATTTTTAGTTTGTTTAAAAATATTATGCTAGTGCCTTCAAGCGTGAGGCTCGAATTGTCTCATGCGTTATATGTTGACGTCAAATCAATTACTACAATTATGTAATCCGATTTCAGTAGAAAATTTTATTTGTCTGATTTTAGTTGTTTCCGTTTTTTTATCTTTTGCTTACATCATCTGAGACCATCGTATTGTTGCAAGTACTGTTGAGTATAAACAATTCTTTCGTTTATATTAAATTTTAAAAAAAAATTAAGGTCCAAAGTAAAATTAATGTATAAGATATAATGTTTATTTTATAAAGTATGGATTTTATTTAGGAAACGTATAAAATTTTGATAGGCTAGTACTTTGATCTTGAAAATGGCTTAAAAGTTTGAGATTGTTTATTTCCATAAGGAAGAACTAAGGTATGAATTAAAAATACATGAAATTGAAAACTGTAGACCGATTATTGAGGAAAAAAAATATTGGGTCGTTTATTAGCTACAGAGTCTAAGTAGCTTGGAAGTTTGATTGATCATTCAAGTTATAAGGTAAGTTTTTTAACGGATTATAATGAGATTTATTCCACAGTTGAGTCGATTTGGAATATTTTGTTAAAGTTTGAAGAAATGTGATTTTTTTAGGAATTGTTAAAATTTTTATGTTATATTGTTGGTTCTAAGTCGTGTCATACAGATCCCAAAAAGGTTTCGGTTACAACCACTACGGAAGTTATACGTTTTATTGGAATGTGCAGTTGATATCGTCCGTTGATCAAAAATTTTTCTTTGCTAATATCACCTTTAAATAATTTAATTAAGAAAAGGAAAAAACACAAGTTATTGCTTTAAGTTCTTGTGCTGAGTCTTCGTATGTCCGTATTAAACAAGCATTAGTTTCTGCGCCACTTCTTGCGCAACCTGACTTTTCTACTCCGTTGAATATTGAGTGTGATCACACTAGTACAAAACTCGGTGTAGTTTTGTTAGAAAGAGTTAAAGATAAAGAACGCGTTGCTTCGTATGCAAGTAAGTCTCTTAGTCGCGCAAGCGCAATTATTCTGTAACTAAGAAAGAGTGTCTTGATGTGATCTTTGCTATCGAGAAGTTTCGTCCCTAGGTAGAAGGTGAACGTTTTGCTGTTGTTACGAACCCTTTCACCTTGCTGTGGTTAAATAAGATCTAGAACCCTTCCTGCAAACTTGATGGTTGGGCTGTTTGTTTGGCTTAACACACATTTGACTTAGCAGATCGTAATGGAAAGTTCAACGTAGTCTCTGATTGTCTCAGTCGTGCACCTCAAGTATAAGATTCTGCAGTTGTGATGCTTGAGATTAAATTAGGTAATGTTGATCCTTGATATGAGTCATTGCGAGAGAAGGTTTTTGTTGCCACCTAATGATTATTCGCAGGAGAAGGTAGAAAACAATTATGTCTATAAATTTTTTGCGTCCCATATGTTGTTTGAGTCTAACATTGAGTGGAAATTCTTAGTTCTAAGTCTTATAGAGAGAAGGTGATACGTTCTTGTCATGACCCCTAGGTTGCTAGTCATTTTGGTTTTTCTAAGACTATTTTTCGAGTCCAGAAATATTACTATAGGCCCAAAATAAACTATGATACGATGAACTTTTGTAGGAAATGTTTAACTTGTGGAGCTCAGAAGTCTCCGAATACAGGTCTGTTAAGATTGATGACAAATGAGAAAAATATTATTTCCTTTTTAAACTATTGCGTTAAATCTGATGGGTCTATTCCCACGATTTAAAACAGGTCATAAATGGTTACTTGTAGTTGATGATTGGTTCTCAAGGTTTACTTTATTACACCCACTCCGCAGTGCAAAGACACGTGTTATTGAAAAATTTGTAGAAGAAGGTGTTCTAAGTGTTTGGAGTTTTTCTGTTTGTTATTTGTAACAATGACAAGCAGTTGTCAGGTGAAATTTTTAGGGCTATGTGCGATAAGTATGAAATTCAACAAATTTGGTACATTAATGTTTACTCACCGCAGTGCAATTTTGTTGAGCATATTAATAAGACTATGTGTGCAGTGATTAGTTCGTGTATTAGTAAGCATGATACATGGGATTTAGAGTTACCGCAGATTCAGTATGTAGTCAACTCTGCAAAACATGAGGTTACTAGTTATTCTCAAAATTTTGTAGTTTTTGGTCGTCATGTTCCTTTAAGTAGTAAATCTTGTACGTTGAAATTTCAAACCCTAAAATGATATTGAAGTTATACCTGGTAGTAGACCCTTATATGTATAAGATAGATAAGTTATGTTTAAGATTTTTAAGGATGTTTGTGCGAAACTTCATTCGGCGCGTACAAGTCGTCAAAACAATTTGAGGAGGCGACATATTTCTTTCGAGGTTGGCGTTTGTGTTTGAAGAGCAAACACAGTACTTTCTAGCGTAGGTGATAAGTTTCCCGCCAAGTAAGCATCAAAATTTGTGTTGAGTAAGATTACTAAAAAGCACTTAAATTTAGTTTAGAAGTTAGATAATTTGGATGGCTTATGTTCGGGAAAGTGGCATGTTAAAGATTTTAAACCGTTTGCTGCCATAGGATTCAAGCATGGTGATTCAGAAAATGAGTAATGTTGCAGCTTTTAATGTATTGAGTCAGTAAGTGGTTATCCAATTTCTTTCTGATTAATTTTGGCTATTTTTCAGATTTTGAGAATGTATTGTTGCTGTAGATACTACATCAAGATATTTAGTATAAGTTATGCGAGTTACGTCATCAGAATTGGTTGTTAGTGGTGCTTGTTGATATTTGAAGTTTGGATATTGTTTTCTAATCTCTGTTTCGAGTGATAGTGTGGTATTATTGTCGATGTTTGATTTTTAGCGCATTGATGAAGAAAACTTAAGTAAATTTTCTACCTGGATGATTTATTATTCCCAGTAGATAAAGCTCCTTGAAAGCTTATATTGTGGTTGGTTAGTTTAGTGGTGTAGTTTTTCTTTGTAGATGGACGAGCACTACCTTGTTCTGTGAGCGGTCTGTATGGTTGGAGCTCTTAGTGGAGTCGTTCTTTTGTTTCTGTTGGTTAATGGAGGCCTTATTGTGGATGTTGGAGTTGGTGTGTTTTGACTTTGGGTTGAACGAAGTTTAGTGAGTGTTGTGTTGGATTATTATTAGTAGTAGTATGGAGTCTGTGTGACTTTGAGTAGTGAGAAGGGATTTTGTTGTTGTTGAGTGATACAGGTGATACTGTTCTGTCTTGAGTTTGTAAATATTGTTGTGTGAAAAAACAGTGTGCTTTTTTTTTTAGTTTAGTAGAGTTATATATTGGTTATGCTATTTAGTTAATGCAGTAATGCAACCTACCAATTATAAGGTAGAGTGATGCGTTTTGGTAAAGCAGGGTATTTTTTATTAGTTGTTTGCTATTAATTGACGACGTTCTTGTATGGTGAGAACGTTAGTTTCCATGTTTCAAACATATATTTTGTGTTGCAGGAATTTTTAAATTCTCGTAGCCACATGAATCATATTTGTATATATAGATAAATGTAAAATGGTGATGATATATTAGGATCTTAAAATTTTAATTATGGATTTTTATAGATTAAATAGAATCAACATATCCGTTTTATACATAGGTTGATTTGAATATCGCAGTTGGAATTGTTAATTAGTTAAGTTTGATGTATAGTGAGACCTGTTGTCTTTTTCCTTTTATGCTGCTGAGTATTCGATTACTGGATATAACCCCTACCTATTTTGTCCCTTTACTGAAAGTGTTTTCCCTATTTTGACTTTAATTTTGACGTTTTGCACGCGTTAGCTACACACTCAATCAGTTGCCGTTTTGTTCTCTTAAAAGTTTATTTAGCCATTCTTAACTATTATTTAAGTTTTAGTTGAGCTACAGATCTTGGTTATGGTTTAATTTTATTTAGTCATAGTTACTGAACAACGATGGTTTGATTTGGGTTTGTTAGGTGTACAGAGGTATGTTTTGTAAAAAAATCTTTTCAATTTTACGATACGATGTCTCATTCTAAAATATTCTCTTTTTTTTTGGAAAGAGGCAGTGTTAACATTTAGAAATACCGAAAAATTTATTTTGCTGTATTTTAGGAAAAGGTTCGTTGAATTAATTGGGTTATGGCATCAAGGTTCGAATATTCTAAGTCAATTAATAAATAAAATCAAGTGATGTCTGAGTTCATCATTGGTTGCTATACGTTCATGCAAATAATTGTATGTATTTATTCATCGTACAGTTCTAGTTATTGTTAATATCTGGGTTACTTGTGACTGCGCATTGATGAGCGATCGGATGGGCAAAGGAGGCATTTTCACCAAGTTATTAGTATGGATGGTTAATTTTGTAGAGTTTGCAATCTGTTAATAGCCTGATGCTTAGTTCGATTGAGCTTCATGTAACTTTTTAAGACTTTACAATGGTATGCTTTTGAATTCAATCTAGCTTTGTCCAATACAGTATTTTCCGCGTTAATGATTAGAATATAGGCATCGTGTTTGGTTTATGTAGAACAGCAATCAAATGTTGTAGACATGGCGTTCATATCTTAGATTTAGATAACATTCATGTCGTAATTTTGTTTTGGTATAAAAATACCGTGAGGTAATGTAATTTGAAATAAATTTTCGTAAAGTATAAATACTTTTCTTTAAATTTGTTTGGACACATACTTTTTGGTTACCTTTGGAACTGTCTCGTTTACAAAGGGCATGTGATTTGTTTAACACGTCGCTAAAATGAAAAACTAATCAAGTTGCATAAATTAATTATTGTAATGTTTAATCTTTCTGCTTTTGAGAAATTGTTGTATTTTGAAGTACTCTTTTTGTATTGTAAAGTCGTTTATTCGGTCCAATGCCGTTAAAATTTGATGTACTTGTGTGAAATAATGTCACCACATGTTTGACTTTGTCAATAAGATGATCAAAGGTTAATTGAAAAGTAAAAATACGTATTTTATCTTTTGCTTAGATCAAAGTACTTATTCTTTTTGAAACTAAGAAATTATTTCATTCTTAAACAATCTTGTATGTCTTGTAAAGATAGCAGATCTGGTAACTTTAAGATCAAAATATAACTTGTTAAATTAACTTACTTAAGAAAAAGTTGTATGAAATCAAATCAATTCCTTACAATTATAATTGAATGTCATAATGTCCTTTTGTAAATACTTATGTAAAAAATACTTGTTTGAAAAGAAATTTACTTATTTTGAAACTTTTTATTAAAATTTTTTTCTATCTTTGGTCATTCTATAGTTATGAAATTGGAGGTGAATCTTTGAATGTAGTCTTGTGAGAGTTGAAGGTAAAACACTATTTATAAAAAATAAAAGAATTACACTAATATATTTTTAAATTTATTATATTATTTTTGGGTCGCAAACAATGACCTTACATGTGATTTTCCAATGTTCCACCCGAAGGTACTACATTGGCCAGGAAGCGAGTTTTTTTTACCTGGAAAATTTGGAATTTTGAGGAACCCTTGCTGTTCCACGCAAAGTAGGGATCTTTAACGTTCGTGACAACACACACGGGACCTCCATTTTACATCTCATCCGAACGAAGGTGTATTTTTGTGAAAAATGCTCGCCTAACATTTTTCAAGCGGACCGTGTCGGGATTCGAACCCGGGACCTTGAGCGTAGTAGTCACACTCATACGACTACGCCACGGAGCCGCCTCACAAACAATGATCTGAATATATGTGCTAACTGTAATTTTCTTTTCAGGTGTTGTCTCTTTAGTTGTAAACGGTAGTTTTGAGCTTTAAGGATGTTTGAGATAGTTTTTATTTACACTAGGGTTTCTAGATCTTCCTTCTACGTAGTTCTAGTTCCATCTAGTTGTTAAGTTATTAGATATAGAGACGTCTTTCCCTTCTTTTCTTATAGTTTTTCAAACCGCGTTGAGAACAGATCTACGACTTTTGTTGTGCCCTCTTCAGGGTTCATGCCCTAGGTATGCCACGGTTACGCTTGTTTCGCCTAGTTATTAAATCTTTATTTCACTATGGATGACTAAAAAGTTATATTATCACCCCAACGTGGGCCTTATTCGGTGCAGCATATACCCGGTTTAATAAATTGTTACTTTTAGTTGGTTTACATGTATTACAACACTTTCTATTTGTCAGAATCTGGATGTTCTTTGTGACTCATAATTGGAAGATTACACGTCACTAAAGTCATTACAACAAGTATAATTTTATCTAGCATTTTGCGTATTTTATTTACTTTTTCTTTGTAATTGGAATTGAACCTCAAATCAAAAGTATTATTCTGTCTCCATTCTTTAAATGCGCGATATACCTGAACCACAAAATTTTCATGTTCTTTAACTTTCTGGACGTTCATTGCATATCGTTCATGCTTTTAAAAAGGATATTACTTTTATTTGCTGAAAACCAACATACGTTGCCGTAACAAACATCTAAACATGTTTAATACAATAATCATTTTCCTTCTATTTTTGTCCTACTTTCTAATGTAACTATAATTACATGAAAAAAAGTCCTCACCGTAATATTTGAATGAATTTTTGTTCCGGATGATATGGACATAATTTGAAAAGTATTTCCTTTTTACTTACATTCTGACAAATGTTCGAAGAAGACCAAATCGCTACAACTTTTCTTTAGTTTTGCTTTTATACGATCATGTTTTTGATATTTTGCTGCAATGAGAATACTATTAACCTTACCCATGACAGTAGCCAATGGAGAACAAAGCGTTTCGAAACATAAGCTAATAAAGATATAATCTACGTTTGAGTATGTATCAAGAACGGTTAACTAGACTTGCAACAATAGTTATTGAATATGCGCCTTTTCGCAATTTGGATTTATAAAATTAATTGAGGAAGTTGCTGATATAAAACTACGGACGCAAACATTTTTCTAAACAATAAATCAGCGTTATGTATTAGAAACTTTTTAAATTACAGTTACTATTATACATTTTCTTTTCTTATAAATGTTAAAGTTAGGAAGTGTTGTAACATGAAACAGAAGGACAGGAAATTATTTCCTTGAATTAAAACGCAAAATTACTAGAGTAGGCCCTTTCTAAATTTGTAATTTGTTGCTGCATTTTAGTTTCTTGGAACCATTCAAGTTCACTGGATGTACTTGCATTTGCATTCAAGACAAACTTTTTTCTTAGCATATTCAATATTAATATAGTCTTTCTTTTCTTTTGGAAGTTTTCGTTATGTGCGCCATTAAAAACACGTTTTTTTCCAATTCCACTTATCGTAGGAGAAAGGGTGGTAAGATGACGAATCGGCTAAGGCGACGAATTGTTTAATTTCGGGAACAGTTGATAGATAGCGCCACGTGTTTTACATATATCATCAATGGGTGGTCTTTCTTCCTTTACACTCCATGAACAGTGAAATCTGTTGTATTTTTGTGAGATTATCATGCAATATGTGTTATGTCAGTGTACCGTTGTAAGATTGGGTAACGATAAAATAAAGCGTATATCCTCTGTGGTAACTACTTTTACTTCGCAGTAAGTATTTTGTTTGATGTCATATTATTGTATGTCCATATAAACCTTTCCCAAAATACATGTCAATTTTCGTCTTTTGTAAAATTTAATTAAAAGTAGTCGTCGCGGATAAGTTGACGAACCCCCTAAGAGGATAAGATGGCGATTTCGTCATCTTACCCGACCTTTTATAAATAGTTTGGAGTAAAATTTTTTGTTTAATTTGCAGTGAATAATTATGGGTAAAATTTACAAACGAAAGACGAACGGGCAGAGTTGGTCAAAGGAAACAATGGCCGCGGCTGTGGAAAATGTAAAGAGTGGATCATTGGTAAATAGCACTGCAAAACCATATAATCTTCCAGAAGCAACCTTGCGGCGTTATGCAAAGAAATATTCTGTGCAAGTAAGGCTTTTTTGTATACGTAGGTAATTAGTTTAATAGGTATATATCAGAAATTATGTTGAGGACACAGAAACGGTTATTTTTTAGACTATGCCGATTAGTGCCGGAAGATTCAGGTGCACATTTACAGATGAGCAAATGGAAAACCTAAACCAACACGTGGATCATCTAAATAGAAGGGCATTTGGAGTAACCCGAGAACAGTTCGCAAAAATTGTATATGATTATGCTGAAACGTTGAAGTTACCTCATCACTTTAATAATGAAACCAAAAAGGCCGGAAAAGATTTTATTAAAAGTTTTATGACAAGATTTAAGTTTTCATTAAGAAAGTCAGAAACTACTTCAGCGGCTAGGTTGGCAGCTTTTAACAGAACAAATGTATAAGCAATTTTTTGTAGTATATCAAGAAATTTTAGCCAAAACAAATTACGCCCCTTTTCAAAACTATAATATAGACGAGACTGGCTGTCCTACGGTGGCTACTAAAACTCGGAATGTGCTAAGTCCAAAGGGAATCCGTAGAGTTGTAAAAGTGTCTTTTGCGAAAAAGAGTACGAATGTCAGTGTGGCGTGCTGTTTTAGTGCTGTGGGCCTTTACGTACCTCCATTCTTCATCTTTTCAAGAGTTCGAATGCAACAGCATTTTTTGAACAATACACCACCGGGATCTTCGGGCGTGTGTAATGAGTCAGGGTGGATCAATGCAGAGATTTTTCTCGAATGGTTAAAACATTTTATAAAAAGTGTAAGACTGTGTATGGAAAACCCTATATTACAAGCCGTGAATGTTTGCTATGAAAACTATATTACCCTACTCAGCTTTTCTCCACACACAAGTCATCGCATCGTTTAAAACCGGTTATAGCCGGGCATGCAATGACTATTTGATGCGACATCCAGGACAAGTGCTCACTATTAAAAATGTGGCAGGAACATTAAATGTGGCTTATGGCCAGGTTGCCACCATAAAGAATGCTGTACAAGGTTTTAAAGCAACTGGCATAATTCCACTGAATTCTCTAAGACTTTGAGCTATGAATGACTACAGAAAAGCCATTGGATGCTTCTACAGATTTAGAAAAGGAAATAACAGGATTGCCTTATGACATCACACTTTCATCAACTGTGGCCAATGAAGTAGCAGAACCGCCTCATGCTATTGATGCTCATGTTCACTTAGCATACGTGACAATAATGTAGTTAGATCATCTCAAAATGCTTTCTTAACTAAACCGGTTAGTGCGGCAGCTGGACTGTTTTAAGCTGGTCTACCTCTTTTGCCTAGTGCTGCGCCGAAGGAAAAGAAAACAAGGAATAAGCTGCCGTCATTGCACACCTGTTAAGACTGCCTTAGAAAATAAAAAAAATTGAGAAAAAAAGAAAAATGCGAAGAAAGAGGAAAATCGGAAGAAAAGAGAAGAAAACCAAAAAAACCCAGCTGAAACGCAAAAAAAGAAGGGGTTTCAAAAGGGGAAAAAACAAACACATGTCAGAAATATAAAATTTGACAATGGTAAGCATTCCTCTGATTCCTCCATATCAATCGATTATGCGGAACAAGATGATAATAACGATTATGTCGACGATATGGAAGGACTCTTCTTAATTTGCAAAGATTTCAGTAAAGGTGAGGTTTGGTGCTCCTTTTTCTCATGCCGGAAGTGGGCCAATGCCTCTTGTACAGGTATGACTGATGTGGAGTCAAAACGCAAAGCATATATTTGTAATTTTTGTGAATACAAAAAATTAAATATATTTTTAAGAATACCCTTTTGCATTCGCCATCTTATCCACCTTGTAAAGTCATTTTACCCGCATGTGGGGGTAAGATGACGAGATCTATATCAAAGTATGGAAAAGTAAATAAAATAGAAAACCTTTAGAATATCGAAGCAACAAAAATATACTTTAAATGTATAATGATCACTTTAAGATTAAAAACAAGATCTTATATCGAAATTATGTGTAAAAAAATATTATAAACTTGCTATTGTCATTTTACCCCCCGTTTCTCTTACAGGCAATAAACGCGGTATTTCGTGCAGAATTTAACTTTCCGCTACAGGTTATTATAAAACTCGGTTAAAAATTAAAAAAGCAAATTGAATTTTAATTACCAGCAGATATGTCCGTTTAAGTCAAATTATACCTATATAATACTATAAAATGAAACTAACAATTCAACAGCAATACAAGAAGGACAAGGCTGTTACATATTTCAGCTCATTCTAAATTGCTTTTTGTTTTGGGATGTGAACTGGCCGTTTACAGTTGCAGAAGAGTGAAGTAGCATTTTTCATTTTGCTATTAGGATATAGGTAAGTAGATCACAGAAGCAAATTATATGTGCTGTAGTTGTATTAAAAAAAAACCCAAACTTATTAGTTTAATAATTTATTTGATTTGGAACCCGAGATGGCTGTGCTCCTGCACAGTGCGAGTCGGTGGAGGTGTACTTTACTTCAGTGTAACTCATTTTAGGTAGGCTTACACTATAATCCTGAATCTAAGTTTACATAAATTCCTAAAAAATCTTAGGTTACACCGCTGCAGCCAATTCATTCCTATAGGTATCTAAGGTAACACGAAACATTGCATTCTCATATTCTCAAGCTAAAAATAAAAGTCTTTGATACTTGTTAAGTATGTAGTTTGTCTCGTTTAATATACCTTGCAGTGGTGAATGTTACTTCCCCGACTGCGTATTTTACGGTCAGTGATGCGAGATAGGTGTCGTATTAGAATATGTTACATTTTAGCTGTCGTTAAACACCTCCATTAAATATTTTCCCCTTCGTTTGCTTTCATGTTTTGACAGGAATAAGGTATAGTGTTGACAATCTGTGCAGTAAGACATTAAAATTATATTTGCCATTCAATAAGTCTTATTCGTATTAAATGGAACGATGGGTACATCAGGCATGCATTAACCACAGTCGTAAATAGTTATGAGTAATTACCTGTGGTTTACCACAATATCATTTCACACACAATTTAAATAATGCTAATAATCCTGATTTATGATCACTTTATTTTGTATATTTCCAAGAATGGTTACCATGTTAATTTTTTAGAAGGCAAGAGACAAATATAAGTTTGTGTTTATTGTGATAAAAATTAGGAATGGAATGCGATACAATGTATTTATAAAATTTAGTTTTTATTTTATAAGTAAGTCGTTGTTTTCCTAAAAATACGGAAATAAATTATTACACAGCCTGTATAAAAACATCATCTATACTTTCGCCACTAAACTATAATTAAAATCTACCTAAAAGCTAACGAATTATATGTAAAAAAGGATTGAATGGCTAGCTTCCTAAGAACACTTCAAAAATGCAATTTTACATTCATCATCATCAGGTTTTCAGTCCTGGAACAGGTTAGACGCGTACCTTCATTGTTTCCTATTTTGAACTAACCTACACATTTTCCTGAAATTTGCACAGTCTGCATCTATCACTATCTGATCTAGGTCTACATTTAACTCCTTTTTCCTATCTCTACTTGTAATATATCCCATACTATTCCCCAAAAATGGTTTAAAACGTATTCTGCCCTTCTATTTCTCCTTGTTCCCCTACTATTTCTATAACCTATTTGGTATTAACTTTGTCTGTCTATGCTATCATCCTCATACATCTGAAGCACAGCAGTCCAAAAGGCTGCTACCGTTTTTCTGTCTGCTTTTCGTACCGCCCGTATTTCATAGGCATATTGTACTGTGCTCCACACATATGCTTTGAAAATTTTTCTTCTTGTTTCTATGTTTGTTGTCTTTCATCATGGGCGCTGTTCTTCTTGATAGATGCAGTTCGGTCCCCTTCTATTGTTTTACAATTATATACCCAATTTCTCAGACATTCAGGGGTTGTGAAAGAGGGTAAGCAGCCTGTGGCTGCCAAGTTCCACCAGCACTTGAACATTTGCCGATTTAATATTTTTTCCAATATATCTTTTCGCACAGTTAGCATTAGTTGCAGATATTTCACAACCAACAGCTGTAGTTTTTTATAACAATCATCCAATTTAATGCGCTTATTTTTTCGTCATTAGGTTTTCCGTCTCAAAACTGGATGAACACATACCTCCACTTATTTATATTCTGAGCTAGCCTACACAGTTCCCCGAAATTCTCACACGGCCTATATACAGCACGGTTCACCTTCTATTGTTTTACAGTTATATTTCTCATTTCCTCAATATTCAGTAGTATGTGAAGGGGGTTAAGTAGCCTGTGGCTGCCAAGATCCCCCAACACTTAGACATTTAACGAATTAATAGTTTTCCAGTAAATCCTTTCACAGAATTAACATTAATCGAGAATATTGCCCAACCAATACTTGTAGTTGCATATAATAATCATCATGTTTAAGCACAGTTGCTTTATTTGTCATTAGTTTATCCATCTTGGGTCTGGTTGGATGCGTACCTCCATTGATCTCTATTCTGAGCTAGCCTACACATATCCCTGAAATTCCTACAGCCTACATCTTTCACTATCTGTGTGCAGTAGTCTAACCTAGGTCTACCTTTACTTCTCTTTTTACCTATCTCTGCTTGTATTATATTCCGCACTATTCCCTCATGCCGTAGTATGTGACCTATCATCCTATCTCTCTTATTTTTTACAGCTTTCCACATATTTCTTTCTTCCCCTACCATTTTTAGTAAATATTCGTTTCTAACTTTGTCTGTGCATGATATCTTCATCATACGTCTGTAGCACCACATTTCAAAGGCTCTTCTACCTTTTTTTTCCGCTTCTCCTACTGTCCAGGCTTCACAACAGTACAGTGGTGTGCTACACACATATGTTTTAGGCAACACAGTAGTTGCTTTTTCTTGTTAAATGTAAGCACGATCTTGTGCTAATATTTGTTTTATATCTTTTGCACTTTTCCGTTATTTGGCTTCCTAGGTAGCATAAATCTTTATACTATTGTAAGTTCTTGTTACCCATTTGTATCCTTGTTTTCGATTTATTTTCCTCTCCTTTGCATACCAGTACTTTTGTTATATTTTTGTTAATTTTTATACCGTATCTCTCTGTTGGAACCGTTTCCATTTCAGCTTCTAACTCTTCCTTGCTAGATGCTAATACCGCAGTATCATTTGCAAATCTAAGCATATCAATTTTTTATCCCTACATAGTAATTCCAAATGTCTTCCTGCATTTGACAGTATTCATTGCCTCTTCAATGTTTAAGTTAAAAATTAATGGAGATAGGGCACATCCCTGTTTCACCCCTTTCCTAATGTTTACTTCTCTACATTCCTGCACTAATTCTATTACTGCCGTTTGCTCTTTGTATAAGCTATGTACTATTCGTCTGTCATTATAACTCATTCCAAATTTTTTTAGTACTTCGAACATTTTTTTCTATTTTACATTGTCGAATGCTTTCTCCAGATCTACAAACTCTATATACACGCTTTCCCCTTTTTCTATCGTTTCCTCCATTATCACTCTCAGAGCTAAAATAGCCTCCCGTGTTCCCCTGTTTCGCCAAAACCCAAATTTGTCTTCTCTTAGTATTTTTTCAGCTCGTTTTTCCATTTGTCTTTGTACAATTCTTGTTAAAATTTTTGACACGTGTGCTGTCAAACTTATTGCTCGAAAATCTGCACATCTATGCGCACCTTTTTTTTCGGTATAGTTACTATGATGTTTCGTTTGAAATCTTTGGGTATTTCGCCTGTCTCGTACATATAGCTTACAAGTTGGAAGCGAAGGCCTGTTACTGCTTGTCCAGCGGCTTTTGGATTTTCTGCTTGCACCTTAGTCGTACCCGGCGCCTTACCATTTTTCAGACTCTTTAATGCTAATTCAAACTCATCTCTAAGTATAGTATATCCCAAGTCATCATTTTCAATGTCTGATTCGTGTTCTAAAGTTGATAGTTCCTCTCCTGCATATAAGCACCCTGTATATTCTAGCCATCTACCCAGTTTCTTTACATTTTATATAATGACGTCTCCTCCCGCGTCTAATATTTTTGCTGTACGGTTTTATATCCCTAAAATTGATTCTAATTAGTTTGTATGCTTCATCTGTCTTTTCTATTTCCATCTTAATTATTACCTCTTTGCACTTTTCATCAATCCATTGTTCTTTAGCTTTCCTGCATTTGCGAATAATTTTCCATTTTATGGCTTTGTATTTCTGTTTTCATGTTTCTTCTGATCTATTTTTGTATTTTCGTCTTTCTTCTATTAAATTCAGGATATCCTTTGTTAACCATGGTTTTTTTTTGTGTGTACCCCAGAATATCTCTGGCCGCTATGCCTAGGCTGGATTTAATGTTATTCCATTCTGTTTCTACTACCTTAGTATAAGAAATTTTCCCGATATCTTTTAATAATTTATTTGACCTTTTTTCAAATCTTTCGTAAATATCGTTATCTTTTAGTTTCTCAAATTCAAAGTGCCTTTTTCCGTTTTTCATTTTCAGATTTTTAAATTTAAGAGCGGCCTTCATAGCTACGACGTTGTGGTCAGTGTCTATATCTGCTTCTGGGTACCTTCTATAGTCTTCTACTTGATTCCTAAACCGTTGTTTAACAAGAATGTAATCTATTTGATATCTTCCTATATCTCCTGGCATCTTCCAAGTATATCGTCTTTTAGCATGTTGTTGAAATAATGTGTTTGTGATGATTAGATTGTTTTTGTCGCAAAATTTTACCGACCTATTTCTTCTGTCGTTTCTTGTGCCTAAATCAAATAAACCTACTACCGCTTTTTCCCTACCCTCACCTACCTCTGCATTAAAATCGCCTGTAATTATTAAATTTTCACGTCCTTTTAAGTATCTTAGTATGTGTTCTCTGTAGATCGCTTCTACGTCTTCGTCACTGTAGCCAGGGGTGGGCATGTATATTTGTATTATTATTGTATTTACCGGTTTAAATTCTAATCTAACCATAAGTATTCTTTGGTTTTTTTGTAAGTAATTTTCTACACAATGTCCTATCTTTTTTCGCATAACTATCTCCACACCCGAATTTCTTTTTTCTGTTCCTGTATGAATTACCCTGAATTCTCCACTCCAAAATAGCCGCTGCCCTCTTTGGACCTGTCAGTCTGGTTCCTCACTAACGACCCTACTACTTTGGTAAGACCTGTAGTTTGGCTCTTTAGCTCATTAGAACACGCAAGCCATTTCACTTGTTCTAGTAATCTAGAACTTCGGCAAGGTGCAGGTACATTCGAAATTATCCCGTGAAAATACTGTAGAGTTGAAGAACCAGTGTTATAAAATGCTCCCCCGCAACCCTGAATCCCGTCGTGTATGTTCTCAGGGGTGTGTTGATTATATTACGCCGGAAAATTAAAGATGTCGAGTTTAGTTGTTAAACCTTATCCGTAAATACCACTTAAATTATGGTGCACAATTCTAGAACGAAGAAAAGCTGAGAGTTCTGGGTTCGAATCGTGGACCCCCTGAGTGATAAACTCATCCGCTAATCATTACGTTACATAGGGAATATAATAATATAGAAGTAGATGTGGTATTTAAATTAAACAAGTAAATAGGGTATTTAAATTGTTTTATCAAAATCGTTTGAATATTATTTAAAGTATAGGATGACGAAATCTTTTTTATTTGTACAATCGCGCCATTTTAGTTACGTCACATGACTACGCCCATTAGCCGTACCTTTGTTGACATTGCCGGTGTCATTTTTAGCGCCATCTCTAAATTAACCTTTTTTTTGACTTGCCCTGTATATCCAATTCTATCAATTTTGCATCGCTCTATAAAACTGTTATATTTATAAAGATACTAGTTGTGTTTAAGATTGTTTTAAGGATTGTTCACGGAGATTGTTCTTCTGGCAGATTTATTACTATGAGAAGATCACCCCACCTATCAAAATTAGCAAAAATCTATTTCTATGCTTTTATTGTGAGTCCTACACCGACGTAGCAACTCGTAATTTAAAATAAAAAATTCCCTCTTTTAGCCTTTCGTGCAAATCAGTAAATACTGAAAGATTTAAATATGTAAATATACGAAATTTATCTTAATATACTTAAATTGAAAGAATTTTTTCGTATTATAATTGTAGTTGTCGTGCACTTCACATCATCATCCCTCACAAAAATCATCGGTAATCAACTCTTTAGTCCACCGTGCAATTAAGGTTTCACAACCAGAACACTAATTTAATGAACTGACCCATCTTAAAACTGGTCTTATAAATAACGGCTATCGTAACTCAGATACCGGCATCTGCATCCTACACGAACCCCCAAATCACGCTGTGAACCCGATACACGATGTTTAGCAATCCTTCCATATATACAGAGAGTAACAAACCAAATTGGAAAAATTCTACGTAAGCACAACATCAAAACAATCTATAAACCCACTAATAAAATTTTACAAATAATATCAACCCCAAAAGATTCTTTAAAGCCCCAGGCGTATATAGTACATCTTGCAGCTGCGGTTTAGTATACATAGGAGAAGCAGGACGGTCAGAACAGACTAGACTAAACGAGCATAAACGATGCTTAAGAACAAGCTAGTACAATCGCTCAGCGGTGGCGGAACACCAACATGAAACAGGCCATTCCATTAACTTTGACAAGACGAAATTAATTGCCAGAATTCCATTTTTCTAAAATAGAAAAATTAGAGAATCCATAGAAATCAATAAAAATTCTAATAATCTAAGCAAAGGCGATGGCTACTACCTTTCTCCCATTTGGAAAACAAGTCTATGTTTACAACAGCGAAACCGTCACGTTCACTGATCCTCTAGGATACTCCTCTCTATTCATGATCACTCATGCATCAAGTTTTCTCCCTATATAAACTACAACTTTCGCTACTTTCTCCAGTTCCTTTGCCACAAGACACCTTTTGGCTTTGAATGGGCTAGTGAGTCTGTTAGTTCAGGAGTAACTCTACACTTTACACTTTAACTTGTTTACTTAATATATTCATTTCTATCTTTTTTTTTATCACTTATTTTCTTTTCTTGTTCTGATGAAGCCGCTTACAAAAGTGAGCGAAACGTCAACCTTTGTTTATAAAATGACACGGTCTTAACCCGGAACCATTAATATTTATAATGACTCCGGCCGTGAAAGCTTCCGACAATATCACACTGGAGGAATACTGTTACTATTACGAGAATTTCTCTGGTACCAAACGAAGTACTTGATGTATCAAAAATAAGTACGTTTGCATTTTCATTTGATTAGTAGTACTTATTACCATATTACCACAAACGTAAGAGTTCCACGAAGAGAATAAACTGGTTGATAAGACATCTTACTCTTTAAACGAGTACGAAATGTCTACGTTTAGGCAGTATCACAGTATCGTAATTTACTTCAATCGTATTAAGGTATGATACACGTTATTCAAATTATGTGCAGCAGTGCTGCTTCCAATAATGTTGATCCAAATTGTGGTGTAAAATTGGGATATCAGCAGTAGTTGAACATCTGCAATTTTCAATAGGAACTTAAAGTAATGCAACTTGCATATGTTTGCGGTGGGTTTCGTGTGTTGAATAATTTTACTTCGTCGACATATTAAGTTGAAGCTATATTAGTGTATACGCCAAATACTTCGCAATTAATTTTTAACACGATATGCATCTTCAAGTTCCCTCTACACTATTATAGCAAATATTGTTTCCATCAGAATTTATATATATATATATATATATATATATATATATATATATATATATATATGCTATCGTTTTGATAGAAGGTTATTTCAAGCCTTATATCATTGTAAATTTCTAAGTGGTAATTGATTTTACAGTTCTGTTTCACCTCATATATTTATTACCTGTTGTATTAATTTAACTTTATACTTCAAAACTGTGAGCAGCATTTCAAATTGTACCGAGACAAGAAATAATTTTTATAAGATTCATTTCAAGATCTCCCTCCTTGAATAACTAGAATGATACACTCTGTCGTTGTGACTGTCAGATTAACAATTAGTTGTCTATGATTGACAAATACTTGTACGTTAGCTGTTGTAGGTAAAAGTCAAACTTCTTATCAAGAAGATGGCCCTGAGCAATTATGTTTGGTGCCGGGTTCGAAGAAACCATAAAACTAGGAAAACATCGTGTAGTGATTAGATTCCTGACTTCATTTTAGTTTTGAGAAGGGAAATTTTGCCTATTATGTTTTTGCGTTAGTAATGCAAGTAATACACGATGTTAATTTTATTAAGTGTCAGTAACACAGTGAGTATAAATTAATGTCATGGTATTTTGTTAATTCTTTTTCGTAGTGCAACATAAATAATTTAGATAGAAGTATATAATTTCGAAAGATTTAATTTAAATATTGAAATGTTAGAATATTCAGTGTCTGAAATTTAATTCTGAACTGATAAATTCATCTACAGTAATATTTTTAGTTAGGGTTTACATCGGATGATTTGAGAAATATCTATCAATTTTGTGATTGGGATGGTATTTGTGCATCGCTGATATTTTTGTAAGCTGTTGTAAGTATGTTGTTTGTTCTGAAAGAACGTGCAAGTTTTGATTACATCTGTACTTCAATCAAGTAAGTGTTTTTAAATTTTGTCCAAGTTGGACATTCCTAAGCTATATAACGTCGTTTGACCTTGTTATCTCCTTGTAATTTTGAAGTAAATTTTATAGAAATTTCATTTTTAATATTGATATGTGCCGTTGAAATTCATAGAGGGCAGTATGCTAAATTGTTTACATTTTTGAAATAATAAATTAGGAGTAAATGTAAAAATTAATAATTATTGAGTATGTTCGGAAAATTAAAATATTTTATCTAAAATAGTATTGGTTGTTATTAATAAAATACTGAGATTCTAAAAAGTCTGTGTTTGTTAGTTTGGTTATGTATGCCTAATTGAACTTTAGAAATATTTGGAAGTAAATTGTATTGACACATATGTAAAGTCTTTCGTAGTACTACACAAGACTGAATAAGATTTTGTTAGAATATCGTTAGTCACTTACATTGCGAATTTTTAAATATCTATATGAAAAATAATTGCTAAATTTTGAGAATAAAATTATTGGATCAATATGATAATGATGTGTACATATTGAGTAATCATTTGTGAATAATTATTTTCGATAACTGAGGTATTAAGAGAATAGAAACTTATGTTGGCTATGTCTTAAGATTATTATTTTAAATGAGAGAATATTTAGTTCATAATACCTATGAAATTTAATGGTAATAATTAATAGAATGCAGAAACAGTAATAGGTATTGGTTTTATTTAGTTACAGAAGTAGCAGTGCATCTTTATCAACTATAGCGTGGAAGTAGGTAAGTATTTCGTAAGGGTTGTACTCGTTCACAATATTTGTACAGCGGTATAGGGCTTAGATTTCCGCATTCTTCTTATACAAATAGGCTGATATTAGTCATTAGTTGTATTCAAAAATTCGGTGGCGCAATATTCACTATATTTTTGGCCGTAGTTCAACCCCGACCCAAGCTCAAGATCTACCCAGAGCAAATTACTCTACTAGCCGCTTTGCCTTTAGAGGTTTTCTTACTCATAAGCCGTTTTCTATTCAAAATTACCTCGGGCTTCTCGTCACAACAGGAAATCCTCGTTTTAGTTACCTTTGCGCCCGACATTTGGCAAGATAGGTGTCTTATATTACCTTATCCCAAAATAATTGGCCACAGTACTGAAAAATATATCCTCTTGTTGACGAGGTAAATTAAATATGCTAGTGACGCAGTTGGCGTTAACAAGCAGTGCTGATAACAGTCATGGCTTGATTATTATCTACGCCCTTAGACTTGAAGCATCTTTATAGGATTGCTTCGTAAGTAACGCTTTGGAGAGCTCCATCACGCACATGTCGTATCTTTTTTTAGATGCATACTATTTGATCTTAAGGGCGTCAGCTAAAGTCGTAGTGCCGCGTTTAACCATTGACTCAGTTGGCTGCGTATCACCGCGCACGACATCACAACGATGGTTTAGACTGTTTTTCTAGCAAAAGCTGCGACACACACGCCGTATGAAAGCTTTACAGTCTCGATAATGGTTGGAATATGGTTTCGCAACTGCCGACGTAGACGACCGCGTAGCATCATGTCGCTCCTTTTGATGACGACCTAGACTGTCCTTTCCTGCAAAGACGGCAGGACAGGAGTCGCAACTTATCGCGCCCAATTCCACTTTCTTCTGCAAACAAATGAATAATCTTCAAAGCACGCGTTATAAATAGAAATTTACTTGATCGATGTAAAGCTGAATAAAAACTGAAGAGTAGTAGATTAGGAGAAGTATATTTAAGCCTACATTTTTTTTTAATTATAACTTTTGGCTATGGAAAAAGGCAGTTGAGTCGGATCTCCTCCGTGCCGACTGTTGGTACAACCTGCAATGTCAGGTAAAACGACACGAAGACACAAATTGTGAGCTAGGTGATGCTGTACTTCCCATAAGGTGTCTGTATTAAATATTACAACTTTGCTACTCCTGTCCTGATGAGCCCCAATTAGGGCGAAACGCGTCGACAGGATGCCCTCGTGACTGAATTTGAGTCACTTGCCAATAATTCATTTCTACTTCATATTAATTTAAGACTCATTAATCCTACATTTTTTTTTTAATTATAACTTTTGGCTATGGAAAAAGGCAGTTGAGTCGGATCTCCTCCGTGCCGACTGTTGGTACAACCTGCGATGTCAGGTAAAACGACACGAAGACACAAATTGTGAGCTAGGTGATGCTGTACTTCCCATAAGGTGTCTGTATTAAATATTACAACTTTGCTACTCCTGTCCTGATGAGCCCCAATTAGGGCGAAACGCGTCGACAGGATGCCCTCGTGGCTGAATTTGAGTCACTTGCCAATAATTCATTTCTACTTTATATTAATTTAAGACTCATTAATCCTACATTTTTTTTTAATTATAACTTTTGGCTATGGAAAAAGGCAGTTGAGTCGGATCTCCTCCGTGCCGACTGTTGGTACAACATGCGATGTCAGGTAAAACGACACGAAGACACAAATTGTGAGCTAGGTGATGCTGTACTTCCCATAAGGTGTCTGTATTGAATATTAAAACTTTGCTACTCCTGTCCTGATGAGCCCCAATTAGGGCGAAACGCGTCGACAGGATGCCCTCGTGGCTGAATTTGAGTCACTTGCCAATAATTCATTTCTACTTCATATTAATTTAAGACCCATTAATCCTACATTTTTTTTTAATTATAACTTTTGGCTATAGAAAAAGGCAGTTGAGTCGGATCTCCTCCGTGCCGACTGTTGGTACAACCTGCGATGTCAGGTAAAACGACACGAAGACACAAATTGTGAGCTAGGTGATGCTGTACTTCCCATAAGGTGTCTGTATTAAATATTACAACTTTGCTACTCCTGTCCTGATGAGCCCCAATTAGGGCGAAACGCGTCGACAGGATGCCCTCGTGGCTGAATTTGAGTCACTTGCCAATAATTCATTTCTACTTCATATTAATTTAAGACTCATTAATCCTACATTTTTTTTAATTATAACTTTTGTCTATGGAAAAAGGCAGTTGAGTCGGATCTCCACCGTGACGACTGTTGGTACAACCTGCGATGTCAGGTAAAACGACACGAAGACACAAATTGTGAGCTAGGTGATGCTGTACTTCTCATAAGGTGTCTGTATTAAATATTACAACTTTGCTACTCCTGTCCTGTTGAGCCCCAATTAGGGCGAAACGCGTCGACAGGATGCCCTCGTGGCTGAATTTGAGTCACTTGCCAATAATTCATTTCTACTTTATATTAATTTAAGACTCATTAATCCTACATTTTTTTTTAATTATAACTTTTGGCTATGGAAAAAGGCAGTTGAGTCGGATCTCCTCCGTGCCGACTGTTGGTACAACCTGCGATGTCAGGTAAAACGACACGAAGACACAAATTGTGAGCTAGGTGATGCTGTACTTCCCATAAGGTGTCTGTATTAAATATTACAACTTTGCTACTCCTGTCCTGATGAGCTCCAATTAGGGCGAAACGCGTCGACAGGATGCCCTCGTGGCTGAATTTGAGTCACTTGCCAATAATTCATTTCTACTTCATATTAATTTAAGACTCATTAATCCTACTTTTTTTTTTAATTATAACTTTTGGCTATGGAAAAAGGCAGTTGAGTCTGATTCCTCCGTGCCGACTGTTGGTACAACCTGCGATGTCAGGTAAAACGACACGAAGACACAAATCGTGAGCTAGGTGATGCTGTACTTCCCATAAGGTGTCTGTATTAAATATTACAACTTTGCTACTCCTGTCCTGATGAGCCCCAATTAGGGCGAAACGCGTCGACAGGATGCCTTCGTGGCTGAATTTGAGTCACTTGCCAATAATTCATTTCTACTTCATATTAATTTAAGACTCATTAATCCTACATTTTATATATATATATATATATATATATATATATGTGTGTATATAATTAATTTTGGGTTTTAGGTCAGCAGAATTGAAGAGTTCTCTTTTTTATAAACTCAAGCTTTCGGAAATTTATTTTTCCATTTTCAAGAGTATAAAGTGAGATAAGTTACAATTGGACGATCAATAATAATGTACAGTGTATAAGGCTATGGTATAATTAAATTTAAAAATAAAAATAATAATAATCATATCATCAAAAGGGTAAATTACAATAAATATCCGACTAATTTGGTTTTAGAAATAAGAGTGCAATTCGATAATAAAATTTTTTTTACCCTTTTGATGATATGATTATTATTATTTTTATTTTTAAATTTAATTATACCATAGCCTTATACACTGTACATTATTATTGATCGTCCAATTGTAACTTATCTCACTTTATACTCTTGAAAATGGAAAAATAAATTTCCGAAAGCTTGAGTTTATAAAAAAGAGAACTCTTCAATTCTGCTGACCTAAAACCCAAAATTAATTATATACACTTAGATAGCAAGGTCGTTACCAAATTTAGTATATATATATATATATATATATATATATATATAGAGTTAAGCACCACCAAAAGTGAAATGGTGAGGTCCCAAATCAAAATAACAAAATGGAGCACACACTAGGGTGCAGAAAGTAATTCTAATTGAAGATTGTCATTAATACATATTATAATGTCAAGTGACAAGTAATGACTTAAACAATTTTGAAAAGTTTGTGTGAATTATATATAGTGTATTTATTTATTAAAATTATTTCTCCTTTCCAGCATTTGTTGAACTGAAAAACATTTTAATAAATCTTTATCATTAATAGCTAAATATCAAAAAAATTCAATATGGATGGTAAAAAGAACAAAACATTTAGAATATTGATAACATAAAAAAAATTCCTATACAAAATTAGCTTTCTTGGTGTTTTAGGTTAATTATGAAGATAACTTTGATTTGAGAATTAGTATTTTACTCTTCAGGTAAATATGACACAGCGAATAAAAATATCTTTAATATCAATGATCGATATGTGTAAGGTGATGATAATTTCTAAGACTTTAAGCACACAATTGATCTAATTTTTTAATAAGAGAGTATTTAAGGATTAAAGCTTCAATGTTGCTACTTCAATTCGTTTAGAAATTATTGAAAGTCAACTAATACAATATTGTGGCTGCAAATTACAATAAATATCCGACTAATTTGGTTTTAGAAATAAGAGTGCAAGTCGAAAATTACTGACAGAAGATAGAATGAAAAAGAACAAACTCATAATGCATACAATGGTGTACATACGAAGTTTAAAAATCGGCTGTGCACACAGCTCATTAGCAGAATTAGCATATCGCGTGAAGATGACAAAAGGTATGACATACCTAGAAACAAATCAGTTGATGACTATGGGCATAATAATATAGATATAACGTATTAGTAGATATTACATATATCAGTTTAGATTAGTATAATCTTTTACCAATTTTTTTGTTAATTTTACGAAGGCGTCTGGCCGATATTCGAACGCTTCCGACATATCGAGGCCACATGTCGGTCGTCATAGCCGACGTACGAATACTATGACTGTGAATACATGATCTTATATACTCCTATATTATTTAAAAATAATAGCACGTATTATACGATTTTGTTTAAAATTTAGATTCGTATACAGAATATCGTCTTAAACTTAATCTTATGTTAATTGTCTCTTAGTTTTGTTAAATTTACGAAGTAATGTTGGACCAACGCTCGAACGCTTCCGTTATATCGAAGACACACGTTGGTTGTCATAACCGCCTACGAATACTAACTATATATATATATATATATATATATATATATACATATATATATATATATTGCTGTGATAAGGGGTTGCTTTAGGGGGCACGTTATAGTAAAGGTCGTTCGGGAATGAATAATTAGGATAGGCAGCAGAAAACTGTACTTATTTTAGGAAACAATTAAGAAATAGACATAGTTTGTAGATAGTAAGTAGTCAACACCCTGTATATAGAGTAGAGATAGTTTTGGGCGACGCAGGTAAACATAGGAAGACGCATAGGTGGCGTATTTTAGCCCTGTTGGGATTACCAAACGTTAAAGAACATACAAATTTAGTTATTTTTAAAATTTAGGATAGTTTTGCATTTTTTTATAGACATGTGGCATATTTTTGAAAAGGTAATTTTAAGGCGCATAATATTCACTTAATATTCAAAATGGCGGCCATAAGAAAAACAAAAGTTGTGGGCGTTTCCTCGAAAACAAAAGACAGTCGAATGATTCTGTTTATGCTAAAATACTCCTTTTAGAAAAGTGTCTTAATAATGTGCAAGTCTTGTGATGGTGCGACTTATGATTCATGTTTTATTATCAAAAAACAAAATCCGCCATTTTTAGTTTTCTTCGAATATCTCCAAAACCAGACAACTTACACCAATTTTGTAAACGAATACAAAACTGGCCTGGATTCCTCCAAATCTTTCCCCATTTAACCCAATTTCTATCTCTTATAATAACTGAAATCACAATGTAGCGACTCGAAATTTGGACACACTGTATATATATATATATATATATATATATATATATATATATATATAAAGATTGCTGTGGAAAAGGGTATTAAGGGTTATAACATCGAGCCCCAGCGTTGGCCCGTTATAAGATTGTTGTGGTACCTTATAAAAATTCTTGGAGGTAGTTGGGACAAAGCTTTAACATCAGTCCTTTACCTAACTCATTCGAGCCTCACGAATTGAGCGTCATAAGATTGTCGTGGAATCGAGGATTTAAACTTCTAATATCGAGTGTTATCAAATAATTTAAAAGAATTGCACAACTTTCAAAAAAATTTGCTTACACGATTATTAATTCTGCATCAAAAATCTTCAGCAGCTTCCCTGGTTAGCTCAGCTGTGCCTCTTCTCGGATACCTAAACATACAACCATTCTTTCTTGACACTCGCACACCATTCAATAAAATCATCAAATAATACAACAATTGTACAATCTTTTATTTACCGCTATTTACAGACAAATTATTCACATGTATAAACAAACAGTTTGGTACACTAATTACAAACTCAAATGTGATATGTTTTAAAGTCCTTGTTTTTCTGATTATTTACAGTACACTGGAGTATGGTGAGCTCATAATAACCCAGTTTATTTAGTATATGCCTTTTACCTTGCATAAATTAATACAAAATTGATAGACCCGTTTACCCTTTACAATCTAATTTATATTCAGAATAAAATTATATAAGTTTTAAATACACCCCTTTTCAATATTTAACACCAATAAATTGTCCAGTACATGTATCTTTTCCAATAAGTTTATATAACCATAAATAAACCCCAAAATTCACTCACACATCGCCAAAATTTTACAAAAGTTTATCAAACAACAGAAATTTCAAATAAATTACCTGGAGGATGCTGCAGACTTTCATTCCTTCGACGACGATCACCAGAACATCTCGGCTTCGTGACCATGAGCTGTGATACTTAGCGGATTCACAGACAATAACCCCAATTGCAAGCCAAGCGCCTCGTTCCACAGTACCATTCCATATCAGCATAAAATCCTGGTTGTTGGTGATGCTTACCCCACATATATTATGCTTCCATTTATTGATTTTCTAGCTTAGTATAGTAGTAGTCGGACCTCTATTAATTTAATATTCACTACACGTATTTTACGTTAATAAATAGAAGGCCGCTACTAATGAATTACACGTGCCAGCACTATATTTACTGTATTATTAAAATATCTAATACTCACAAAAAAAGACTCTACTATAATGTTGGTCTGCCTTCAGTACTTTATCGTAGTACAGTAGTAAAGAAGCGAACAGAAGACAAGACAAGACAAGAGAGCTTTAATAATTTCTATTACGTATTTATATTGTTTCAAAATCATACCCCCGGACACACTTCACGTGAAAAGCTTATTTTCAAATTTAAATCCTACTAATTTTGATACAACCGACTTGAATATTCCTGAAATTTACTCCGTTTTTGGTCCGTACGTATCCGAAAACGCTCCCACCTGTCGCTTTTGTCTACGTTTGTACAACTGCCGGGTCTTAACCAATAATAATATTCTCTGTCGTCACAAATCCCGCCTAAACTATCTTTATTTCAGTCTGATGCATGTCTGCTGTCGCGTTCAAAACCCCACTTGAGTTATAGAGAATCGATATTGCTGACAGCTCATGTCCATACCACGTGGATATAGTACGTGCGTTTTCAATATCAACGCTTTTATCTCTGTTTCTATCTGTAGTATATAACCGATGGTGCATTACCCTTGCTCTTTAAGAACCTTGTTAGCTTGTTGTTCAAACCAAACTGACGGTTAAAAATATTTTCTATGAAGTTACGTCTTAATATGCTCATAATTTCGGCGAATGTAACCTTGATAAAAACGCAGGTGTTTGTTAATTATCGACCGTTTAGCACAACAATTCCTAGAGTTTATATTTCGTCGTATCAGATAAAACTGACGTTTGCTTGTTACTAAGAAAACTTTCTTTATGTTTTTATGTGTTGAATTAAAGTAAATTAAAATTAATTATGCGTATTCTATTTGCTTTAAAACAGTTTTTCTTTATGTACCTTTTAACCTTTCAATTATTAATTATAAAAACACGTCCATACTTGTCCGTTCTCCCTAAATAAATTAAATAAATTTTGCGTGTGAATAATTTGTTCTTTTCTCTATATAGAGTGGTTGAAATTTTATTGTTTACCCCAAATTTAACCCTTTGAATCCACATTATAATCTCCCTATTTCAATTCAAAGAAAACTTCCCAATGTTTTCTTGAATTTAAATATATTCATTTTTACCACCTAATCTTACATGGTATTTCTATACATCTATCTACTCACCTAACACTATCTATACTTTTTATCCAACCTATCACTACTTATGTACCTATTTGTATCTATCTCTAATTATTTCTATCTATCTACACCTATCTTTATTTATAACTAACTATTCACACCTATCACTACCTTCTACCAAACTATTTCTATCTATTACTAACTCTTCACCCTCTCATTTTTGTCTATTTTGTCTTTTATACTTTTCTACCTGTCTTCTACTTAGGTCTCTCTGTTATTTTTAACCTTACCTACTATCACTATTTATTTCTTATCCTAACTATACACACTTAACTCTATATCTACATTTAACTATCTTCCCATATTCATCCTATACCTGATTTTATTTTTCTATATACACCTATCTCTATTTTTAGTTGTTTTCCCTTATTTATTCTATTCCTGCTTCTACTTTTCTATATACCTCTATTTCTATTTCTATCTATTTAAATTCTACGCTACCATTCACCTATCTCTATATTTTTATCTATTAAGTTTCATTTACTTCATTCTGTCTCTCCTCCGGTAAATAGGGAAATAACAGGGTCACGTGAAATTTCCCCCTTTCCGCATGTGTCTCTATATCTCTCAAAACATAGGTACACTCCCCTACGACCTCCCTAATTTGAAATGGTCCTCCGTAGGGCAAGTGTAGCTTAGCACACGTCATCAATTCACGCCTGCCTACCCTTAGACTCCTTTCTATTACCAGATCTTCAATTTTGAATTTTACTCTTTTTCCAATTTTTGCATTCATTTTACGGGTATATTTCTCTGCCCTTCTTCTTAACTTCTTCTTGACATCAAACAACAATTGCTGAAATTCATTCTCTCAATACACAATCTGCCAAGGTCTCTCAGGGTATTGCTGTTTCATCAGCATTATGGGGCTGGTTTCAGTAACCGTGCTCGGGGTTTTATTTATAAAAGATTCGACCTTAGACAGATTGTCCTCCCATAGTCGATGGTCTCTGTATAATGCCAGACGTAGGAATTTTACGGTTTCCTGTATGTATCGCTCAGCTGGGTTCGCCTGAGGATGCCTTATGCTGCAGAAAACTATCTTAACATTTTGTTGATCCCAATAAGTCACAAATCTTTAATTATTAAAGTACGTGGCATTATCTGCCAGCACCCGTTTAAATTTTTCAACCTCTCTACAATATAACTCCAATTATTTATTAGTCTCTACCGCACTACACTCTTTAGTTGGGTATAATTTAGTAAATTTAGAAAAAATATCTATGATTATTAGTACATGTTGATGCCCTTTTCTACTTCTTACTAAGTTACTCAAGTAATCAATTGCAATTAAGTCCAATGGGTTTTCTACCTGTATGTTCTGTATCACATCCTGACTCGTGTGATTTTTATATTTTCTCAATGTACACAGATGACACACTTTGATCACTGATTTTACAATACTAATATCCTTCACGATTTAAAAGTTTTCCGTAAATATGAGCCAAAGTTTCCTAACGCCTATGTATCCATACTTAACATGAAGATCCTTCACAATCAACTCCGCTTGCACCCTATCTGCTACATATAGCTCCAGATCCTGTACCCTCTTGCACAGGAATCCCTCTACCATCCGATAATTTTTAAACTCTGGTTCAGTTTCTAACCGACCTTTGATACATAGTAGCTCCTCACTCTGCTTCTGATTCCTCAGTACCTCTTCATGTACATATATGGATCCATCTTGTCGCTAAATATTTATAGCAATTATAATGTCACAAGGCCTTTTATTTACATTATCTTTGCTCCGACTGAACGCATCCGCTATAAAATTATTTTCTCCCTTTATATATTTTATATCAAAATCAAATTCCTGTAACTACAAACCCCACCGATATACTCTATTATTGGAGAATCGAGTATTCATCAGGGCACACAACGCTGAATGGTCCGTTTCAATGACAAAATGACGACCTATGAGATAAAACTTCAGTTTACTCACGCCAAAAACCACTGCTGCCATCTCCTTTTCACTAATCGTGTAATTCAATTCATGAGGCTCCAGTGTACGTGATACAAACGATATTGGAACATCTTCACCATCCTGAACCTGGTAGAGCTCAGCCGCTAAGGCACTATCCGATGCATCCGTCCTTAAGATAAACCCTACGTCAAATCTGGGATGCCTCAAAATTAGTTGTTCGTGAAACTGCTCCAACAGGGTAAAGTACGCTGCCTCTTGGCTTTCCAGGCGGCTCCGTGACGTAGTGATATGTGTGTGACTACTACGTCCAGGGTCCCGGGTTCGAATCCCGACACGGTCCGCTTGAAAAATGTTAGGCGAGCATTTTTCACAAAAATACACCCTCGTTCGGATGAGATGTAAAATGGAGGTCCCGTGTGCAAGTATTGTCACGCACGTTAAAGATCCCTATCTTGCTTGTAACAGCAAGGGTTCGGCAAAATTCCAAAATCTCCAGGTAAAAAGAAAACTCGCTTCCTGGCCAATGTAGTACCTTCGGGTGGACCATTGGAAAATCACATGTAATGCCTCTTGGCTCTCCGACCACTTCCATTTGACTCCTTTCTTCAAGAGTTTGAACAGCGGCTCTGCCTTCTCTGAAAATGCTGGTACAAACCTCTTATAAAAATTGAGAACTCCCAAAAATGCTTTTAATTTTCTGATATTATATGGTCTCGGATAGTTCAAAATTTCAGACAATCTTTCCTTGTCTATGCACATACCCTCATGATTCATTACATATTCCAAAAGTTTCACGGTTTTCGAAAAAAACTCACACTTGTCAATATTCAATCTTAAACCTGCTAACTTCAGCTCTAATAAAACTCTCTCTAAATGAGTGTAATGTTCCTTTTCAGTTTCGCTAAAAATTAAAATATCGTCCACATAGTGTATGCAAAACTGCTCATACGCTCCTAATATTGCCTGCATGGCTTTAATTAATGCTGCACTTGATGTCGACAAACCATACGGTACTACTTTAAAGTTGTACACTTTCCCTTCTACGGAAAACACCGTACACCTTCTAGACTCTTTGTGTAATGGAATTAGCCAGAAAGAATTCCTTAAATCTAACCTGCTAAATATAAATTTGCCACTTAATCTGGTCAAAAGTGTGTCCATAGACGGTGGACAATGGAATTGTGGTTTCGTCCTCTGATTAAATTTCCTCGCATCCAAACATAAACGAATACTGTTATCCATATCCTTAACCACAACTAATGAATTTATAAAATGGGTATTCGAAAATTTGATTATGCCATCATTCAACATTCTAGTCAACTCCTGATTCACCTGCTCCCTATATGCTGCCAATATTGGATATACTTTCGCATTGAATGGTTCAGAATTGTCTACCTCTAAAACATGCTCATAATTTAACGCTGTACTTGCCTCTACCCCTACTAACTCTGAATGCTTTTGTAATAACTCTTGTACCTCCCCTAACTTTTCTTCCGGGCACTTAATGGTGTCGATCTGTTTCACTTCTTCCTCATTTAATTCTATACTATTAATACATAACCCCACGTCATCTTCTGTGACATCATAACTTGCCTTCCAGGGCAATATCCTATCTCCAATCCTAACTACTTTCCTCTCCATATCTATTATAACTCCTAACTTCATCATACAATCTACCCCTAATATCCCTTTAAACTTTAACCCAGGTACAATTATAAATTCCTGTTCACAGCTAACTGAACCTAACTCTACTTTTAAACTAACTATACTATTCATAACAGCAAATCGCTTTTTATTCGGCGCAACCAGGTGACTTCTTTTTATTGGCATTATCTGTCACACACTCTATCCTTAATTTCATTGACGAATTTCTCCGATACTAAACTAGCCTCAGCTCCTGAATCTAATAATGCTCCTAATTTTTTCAAAAATTTTAATATCAATTATGGGCAAACAAATTTTTTTTATTACTTCCGGCTCAACTTCTTCCTCTATTTTTAAAAATTCTTTTGGATGTTCATACTTGTACACAGTGATGTCTAGTAGTTTGTCTTTGTCTAAAAATCCTGTCCAGGTCTGGTCTTTCTGCTCGGTCCCGGTCTCGCTACTACCTCCGCACATGTCCGTGGTGTTTCTACCCGTTTAGTGTTATGATTTTCCTGATCGTTCGCCGTTACCCTCTCATGTCCGGTGAACTGTTCTGTCTTGTCATGCTCTGTCTAGGTGCAGGTCCCCTACCTACCCTGTTACTCCTGAAGGTCCGTCTAGGTTCCCAATTTTGTCTATTGTATGCAAAATTTGTCCCCCGTCTTGCGTAATCGTCTCGTCTTTGATAACGGTCCCTTCTATTTTCGAACCTAACTGTATTCATCTGTCGTTCCTTATTTTCACGAGGTCGTCCACTACTCACGTCGCCATACCTTTGCAGGTACTCCAAAAACATCTCCCTGTCCACAATGTTTTGCAACGCTACGTGTTGCCTCACCTCAACCTCGAAATGTCGTGATAAATACTTAATTATTTGTCAGTCCGTCGGTGGTGGATTTAGTTGTTTTGCTTTGCTATACTTGCGTATAGCATATTACTCCCTGCTTCCTGCAAACTCTCCTTTGAATTTTCCAGTAATTGGATCGCTTCGTACTTGGTCCTGTCGGTGGTCACTCCAATAATGTTTAAGAAATCTGTCCTCAAAGTCATTATACGGGTCAATTTCCTGTCCTATTAAATTGTACCAAGCTTCAGCATGGTCTTTCAGTAACGCTTTAACAACATTAAGTTTCGCCTGTTCGTCATACAAATTATTAACCAAACCTTTAATGTTATTGATAAATATCTGATGATTTACCCTACTATCCCCATAAAATTTCATTTGTTGATCCAGCGACATATTACCTGTTACGAATCTTGGACCATCTCCCATCAAAGTTGCTACGTTTTGTTTAATTCTGGTCAGTTCTCTCTCGACCCTACCCAACTGATCCCTACATGAGTCCGTTACCTCAGTCATTTTAACGTTAATTTCGTCCTCACAGAAAATCCTTACTTTTGTCCGTGATTGTCCCATTTCCTGACTTAAACCTCTGATATCACGTTCATTTTTATCTACTGTATTTTCAACTTCTCCCATTTTTACCGTTAAACTATTTTTGAATTCATTAAATTCTTGTGTAGACTTATCAATCTTTGCACCTAATGTTTCTGTCATTTTCTCCAATTTCCGATTTAATTCGGCACTCATTTGTTCCAATTTTCTATTCGAGTCTTCTCTAACCCCGCTTAATGTCTCATTCATCCTTTTACATTTCCTGCTTGATTCTTCACTCATTCTCTCTAACGTCCTAATGATCATCTCATTTTCTTGGTCTCCCGACTCCGTTTTCGACTAATCCCTACTACCTCCAGCTTCCTCCATTTTTCCTGCTTTATCAAATAAGGCACTATCGTCACTACCAATTTCCACTCCTTGGCTTCTTAACCACTCCTTTCTCTGCATACGTTCAAATCACTCCCACACACACTCAAAAATTATTTTTAAATTTCTACAAAACCTACTCTTAATCTCAGATTGCCAGTTTCCTGGAATAAAATGTTTAAATTTTATTTGGCACTCAAGCCTCACGTTCGGGTCGCCATAAGATTGCCGTGGAGAAGGGTATTAAGGGTTATAAAATCCAGCCCCAGCGTTGGGCCGTCATAAGATTGTTGTGGTACCTTATAAAAACTCTTGAACGAAGTTGGGACAAAGCTTTAACATAAGTCCTTTACCTAACTCATTTGAGCCTCACGAATTGGGCGTCATAAGATTGTCGTGGAATCAAAGATTTAAACTTTTAACATCGAGTGTCATCAAATAATTTAAAAGAATTGCACAACTTTCAAAAAAAATTGCTTACCCGTTTATTATTCCTGCTTCAAAAAACTTCAGCAGCTTCCCTGGCTAGCTCAGCTGTGCCTCTTCTCGGATACCTAAGTATACAACCATTCTTTCTTCACATTCGCACACCATTTAATAAGATCACCAAATAATACAACAATCATACAATCTTTTATTTGCCGCTATTTACAGACAAATTATTCACATGTATAAACAAACAGTTTGGTACACTAATTACAAACTCAAATGTGATATGTTTTAAAGTCCTTGTTTTTCTGATTATAAGCAAACAAATTTTAATAAAATATGGGTAGATGAGCACCACATATTACCCTAAATTTACAGTACACTGAAGTATGGTGAGCTCATAATAACCCAGTTTATATAGTATATGCTTTTTACCTTGCATAAATTAATACAAAATTGATAGACCCGTTTACCCTTTACAATCTAATTTATATTCAGAATAAAATTTTATAAGTTTTAAATACACCCCTTTCAATATTTAACACCAATAAATTGTCCAGTACATGTATCTTTTCCAATAAGTTTATATAACCATAAATAAACCCCAAAATTCACTCACACACCACCAAAATTTTACAAAGGTTTATCAAACAACAGAAATTTCAAATAAATTACCTGGAGAATGCTTCAGACTTTCATTTCTTCGACGACGATCACCAGAACATCTCGGCTTCGTGACCTTGCGCTGTGATACTTAACGAATTTACAGACGGTAACCCCAATTGCAAGCCAAGCGCCTAGTTCCATAGTACCATTCCATATCAGCATATAATTCTGGTTGTTGGTGATGCTTACCCCACATATATTATGCTACCGTTTATTGATTTTCTAGCTTAGTGTAGTAGTAGCCGGACCTCTATTAATTTAATATTCACTACACGTATTTTGCGTTAATAAATAGAAGGCCGCTACCAATAAATTACACGTGCCAGCACTATATTTACTGTATTATTAAGACATCTAATACTCACCAAAAAAAACTCTACTATAATGTTGGTTTGCCTTCAGTATTTTATCGTAGTATAGTAGTATAGAAGCGAACAGAAGACAAGACAAGACAAGAGAGCTTTAATAATTTTCATTCCGTATTTATATTGTTTCAATATCATACCCCCGGACACAATTCACGTGAAAAGCTTATTTTCAAATTTAAATTCTACTAATTTTGATACAACCGACATGAATATTCCTGAAATTTACTCTGTTTTCGGTCCGTACGTATCCGAAAGCGCTCCCACCTGTCGCGCTTGTCTACGTTTGTACAACTGTCGGTTCTTAACCAATAATAATATTCTCTGTCGTCACAAATCCCGCCTAAACTATCTTTATTTCTGTCTGATGCATGTCTGCTGTCGCGTTCAAAACCCCACTTGAGTTATAGAAAATCGATATTGCTGACAGCTCATGTCCACTCCACGTGGATATAGTACGTGCGTTTTCAATATCAACGCTTTTGTCTCTGTCTCTATCTGTAGTATATAACCGATGGTGCATTACCCTTGCTCTTTAAGAACCTTGTTAGCTTGTTGTTCAAACCAAGCTGACGGTTGAAAATATTTTCTATGAAGTTATGTCTTAATATGCTCATAATTTTGGCGATTGTAGCCTTGATAAAAACGCAGGTGTTTGTTAATTATCGACCGTTTAGCACAACAATTCCTAGAGTTTATATTTCGTCGTATCAGATAAAACTGACGTTTGCTTGTTACTAAGAAAACTTTCTTTATGTTTTTATGTGTTGAATTAAAGTAAATTAAAATTAATTATGCGTATTCTATTTGCTTTAAAACTGTTTTTCTTTATGTACCTTTTAACCTTTCAATTATTAATTATAAAAACACGTCCATACTTGTCCGTTCTCCCTAAATGAATTAAATAAATTTTGCGTGTGAATAATTTGTTCTTTTCTCTATATAGAGTGGTTGAAATTTTATTGTTTACCCCAAATTTAACCCTTTGAATCCACATTATAATCCCCCTATTTCAATTCAAAGGAAACTTCCCAATGTTTTCTTGAATTAAAATATATTCATTTTTACCACCTAATCTTACATGGTATTTCTATACACCTATCTACTCACCTAACACTATCTATACTTTTTTATCCAACCTATCACTACTTATGTACCTATTTGTATCTATCTCTAATTATTTCTATCTATCTACACCTATCTTTATTTATAACTAACTATTCACACCTATCACTACCTTCTACCAAACTATTTCTATCTATTACTAAGTCTTCACCCTCTCATTTTTGTCTATTTTCTCTTTTATACTTTTCTACCTGCCTTCTACTTAGGTCTCTCTGTTATTTTTAACCTTACCTACTATCACTATTTATTTCTTATCCTAACTATACACACTTAACTCTATATCTACATTTAACTATCTTCCCATATTCATCCTATACCTGATTTTATTTTTTTATATACACCTATCTCTATTTTTAGTTGTTTTCCCTTATTTATTCTATTCCTAATTCTACTTTTCTATATACCTCTATTTCTATTTCTATCTATTTAAATTCTACGCTACCATTCACCTATCTCTATATTTTTATCTATTAAGTTTCATTTACTTCATTCTGTCTCTCCTCCGTTAAATAGGGAAATAACAGGGTCACCTGAAATTTCCCCCTTTCCGCCTGTGTCTCCATATCTCTCAAAACATAGGTACACTCCCCTACGACCTCCCTAATTTGAAATGGTCCTCCGTAGGGCAAGTGTAGCTTAGCACACGTCATCAATTCACGCCTGCCTACCCTTAGACTCCTTTCTATTACCAGATCTTCAATTTTGAATTTTACTCTTTTTCTAATTTTTGCATTCATTTTACGGGTATATTTCTCTGCCCTTCTTCTTAACTTCTTCTTGACATCAAACAACAATTGCTGAAATTCATTCTCTCAAGGCACAATCTGCCAAGGTCTCTCAGGGTATTGCTGTTTCATCAGCATTATGAGGCTGGTTTCAGTAACCGTGCTCGGGGTTTTATTTATAAAAGATTCGACCTTAGACAGATTGTCCTCCCATAGTCGATGATCTCTGTATAATGCCAGACGTAGGAATTTTACGGTTTCCTGTATGTATCGCTCAGCTGGGTTCGCCTGAGGATGCCTTATGCTGCAGAAAACTATCTTAACATTTTGTTGATCCCAATAAGTCACAAATCTTTAATTATTAAAGTACGTGGCATTATCTGCCAGCACCCGTTTAAATTTTTCAACCTCTCTACAATATAACTCCAATTATCTATTAGTCTCTACCGTACTACACTCTTTAGTTGGGTATAATTTAGTAAATTTAGAAAAAATATCTATGATTATTAGTACATGTTGATGCCCTTTTCTATTTCTTACTAAGTTACTCAAGTAATCAATTGCAATTAAGTCCAATGGGTTTTCTACCTGTATGTTCTGTATCACATCCTGACTCGTGTGATTTTTATATTTTCTCAATGTACACAGATGACACACTTTGATCACTGATTTTACAATACTAATATCCTTCACGATTTAAAAGTTTTCCCTAAATATGAGCCAAAGTTTCCTATCGCCTATGTGTCCATACTTAACATGAAGATCCTTCACAATCAACTCCGCTTGCACCCTATCTGCTACATATAGCTCCAGATCCTGTACCCTCTTGCACAGGAATCCCTCTACCATCCGATAATTTTTAAACTCTGGTTCAGTTTCTAACCGACCTTTGATACATAGTAGCTCCTCACTCTGCTTCTGATTCCTCAGTACCTCTTCATGTCCATATATGGATCCATCTTGTCGCAAAATATTTATAGTAATTATAATGTCACAAGGCCTTTTATTTACATTATCTTTGCTCCGACTGAACGCATCCGCTCTAAAATTATTTTCTCCCTTTATATATTTTATCTCAAAATCAAATTCCTGTAACTACAAACCCCACCGATATACTCTATTATTGGAGAATCGAGTATTCATCAGGGCACACAACGCTGAATGTTCCGTTTCAATGACAAAATGACGACCTATGAGATAAAACTTCAGTTTACTCACGCCAAAAACCACTGCTGCCATCTCCTTTTCACTAATCGTGTAATTCAATTCATGAGGCTCCAGTGTACGTGATACAAACGATATTGGAACTTCTTCACCATCCTGAACCTGGTAGAGCTCAGCCGCTAAGGCACTATCCGATGCATCCGTCCTTAAGATAAACCCTACGTCAAATCTGGGATGCCTCAAAATTAGTTGTTCGTGAAACTGCTCCAACAGGTTAAAGTACGCTGCCTCTTGGCTTTCCAGGCGGCTCCGTGGCGTAGTGATATGTGTGTGACTACTACGTCCAGGGTCCCGGGTTCGAATCCCGACACGGTCCGCTTGAAAAATGTTAGGCGAGCATTTTTCACAAAAATACAATCTCGTTCGGATGAGAGGTAAAATGGAGGTCCCGTGTGCGAGTATTGTCACGCACGTTAAAGATCCCTATCTTGCTTGTAACAGCAAGGGTTCGGCAAAATTCCAAAATCTCCAGGTAAAAAGAAAACTCGCTTCCTGGCCAATGTAGTACCTTCGGGTGGACCATTGGAAAATCACATGTAATGCCTCTTGGCTCTCCGACCACTTCCATTTGACTCCTTTCTTCAAGAGTTTGAACAGCGGCTCTGCCTTCTCTGAAAATGCTGGTACAAACTTCTTATAAAAATTGAGAACTCCCAAAAATGCTTTTAATTTTCTGATATTATATGGTCTCGGATAGTTCAAAATTTTAGACAATCTTTCCTTGTCTATGCACATACCCTCATGATTCATTACATATTCCAAAAATTTCACGGTTTTCGAAAAAAACTCACACTTGTCAATATTCAATCTTAAACCTGCTAACTTCAGCTCTAATAAAACTCTCTCTAAATGAGTGTAATGTTCCTTTTCAGTTTCGCTAAAAATTAAAATATCGTCCACATAGTGTATGCAAAACTGCTCATACGCTTCTAATATTTCCTGCATGGCTTTAATTAATGCTGCACTTGATGTCGACAAACCATACGGTACTACCTTAAAGTTGTACACTTTCCCTTCTACGGAAAACACCGTACACCTTCTAGACTCTTTGTGTAATGGAATTAGCCAGAAAGAATTCCTTAAATCTAACCTGCTAAATATAAATTTGCCACTTAATCTGGTCAAAAGTGTGTCCATAGACGGTGGACAATGGAATTGTGGTTTCGTCCTCTGATTAAATTTCCTCGCATCCAAACATAAACGAATACTGTTATCCATATTCTTAAGCACAACTAATGAATTTATAAAATGGGTATTCGAAAATTTGATTATGCCATCATTCAACATTCTAGTCAACTCCTGATTCACCTGCTCCCTATATGCTGCCAATATTGGATATACTTTCGCATTGAATGGTTCAGAATTGTCTACCTCTAAAACATGCTCATAATTTAACGCTGTACTTGCCTCTACCCCTACTAACTCTGAATGCTTTTGTAATAACTCTTGTACCTCCCCTAACTTTTCTTACGGGCACTTAATGGTGTCGATCTGTTTCACTTCTTCCTCATTTAATTCTATACTATTAATACATAACCCCACGTCATCTTCTGTGACATCATAACTTGCCTTCCAGGGCAATATCCTATCTCCAATCCTAACTACTTTCCTCTCCATATCTATTATAACTCCTAACTTCATCATACAATCTACCCCTAATATCCCTTTAAACTTTAACCCAGGTACAATTATAAATTCCTGTTCACAGCTAACTGAACCTAACTCTACTTTTAAAATAACTATACTATTCATAACAGCAAATCGCTTTTTATTCGGCGCAACCAGGTGACTTCTTTTTATTGGCATTATCCTGTCACACACTTTATCCTTAATTTCATTGTTCGTTAATTATCGACTGTTTACCACAACAATTCTTAGATTTTATATTTCGGCGTATCAGATAAAGCTGACTTTTGCTTGTTAACAAGAGAACTTTTGCCTTGGAATTATTGATTTTCTTCCCCTAGTGGGTTTTCTTATGCTTTTACGTGTCGAATTAAAATAAATTAAACTTAATTATGCGTATTCTATTTGTTTTAAAACTGTTTTTCCTTATGTGCTTTTAACCTTTCAATCATTAATTATAAAAATACGTCAATACTTGTCCGTTCTCTCTAAATGAATTAAATAAATTTTGTGCGTAAATAATTTGTTCTTTTCTCTATACAGGGTGGTTGAAACTGTATTGTTTACCCCAAATTTAACCCTTTGAATCCACAACAATATATATATATATATATATATATATATATATATATATACACACACACAATTTTATATATATACCATTTACAAGATTACCACACATATGATTTTATTTAAAAAAAGATCTCAAATACAGATATTCTTATATATATCAATTAACAATTTCTGTAAATAGATTATATTGGACGACACTATCATATATGAGTTGACAGTAAGCTTTAAGCATTGCATCAAAAGTTTATAAGTACAATTTTAATTAATAAAAGATCTATTAAAAGTCAATATAAAAAACTATTCAAGCACTGCCTCATATGACCTGCAAATTATAAGATTCATCAAGCATTCACATTTATACGTCTATAGCTATAAAACTTAATCATTATTATAATACATTTGCTTTTAATTAAATATATATAATTATAATTGTACAACTTTTATGTAAAAAAATACATAAGGTCATAACAAAAATACAAAGAAGTGCACCACAGAACCTGAAAATCACGTTGCAAACCTTGTTTAATTTGCGCACACATTAGAATAACCAAAATCACCTGAGCAGTTATGAAAGAAATTGCTTAAATATTGACATAAGAGCCCGCATCAACCTTACATTTTCTACTAACTGATCGACAATTTCCAGCGCGGTTATATAATTTTAATTGCTGAACTTCCTGAGTAGGTCATTCAAAACGTGAAGATCGCTCTCGAATAGGATTTTGCTTGTGTTTTGTTCAATAAACTTTTATAGAACGCTGAAAAGCCTCTGGCATTCAACTCTGTGTTTTTATAACTTAACAACTCTTGCGTATTAAATATTTTCATACCCTCTTACTCATTTAAAATAATTCGGATTTAGAAGACGCCGTGTCAAATACTACAATTTATTTACTAATTGGTACGTACTTCTTTGATAGACAAAATTGTTTTTCAATCGCCTGTTATTTGCTTAAAAATATTAAAACCTTAAACCGTTGGGATGTAAACGACTTTAGTTTGTTAAATTTCTTTGTTTTTGTACCTGCTATATTATTTATTATTCTAATGGGTATCATGTTTTTGAACTTGTGTGAATTGCAAGATGTCGTTTACGGTAATGAAAGTCGTACGTTTGTCGTCGTCTTGGGCAGTTCAAATTTTAGAACAGCATAATGCCTTAGCTCTTATGAAAAGGTGTGCCTAAGAGTTTTCAGTTGCCATGTGCAGCGTTTGGAATAAACTATGGATTTAATTTCGCGAATGGCTCGATTAGAAAGAAAAATAAAAACTGTTTCGTGTAATTTAAATGTTGCCACAACAAAATCCGTATTATTTTAAATTCAGCATTTTGGTATTAGGTTTTACTTGGGTAACGCATGAATCTGGTCATGTTGTTTAATTGATGCTACATAAAGAAATAGTGGATAGCTGTTGCTGTAGTTTAGTTCAGAATTGTGCAAACCAATTTTGGATGGACTATGACACTTCTGATTTAACTTCTTCTGTAGGAGTTCAAAAATTTTTTTGTTCTACCCTTGGTCAACTCACCACAACCGATATGTTTTTTATTTAAATTCTCTTTACTAAATAACTGACCATCTTATTTAGGTATGCATGCCAAATTCAAATCATATTATCTGTATCTGACGCTTGCCGTAAAAGACTTTCTTCCTAGATGTAACGATTTAACATACTTCTTAGGAATGTATCAATGTTATAGAAAAGGACAACCTTACTTTCTCTTAGTTAAGTTTTTTTTAGATCTACTAAAATACAGTTTTGTGAAGGATATGCGAAACTCGTGACAAATTATTAATTTTTTTTTAAAAGAACTTAAGCTCATTAAAAAAATGAAAAACATTAAGTAACAGTTTCTTTTTTGTAGAGAGACGGATAAAAATACTAGACTAGTATCAAACTTTCAGTAAGATTAATTTTAGTTTTGCACTTTCTTCTATATGTAAATAAAAATTTATTTTTCTTGTAAAGAACATAGAATAAAGAATACATTAAATTTTGGATTTCTAACTTAATTTTTATGGCTGTTGAGCAATTTATGAATTTAGAGACACTTAACTGCCATCTTCAAGATTGATAGTATTTCCACAGGCGACTACGAACGTAAGGAAAGATTTCCAGTTTAAAATTATGAGCATTTACCAATTATTTAATTATTTTTGTTTCTTGTGTAATGAGGTATAAAATTTAAGAGTTAGCATGAGCTCAGTTAATTAATTGCCGTAAGTAGTTTTGTTCTATATGTGTATTAAGTTTATTGAGGGAGTAAGCGTGCTTAACTTCTTTCTGGTCTATCAGGTTAAAAAGGTAAAAATTTGCGTATGTTGAGTGTTCATTAATTATTGTATTTCATGTAAAAATATTGGAAAACAGAGTCTTGTGTTTTCCGTTTAGTTTCGCCATTTATTTGAATGGGACCTAACCGCTTTCTTTACTTTTAACTCTGTCTAAGTGGCGTCCAGTCCCTTTTCTAGTTTGGCTTTTTTTATTCTACTTCTCTCTCGCTCATGCGTAAATGATCTTAACACCGGCTAGTTATTTGGTCTAGCTATGTTTTTTAAAATAGCAAGTTATAGGCCTAGAGAGTCAAGTCTGAGACCGTATTTAACTGTATAACGAGTATTTGTTGACCAAAATAATAAACTTATATTCTTCAGCTATTTGGTCGTTGAACAAAACAAGATCCACTTAATGACATTTTAATTTATCAATTTATTACCAAACGCTTCATCAATGTATCTTTGCATTTTTCATATGGTGCAAATTTGAAACAAAATGTTTTTTCAGCAGCGATAGCAAAATTTACTAATATATGACTAAATTTTATGATATATAAATACTAAACCAATTTCCTAACATTAGTATATTAAATTTTAATATTTTCAAAAGTTATATTTTTGCAACATATAGTCACAGTTAATTAAACCTTGTTTAATAAGCTGCGATTATGCATATTTTAAGAATTCTATTTAGTGTTTTATTAACATATGGTTGTGTCTGAACAAAACGTATTTTTGTAAATATTAATAAGTAAGTGATTGTTTAAAAAACTAAAATGATAGGAGTATGAAAAGGACTTCATAAATTAAGGCTAACAAACAGAATTTCTCTATCACCTCCGTAAAAACATTTTCCTTTAGAATTGCACCATATGAAAAAGACAAACGACATGTTCGTGATTGATATAGATGGAAATCCGTACATTTGAATTATCTTTTGAATCCAAGCCTCGGTAACGCTATTTTGTTGAATGGTAAGAGGTATTAAGAACTTCAAGAATAAATAATATGAAACAATATATCTAATTAAAATATTCTGATTACCAGGATGTAAATCAAATAATGTAGGTATATAACCGATTCTTGTTTATTTTTAATTTAGTGATTAAGATCATTTTTACGGTGGTGCTCTGTATTTTACCGCCTGGTTAGATAAAGATTATAAAATCACACTTAGTAATTAAATCAGCAGACCTACAAGCCTGAAATGTAACATTATTTCTCCCAATAGACTTTATTAACATGTAGATTAGACACAGTGCTGTCAATTGTAAACTGTATAAATTAAAGATTCAGTATTAACGTTTATGAAGATATACATCGCAATTTTTTTTTCTAGTCTAATTCTTTAATTAGATAATTTAGTTTTAGGGACTGGAACCAAACACCTAACTATCGATAGCAATAAAATCTTTGACGATTAATTAATTGATGCCAAGACTATAAAATGGAAATCATTTCAATTTTGGTATTTTTTTTATAGATTACCTAGTCATAGGTTGAACTTTAAAACATAATAATAAAAATAAATTTTAAACATATTTGCTTATGTTTGCATAAAAATGTAGATGCAAGGATAATACCTAGGTGTTTTCTATTCGAATATGTTATTTATAGATAGATAGATAGAGTCAATTATGGTCCTAAATGATATCAATTGGATATTGACGTTATAATACTCTTCAGTGCTTAGGGCATGCACACCCCAAATACGCACTCGTGTGCGTAAGTGTAAGAATGCGGGTGCTTCTACACTGAGAAAAGTGATTTTATTGATACAACCAATTCTGTTGTTTTGAAGAGTAAAGCATTTGATCAAGTATTTTTTAGTCGTTCTAAACAAAACTATATTCACTGAACCGCTTGTAGATGGTTAAACTAACATCAAAATTTAGTTGACTTAAATTTGTTTGTTTGAATGCATTATAACAGTTGGTTAATAAAAGAATGCAAAAGTGAATTTTATTGAACATCAGTCGTGTTTCATACAAACTAATATTCTCAACAAATTTCATATTTTAGTCCAATACTACATTAATGTTGAAAAAAATCCATTTTAGTTAAATGAATGCTGAAAAAAGTGTCAAATGAACACGTTTTGTAACAAATTTAACATTGAAACAAACGTACTTTAGCTTGTTGATTTAAATAAACTACGAGTGCCAAATCAAACGTCGGGTTATTTGTTGAACGCAACGATATTTAGTACGTCTCCGATGTTGCGTATTGAATATACAGCGCGCGCACATTATATCTTTAATATACTGCTAACGTTCGACTGCGACACGTCAACATGGCGTCAAGCGTTACTTCGCATTGTTTATTGTGTTAGTTTCCATAACAGTATTTCAACTAACTGTAAAAATACATGGAAGATAAATTTAGTATGCTGTACTATGTTTAAACAAAATCTTTTGGTCTAAAAACACGTAACTACATTTCTATAACTTAGTCTTATTGCCCATAACTAAATGCCGTTGTTTTTAGCATTCAACTATATAAGCGAACGTATAACTTCAAAGATCAATGGCAACCTCAAGGAATAAACAAACTTTCAATAATCAGCGTCAGTTTCATAAAGTTGAAGTGGAAGCTAAACTAAAAATTATGCAGGATGAACTAGGGTTAATGTAACATTCAAGGTGAGATTTGATTCAATATACAACTTGATAATGTGACTGAATGAAGTTATTTTAAATCAATATTTTTTTAAAATCTGTTAGGGATGAACAAACTTATTTGTTGATCGCCAAGTTGTATTAAAAAAAATGGTTAAAATAACTTCATTAAGCCGGAATCGATCAAGCTGGATATTGAATCAAACTACCTTGGATGTTTAAACTAATTCTATTTCTAAACAATGTACAACGCAACGAAATGATTGATTTGACAGCTAAATGTTTCAATTCAACACAATAAAAGTTTAATTAAACCAAAAATGTTATTACTTAAACCTTATTAGCCACTTAGCTTAATAATTATTATCTGCTCAACGTATGGGTTAGTTAAACCAATGACGCTTTTTGGTTAGTTGAAAAATTTGAATAGTTTGTTTTAATGCTACAAACCCTTTCAAGTATTTGCTTCAATGATTTTTATATATAAGTAGGATATTCAACGTTTTGATTTAACATAACAGTGTATTTGATAAAAGTATTAAATAATTCAAATCAAACCTACAAGCAATTGAAGTAACGATACCTAACATTCAAGTTACATTAATAGCAGTTTGAGTAAATGCCATAATTATTGTGATGCAAATTTAGGTTTGTTTGCTTCAAAATCGGTTTTCCAACATTTTATTATATTCTATTTAATGCATATAGATCATTGTTTATATACAAACCAAAATTCTAATTGAATCAACTAATTTTCAGTTGAAGCAACAAAATCCTTTTCTCAGTGTACGGACTGACCACAAATGCACGAATTAGGAAGTGGGTTGGATTGGCAGTTGATTGTATGTGTACTTACGTGTGCATGTGTGTTTGGACATGATCTACTTGCGTATGTGTGCTGGCACGAATATGATGGGTTTGTGTTGCATGCGTTTGCAGTTTTGCGACTATGTTTAAGTGTGTGGTTGCTCCCCGGGTGCGTGCACATCTATCTTAGTGCACAGCAGCAATCGATGTGTATTGTAGAATAGGTGTGTGTGTTTATATACAGCACTTGCCAAATCCTTATCGTATGCCGATCTTTATCAGACAAGCTTGAGTAAACCAGACTTTTGGGACTCAATTCCGTATAGCAGTGTTTTATTATTTAAGTTGTTAGTTAATAGGATCGAGGTATCTTCGAGATTAAATACTTGATGCTATACATGCAATTTTTGCTTTATTTTGGAAGCTGTGGCATGCGCTAGCTATGCTCTATATAATGATTAAATACATATAGAGTCATCAGATCGTTTCATTGACAGGAGGATAAATGGGTGATGTTTAATGCTTAGAATCTATAAGTTGAAACAACTGGTCCTTCGGTATAATTTCTTAAAAGGGAACTGCAAAAATAAGATAAATGCTGTTTAAAATGCACACTTTGACTCATTAGTTAACCTAATTCCCTACATCAAACCAATTCTATATACGAGGAATTTAGCAATCCATGAAGGTAAAACGTCTGACATATGTCCAACATGTGGCCGACACATGTCCGATATATGTCCGACATAGTAAAGTATAAAAGGGGGCATATTTTCTAACTGGAATCAGTTGTGATACAGCATTCTTAAAAATGCAAGCATCAAGTAAACGCTACACTAAAGAATCTATGATAAAAGCTGTAAATGAAACTTTATATGGTGCGCCAACTTTCTACACTGCTAGTAAAAAATATAATATACCTAGAACTACGCTATACAATCACGTCAAAATATTATAAAACGAGAAGAAAATATATATTATCAGAACTGCTCCTAAACAATAGAATGTAAGCGATATGGTTGTTGTTTAGCAAGATCTTGTAATACCAATACAGAACTTTGACGAATTTTTGATCTTCAAGTAACGTTGTGCGTAAACATGGACTTTTGTCGGGCGGCCTGGTGGGCGGGCGGGCGGTCAGGCAGGCTTGTAAAAAAGGTTAAAGTCGAAAACACGAACGTACCTTTATAGAAAATTAAACAACCTATTCTGGAGAAATCTATACATCTTTATTATGCAGATGTGTTGACTCGAGATCAAGACGAAAATATACACAAATCGGTAATTGAAATAAAGTATAATTCCCAATCCTATACGCATAGTTTGGGTAAAAATGTGTAAGAAATTGATTAAGAAAACAGTGACTTAAATTAAATAATAGCGTTTATCCTGCCACTAGAGGTCTAATAAGAGTTATAATTATTTTTAAAGTGCTTAACATTTTTCTAAGGAATGTAATAAATTAGTTCCGAGGATACATTCCCTACCTGTTATTTTGTGCGTGCACACAAATCAGACACCATTGGAACTTATCCGAATAAGAGTAGCTCATATAAAAAAACTGTTCGCGCAGGAGTTATTGTTTGTCGATTGTACAGTTTAAAAAGACGATTAAACAAATATGTATAAAGACTTTGGGGAGGTAATTCAAAGACTTAGCAATGCTCTACGAATAAAAGAAGCAGAATGCGGGCAACGGTTTTCTATAGAAGGAGAAAAATGTTTTATGTGTCAGTCATATGAGGAAGCAATACAGCGCTGTACTGCTGTGTCAGTATTGCCCAAGGATTTGGATGGTTTTATGGAAATAATCGAGGACATGGGGTTTATAGAACTGTTGGCAGATATTCAGATGGAATATATACTAAATTGTAAGCTTTAATATGAAAATTTATATACTATGGATCCTGTATCGATGCCTGCTTGTGAAATTTGGTTATGATTCCAACCGCACCTTCAAGAACGCTAAACCAATGGAAAGCTAGTTTTTCTTTACATATTCCAATGTTCACCGTTTGTTGAATACTATTCGTATCAGATATTGTATCAACATTTTCTAAAGGCAAAACAATTGGCGTGTATGCTTCTATTGTTATGATAATGAGTTTAGCTGCTGTGACAATGGCGCCAAGTTTGTAATTTTACACCTCTGTTTATAGTAAACAAGTATATTGACACGACCATAACCACATCAACTACTATCATAAGAAATGAATGATGTAAATTTAGAAATTATTTATGTACATATTGGCGTGTTTATGTTATAAAATATAAAGTATACATTGGCTTTGTTTAATTGTTTCAATGTCCACATAACTGAAATGGGTATCTAAGTTCTTATGAAAAGAATTATAACAAAGATATGTATGAAAAGGGTGCTATAAACGTTTTACAAAATTATTAATCAGAATCGTTTTATTTAAAGCTATAACATAATTTTATTTATAGTTATTAATATCTGTAGTTGAATTACGACAATTTAGAAAGGTATAAGAGAATAAACCGTAATTGTAGTGACAGAAATTTCTCTAAAATTTATAGTGTAAAATTTAAACATCGTTTGTAAATGCGTGGAATGGGATGGAATGGTAACCCGTTGTACTCTTTCATATACTCAACCTGTCTATAAATATTGTTTTTAAATAATCTTGTATAGGTTCTTATAAATTTGTATAACATAACCTCAATATCACTATTACTGTATTTGCTTTTAATTATATCATGTGCAAGGTTTAGTAAAACGTTATTCCTACTATACCTTTCCATTGCTACATCTAACAGAAGCAGATATATATATATATATATATATATATATATATATATATATATATTATGAGAACCGTTTTCTGTTAGTTCTCTTAAAGTATTAGCGTAGTAGAGAGCGATCTGAGATATCCCTAAAAAGTGTTTTAAAGTTTCTTTGGTAAATAATGTATAATTCTCATCAAATGTCAGCATCTTCGGTAAACAATTCTTATTTAAATAAAAACGCAAGTTGTCAAATTTGCATATCTGATTTCGCACACAAACTTCCATAGTGCGTATAATATATGAAAGATTTGATATAAACTTTTTAAATACATTGAGTACGGTCTGCGAAATGATGTCAACAAATTTGAAAGTTATTTTAAAATCGTCTAACGGGTGCAGACCTGCAAATATGATTTTGGAAGAAGATTTTGTTATGGCGTATGGTTTTTCAAATAGCAACTTGGTTCACTCTAACTGAATTGCCGCGTTTATACATTCTTTATGCGTTGCGGTCGACTGCTTTTTCAAATCCTTAATTTGTTCCCTTTAATTGTCTGTAATTCTTGGTTCCTCCTAGAAATAAACCTTCTCGATGTGCTTCTCGTTGTGTTTATTTACGGCGTTACCTCCAGTAAAAACAATTTTACACACACACACTGCACGAGATACTTAAGGTGTTTATTTAAGAAAAATTAATGATTAACAGTTTTTGCACTATACATGTAAATATTAATTTTTCTACGTATAAAGGTTAAAATTTAAACTAATACTTACTCTTCTATGTCGATAGTCCCCACACAGTGAATATTTCGAAAACAATAATATTAAAACGTGTACTTATTGAATAGGTGAGTAATAGTGTTGTAGCGTTAACCTTAAGCGGATAATATAAAAGATGTCTTGCAGGAAGATTTGCTGAATAACGATAGAAAATTATAGTTTAAACATACAAGTTTTAAAAATGTTGTTCTACCCCAAAAATTTTAAAGGTGGAAAGTTCTGCAACACTATTACACTTTGAACGACTTTACGTTTTTCAAAAGTAAATTCAAAATAAACTTTTAGTATCATTTTCCTCGTATTTATGCATATAGAGGAAGTATAAATATAATTTGTCCTTACATTCGCCCAATTTAAATCAAATTATTACAATGCGCATTGCCATAGGTTAACTAGAATTGTAAGAAGGTACCATTCACAATAAATAGTCAGACGTCATTAACAAAACAATGCAAGGTTAAGGATCATACATTTCACAAAAATTTTTAAAAAATACGTTTTATTTAAAATAGATTATCAAACTACTTTCTAACCCACCGTACAGAATTAATATACATTTAACTTTTTGATTTAATTATGTGAATGCAGATGTATGCATATAATACTAATTAACATAATAAGGAAATGCACACCATAAAAGGCTAGGGAGCCATGTTCCAGAGCACTAGTTGTAAAAATATCGTCGAGTTGATCAAAATTACAAGTTAAAGATGGATTTTTCTGGTGTTGACGTTACAAGTGATGTAAAAGTGCCATTAGGTATCGACAAACTAGTAGGTAAGACCACCTATGCACTAGGTAAATTTACATTAAATTTTCACCATCATAACACGGAAGTTGGTTTTGATTTATACTGTGGTCTGCAACCAGTCGTACAAATTATTTGCAATAGTAAAATGTACCAAAATTATGCTATAAAAATGGATTATTTTAAATGGAGAGGGTTTTGCAATTTTCAATTGGAATTAAGAATTATACAATTTACCCAAGAAGCAGCAAACGTAAGATTGAATGGTTTTGCTGGCGGAGATGTTTTAGGGTTACAACTGGATCGTGAATTTAAATTGAAACTGATTGCGAAAATATCTAGTAGGAGTGTATAGGTGGCGAATAAATTTCAAGAAGAAAATTTATATAATATGGAAATTACGAAAGATCGGAATGTCATTGTGTTACCTGAGTACGAGTGCATCAAGCTATTAAATTTGCGAGAATTAATCTATTATAAAATGGAGGAGTTGAAGTGTAGAAACTTTCCAGGATTTTACGAAAAATTTGTATGTGATTTAAAAAATGTATGTAGAAATACAACAGACGAAGAAAGGGTTCAAACATTGTTGGAGGAGGAGAGCCGTGCAAGTATTTCCTTGTTTAATAATTGCAGAAATTTAAATTACTTTTATTTAAAAAATACGTTTTATTTTTTAACTACATCTAAAATAGATTATCAAACTACTTTCTAACCCGCCGTATAGAATTAATGTATATATATATATATATATATTATATATATATATATATATATATATATATATATATATATATATATTATAGTGGATTTAAAGGGTTAAATTTGGGTGTAAACAATGTAATTTCAAACACCCTGTGTAGAGAGGAACTTAATATTTACGTGCAAAATTTATTTCATCTATTTAATTTAAAATAACAAGTATTGACATAATTGTATAATTAGGGATTAAAAGTTAATAGGTTCATAAAGAAAATTAGTTTATAGGCCAATAGAAATTATTAATTAATTTAATTTAGTTTAATTCAACGGGTTATAACTTCAGAAAACGCATCAGATCATGAAAAATCCATAATCCCAAGACAAAAAGCTTTCTTAACGAACAAACAGACGTCGGTTATGTAATATACTGTGAAATGTAAGATCCGAGAAGTGTTATTTTAAACGATCGTTAATTCAGCACACCTGCATGTTGAAAAGGTCATCTTTCGCTTATTTGTGAAGATAACGAGGCGAGCTTCAAGGAAATATTGTTCAACCGTTGTTGGTTTCGCATAAACGCTAACAAAAGTTTCTTAAAGTGCAGAAGGGATGAACAATCAATGATATGCTTCAGAATGAGACGGGCATAAAAGCGTTCATTTTAGTAGGCACGTATTCGATCCACGTGGAGTCCATGAAGACGCGGGCAGCTATATCGATTTTCTACAACGCAAGCAAGGTTAGAACGAGACACCAAATATGCATAAGACAGGAATAGAGATATTACAGGCCGAGTTTTAAGACGTCACTGAAACGTATCATTGGTCGAAATAAATAGTTTTAGAACAGATAAACACGCGACAGGTGGTTGCTATAGTTTTGTATGATATAGCGTGTTGACGGGGGAATATTTTTGGAAGTTTAAAACGGTTATACAAAATTTGGAGAAATATTAATTTCGATTAAGTATTTCGCGTGAAGTGTGGCTAAGGGGGCCTAGTTTTATGATATAAATACTCTGGGAGAATTAGGAGGGCTCTTTTAATTTTGCATCGCTCAACGACGTATTATAATCAACTGACAAAGCTTGTGAGTATTAAAAATTTGTAACATTTAGTGAAGTAGTATTAGATTATTTGTGGCCTTATAGTTAGTAACGCGAGTATATTAGAGTGTAATTTAAATTTAATTAAGGTCCACGAATACTTTAACAAGCTTGTAAATTAATAATGCAATAATAAATAAGTGTAATATACGTGGATTTGGATGTTGAAATTGGTGTTAATTGGTAGCACGCAGCTCAGCTTTAACTGAGTTGTCATCTATAAATAGCTGGTGGAGAGCGAGCATAATCACGAAGTCGAGGGGTTCAGGAATATACAGCTTCTTCAACGGAGATGGATTTTTGACGCTTTTTCCAGGTAACGCATTTAAATTTGCTGTTTTTTTTATATAACCTGTTGAAATTATTTGTGATGTGTGAGTGAACTTTGATGGTTATTTTTGGTAATTTAACGTATTGAAAAAGATACGTATAACTGACTATTATTATGGTATTTTGGAATATAAAACAAAAGGTGTACGTAAAGCTTATTAAATTTCTTGATGAATTTAAATTTAATTGTTAAGAGTACATGGGTTTATTAAGTTTGTAGTCATAGTATGCAAATTGGAAAGCATACATTAATAAACTGGGTTATCATGAGCTCACCATACTCCAGTGTGCAGTAATAAATAAAGATAAGGTATTATTTGGGGCCCATTTACTCCTGTTGCATTAAATGTGTTTAAAATTTCAATTTTAAAAACAAGGACTTTACAAAAATAGCAATTATTGAGGTGTAACTTGAGCACCAAACTGTACATAACCATGAATTATTATTTGTAAATAGTGGTAAATAGATATTGTATGATTGTTGTATTATTTTGAGTTTTTATTGAATGGTGTGTGAACGGTAAAGAGAATGATAGTGAATTTAGGTATCCGAGAGGAGGCACAGCTAAGCTAGCCAGGGAAGCTGCTGAAGAAATTAATTTGATAAAGCAGAATCCGAGTAGGAAAATTTTGTAAACATTTTATATTTTTGAAAATTATTTTTATTGACTCTGGCGAGGTCCGGAGCTTAAATTAGAGAGTTCCACGGCAATTTATGACGCCCAATCTGTGGGGTTCAAATGTTTTTTAGAAAGTACCAGTTCCTGTGACCTAAATGCACGTTCCACGGCAATTTATGCGGCCCAACGTTCTGGCTCGAATGTTTTTTTGACTCTGGCAAGGTCTTTATAGACGTTCCACGGCAATATATATATATATATATATATATATATATATATATATATATATTGCTATGAAATTCCCTATTTTAGGATTATTGACCCCCTACGGTGGGTGTTATAAAATTGCTATGCTATTCGCCCCACGATTGGACAAATCATAAAATTGCTGTGATATGCCTTATTTTATTGCTGTGCTATTCCCTTTATTATACTAAATATTCATTTTAAGGTTTTTACCCCGACTAAGTTACTAAATAAATCTTATTAAATCAAATAAAGCAATTCTAGAATACACAATATAATAATTGATAATATTTACAACACTCAAAATTTTTCTTTTTGTTTAAAATATCTACATATACCAGATTTATGCTTTTTCTGAAAGCCAGCAAAAGTATCTTTTAATTACATTCAGGGACCTTCGAACGTTCCAAGATACCTATTCCGTTTTATAAATATTTAAGTGACCTTTTTGATGACTCTTAAAAATATACAATGTATGGCAAATATTAAATCAAAACAGTTTTCAATAATAAAGTGTATTAAAATTGCTAACCTGAAATGGGTTCTGTAGTTTCATCCTAGTCTATGATCTGCATCCCCTTTCTGTGTCCGTTTTGCTTATTGATATGCCGGTCCCATATAAGAATCGCTTCCCATAAATCGCTTCCAATTAAAATCGTACCCAATCGGAATATGTCCAAATTAGAATACGTTTATTTTTAAGTTATCTCTAAAATTAGAGTATGTTCAAAGTTAGAAGTCCCAAATTAAAGTCATCTCGATTAAACATCTCAAATTAAAACCATCTCAATCACATATGTCTCAAATTAAAGCCCTGTTTCATTAGTATTAGAAATGAATTTAATTAGGTTGTTTAACTTACGTCTATCTACAGATCGGCTTAGTTTTCGTTGCACAAATTCTCGCACTTTTTAACTCTGATTTGTTTTGATTTATACTTCATTAGTTACGTAAGTTTTTAACACCTTTGAACATAGTCGTTGCTCATTTTGAATATAGACTAAAATGTCGTTCCGTTACTATCGTATATATAAGCCCTTAATCCAATTGCTTTCATTGGCTTGTTTACATTCTAGGCTGATACTTTTGCCTTATCTCGCATAACTTGGAATTTTTACAAATTACTTAGTTTAAATCTTCTGATGCATGCTCTGTTCGTCACGTCCGCATCCCGCATATTGTAATATTATTCGAGAATTTCCAACTTTTGACTTTCATTAACTCACGTATTTGAATGTTTGTTAATTTTATCGTATAATTAAACCGCTTGGTGTTTATTTGTTTCTACAGAATATTGGTTTTCTGAACAAATGTCTTCTATTCTAGTCACGTAACGATTTTCAAATAATAAATTATTTAGGATGCGTTTACGTTGATATTTTCGATGCAATTGTTAAATATTTTCTATGCCAATTTTTCCATGCTTTCTGGTGATTTAATTTTGATGCAATTTATTGCGTTTTAGAATCTTATCTTTACTTGTAAACTACACTTAGACATATTTATGTTCTCATGCATTTAATTCCGTATATTTTATATACAGTGTCCTCTTAATTAACATTATGTAGAATGACCGATTTACTCTTATAATTTCTGGAATTATTTGCTTTTATTAAAGTTGAAGTTGTTTATATTTATTCTACGACCCCTATGACTTAACCTGCCCCTTAACTACCCTATTATCATAGCAAAATATATATATATATATATATATATATATATATATATATTACTCATATTTAGACCAGGGTAGAAAATTAAATAATCACATCAAATAATTTTAATCACCGTGTATAAGGAATTTCATTAAATAATACGCGTTATTAAAACCATGAAGCATAAATAAACTCGGTTGTTTCAGTAAAAATAAGAAATTTAAATTATTTATAAGACGCTTTATATCAAAAGAAGCAGTATTGAAAAGCTCTGCGTGTAATGTAATTATTCCTAAACAAAGAGAAATTACGTGCAAAGTTTATATTAATTAACCCTATTTTAAGTAACCGGTAGTAAAACAAAGTGTACATATAATAATTAATATTTAAGTTGTATTCGCTAAAAATGAAAAGGATAGAAATCAATTTTAATTGGAGTTAATTAAACCGTTAATAACATATAATACCTATAGAAACTTGTAAAAACCCAAGATTAAAATACCACGGAATAAGGCTCTGAGAATTAATGTTATATTTGAACACCTGCGTAGTTTAAATGTCACATTCGGCGTAAAGTTTGCAGATAATTAATGTTTCAAAGAATCTTGGGGAAAACGTCGCATAATAGTTACGAGAATTGCTAAAGCTGGGTATTTCACACTCCATGTGGACTAAAATAATCGATAATAAAGTATATCAAGTTGCACCAATAAGAACACGGTAGAGAAGGAAAGAGAAAATGCGTCAAGCAAAGACACATATTGTAAAAGGCGGGATTTAAGCAACGTCACGGGGGTCACAATTGGTTAAAAATAGGATGCAAATATCAGAGGTAGAACAACAAGTTCTGTACAAAATTAATTAGTTTTTCTCGGACATGCTTGCGTGCCGTGTGGAAATTTTCTGAGATTTAAATGGGGCGAGTGAAAATTCGTAAAAATCGACGCGTGAGCGGCAGACTGGGAACATGGCATGAGAAATTCCTTAGAATTACCCGTTTTGGGGAACCGACCGACAGACAGGCTTTTTGCTATATATACCGAGATGAAGATAAACAAGCCCTCTTAAGACTTTTGACAATTCGATGCGTTAAAAGCTCGTACATACGCGACTTGATTGAAGATGTTAAACCGTGCATTTTAGTTTGATTAAATAATTTAAAGTTTGCTAGTATATTTTAGTGATTCAAAATAGCTTGTTATTTACGTGCTAACATGAATGTACTTCAGTGCACTTAGATACAAGGTAATAAAAGTTAGTTTCACTGTACCAATTAGCAAAATTTACAACGACAAATGTATACACAAAAGTAGGCAGTTTTGGCGTATATTGGTGAAAGAAGTATGAAGTTATTTGCTATTTTTCGGGGGTGTTAATAATTAAATGGTTCAAATACGTGTCTGGATCCATGAAACAAGGGTCAGATAAACACAGATGAGTTCCGGAAAAGCCCAGAAACAACTTTAAATAAATGGTGATGGAGAAAATTTTAAAAGCGTAGAGAATCAGAAGCCGTAAATATAATCCTGTTGAATGGTGTGATTAACTAAAGAAACGATACTTTGAAGCTACGAGGACAGTAACCTTCAGGTAAATTATACTATTTTGTTTGACATTTTTGTGTGTATTGAATGACTTTATAATTGATTTACTTTAAATGGACATTAGTGAAATTGTACTAACCATAAAAGTTTAATTTTAAGATGAAATTTGCTTGTTTAAGTAAAAAGGGGTATTTTGTTTTGATGTTCGGGAATATGATGAAAATTTGGGTATGTCTTTGAGCTCAATTAGACGAACCTGGTTAATTAACGTAAAGGGTGGTAGATGCTCCTTTATACTCAGACTCCGGTCTGCTTATATTGTTATATTAATTACTAGGCATCCAACAAGGACTTTAATTTTGGATGCACGTTAAAATGATAATAAAATTAATCTTGAAATTCTTTTTAAAACTGAAATTTATGCTGAGTTGTAATTTTGAAATTTTAATGTATTCTGAGTATTGATGTAAATAGAGTTAACGTTGATGTTTTTGGTAGGAATGTGTTGTTTTTTTTTATGAATGAGGAGGTTTATAACATTAGGTGAGCAGCTGAGTCGAAAAGAGGATCACAGCCGTTTATGACGCCCAATCGGTGGGACTACAATTTTTTTGTTGAAAGGACCCAGCTCCCGCATTCACAGGAGAATATCACAGCAGTTTATGGCGACCACAACGTGAGGGCTCGAGTTCCAAACAAAATTTTTGTGATTTTATTCCAGGAAACTGGCGATCTGAGAGAGAGAGTTTCTGTGTGTGTATAAATTTAAGAGTATTTGAGAGTGTGTGAGAGTGATTAGAACGTATGCAGAGAAAGGAGTGGTTAAGAAGTCAAGGAGTGGAAATTGGAAGTGACGATAGTGCATTGTGTGAGAAAATTTCTAAAATGGAAGAAGCTGGAGGCAGTAGAGATCAGTCGAGGACGGAATCAGGGGATCAAGGAAATGAGTTAATGATGAGAATGTTAGAGGAAATGCGATTGGCTAGGGAGGAATCCAATAGAAAATTAGAACAGCTAAGCGATGAATCGAATAGAGCGAGAGAGGACTCAAATCGGAAATTTGACCAATTAAATCAGGAATTAGGGATAAAATAGAAAAATCGACGAGAGAATTTTCAGAATTTAAAAATAGTCTTACCGTAAAGATGGGGAAGTTGAAAATAGGGTTGATAAAATGAGCGTGATATTACAGGTCTTCGACAGGAAATGGGACATTTAAGGTCCGAAGTACGCATTTTTGTGAAGAAGAGATTAATATAAAATGACTGAAGTGACGGACTCATGTAGGGATCAGTTAGGCAGGGTAGAACGCGAAGTTAGTAGTATCAAATACAACATGTCAAATTTAACGGGGGATGGTCCCAGATTTTATACAGGTGGAGTATCATTGGACCAACACATGAAGTTTTATGGCGATAACAGCGTAAATCCACAAATTTTATTAATAGCGTAAGAAATCTAGTGGGAAATTTATTTGACGAACAGACTAAACTAAATACGATAAAGGCTTTATTAAAGGACAACGCGGAAGCATGGTACAATTTAGTAGGACAGGACATAGACACGTATCAGGACTTTGAAGACAAATTTTTACAACATTACTGGAGTGATCACAAACAGGATCAGATTAGGGACGACTTGATTACAGGCAAATTTAAGGGAGAGTTTGCAGGTTCTAGGGAGCAATATGCCATCCGCAAGTACAGTGTGGCCAAACAACTGAATCCACCATTGACGGACAGACAGATTATTAAGTACCTATCACGACTTTTTGAACTGGAAATTAGACAACACGTGGCCTTACAAAACATCACAGAACGGGAGACATTTTTAGAGTATTTGCAGAGATATGACGATGTATGTGTAGGACGGACAAGAGAGATACGAGAACGAAACGTTAACACAGTTAGGTTTGACAACAGGACACCGAATTATCCGAGACGGCCTGACTACAACAGAAATTTTCGACCGAATTGGGAACGACGAGGACAGGAATACAGAAGTAATAGTGCGACTAGGGGACCGACGCCAAGACCTAGTTACAGCGACAGAACAGTTTACCGGAGGTAAACAGGACTGTGACCAGCACGCCGAATAGAGACAGGGACACGGATATTAACACGAGGAGGACGTACGCACAGGTTGTAGAAGGACAACCAGGACCAAGCACGGAAAACAGGATGGGACAGGATTTTTAGAACGCGACAGACCACTAGATTTCTGTGTAAATGTATATGAACATCCACGTGAATTTTTCAAAATTGAGGAGGAAGTAGAGCCAGAAACTGTAGAAAAATTATGTTTGCCAATTATTAATTTAGAAATTTTTGAAAATAATGTAGAAGTATTACTTGATACAGGGGCAGAGGCGAGTTTAATATCGGAGGAATTCGTCAGCAAAATTAGGGATAAGGTTTGTGATAGAATTATGCCTATAAAGCGTAGCCATTTAGTAGCTCCAAATAAAAGAAGTTTGCTGTAGTAAATAGTGTTGTGGTGCTTAGGATAGATATAGGAGGTTTTAGCTGTGAACAGGAGTTTGTAATTGTACCTGGACTGAAGTTTCAGAGCATTTTAGGTGTTGACTGTATGATGAAGTTAGGGGTTTTGATAGATATGGAAAGGAAGGTAGTAAGGATTAAAGATAGGGTAGTGCCATGGAAGGGCAGTTATGAAGTCACAGAGGATGACACGGGGTTTAGTATTAATGTAGTAGAGGTAGAGGATGATGAAGGTAAACAGATCAACACAGTAAGATGTCCAGAGGATAGGAGAGTAGAGGTTCAAGCTTTAATACAAAAACATGCAGAAGTAGTGGGGGTAGAAGCAGCATATCAGGAGCAGGTGAAGGCGAAATTAGGTAAAGATGGCAAGTTTGTTTTTAATAAAGTAGATTTAAGGGATTCATTCTGGCGGATTCCATTACACAAAAATTCTAGAAGGTACGTAGGGTTTTCCATAGAGGGAAAAATCGATAATTGTAAAGTAGTATCGTTTGGTTTGTCGGCAGAAAGGGAAACAAGAATAAATGAGAAACAGACAAGTGTAGGGACTGAAGAAGAAGTAATATTTAAGAGTCAGGATAAGAGGGATGATAAGTTTATTGTATGTGAGATAATAGGGATGTTAAGTATAGATATAGAAGGGGGAGAAATAGGGATGAAGAGTATTAGGATGGTGAGAAGGAAGACTTGGAGGGTCAAGAAGAGAGTTAGATTTAAATAGGATAGGGATAGAATAGGTGTAGATAGAAGAGTAGAAGTAAGTGTTTATAGAAAATAAAGCTAGGTATAGGATAAGTATGGGAGATAATTAGGAATAGGTTTAGGATGAGAATAAAGAGTAAATGTAGGAAAAAAATAAGATAGGTTAAGTATAGATATTTCATATAAGATTAGTGGAGAGTTAGGAATAGAGTAAGAGTAGGATAGGCATATAGGATTAGGTAGGGGGAAGTAAAGTATAGTGAAGATTAGTTAAAAGTTAGGAATAGGATAGGCATATAGGATGTATATAGGATTAGATGGATAAGTAGGATGAAGTTAGGAATAATTTCAGTTTATAAAATTAAGTGAGAGTTAGGAATAGGATAGGGATATAGGATAGGTGTAAATATTTTTTTTTTTGATTGGAGACAAAGTAGGTAAGTTAGATAGATAAGGGTAGAGAGAGTTAGGCAATTTTTTTTGTAATTTTTTTTTTGTCTAAATGTTTTATATTTGAAGTCAAATAAGTGGGATTATTTGTATTCAAATAGGGGGAAAATACTCATATTTAGACCAGGGTAGAAAATTAAATAATCACATCAAATAATTTTAATCACCGTGTATAAGGAATTTCATTAAATAATACGCGTTATTAAAACCATGAAGCATAAATAAACTCGGTTGTTTCAGTAAAATAAGAAATTTAAATTATTTATAAGACGCTTTATATCAAAAGAAGCAGTATTGAAAAGCTCTGCGTGTAATGTAATTATTCCTAAACAAAGAGAAATTACGTGCAAAGTTTATATTAATTAACCCTATTTTAAGTAACCGGTAGTAAAACAAAGTGTACATATAATAATTAATATTTAAGTTGTATTCGCTAAAAATGAAAGGGATAGAAATCAATTTTAATTGGAGTTAATTAAACCGTTAATAACATATAATACCTATAGAAACTTGTAAAAACCCAAGATTAAAATACCACGGAATAAGGCTCTGAGAATTAATGTTATATTTGAACACCTGCGTAGTTTAAATGTCACATTCGGCGTAAAGTTTGCAGATAATTAATGTTTCAAAGAATCTTGGGGAAAACGTCGCATAATAGTTACGAGAATTGCTAAAGCTGGGTATTTCACACTCCATGTGGACTAAAATAATCGATAATAAAGTATATCAAGTTGCACCAATAAGAACACGGTAGAGAAGGAAAGAGAAAATGCGTCAAGCAAAGACACATATTGTAAAAGGCGGGATTTAAGCAACGTCACGGGGTCACAATTGGTTAAAAATAGGATGCAAATATCAGAGGTAGAACAACAAGTTCTGTACAAAATTAATTAGTTTTCTCGGACATGCTTGCGTGCCGTGTGGAAATTTTCTGAGATTTAAATGGGGCGAGTGAAAATTCGTAAAATCGACGCGTGAGCGGCAGACTGGGAACATGGCATGAGAAATTCCTTAGAATTACCCGTTTTGGGGAACCGACCGACAGACAGGCTTTTTGCTATATATACCGAGATGAAGATAAACAAGCCCTCTTAAGACTTTTGACGATTCGATGCGTTAAAAGCTCGTACATACGCGACTTGATTGAAGATGTTAAACCGTGCATTTTAGTTTGATTAAATAATTTAAAGTTTGCTAGTATATTTTAGTGATTCAAAATAGCTTGTTATTTACGTGCTAACATGAATGTACTTCAGTGCACTTAGATACAAGGTAATAAAAGTTAGTTTCACTGTACCAATTAGCAAAATTTACAACGACAAATGTATACACAAAAGTAGGCAGTTTTGGCGTATATTGGTGAAAGAAGTATGAAGTTATTTGCTATTTTTCGGGGGTGTTAATAATTAAATGGTTCAAATACTTGTCTGGATCCATGAAACAAGGGTCAGATAAACACAGATGAGTTCCGGAAAAGCCCAGAAACAACTTTAAATAAATGGTGATGGAGAAAATTTTAAAAGCGTAGAGAATCAGAAGCCGTAAATATAATCTTGTTGAATGGTGTGATTAACTAAAGAAACGATACTTTGAAGCTACGAGGACAGTAACCTTCAGGTAAATTATACTATTTTGTTTGACATTTTTGTGTGTATTGAATGACTTTATAATTGATTTACTTTAAATGGACATTAGTGAAATTGTACTAACCATAAAAGTTTAATTTTAAGATGAAATTTGCTTGTTTAAGTAAAAAGGGGTATTTTGTTTTGATGTTCGGGAATATGATGAAAATTTGGGCATGTCTTTGAGCTCAATTAGACGAACCTGGTTAATTAACGTAAAGGGGTGGTAGATGCTCCCTTTATACTCAGACTCCGGTCTGCTTATATTGTTATATTAATTACTAGGCATCCAACAAGGACTTTAATTTTGGATGCACGTTAAAATGATAATAAAATTAATCTTGAAATTCTTTTTAAAACTTAAATTTATGCTGAGTTGTAATTTTGAAATTTTAATGTATTCTGAGTATTGATGTAAATAGAGTTAACGTTGATGTTTTTGGTAGGAATGTGTTGTTTTTTTTTATGAATGAGGAGGTTTATAACATTAGGTGAGCAGCTGAGGCGAAAAGAGGATCACAGCCGTTTATGACGCCCAATCGGTGGGACTAGAATTTTTTTGTTGAAAGGACCCAGCTCCCGCATTCACAGGAGAATATCACAGCAATATATATATTTAACCTTTTGGTTTAATTATGTGAATGCGGGATGTACAAATCAAAAATTTCGTAATACTATGTTTTATTAATAAATGTTCCTTATTTAAGTTTATCTGTTTTATTAGGTTTCTGTTTGAAATCTTTAAGGTATCAGAGAAAAGTCTAAAGCGCCATATGTTTTGTAAAGAGTTGCTCTAAATAATTTTGAGATGAATCTTAATCACCCGATGTTTAAAAGAAAGACGAACTATATAAGATAAATTAGAAATGGATTCTGCAATATTAAGAGATGTGAAGGTATTTATTTCGACTATCTTGGTGAGCGAAAGGTTAGAACACTTGCCTAGCATGCGACGGTGTGGGTTCGATTCCCAGCACGGGCAAAACTTTTTCCACTATTTACAATAATAGTTGCGTAAAGGTGACGTAATCAAAATTGGTTACTCCAGAAAAACTATAAAAGAGATTTATCTCAAAGGATGTGGGTGCAAATCGTAATACTTTTTTCTAATCAGGATTTATTAAAAACAATTAATAAATACTTCTATGTTTGAATGTCGTGGGCTCCACTTGCTTTGAAAGGAACTTTTAATATAAAATCAAGAAACATTGTGGTATTGTTTATGATAGCACCGCTGTCACGAAAGCTGATTACATCCATACGTTTAAGCAAAAATCCTTGCAACTGTGCAATTACATAACTTTTTTCGTTTATAAGAATTTCAATGTTTCGCGGGTATCCTTTAATATTCTCAATGACTGCTTCCTTATGAGGAAATTCATAATTATGTTTAATGTTGAAAATAAGGAATGCCTTGTCACCGTCGAGGAATGTACTAGAGTAAAACGTTGTTACTACCGTGTAATGTAGCATATGTACCTTGTACTCAATCAAGGTTTCAAAACTTTTTCAAAAATTTTTGTTTTCATATTCCTGTTCACTTATATCTATTTTACGGTTATGTAAGTGCGTTCTAAATTTTTCAATTGTCATATCGTCTAATCAGTTTTGCCTCACGCAATTCTTCAATGATCGAATTTATTTCGTTGCCGTGACCTGTGTGTCCAGCAGTCAGAGATGAAATTAAAAGCCGTAATCTATCAACAAGTTCATTGGGATCATTCCAATATAAATAATCTATAGCGTTATTTGATACTTCCATTGTCATACCGTCTCCAAGACGCTTTCTATAGGGTAATGTTCTAGGTCTACGGGGTGTTTGGGGAAGTATGTTTAATGTAGATATTATATTTTTGTATTTATATGAATTATTACCCTGAATTTGTTGTTTCAGAATAATATCTTCTATTAGCATTTGTTCTTTTCACAATATCAAGGTAAGACTTTAGATCTTGCGATCTGTACCCGACAGGATATTTTTTAAACAGTAGTTTGTATAATCCAGGAGTACCTTTATATTTCAAATCATTTATTAGAACATTTTCATCATCCAACACAAAATTCGAATTGCCTATCATAAGACCATTTGAATCAGGGTTAAACCTAATACCATATTTATGATCAAATTCGTTCTTAACATCTTTAAACATATTGTAAATATATTCTCGAGGTAGCGGATGTAGCTGTTCGAGATAATGTGTCATACCAGGTGAATCGGCAAAGCTTTGTATATATTCCTGGGCTTCTTGTGCATTTCAATTAACTTCTGCTTCGTATTCATTCTCAACATCATCATCATCATCTTCCTCTATGGCATCATTTTTTATATTCGGTATATGCTGAGCAATAACCGGCAAATCAATATAGTCAACGTTCCTTTCTAGCAATTTAGGTTTAATTTTTTTACACTGCTATGAGGCAGTTCTTCTTCTTCTTTAAATTTTTCTTTCTTTACCACACTTTCCCCATCCAGTTTATTAGCAATAGTTTCTAATCGCGATGTTATGGGTAAACGTTTTGAAAAAGGTACGCCTGAATTTAATTAGAAAGACGAATGAATGTAATGACGGATGTGCTGTTGCTAGGACGTGGAAAAGGCCATAGATTCCTAGAGCGCTGTGTTAACTTTTTTCAAAGACTTCTGGAATTTCTACGATATTATGTATAGGAAGTGGGTTTAATTCAAACGTTTATGGCTGTTGTTACGGAAATTTGTTTCGGTTTTTAAGCAGAAGCATAAAGACATTTTTGTTATCGAGCGCTAACAACAATCTGCTGGTATATATTTATTTTTATTTAAAACTACAATAGTTGTGTGGTACGTTCAAAACCCTTTAAATAATTTTTTTGCATTCATATTTAAAGCACCCTAAAATTTCTTAACAGGCTCGATTTCCTACCATTTGAAATTAGTGTTGTTTTATAAAATTTCTCAAGTAATTATTTTATAAAATTTTGCCTTATAAAATCAAACAGCTGCTTAGAAAACTTTACGTTATAAAGTAGTTGCAATATTTCCTACCAGCTGCACACTGGATTCTTCGGTGATACCTTTGATAGTCAAATACCTACCCCCATACATAATTCTGTTCTTATAAAATAGCGACCGTGCTTTGAAAGGAACATTTAAAACAACATCTTCCTACCGAAGAGACATGTTGTAAAGTCGCGCTTTAGCAATGCTTTTATGTGCTAGTATAAGTTAAGTTGATGGTTCCAGCATCCAGCCCAAAGAGAAATGCAGCCGCATTTTTTCATCTACAAGATGATACCAGCACAAAGCCAATAGCTCAAAGTACAGTTTTCTGTTTTCGTAAGTTTTCTTATGCTGTTGTGAAAAATAGACATTTCATTTGCTGTTCATAATGATATTACTCATAATTATCCAATAAATTACCAAACACCACGATACAAAACTCACAATCACAATGCACGAGCGACTATGTTAAAAATTAGTCAATTAAAGTTTGTCCGTTTTACTGTTTCTTTTGTCCTTTTGGAATAGACAAAGACATTAACGTAAAGAACTTACGCATCAATTTAAAAGTAGTTAGTGTTTGATTAATTTAAGTTAGGGTGTATAATTTTAATGTTATACTATTCCTTGAGGAGGTGCACTTCACAAATGCAGAATGTATAATTTATGTATATTTCTTTACCTAGATTACTGTAACGTTTATGTTTTATTTTCTTTTGTGTATATTTAAGGTGAACCATTAAGTAACCATCTAAATTATAAGATGTTATATTTGCATAACAATTTTATATTATTATGTTATAACGCTTTGTTTGCTATCACGCTGTAACAAACGATTACGCAAATTATTGGATTTTTTGTTGTTTTGTAAAGAGGCTTTCGAGATTGTATGTTGACAATATAGTTTACTGAGGTTTTCAATGTGTCCTTTCTATTTTACCCACGCCATTCTACGACGTTTTTGAGCTAGCCCGAATTCTACCATTCTATTCCTGTTTTAATGCGGTATTCAGCGTAAACGATTTCTTTATTGACTTTTACTGTTTTCTTTTGTGTTTGCGCGAAAAATTATAACACGTGTTTATTGTATGTGCAAACAACATATATGCAGATTTTCAAAACACCTTAAACAAACCTGTCGTTTGTACAGGTCAAAAGTATGTTACGAAAAAATACATGGGCAGCTATTAGTGGCAGATCAAAAGGAAACGGGACGACAGCAATCAATCGAACAATTGTGTATTACACAGAACAGGCTATAAAGGCTTAATCATGAACAAACAAACAAAGCCTATTTGTTATTAATTGCCGAACTTCACAATTATATTATATTTAAGTATACACCTTATTTCTAATAAATACAATTCATGCTTTTTTTAATTTAATACATTTTGAGGGTTTTTGATAAAGATCTATGCCAAACAGTAAAGTATTAAGATTGTTCTTTTGTTTGCAGAATAGATGTCCAATATTTATTTCAAATTTTATTGTTTGCGGAAGTTTTACCAAGTAGGAAATCACTTTCAAAATATATAATTAGAGTATATTATATAACCGACTGAGTTTTTATTCCTAAGGAAAGAGGTTTGTGTTTTTTAAAACCACTTATGCTTTACAACTAAAAAATTCTTGACCGCTATAACGGTAAACAATTGGGTTTTAGTAAAATATGATCCACAAGTAAGGATTTGGAAACTACAATAACTTTTGAGACGTGGGAAGAAACATCTGCATTTGTGATCGTTTTAGAATATTCAAGGTGTGTGAGAAAAGGAATGAGAAAGATTTCTATCTACCAAAGTTTTATTTTTCCTCAAACAACAATATTGAATCCTTCAAAGTAGTTTCTCTCGGCAGTTATACAGCGGCGGAGTCGTCGTTCCCATTCTTGATAGCAGCGCTGATAGGCTTCATCTGGTAGGGCCTTCAATATGTCTGTTACATTTTTTTGAATGTTCTCCATCATTCCCAAATGATGTCCTTTTAGAACACTTTTCAATTTCGGGAAAAGAAAGAAGTTACAAGGATTCCATCAGTTGAATAGGGGGTATGTGGAACAACAGGAATGCTTTTTGAAGTAAAAAATAACGTGATTGTCCTTCTGCTCACTTGTGAGGTTTTTCAGCATCATTTTGGCACACATCTTTCGCATTTGCAAACCCTCAGTCAAAATTTCATGTACGGTAAAGGTGTTTAACTTTAGCAGGTCACCCATCATCCATATTGTTAAATGTCGGTCTGATTTCACAACAGCACGCACGCGTTCGACGTTTTAGTCGGTATTTGACGTTGAAGGTGATCCTGAAGGAGGTTCATCTTCAACGTGCTCTCGGCCTTTCAAAAATGATTTGTGCCAACAAAAAACTTGTGCTCTTGATACGAAATTTTCCCTATAGGTCTGTTTTAACTTTTTAAATGTCACACTAACGGATTTTCCTAAGTGTAACACAAAACTTGATGGCATAACCTTGCTTTAAATTACGCTGTTCCATTTTCGAAAAACGCAACAAAAGCACAACCTTACTAATAGCGCACTCAAAAATTACGTGCTGTATGTAAGGAGTTAAAACTCGGACTGAGCATCTGGAAAGGATGAACGCACAGGCTTAGACAAGTCGAACAACATAGCGTTGTTGCGAGATCGCTCGCAGTGTTGCCAGTCTAATTACTTTGCGCACAAACCTCGTAAATGAAAATTTCGGGTTGCAGCTTGAATGAAACCTAAATAAGGTGTACAATGAATATATAATTTTTTTATCTAGCAAGCAAAACAGGTATTTGGGAACTACAATAAACTATAATACTACAGTAAATTTTTGAAAATTGCATAAAAAATGAAGAACGAGTGTAATTATATAACATGTTGAATTGGTAGTTTAAATCTTAATATATAAAATAATTAGTAAGGATAACTACAAAATAATGTAGCATCAAAACCAGTTTTGCTTCAAATATAACTTAATTTAAGAATGATAATAAGTGGGGAGTGTATTATTTTTAATGTGTGAAAAATTTTGTATTGCCGTTTCCTAAAGTACGTTTTTTCGATAGAAACTGACGTTTACCGTACTGCTTATAAGATTAGGTGGACAATAACATCTTTTAAAAGCTATTTGTTTTATATTATCGGAGACTTTCACGTCCGGAGTCATTATAAATATTTATGGGTCCGGGTTGCGACCGTATTACCTTAAAAACTAGGTAGACGTTATGCCTACTTTTGTAAAGGGCTTCATCAGGACAAGAAAAGCAAATGAAAATAAATAATAAAGATAATAAAGATAAGAATGATAATATTAAGTAGACAAGTTAACGTGTAAAGAGTATGTAAAACTACTTCTGAACTAGCAAACTCACCAGCCCATTTAAGCCAAAAGGTGTTTTGTGGCAAAGTAACTGGTGAAAGTAGCGAAAGTGGTAGTTTATATAGGGCGAGAACTTGATGCATGAGTGTTTATAAATAGAGAGGCGTGTTGTAGCGGATTAGTGAACCTTATGGTTCGACTTTTGTGGTAGGTTTTTGACAACGCATCATACTACTCGTAAATTTCTGCTCAACTTTGTTAATTTAACTAACTTTGTACCTTCTATAATAATTAGGTTGCCCATATACGGAAACAGATTGTGACTTTGTAAGCACTCTGTATTAAACATCGTTTAGTTGATTAGAAGCGCAGGTTAAATAAAGGATGGATTTTGCCGGTGCTGACGTTACAAATAATGTACCGCAATTAGGTCTTAACAAATTAGTAGGGAAGGCCACCCTGACTTAAATGGTTTCAAATCATATTCTCGCCGCCTTAATGTGGACGTTGTATTTGATTTATATCAAAGTGTACGAAAAGTCATTCAAATTGTTTTTCTGTACGGTACTTAGAGAAATTAGGCAGAAAAAATGGGTTTTAGCTGTTGACGGAATTCCTGTGATTTTTACCTGGTATTTAGAATTAGACAATTTGCACAAGATATTAAGCATGTGCGATTGAGTGGAGTGGTTAATGGCGCGGACGAGATTCGAGATAATATTACAGCTGAATTGCAAATTTAAATTAAAGCTGTTTACCGATGTACCCAATAGAAATGTCTAGGGTCATAAACAATTCTCAAGAAAACACGTTTAGTTTAGAAATTGCGAGAAGTTGAAATGTTATTGTTTAAATGAACGTGAGTACTTTAAGTTATTCAATATAATACAACTAACCAGCTATAAATTGGAAGAACCAAACTACCGAGTTTTTAAAAAATTTTACGAAAAATATGTGAGCATTATAACAACTTGTAACATGCCTTTTTGCTTATATTTTAGCATGTTACATCTGTGCTTGGCACTATTAGCATATAACTGTTTATATCTACATTTAAATATAAAATTACTCTCTTTATTATATAATATATTTTCTATAAGAATTTATCTCGCACAATCCTGGATTATTAGTTTTAATCCACAAGTTACTAATTTGTTTACATAGTACAAATAAATATATCTATATGAAATTTTCCTATTGGTTATTTCTGAAGTGTTTATTCTAAAAGCACAACTGGTGTGGTTCTAATTCTGTATTATAATTATATCTAAATGAAATTTTCCTATTGGTTATTTCTAAAGTGTTTATTCCAAAATCACAACTGGTGTGGTTCTAAATACTGTATTATTGTATTATTGAGAATAATCGCTAGAGATCGTCCATCCCGAAGATGGCGGAAAATAATTTATTTAAAGTGTCAAATTTTTATTTCTCTGATATCTGATTGCTTATCTAGCACTGTTGGCCATTTCTGATTTGAACTTCTACCTTTGCCTCATGTGCTTGCCTGATCTATTGTATAATGGATGAAGAAGTTCTTTATTCGTTAAGCCTATCAAATATTTATAAAGATGTATTCTCCGGTCAAGTATTCTCCGGTCAAGTATTCTCCGGTCAAATATGCGTCACGGCGACGTGTTTTCTCTCATTCGGATTTTTCACATGGAAAAGTTGCTTGTCGCACAACCAGATGATGTAAAATAACACTCATCACAAGAATTTTATATTTCGTTTCCTTCTACTTTACATAATGATGCTCAGTTATTATCTTATGGAAAAATATCTACAAATTTAATTTTATGGAACAGAAGTCTGTTAAAGACAACATTTGACGTTGACTACATGTTGTTTTTGTACCTACTCTAGGAGATCCTCCAACGCAGGATGTCTCAGTTTCCTGGATATGAAGGATTCCTATAAATTAAGTAACTTAGTATTAGTTCAGGTACTGATACTACAGGTCGTATGAGGTTAAAACTTTTACCTTATCGTTTTTCTGTTAAAATAAAGAGACCTAACCTCTATTTACATTTGTCTTTGTCACTACAAATATTTTGTTTTGACTATTAATTACATTTTACGTATCTTAAAGTTTTGATAATTAACTATATTTTACTTATCTTAAATGATTTCAAATATAATTATCTAATACATAACCTAAAAATATGTAAACATTCGAACTTTATGAAGCTTCTTATGGTGAAAAGATTGATTGCTTGAACTTTCATTTCATGTGCATTTGTTACATGACATTATTACAATTAGGATCACTTTTTGATTTACTCCCGCATTAAGTAAAATTTTGAATTTCTAAACAGAGATTATTTATTTTGGTTTCTCTATAGAAATTTTCTCGTGTATGTTTATTAAATATGTGAGTTATATCGTGTTAAAATATATAGCTATGTCTACAATGTTAATGACACAAGCGTATATCTTATACATGCCTTTGGAATTGTAATAATCGAGTATTAATATACATATTTAGTCAAATTTCTCTTATCGTGTTTTAACTTTGTTTCTCTAAGTTATTTTACAGTTGTGTAAACAAGTGTCTTGATATTTAAATCTTTAACATTCAGATATTCTCTAAACATTCCCCTTACCCTGTGATTTTAAGTCTCATGCAGCCTCCGAAACCATAAAGGTCGATGCAAGCTGTGCCGAAGTATTTCTTATACTTCGTCGTGCACTTACTCTTTTTATAACATCGAGAAAAGAGTAAGGTGCAAACTATAGACAAAAATATAGAGTTAAGAGAAGAAGGTTTATCTAAAAGAATTGCTAAAACCACACATTATTGGGTACTTGTCAGTACATATTATTGTAAACATTGAAAGACTTAGGAGTTTTAAATTTAAGGATTTTACACATTTAAAGAATATTTTAAATTGTTTTAAGCAAAATGTTACACTATTACAAAGCATATCTTAAAAAATTTGTTACATTAATTTGATTTTTTTAATTAAAATGGGATTATTAAAATACGTATTGTGTGCGCATATGTAAAAGGATTAAAATTTTACTTCTAAACCTGCAGACTCGCACGCACAAACGAACTGAAAGGAGTCTTGTGGTAAAGTAACTATATTGTAATAGATAAATCATAGTTGTAAACGTGCAAGTTTAAAAATACATATTCAAAACAAAAGTTGTTGTACTTACATAAGCTTCAAAGTTGAAAATTGAAAAAAGGTTTTAAACGCTTTTGAGATACTAAACTATTGCGTCTTTCTTTACAAATAAACTGCTGGTTTTAACTTTTCTTCGTATTTATACATACACATTGTGAATGTATAATTAGTTGCTTTTACGTTTACCTAATTAAAAATATTGTTTAATTACTATCAGAAAACATTGAACTGTTAGCTTTGTTTCAAAAATATTTTCAAATTGAACATTAATTAGTTTAACATCATATAGTAAATAAGTGTAATAAGCACAAATCCGGCTTGTTGGAGGTTAAAAGTGGTATGTGTTGGGGCAATGGAGCAAATTTCGGAAACTTGGTTGTAGAAGAATCGTTGAGTTGATTAGAAATACCTTTTGAGGATAGTGTTCGTTAATAGAAATATACAGAGTAAGTCTACAAATTGTTTTGAGGTGGCGTGAGTCAAAAGTGATAGTTGGATCAAAATTGTTGTGACGTAATAAAATGATGTGAAAGTGACAGATGTGTTAAAGAAATGACTGATGTAACGTTGTAGGTTAGATAAGTGACATATGTGGAGAATGAAAGTGGAAGGTGGAGATGGACGTTAGATGTAGAACGTGTAAGATGGGAAGTGGAAGGGTGGGAGACTGAGGAAGTAGAATGTGGGAGCTGGGAGATGATGATGGTGGAAGATGGTGGTAAGTTGAAGATGTAGATGAAGTAGTAAGTGAAAGGGGGAAGGTAGCAGGAGGAAGGTAAAAAGTGCAGGAAATGGTAGGTGCAAGGTGGGTGGTCAAGGAGATGCGGGATGGGGGTGGGAGATGGAAGGTTGGGATTGTAGATGGTAGTTGGGAAATTGGAGGATGGTGTTGGTCCGTCAACCCACTTATTTCCTTTAGTTCAGTGAAATAGATTACACTGTTGTGTTTAGTAGTGTCTGAAAATGTCATAAGTAGGTGGAAGACGCCGGGCCCACCTCCCGCCACCTCCAACTTCTCGCCTCCTACCACCCACCTCTCACTTCCTGCTTTCCGCCTCTTACCGCCCACTTCCCACATTTTATCCCCACCTTCCACCTTCCACCACCTACCTACCAATTTCCGCCTTCCACTTCTCGCCTGTCATCTTCTATTTCCCACCTCTCACCTCCCGCCTCTTGCCTACCGCCTTATACTCCCTTCCACCTCTCACGCCGCTTACCTCCTACCACCCACCTCCCACCACTAACCTCCCACCTCCCACTTCCCACCTTTCACCCCGTGCTACCACTCCTACCTCCCCTACAAGCTTCCACCTTTCATCTCGTACTGCCTTCTCACACCTCTCATCTCCCACTTTCAACTTTCCACCCCCACTTCTTACTTTCCACCTACCACCTTCCAACCCCTCAATTTGCACCTCCCACTTCTCACTTCACATCTCATACCTTCCACCTCTCACCTTCAACCTTCCACCTCACACCTCCCACCTTCCATTTTGCATTTTCCACCTCACCTCCCACCACTCACCTCTAATCACCTACTTCCCATCTCCAAACTTCAACGCATCACCTCCCACCTACCAATTCCCGCCTCCCACTTCCCTCCTATCACCTACCTCCAACCTCTCACCTCTCACCTCTCACCTCCCGCCTCCCGCCTTTCACCTCCCACCCGCTCCCATTTTCTATCCATCTTCCACCTCCACCTCCTATCTTTCACCCCGTCTTACCCCTTCCTACCTCACCTTTAAGCTTCCATCTTACATTTCTTACCTGCCGTCTCGCACCTCTCATGTTCCACCTCCTACTTCCCACCCCACTTCTCACCTCCCACCTCCCAACCTTTCAATTCCCACCTCCCACCTTCTACCTCCTATCTCACACCTCGCACCTCCCACCTCTCACCTTCCACCTTCCACTTTTTTAACTCACCTCCCACCTACCAACTACTACTTTTTACCCCACTTCCTAACTTCTATTTCCTACCTTTTACCCGCGCCACTCGCCATCTGTTTTCGCCGTCCACCTTCTATCTCCCACCTCCCACCTCTCACCTCCCACCTTTCACCTCCCACCTCCCACATCTAAGCTCTCGCATTTTACTTTTCACCTACCACCACCCATCTCCCACCTCCCAGCTCTCACCTCCCACCTTCCACCTATCACCTCTCACCTCCCACTTCCTGCCTCCCACCTTTTACCTCCCACGTCTTATTTCGCATTTTGCATCTCGTACCTCCCACTTCCCACTGTTCACCTCCCGTCTCTTGCCTTCTATCCCTACCTGTCACCTCCCACCTCCCACTTCCCACCACCCACCTCCGATTTGAAGCAAGGTAGTCCGACTTAATCAATACTTGTAATAGTATTATTGTACATTATAATGTGAATAAGGACCGCTATACTTGTGGCCACGCCCCCAATGTTCCACTCAAAGATACTACATTGGGTTTTATCACGAAAAATATAAACGTGATTCAAGTTAAATTTAACTGCAAAATTAGTTTATTCTCAATAAACAGCTAACAAACTGAAGCAAAAACTAAAAATAGGGTTTAAATGATGGTATCCCTTGCGTTGATTTTGGAGCGTGCCGTTCAACAAAACACAAGCAAAAGTGAAAGGGGGAGGGATCCGTAATACCGGATAGCAGCTGCCAGCTCTGCTTACTGTTGCGACCTGAAGGGTCGACTTAAAACTATCCAAAAGCTAGCTAACTATTTTTAAAAATGGATTCAAATTTCTAAGCATTTGTCAAATATTTGTAATAGTGAATCCAGCTACATTGTGTGCTTTATAAGTACAGCCGCCCCAATTTTATTCCTATCTCGTATATAAATTTCTCCAGCATCCGAAGATCTGATCGTCTTCTTACGTCTATTGAAATCTTACAGATAAGGGGAGATAGATGTGCACTGTTAAAGTCTTAGTGGGTATGTACTAAACGTTCTGGGGGGTTCACAATCACTATTACTTTAAAAGTCGTGGGGGGATGCGCAGATTCACTCTATTTTATTTCTTAATTTATTATACTGATTTAAATTAATGAGGTTTTCTGATTTAGTTTGTTATTATTTATTTGATTTCGTTTATTCCCGATTTTCCGCGCGTGGATGGTGGGATAGCGATTATTTTAGTGGTGTGTGGGGTTTGTCGTGCATATTAGACTTTTGATTATCATTTATAAATTATCATTATCATTATTATTATTTTTTCATCATGCGCATATCAATTCTCACGTCAAGTCAAAATTTAAAATTTTTCAATCTTTCCCCCATCCCCTTCCGATTTACGCGCGGTTATTACCGTCTAATCTCGCTACCCTTCCCGCGAAATCTCTAAAGGCTGTTTAGAACACCTTCTTGTTAGCCATTTCCCCGACTTCCTCTAGGTTCTTTGACCATGCTAGCTCTGCGATTGCTAATTTCATATCAGCCAACCCTTGATTTGCCACCTTAAGCGGGCAGTCGAAAAGCACGTGCTCTGCGCTTTCCGCGCCCTCACCGCATTCGCAGCGGCTGTTGTCGGTTAAACCAAACCTTTGTAAATACGTTTTCAGGGCGCCGTGCCCTGTTATCAGCTGCACCATTTTATGATCGAGTTTAACCTCGATATTAAATCTAGCTTCTATGCTCGGTATGAATTTGTGGGTCAACCTGCCCGTGGCAGCGTTGTTTCACCTCTCTTCCCATTTTCGGATTGACTTTTCGCGCAGCTTTCTTTTAAACAGAGACCTCGGTATCGACGAATGTGATATCCGAAAGTCATCCGTCGCGGCCTCTTAAGCTAATTCATAAGCATTATCATTCCCTACGTTACCATCGTGCGACCGAACTCAACAAAACTTTAAACGTCGAAACTCGAGCGCCATACGTGCCATTTTACAGACGTCTACTTGGAGGACTGTCGAGGTGTTCATATTTGTTAGGACTGTCAATGCACATTTGCTGTAGCTGATTATGTAGTACTCGTCTCTGCCCGTGTGATTTATTACGTAATCGATAGCCTCTCGTATGGCTACTAATTCGCGTTGGAAGATAGTGATCCAGTTTGCGAGTTTGGTTCGAAACTGAAACATCTACCTTTACTGCTTAAACATGACAAACGCCGCGCCTGTTTGTCCGTCATCCATACGTAAACCCTCCGTTTAAATTCTGATACCCGTCGCATCCCCATCACCTTCAACAAACTCGATTGTTCTAATATCGGTCGGGTGCCTCAACTTTGATACAACGATCTTTCTCTCCACCTCCCTATTACCAAAATTAATATTTTCGATAATTTTGCGCCCTTTCCCTATATTTATTAATCTCCTATCTCTAATCTCCCTAACGACATATTCGATAGGGATAGTCCTACTAATCACCAGGACCGCCTCCGTGGAGGTGGTCCTGTACGTCCTGGCCGCTTTCACCGCGGTATGCGTTGCACGCTCGTTAATTGATTCTTCTCTTCGACTTTACAACCTTCCGCCCATACGGATGCTGCTTACAGTATTGTCGGCTCAATTTCTCCGGCATAAATCGTCTTCAGCGATTCGCCCCTGAAACCCCAGTTTATTTTCGCCTCCGCCATAATTTTGTTTGATATTGCGCTGCCTTTGCTTTTAATGTACTGCACGTGAGCTTTCCAATTTAATTTATCGTCAATATTTACCCCGAGGTATGTAATTGCTTTCTTAAACGGTATTTTTTCACCTCCTAGCTCTAGCTTAGGGGATCGCTATCCCGGTTTCTTGCCGAAATAAAACGCCCCTGACTTCTTCGTGTTAAATTTTACCACATGCGACCGTTCGTGTAGTTTATTAAACGCCTCATTCGGTTTTGTGCGCATATCCATTAACAATCGCGATCTGACAATTAAAAGTGTATCATCCGCAAACCCAACGATTGAGCATCCTGTGGGCAACTTGACTTTAAAGATGCTCTCATACAAGAACTTCCAAAATGTGGGACGAGAGCATGACCCCTGCGGGCATCCCCTTTCCACCCCGCAAGACAAAACTTCACCCGGAATTTCAACCTGTGCCAATGGCCCCAAGAAATAACTCTTGGCCAAAGACATCAAGTTTCGCAGAAAACCCCTATTTTCCAACTCGCAAACAATCAGTGGCCACCAGACAGCATCAAATGCTCCTGAAATGTCCAATGCAACAACGACACAATACTCTTTTGCATCTCTCGCTTGCTTAATTTCTCCGATAATAAACTCTAATGCGTCGATAGTCGACTTTCCCTCCATAAAACCGAACTGTCGGTTGTTCAAACCGCCGCTGTCACGCACTAAGTGTTCAACTCGGTTAGTCATAACGCGATGCAGAGCTCCCCAGCACTGGTAGCAAGCTACTTGGACGATAGCTGCCCGGGTTTGACGCATCCGCCTTTTTAGGTTTAGGTATGAATTTCACGTTTTGGACTTTCCAGCAACGCGGAAAAACGCCCCTTTCTAGACAAAGATTAAACAACCCGGTAAATACACACGGTGCCAACAGGTACGCCTTCAGAGCAGCGTCTGAAGTGATTCTGTCATGCCCCGGTGCCTTCTTAGGGTTCATCCTCCTAAGAGCCCTGACGACCTCGTGAACTAGAATTGCCTTATCGGCACCTGTTCCTTGCGCCTCTGTAGCTTTCCGACGTACTAAATTGTGCGACCCCTCATATTCCTCAGGATTATCCGAAGGGAAGAATTTCTCTAATAAATATTCCGCCCTGGTTTTAAAACCTTCCGTATATTCGCCATTTGTCTTTCTTATGTTACCGATCGCGATTTTCTGTTGTTTACCCCCTATTACGCGGTATGCGGTTCCAGGCGTCGCCGTGGATCAATGTAGTAAGCGTAAGACTACGGATCCCAAGGTCCTGGGTTCAAATCCCGACACGGCCGACTGCTTGAAAAATGACAGGTGAGCATTTTTCACAAAAATTACGCCCTCGTTCGGATGAGAGATTAAATGGAGGTCCTGTGTGTGAGTGTTGTTACGCACGTTAAAGATCCCTACCTTGCCTGGAACGGCAAGGGTTCAGCAAAATTCTAAATTTCCAGGCAACAAAAAATTCGCCTCCTGGCCAATGTAGTACCTTCTGGTAGAGCATTGGAAATATAAATGCACGGTATGCGGTTCCCCAAGGTTCTTTGAGTTAGTTTCGCGTGCAGAATTCTTTGAATTTATTTGTTCGCGTTTCTTCTATTAATATCTTATATTCGCGGTAACTTTGATTATATTCTATTCTCCGTTGTTCTCTTATATCTCCCGAGGCGCGTTGATAGCGGCGCCTTAGGTTACGCGTTTCTGCGCGCTTGGTGGTTAGTTCCCGGGTCCACCAGGGTACGCTGTCTTTAAATGTTTTCTTTAGTACTATTGTACAGCATGATTTTGGACTTTTAATAATAATGAATTACTAAAACAGAAAAGTATATAATGTTTCTCCTCCTTATATCTAAAAATATAGAAGAGAAAACAGACACCTGAAGATTATTTTGAAGACTTGTAAAAACTTTTGATGTTATTAGTGTCACACATTTAAGGAAACTTTAAAATTCATATTCAATAGGACGGCACTATGATAACTTAACGTACATAGGCGAACACACACAAAGGTAAAAACACAAAAATATCAATACATCATACGCCTAAACGCACTAAAGCATGAATGCGCCATAATCCACAATACACTAGTGGTACACATACATCCAAACTTACATAGAAAGTACGTACACGTGGGTATGCAAACACATACGATCGTCAGAGCTCACATATGCAGTTATATTGAACACATAGCGCATTCACTTTCGCATGTACACGTATACATATGCTACCATAGTTTAGAATAATGATAACATGAACACTGATTCAAGTTGGATTTTTTTATTTATAAAATTCCTTGGCTGTTCCTTTGTTTAACGGCCAAAAACCTTTAACAGTAGACCCGATTTCATAATTATTTGTATTGAATCTATACGTTTATTGAAATTGGCAGTTTCATGAAAATTTTTATGGGGATTGAAAAATGTGGTTACTATAATAAACCTACCATTTATTTAGTATGGTTGCGCATAAAACTTTGAACATTTGTTACAGTTTTAAAGCACTGGTATGATCAAACAAATTAACTCATGGCATGCACACGATAATTTTACTTAGTACGCTTTTCCATTATTCTTCAGATTTGATGACGCCCCGGACATTAACTAAGCTGACACACCTTTTCATTATGCCCCAAAATCAAAATTTAATTTTCTAGAATTTCCTGTTAGATACAGCCATTCAATGTAATGATAATTACTTCACTCATATTAGCTTTATTGAACTGCGATGATTTTCAATATTCAGCTACCCTTTATTTCAATTGCTACCGGTAATAGGCAATTGGCTATTAATAAGGGGAAAACCAGGAAAGCAAGCTTGATTTGTTTGTATATAATATTAGGAATTTGCATATTTTTTAAACACTGTTGATGCTCAGCCCGAAAATATAAGTTTAAATACTATATTGTAAAATGAAATAATCGAATGACATATACACACTGATTCTTATAATAAAAAATTAAACTGTTGCTCTTAGTAAATACATTACTTATAATGATAAGCAGAACCATATTCGTTAATGACATCCCATTTTTATAAGTATAGTTACGGTAACACACAGATCCCGAAGAAAGAAAGGTTGAGTCAGAAAGATCCGCACCGTGACGTAACGAAAAAAGCCAAAAGCTTGCTAGTTTAGTCGAAGATTCGGGTGGGCACAAGGATAATTAAGAACCTGACTCTATCTGCTGAAATAAAATGCATATAGGTTAGTCAACAGTTAAAGACGGTTCACTTGTCTGTCTAATAATACATAAAATAAAATAAGAACACAGTAACATAACAATAACGTAATTTATTTAATCAACTCCGGTAAACATGGCGGAACCAAGCTGCAGTAAGTAACAATAAATCCTTAAACAATAACAAAAAAGTAAACGATACGAGCTCGCAAATAAAGGAAAAAAGACAATCTTAAAACTACAACGTATTTAAATTTTCCTGCAGCAAAGACCTATGTTTAACAAAATAAGAGAAATGCAGGAATACAATCTCTAAATGTAATAATTATTAACGCGACCTTGTTAGTTGTTTGAATTTTGAGCAACAAAAAACAAAGAGACAAAATACAGGGAACCGCTGGTTAGTTTGTAGTATGTACTAAAATTTAAACTATGTCTTGTAGAGGGTAGTCCCGTACTACTAACACTCTGAGTAAGCAAAAGAGTCCGCAGACAGCACATATAGTAAGCATATGAGACGTAAGTTGAGACAGAAATTCCATGTCCGCTTAAAATAAATTTGTGAGCTTCAAAACAAAATTGTGCATATATGGGGCTTGTTTTGAAGTAAAGTGCGAATAATTGATTAAAATATTATTACTAGAAACGCCAACCACAGTGCAGTAATATGTGGCTCGCTTATAACCGGTACCAAATTGCTCTCCACTACAACTAGTCAAGTAGCATGTAACAAAATTCCACTTACTCTATCCTATCTAGATCGGCAGCATAACACTCTAAGAAACACCTCATCAGTGCAACGGAACAGACGAAAACAGTAGGCATACAATTTATCAAAATCGATAGGTATAAAATAACCCCATGGGATGCGGACAGACATTTAAGGCAAGAAAAATAGCAATACAAGCAGGACGTAAATTGTGAAGCAAAAACGTGTATTGCTTTGTGAAACATTTGCAAGACAAAACACAAAACCATTGCATACCTGAGTGGAACAACGATTAAAAGTGATTTATAAATTTATTTTGTAAACCAAAATTTCCCATTAGTTACCCACATTGAACTTGATAATGCAAATCGAAAGTTATAAAAATGTATTAAGGTGAGTAACGAAAAGAAAATCGCCTAGTACAAAGTACGGACTATCAACAATTACGATAGAATTCGGTTCCCAATCTAGACATAACTTTACAAGATTTAGAAACTTAAAATATTAAGCAAATGAACAGCAAACCATATCATGTGCTACACCTGCATGAATTAAAAAGAACTGTCATATATAATAAATAGCTGAATAGAATTATACAAGGTGGGGCAGAATAACTAACAGGATTATTTAAATTTTTAAAATAGGTCGAAATGGTTGCAGAATAAATAAATGACCATAACCAAGTTAGGGGACGTTGCAGTTCATTCTAAGGAATGCAGAATCGGTTCAAAACCAAACATGAAACGTAACAATTTTTATTGTTACTAGTTTTATAATTGTTTTCTTTATTTTTGAAGTAAGTTCTAGTAGTTACAATAATCAATTTCACTTATAATGTTTTGGTAAAAAATAGTCGGATAATATGTTTATAAAACGTATTTACAACAATCTTAAAGTAATCCTAGTAACGCTCATGTTGCCAACAGATTATATTCAACTGACAAGTTATAATTGTTATTTTGAAGTACGCTTTCGTTAGCAGAGCCTTAGTATTATAGCAAATAAATACAACTGTTCGGTTTGCTTACTTGGATGTGAATTTTTAAAGTTTGATTCTAACGGTTTTAATAGCCCGATTTTTTTTTTTTGCTTATTTCTAGAATCTATCTTTCTAAACAGGCATAACGTAATGAGTTTGGAGAAAGTGATATCTTGTCATATTATTCTAATCTTTTTATTTTATAAACGTCGGTTGAGAAAAAGAAGCTACAAATAATCATCAGATCTACTGCTGGTTAATAGAGGTTGCTACGTACCTAGACGTAGACGAAAGAAAAGTAAACACCATGCTAACTACCAACCGCGGAGAGTGGGGGGGATTCGCCTACATACCAAAAAGAAACAAGAAAAACACATCGCCCACGATTATCTATTAACAAGCAAAAATAAATAACGGATTCTGTACAAACAAGCAAGAGCAATAAATTAAGCTTTACTATTTCAAAGCAAACAATTAGGTGATATGAACAATTTAGTACTTTAGATACGAAGTGCGCATCTCGTATTTTACACAAAATAAAATTAATTAGTAGTAAATAAACATATGAGAGCTTTTGTCAAGCGTTTTTAAATTGCACCTAATACTTTTTGCAGAACAAATCAATTAGTAGGAAAGAATTAACATGTGAGAGCTTTTGTCAAACATTCTTAACAATGATACATCACACCTATAAAGCGATAATATCGATTGGCAGCAACAAACAATAGTTCTACAGTGTCACGTTTCTTATCACGTAACTATACCAAACGCTGATACGGAATATGCCATTGCCACACACAAAATAAAACGAGTTGCATACCTGTAGGTGTCCGGATACTTAACTTGTAAGACGTCGGAGGTGAGTCAGCACAGCAACGCCAGGGTTGTCAGGATCTTTTTACTTTGCTACCATAACTACAGCAGCGATCCACAGGCAAAAGCAGCTGGTCCACGGCAACGAACAGGTTGGCCTACACAAAGAAAGAACTAATTCGGCCTCCAGCTAAAAAAAGCAATACACGCAAGACACCTCCTAGTTGTCGAACAAAAAAAACAAACGTGCCTTGCTTTGGAAATACGGTAACAAATAATGTAGAAAATATGTCGACGCAAAACCTGAGAATCAAATTCATCATTGGTTCAAATGACACGAATTTGAACTGCAAATCCTCGCTTATCGAAGCGTGATTAAAACTGGAAAACACGCTATCAAATAATAGTAGGATCTATCATCTCGACAAGTCTTTAAATGGGAAACACAAGAGAAGCAATTATACGCGGTAGTATTGTATACCAATCTAACGGGTACCTAAAACAGGATATAAACTATTTAATTGTAGCATAAACTTGTCGGTTTCAAAGCAACTAGATTTAAGTTGAGGAATTATTAAAGAGCATATTTATTATTAATTATCTTAAAGGATTTAACAGTAGAAACGGAATTTATTCGAGCGGGTATTGAATTAACCAGGGAAATTTTAAAAGCAAAATTGGAACGTAACAAAGTACTATTTGAATATCCGTAACTATTTATGTTGAGTCGAATCATAAGTTCATATTTAAAAAAATTTTAGTAACCAAATCTCCATTGGTATGCAAGTAAATTGATATTTATTTATTTTGGAAAACTACAGTGCCGGATTAGCCCATTTGTGCAATCACATTGAAACCGAATGATTCCCTAAACGTTTCGAAGATCCGTTTTAAAGATCGTACTCTAACATTTTTATTTCTTCGGTAGCCATAGAGTATATATCTGTATTTATCAAACAGAGAAAGTGCGACAGAAAAACTCTTATCATACCTTATTGCCAGATATCAAATTTCGACGACTAGGTAGAAATAGCAGAAGTTATTGCCAAAGATTGTAGTTGCTACTATAACGTAGGTGTTTTTAATTAGCAATAGTTTAAATTTCATATTTGAATTTTACTAATACCTTGTTATTTAGCTCTGGGGTATGTTATTGATTTTCATTGTTTTATTTTAAAATTGTAAATATGAATGAATATGAATAAATTACCTACTATATAGCGATAATTAAATAGTATTCCGTATACCGATATTACTGTTGTTGATAAAGAATGTTTGTGATGATTTTAAATAAACCACTCTTTACGCTGATCTTGTATTTGCTACCAATGATTAACAAATGTTATAAATAAACGGGCCATGTATTAGAAATTGTGTTTGTATATAATCATTCTTCTGTATTTTGACGGAGTTAGTGTACTCGTTGTGATCTGGTTTCTAGCTCTACATAGCCAGCTGTGAGGTTGCATCTGTTCGAGTTTGATATGTTATATCATTTATTACATAGGTTAATTATATTACATTTATATAACAGTTATGAACTTATCAAAATAGTCGAATACATATTAATTAGTAAATATTATAAACAGATTATAGGGTACTACGAAAAATAGTAGTTCCCAAAATAATTGAAGGATAATAATAAAAACCTGACCTTATAAACGTAAACGTATGTCATAATTTAAAAAAAAATTGATACCGTAAATTAGGAAGAGTAAGGTTCATCAACAATTCAGGAAGCGAGTGCACAGACTGATGTGTATTTGTGTGCATGTGCGTGTGCTTGCGTACGTGTGCTTGCGTACGTGTGTGTGTGAGTCTATGCTTCTGTACGTAAGTGAATTAGTACTTACTCGCGTGCCTATGTGCAAGTAAGAACAAGGGCTTACGTACGTACGTATGTGCGAGTGCATGTATGTACGTGTTTATGTGTATGCGTGAGTGTGTGTATGAATAAATGCATGCGTACCTAAAGCGCGTGCATGTGTGCGTGCTATGCGGTGTATGCGTGCTTGACCGTGTGCATATTGTATAAACTCGGGTGTATGCGCGAATGTATGTGCTTTCACGTAAGCGTGCTAGGTGCGGACATGTATACATAAATGTGTAATTACGTGTATATATTCATATGAGTAAGTGGGTATGTATGTATATATGTATGTATGAATGTATGCAGTATGTAGGTGTGTTAAGTTTACACACGTGTATGTGTAGGCGTGTTTGCGAATGTGTGTACGCGTATGTGTTGATGGCTGTATAGGTATGTGTGCGCGCGTAGTAATGCGCGCGCATTCGCGCATGCGCATGTACAAGCAACTACAAATGCGTGGGTATGCTGTGCGTATGCGTGCTAGAATGCAGATGGTAAACCTGCATGCACGCATGCTTGCTTGCGTGTACTTTTTAATGCGTGATTTTGTACATATTTTCGTACGTTCGTAGGTTTAAGAGTACGTTCGTGCATACGTAGGTATGATCGTGCATGCATGTGTACAAACGTATAATTGAGTGTTTGTGAGCATGTGCGTGATGTATGAGCGTGCGTACATGCTTGTGTGTGAGTGTGTGTGTGTGAGAGTCTGTGCGTTTGTTAATGTCACATGCGTGTACGTATGTACGTGCGTTCTTACGTGCATTCGTCCGACCATTTATGCGTGTAGGTTATGTGGTTTTGTATGTATTTGCGTGCGTGTGTCCGTCCGTGAATGGTTGCGTATGTATATGAGTTGGTTAGTGCTTACTCGGTCGTGGTCGTGTGTCTAGTTGTGTATTAGTCCAAATATATGCATACCATCTTTAGAGAGTTTGTTAATAGTATTTCTGAACTGCCATTAGTTCTTACTCAAAAGATGCTATTTTTTTGTCACAATGATGAAATAAATTCCCATATAATTGAGAAATAGTGAACCATTTGCTTGACTAGTTGTTGCGTACGCAAAGTATTTGATTCTAGAAGGAAAAATTCTAATACAGTGAGATTTAAAAACGGACTTGCTGAATGCTAAAAAAGACCTCTAGCCACTAGACCATAGCTGTATGATTATAAGAACAATAAGAACGACAGGTATATAGAATATTCTGTAACTTTCCCGTTACTAGGAGATTTATATACCATGTGTTTTCAGTTTAATACGTATTTTAATAAAGTATTGACAACTAAATTGATGAATAAATAATAAAATAATGCAAAGCATTGTATACACAATAAAAAAAAAGGTTTTTAAAAATCTTAACGACCTGCGCAGAAACTTCAAATATTACTGACAAAACTAAGAACCAAAGTGAAAATATGGTTATGGAATGTTAGTAATCTCTTTAACAGCGCTGACGTTAGTACAGTACTACTATAAAATCAATATTATAATAAATATTTTCTACACTTTTTTCATACTAAGAAAGACTTGTAGGCGTCTTAAAACGTTTAGTTTAAAAATACCTCTATTTTGTAACCGCCACAGTATAAAGCAAACATATGACAAAATGATTAATTTAAATGATCACTATAGCAGTAGTACTTCTTTACAAATTCTTAACTTACCGTCGAACTGGTACACCGTATTCTAGCCACTTTAATTTTGATATCTTGGAATCTGTTAAGTGCCGTCCTTGCATGCAAGTATTTTTGCTCCTACTTATTTAAAATATCATATTGTTTATTCAATTCACAGTCATTTGCGTATTTATAAACAATTGCTTAACATTCGCCTTGTAAGATTTTTATAAAAAAATTTTAGATATAAATTTAAATACTGCAAATCTATTGTATTTCGATGTAGCACTAAAATCATTTATTTTATTATCAATATCATGCGTTTTCTTAAAGATTATAACAAATTTATGAAGGTAGTATTCGGTTATTTGAGCTTTTGTTTTCAGATATATTACAATGTGTTGGAGGTGTTTTGTACAAGGCTGTTAGAAACATGGGCTTCGATCTATCAAAAGTTTCTGGTTTGCTTATCTCTACACCCTATTAAAGATAAATTATGCCTTGGTTTATAGTTCATTTTCTATAATTTTATACAAAAACTAGGCAACTCTTCTTACACATCGTTAATAAGTCCTTAAATTTGAAGTATATTTGTATCTCCCTTAATAAGGAGGAGCATAATTTGTGTAATGCTTAGTGGAACAATAAAGTAATATCGAACAATAAAAAAATCTTGGAACTATAGGACCCGTTTTAGACTATTTTCCTTCAAATTTATACATTTAGCGACAACAGTATATACTGTTTTAGTATTTGGCGTGTATATAACTGTAGTTTTGGGAATACGGAGATACAACTATGAGATGTTATGTGTTCCGACAAATGTCGACTACAACAGGTTGTTGCACCTTAACAGAATGTCATGTCAGCTGTGAGACTTGTTGTTCTACTCTGCATTGTTTTGTTAATCTCTCATGGAACATTGGGTCTAAATTTTTGCCAAGTTTTCAGGTTATTCGTTGCGTAATTAAAGATGTTACGATTGCCATCGATCTTACTTCGCTCAAATCATTTTAATATGCTAACGGCGACAACTTTCATTGGTGAATATTAACTATGGAATAAAATCCGCATGAACTTGACTATAAATTTTGTTTATATAATTCTTTTTTAAAGTTATCCTATTGTTTAAGTGACGCAACGATATAATTCTGTACTACTACGGCTAAAATGCATTTCAGGTAGAAAATTTTTCTTAATTCCTACTGTCCACTACTACATTAATTTTTTAGTTATTTTTAAGAGGTTGTGGACACTAAGTAAGTATATATTCATATAAATTGCATTTCTAAATGAATATTTTATATATATATATATATATATATATATATATAAAGGTTTTTACGAATTGGATTGTAAACAACTCACTACGTATTTCTTTTCAACGCTGGTTTTACGTAAACATGAGAATTGACGTTATAAATTAAGGTAATTAAAGAGGGTATAAATTTTCTTGCGTTGATTGTTGTACTGTGCAAGTCGTCCACGATGTTCTCGAGAAATGTTTTTTTCGAGTAAGTTTTCCTTTTACAACATGCTTTTTTCTTAAAGGTTTGTAAATAAAATTTTTAATTTGAGGGTTCCTTTTTTTTCTTTGTGACACCCCACTCTGTAACTTTTGGTTAGCGCAGTATTCTTTGGGATTCCTTTTTTGTTGCGGTATTTGGCACGGGTGATTCCTTTGCTTATTTTATGTTCCTTTTTTTCAGCACGGAATACCGTAACATAAATTTGGCATACCCAACTTGGGACCCCGATTTTTGAAGCTTTTATTTCTACTTAACGTTGGAATTGTTTTTTGAAACCTTTCTTTCTTCTTAATGCTTGGCCTCGAATTATTTTTGTACACACACCTTTTCGTCCTTATAAAAATTTCTGCACTGTCCGTTTTATTGTTTTTGTAGGTTTTGCTTTACGCCGAATTACCAGAATTATATTTTCGCTGGCAATTCGAGTTTTAATTGAAAACACTGGCACCCTACTTTATTAGTTTTTATAGATTCTATTTTATTGAACCTCTTAATATTTTTTAAATCAATTTTTACTTCAGGTATATTTTAATTTAATCTGTTGGCTTCGGTATTCTTCTTTGAGTTAAAATGACTAATCATAAGATGGATATAAATTGTTTAGGCAAGGATGAGCTTACTTTTGAACTATTGATTATAGGTGTATCTGACTCATCTACGGACTTTGCCGAACATTTGAGAGCATGGCGTCGTCGTTTGGTTCAACTGGAATTATTGATAAACCCTGCACTTGTTCACCCCAAACCCGGCGGCACAGTTAAAGATTATTGATACAAAGTTGGAAGAATTACCTAGTAAGTTTACAAACTCTAATTCACCCGTGATACCATTCGCTCACGAATCATGCATGCAATGAAACGCATCAATTTACTTTCCACTGTAAGTCTATCGCCTCAACAACGGACTTTACGTAATGAATTAGTAAACATAGCTTATTATTTTACTGAATCGTTTAGAGCAACCTCCTTTCGAAATCAACCTTTTCGGTATGTCAACCACCCCTCAGTCGGAAAGTTCTAACATAGTCCAAATAGCAAATACTGTTCGTAACCTGTCGTAAATTAGAATCTGTAATTTAATGGAGATCCTAATGTACTTTTTGTACATGACCTTCGAGAATGAGTTGAAGAGTTCAGGTTAGCTCCTAATGTGTCTGAAGTCCATGTATTGGAGTAAGCGGACGACCACTTTCAGTCAAAAGCCTTACTGTAGTACCGTGGTAACTGTCATCGGTTTTTAATTAGCAGACCAATATTTTCTTTTGTTCCTGCATACTTTTTTCATTTTTTTAAACTTATTTCGTTCATACTTTTTTTATGTTTTTCACTCACTTCCTTCATATTTTTCTTCATTACCTACAGAATTTGTTCACGCACTTCCTGTATATTTTTGTTTAAGTACAATAACATTGCCATCATTTTAGATTCCTCAGTTTCTCCAACGCTCTGTTCCGTCATCTTTTCCGGATCCTCCTTTTTAGAGTCTTCCAAATAGACGTTTCCTTGAGAACAAACTTTTACACCTTTAGCTCTCATTCCCTCACGAATTTCTTTCATTCTATCAGTCATTCAGGAAACCAATCAGATATACTACACAAAAACTGTACTTTTCAAGCGACTTTGTCTAGCACTAGGTTGGGACACCAATACAAGTGCTGTGTATTGTAGCAAATAATGTGCTCAGACGTTGGGCGTCTATAAAAGTGTTGTGTTCTGTAGCTAATGCGGCCCGACGTAGGGCGTCAATAAAAGTGCTTTGAATTATAGCCTCAAAGTACCCGAATTACCTTGCTAGTTCAATTTAAATGAAACAACGAGAATCTAACACTAAGCTTATAATGATATCAAATATTCATTAACAACCAATTTTTCAAATAATAGCTGCTACTTTTACATATCTTTCTTTAACACACATTATCCAAAAAGAAATTACTTACATACAAGCATTAAAATCTACAAATAAGGTTCAATGTCGTCAGCATATTTTAAGTCTAAAAAAATATTTTGTAACTACCAGATACTAAAATAGAGTCCTTAAAATCTCCTTTTATAATCATTACAAACCTTCTTTATGTAAATCATGCTATGTACAAATTTTTCTTTAGAAACGAGCATGAATAATTTTAATAATTTTATACACCTCGTATTCAAACGTAGCTGATTAAATGCATTCATGAACGTTTTTATAATAGCCAAATTTTTACCAAAATTCGAGCTCATAAAGAAATTTAAATTATTCATTTACAAAAAAAATAATCTATATACTAAATTCTTATGTAACCAAACCCTAAATGAACAAACACAAGTGTCTTTAAAAACATTTTAAAACAGTGATTTATCATTAATTCATCGATTATCCTTTCTTCTTGTTATCGTGTATCCACTAAATTTCATACATTCTTTTCCAAACCCATACTACTGTCGTTCAAATACCTTTAAAGTTAATTCACTATCAAACATGCACTTGAGACTCAATATCACATTCTTCTATTTAAATTAAAATTTATCTTGCTAGAATCTACTGCCACTTATCAACACCCAGTTTCATTATATACTTCAAATAATCTCATCATAAAATCAACCTCCAACGTAGCTTGCTATTCTCTTAAAAAAGGTCTTTACTACTAGTCCTTTACTCAACTCATTAGCTACTTGTATTATATTATTATTTAGTGACAGATATTTCTAAACGTGTAGTGATACATAAACGCGGACTAAACGCAATTAATTAACAATTCTTCTCCTTCAAATTCTTAATTGGTTTATATTGTATAAATTCTCTCGTTATTTAAATTCAGAAACATTCGTCTGATTTTATTCATACGGCTGATGAAACTTTTTTGGAAATAGAAGTAAAACGGCTTAATTAAGAAATTATCGTATCTAAATTGCTGTTATATTTTGATTTATTATGCCGTTAAATGTTTTACTATAGTTCCTAATTGGCGTAGTTTAAGAATGAATGTTAAAAAGCTTACTTGCGGTCTTGATTAGCAACTGTCACTGCATGTTTTACAATCGTTATCTTTCGTTTTATGGGTTGTTGAACGCCTTATGTCACACTATACTCTCATAATTAGAATGTCCATTCATGTTATTTTGCCCATGGTGCATAAATCTAAGTTTCTGAAGAACTTAGAAAAATGAAATACGCGATTTATCTATTTTTACATTAAATAATTTTAATAAAATAAAATTTTTAATCTTGTTATGAAATGAACTGAACGCGTTTTTAATAATGTTTAAGGAAGAGTACTTTAGAGACACGGGTTTTTAACTTACGTACTTAACTTTGTTGCTATTTGGAACGCGTTTTAGATGGTACTAAATACTTTTCAATTAGGTGAGTTTCACGGTTTTAACACAGGTAAATCTTATCTTTTCGCAGGTTTTTGCATTTAGAATAATATCCAGATTGTTTCCAATTACGGAGTATAAGAATTTAGAAAGTTAAAGAAATTTCTTTATTTTTCTTTGGTTTTGGAATGTTGCATGTATAGGATGTGGTTTTCAATGACTTTTACATGACCCCTTAACACATCAATATGTATATACATAGAAAAATTTGGGTAATAAAATGTAACATTATTTCTTTTAAATGCATTGTAAACCTAACAATCCAGGACAATAGCTTAATATAAAACCGCAAATAAAAACAGGTCTTAATCTTACAATTCTCTGCGTACGCATTTCTCATGAAAGGATAATTTACAATAAACAGATGCCATCCGTTTTGCCTATCAAGGACATTGTAACAATACAGAATACGTGAATTTAACATAAATTACTTCGACCACGATAAACATGCACGACAAGAAGAAAAAAATGAAATATAAGTAAAAAATTTAATTGAAAAAAGGCACAGCTGTTAGATGTAAACATAAACTTCACCGCAGGAAAAAATGCGCGTGCGCATTTTATATTTAACTACGTTTGCAATCAAGTATTCGTGGAATTTACGTCGGGACGACCGGCTAAAAGGGGTAGGAACTTGAGAATTCACAGCACAAGTATTTTGAATTTTGTGTCGTGTTAAGCGAACTGCGTTAGGTGGAACGAAAAAAATAGGAATTCTGTTTTTTTTCTAAAAATCCTCGAGTTAAAAAATATATTGGAAATTAAACAGTGAGTAATATGTGAGCCTTTATGTTTTATCATCATCATCATGTTTAGGTTTTCAGTCCTAAAACTTATTGGACGTGTACTTTTAATGTTTTCTAATCTGAGCATATGCTTTTAGCAATTTCTCATTGTTTCTATATTTGTTGTATTCAAACATGACAGCAGCCTTTTCTTGTAAATACATGACGGTCGTGAGCTAATCTTTTTTTAATTTAATTTACAGCATTTCTCTTCTATTGTTTTATAAAAGTTTGCCTTATTTTACAGACATTTAATTATACAAGAAGGGGGTTCACAAACCTGACGACTACCAATATCCACGACCACTTAGACACTTGTTCAATCAATAGTTTTAAAAAATTACTCTTTTTGCACAATCAACAATTTGAACATACTGCAAAACCATCTCCTGTAGTTGTTTACGATAATCATCAGTTTTAAATATTTTTACTTTCTTCATTATTAGATTTCCGTCCTGGAACTGATTGAACGCGTACCTCCATCGACTTCTAATCTAGGCTAACCTACACATTTCCCTGAAGTTCCTACAACCTACATCTTTTACTATGCGCGTGCAGTAGTCTAGTCTAAGTCTACTTCTACCTCTCTTTTTTTCCCTTTGCTTCCAATACATCCCGCACTATTTCCTCATGCCTCAGTATGCGCCTATTATCCTATCTCCCCTAATTTTTACTGTTTTGTACATTTTTATTACTTTTCCTACCATGTCTAGAACCTCTTTATTCTTAACTTCGTGTGTCCATAATATCTTCATCATACGTCTGTAATACTAGATTTCAAAGAATTTTATCTTTTTTCTGTCCGCGTCTCCTACTGTCCCCGTTTCATAGCCGTACAGTGTGCTCCACACAAATGCTTTCAGCAATCTTTCTTTGTTACTATGTTTATTGCCTGTGAATATAATAGTTGCATTTTCTTGTTAAATGCAGCACAACCGTATGCTAATTTTAGTTTTATATCTTTGCACTTTTCCCATCTTGCGATATTTGACTTCCTAGGTAGCAGACATCGTTTACCTCTTTAAAGTTTTAGTTTCCTATTTGTATTTTGGTTTTTTATTTATTTGCCCCTCCTTAATATACTAATACTTTAGTTTTACTTTTGTTAATTTTTGTACCGTATTTCTCTGTTAGCACTATTTCCATTTGTTACGAGCTGCTTCTAATACCGCTACACTATCTGCATATTTAATCATATCAATCGCTTTTGTTATTGTTATATTGTTTTAGTGGCAAAATTCTACTAACCTATTTTCCCTGTTTTTTCTCGCGCTTAAACTAAATCAACGTATTACCGCTCCTTCTCTACTCTACCACGGCATTAAAATTTTCCGTAATTATTAATTTTTCATGTCCTTTTACGCATCTTAGTATGTCTTCGATATCTTTGTACACCGCTTGTAGCTCCTCCTCACTGCAGCTACAGATAGTGTATATTAGTGTATTTACCGGTTTAGATTTTAATATAACCATGAGCAGTATTTCGTTCTTTTGTAAGTAGTTTTCTACCCAGTGTGCTATCTTTTTCTGCATAACTATACCTACCCTGAATTTCCGTCCTCTGGTCCTATATTATCTACCCTAAAGTCTCTGCTCCAAAAATTCCCTGTCGCTGGCCACCGAACTTTACTAATCTTTACAATGTCTAATGCTAGCCTATTTATTTCAATTTTCAAATTCTCTAGCTTCCCTACTGACTTGATGCTTCTAACATTCTACGCTCCGACTTGCACAATGTTCTCGAATATTTCTTAGAACTTAATGATCACCTCCTCCGAAGTAGAAGCCTCCCGGAGATTCGAATGGATGACTATTTTAACTTCGACATCGTTTACCTCAGAGGATGCCATCATTTTAAAAGCAACTTACGTATGCTGTGTACTTGGGAGGTAATATGGTGGTTTCCCATTGCCTTCTACGTAGTAGTAGTGTATCTTAAAATGCTGTACTGATCCGTGTGTCTCTATCGCTCTAGATACCGAAAGAGCTGCTGCCCTCCTTTGGAAACCTGTCTTAGTCTGATTCCTCACTCCCTACTAATCTGGTTAAACCTACAGTCCGTTTTGTTAGCTTATTGAAACACGGAAGCCTTTCTAGCCGTTCTGGTATTATAGAACTTCTTCAAGGTGCAGGTCCGTTTAGAACGGCTTTTATGATTATAAGTTGTAAGTATATGCATGTGGATTTAAGTGTAAGCTTTATTGGTGGACTTTAGAGTTAGCTGGAGATTTAAAATTTAGTATTTCGGATGGATCCTGGAATGCTAAATAAGAAACTTAGTATTTAACTGTTTTCCATGTATTGTTTTTAAGGGAATTTTCAAAAATGTGGTTTAGAATGTCATTTATATCAATATTGTAAACGGGAACTATGGTGTGATAGTATTATTGATTGATTTAATGTTTATTCTTTAGGATTTTTTATAGTCATACTTGGCCACTTTGATCTTAGAAAATTAGGTTTTTAAGGAAAGCATGTTTGTATACATATTACAAGTATGTAATCTTAATAAAAGCTAAATTAAGATTGAGATTTATTTGTATTTATTTATGAACTAAGTAAAATTATCTAATTGTGAAATAATAGTGACGAAGTCGTATTTGGAAGAGGCACTTCAGTTTAAATTTTTTTTTTGATATGACAAAATTTAATGAGCGTGTTTAAGGAATTGTAAAAAAAGTAACGTATAATGTGATAAATTTAAAGAATCAAAAGTAAATGCAGACTATACAGAATATAACAGTCTTCTGTCTAGAGAAAATATCGAAGAGGCTGCTAAGACAAGATAGTTTGGCGCCACCTAATTATGACAGTAGAAAAAACCCTTCAGGATAAGTGAATATTGTAACGTGTTTCGGCCATTTCTGATTTATGTATATTTACTATTTTTATTATTTCTTTCATAGGAACCCACTGTAGTTAGCCGGTGCACTCTTAAATTTTTACGAGGTCCCCGCTTCTTCAGGACAAATCTGTACTTGTAACGTACTGGTTATTTTAGACGTAACAATGTATATACATATATATATATATATATATATATATATATATATATAGAGAAGAATAATCCACATTTGGAATGCAAATGAATGCTTAATATATATATATATATATATATATATATATATATATTAATAGTTATTAAGATGAAATGAAAACAAAACTTTGTATTTAAAGTTGAATTACCATTTCAAATCGAACTAGTAATTGAAAACCACTAAAAGAACGGCTACAGCAGGACTTGAACCTGCAACCTCTGATTTTCCGGATCAGCGCTCTAACCAATTGAGCTATCTAACCAAATTGTTTACATGATGTTATACTTAATACTACTGAAGCTTGGCTCTTGTTAACGATTTTCAATTACGTCTTGCATTTAAGGAAATTGAATCTAGTTATATACATAATTCATGTACTAATATCTTGATCATCCCATTTTTGCAACGTTCGAATAATACAAACATGTAGTTATATTATTATTAATAGAGAAGAATAATCCACATTTGGAATGCAAATGAATGCTTAATATATATATATATCAAATATATATATATATATATATATATATATATATATATATATATATAGTTATTAAGATGAAATGAAAACCCAACTTTGTATTTAAAGTTGAATTACCATTTCAAATCGAACTATATATATATATATATATATATATATATATATATATATATTTGTATATGTATGTATATAATGTGAATGTATTCAAAATCGCATTTATAAAGAGCAAAAACCTGGCTACAATTTTTAACCTATTTAATATAATGTGGTTAAATTGAGATTTAGTAAAAATCATCTGAAAAATTTAGAAAACTTTTTGTTTAAACAAATCAAATTTTTACTTGCAGATAAGAATGTCGAATGCGGGTTTCATATTACTAGTAAGAAATAAATTTGGTAAATATGAATCTATTTTCGAACAATGGGCTTTTAGAAAAGGACCTAAAACATTCAGAATTAATTAAAAATAAATAGGTTTGCGGTGTAAACGCAGATTTACTATAAGAATATTCATTAAATTGATATAACCAAACGAGCTACTGCACATCTTGTTAAGCAAAAAAATTCTTTGTTCAACATCCGACTGGAATCCGGTAGGGTGATTTTATAACGTCGTGTTTAATTAATATAACACTGGGTCCGTTTATAGAAAGCTTTTTAAGAAGCTTTTAAGTTACTCACGGATTTTATTTAAAAATTGAAAAATAAATTAATAAAGCAACTACGACCTACAACTACCTGTCAAGATTAAGACCAGGAGCATATTTTTCGCGCTCAGGTTTGCACGATATCAATGTCCTTTTGTTAGTGTTGGTACGTAAACCAAGATGTAATTTAATCGCTGCGTGACAAAGCTCCTATTAACGGATAAAAGCCTCTTATTCACATACATCCCGCGACCCAACATACTGTATAAAAAGAAATAATTCACACCCTGTCATCTCACCTTAAAAATGTGATTTGCTTATGTTATTATTAATTTCATAATGAATAGAGAATTTGTATAAATCTTATTTTGCTCCATGCTGGGTCAACCTTTTACCAGTTTTCCTGTTAAGGTCTTGATTTTATTTTCTCTAGGTAAATCAGAACCGACGTATTCATCTGTGCATGAACAACACCTATATAAAAAGTTCGTGAATGTCGACTCCGACTTCTTTATGAGCGGAAACTAAAACAAAGACGACGCTTGCATCACGACAAAAGCGTCTTCGAGCATGCCAAATAATTCAGAACCCTAAAATGTAGGAAGATTAATAATAGAAATTATGAATTGGTGTTGGTAAAGAAATAATGCAAAATATTTATTAACTGTACTGTAAATATTCTCTAGCGATTTTGAAATCAGCATTCAAAAAAAAAAATTATAAAACAACCAATTTATTCTAGTGATTGCATTTTGATGACACTTCTCTTCAAAATGTGAAATTAATCTGAGCAGAAAAGAAGAAAAATGCTGCATATATTCTTGCATTAAGGAAATTGTACAGAGTTCCTTTGATTTTTGCATTTATGAATGCAGGTTTAAAAGATTCTTATGTAATAAACACTTTCAATTATATTATGATTTATAACTACAGTAAAGTGTATTATTTTACATTATATGGTGGGTCGTTAGATCCAAATATTAAAAGATGATTAACACTTTAGAGCGATGTTCTCTAAGAACTAATGAAGAATTTCTTAAAAATAGAAATCTGCTCGATAAACTATGGATACTACCTCTTAAATAAGGTGTTTCAGATTAAACTTACATATTTTTGAGATATGATAAATGATAGCCAATTATAAACTCTTCTGTAATAAATCCGTATCAGTAAACACCTTATATGGAAATAATCTGATGTAGCAAACTGAAAAAATTCAAACAAACTTTCAACAATAGAACGCTTACGTTTGTGGTTTTTGCATCAAAAAGTTGTGTTATTTGTTGATAGATTGGGGAGCTACGCTTACCGCCGCATATCTTTAGCCTCTACAGCGACCGTGAAGAGTCATTCAAAACAAAGAAAGAGAAATACTGTTTTTTGGAGTGATCCGTAACCAATCGCATGCCGTCTCAAATTTAAATAGTACGTGTTTGTTGTCTCGGCAAAAGTCCCAGCTTAGCACCAAGTAATGTTCATCTCATTCTTGAATTCAAGAACTAGCTAGAAGGCCAACGTTTTCAGAAAAATGATCAGCTCCAAAATAAAACGTTTACGCTAATTTCACATTCATTAAAGAGGGGATTTAAAAGCGCGTTTATTACTATCAGCGCCCGCTCTAACGATGGCATTCCGGCAAAGCTTAAATAGTACGTGTTTGATCATTAGGCGTATATCTCCGATTTAGCACCGAGTGATTTTTATCTCGTTCCTGAATTCAAGAACTGGTTAAGAAATCAAAGCTTTCAGACAACTGAGCAGTTTCAGAACAACTTTTAGGTCTATTTCACATCACTGTCGGCCACATTTTTCGAAGAGGCGATTTTAGGGCTCGTCAATCGATATTATAAATGTCTGAATTGTCACAGCGATTATTTAGAAAAGTGACTATGCTTGTATACAAACCTGGTGATAATAAATCATTTTCCTCTAAACTCTTGTTTTTTTCTGGTCCATCGGTAGTTGAAAAACTGCTCTTGTATTTGAATGTTTATATCATTCCAAAATTTTTAATACTTTTTTGTGAAGATAGAGATAGATCAATTAGCCAAAACTGCAAATACAGCAAAACCTGTAATTAATTAGTTTCATTTTACAAGCTGTCAACAAATACAATTAATATTTTAGCATTAATAGGTATTTGATTTGAAATCACCACTTTGAAGTCTCCATTACAGCTTAGAAACAGCGATCACAAAGTTTTCATCATATGCAATTGACTGTTGATTTTGGCTAGATTGCGTATAGAGTTTTTCCGCATTGTTTAGAAAGTACTATTTTATTGTATTTTGAATATTTGGTAATTGTTTGTGCTCTTTATAGTACGTTTTCAATAAAGATCTTTCTTATTTTGTTCAGTGTTTACATTTTTCTATTCAAATCCATGACTTTGGAATAGAGGATTGCTTTGGCAGAGGGGCGGGTAGGAATTATAAGTGTGATTTGCCCAAAGGAGAAAAATCTTAGGCTGGTTGGATAGTAACTGAACGATCTTCTAAAAACTAGCGTAGAATGTATTCGCGTATCATGTATTAATAAATATTTGAGAAGCAATATTGGAAATGAAACCAGTCTGACAAAATATATATGAAAAATGTCTAAACTTTTGTAACGCTTTAGTAAATTAAATTTATAAAGTAGAAGCAGCTTGAACCAGAAAGGTATTATATTTCAACGATCATAAACTTTAATCCTGTAAATGGACTTGTTTTTAATCTCTTCGATGGGTTTCCAATTCAAACACTACACGATGCACTGCATGACGTTAAGTTAAAACAATATGCAAATTTAAACTTTACTATGACATTTAGGATAATATTAGTAATATGATTTGTATGTCTTTACTATAACAAAACGTAAGTCACATTCTAATGAGAACGCGTCATTAGTTGACCGTTGTAGAAGGAAATGCGAATTGGTTTTACGGTTTCATGATTTGGTCGAAATGGCAAAAGCACATACGGATATATGATCGATTCTAAACATAACTAATACTTAATACATTTAAACAGTTTGCTGGCTAGCACGATGTTAAACGTTTTGATTTTCTAAATCAGACCTTTTATTGTATTCTCGATTGTGTTGCGTTGTGTTAGTTTTCCTGCAGTATTATAGGCAACTATTGACATTGGCTTACTTTGCTACACCATTAGCAAGAATTTCACGCTAATGCATCAACAGCTTTATGAATTTAATGGAGGTTTGCACATTTATAATCTGATTAAAAAGGATTGTCCAAACATATTTAATATTTAATAAAGTAGGGTAGCTACTACCTACTTAGCTTGCTGAGCGGTGTTTACTCATAATTATCAATATTTTATTTACATCATAATCAAAACTTATCCAAGAGAGGAAAACGTATTAAGCCTACCCTACGCGTTATCATTTTATATCCTCAATGGTATTTTCATCTTTACTCTACTGCTACTTTGAGAGAGTTCTGGGCGCTAGAATCTGAAGCTCTAGAACATCCATAATTCCTGAACACAAGTTAGCAGACTTAATATTCATTTATCATAGGCCATCTTGCTGAAACTAATATTCCTATACTGCTTGCTTATAGTAGGAGGAATTATAAGATCACTTGTGTGTTTAACATAATACCCCAACAGTAGGTACTGAGTTTACTCAAAAAATTTTTGGAATTCCGCAACTAATGTCTCTGATCCGTGTCTATTACGGCTATTTTGCCAATGTGTCGCTAGGCGGGTAGCCACGCGATTTTTGATATTCTTCAACGTTTTGTCAAAAATAGCGTTGGCCATTAATTTGCATATACTTTTTCCAATATTGCTTATTGCTTCGTTCCGCATTCGCGTGTTCATCGACATACTCCTTTAACCACTGGGCCTGTCTAAATTTCAAACCCTATGTATTTCTGTTACTTTCGATCCATCCTTTACCGCTTTTTTTAAATTTCTATAATGACTAACATAGTTTACTTTATTGCTTAAATTTGAAATCAATTCCTTAGGTTTTGTTTTTGCCATTGGTGATAGCATACTTTCTACAAAAAACGGTAGGTCGAAACGATGGTCGTGCAATTTTTCGGGATAGGTCACATCCACGTCTAGCACATATCCAAACTGCTTTGTCAGGTATTTGTGTTATATCCACACTTTGTGCGTCCGCATTCGATAACTATTCAAAATTCGAAACCCGCAGGTATTGTGACATGCTGTGACCGCACAAATTTTGTGACATCTAAATACATTAAATATGAAATCGGTTTGTCGTATTTTTATTTGCACGTTGTTTTCTATCTATATACTGACGGATTTCGCCTTTGATGCTCTTTTTGAAAAAATGCAGCATATCAAAATCGGTAAGTAATTCTAATTCGACACTGGTATACCGCAACACTGTATTTCAGCTCAATTCAGAGACGGTATAGTACCATGCAGGATAATTATTTATATCAAAGATCGTTAAATTTTTGTAAAATTCTTAAAAATAATTATGCTCCATAATTATTCAAAGTTATGTTTGATGTCGTAAAATTAATTAAAAAATGAATACTTACTCGAAACTTACATATTGCTTGACGTAAATTGGATGACCCGTTCTAATTCATTTCCGTCTTATATACTGAAACAAATTTAATACGTCATTTTTTCGATTCCTCTAGTTTCTAATTTGTTAATTAGTCACGGATGTAATAATTTCTCAGATTTCGCGATTTAAGGTCTTATTAGTATAAAGTAATCACGGTCGTAACATCTTATTTTCTTCTTTAATGAACGAATTGGACCGCTGCTATCCCTCTTTTAGAGCTATTAGAATCATCCTCATCTATTTTATGGCTTTCTCGATAATAGTGCTACCTCAAATTTGAGCGTTTATTTATTGATACAAAATAATTAACTTATTTAATAGCTTCTAGAATATTTCTATTAAAAATAACGTATATGATTTATGGCTTTTTCAAATTCTCTCAAAAGAAATGCCGTATTCCTTTATTAAATAACGTAATCATCATTTGTTCTAGAACTAATTCAAACTAACTTTTCTGAAAAGAAGCTATTCTTTATTACAAAGTTACAAAAATGCTAGTTTTACGAGAATGCATTACTTTATGCAATTGGTCTTTCAGAAACGTACAAAACGAACGTGTTCAGTATTTTATAAAGTGTATGCGGCTCATTTTCGGTCTGCAATAGATGCCTATACACGGATTTTGATTACATAATTAATGAGGGTTTTGTTCTTATGATTTGTAAATGCGATAAGAAAAGGTTTTTTCTAGAGAATTATTATTTACACAAGGTTTAAAGTTGGGTGTCTCCTCAAATGGTATAACAATACTCTGTGTCCTTAAAGAGTGTTGCTTTACATCGGAATCTTAATTTATGTGCTAATGGAATATGCTTATGCTTGTATACAGGCTGAAAAAATAAAATATAGGAAAATTTTACTTTTCTTCATTTTCGTTCTCTTTGGGATGGTTTTTTTATAGAATTTAGCGTTCAATAACCCCTAATGACTTCATTAGTATATACATTAATATATATATATATATATATATTGTAGTGGTTTTAAAGGGTTAAATTTGGTGATCAACAATGCAATTTCAAACACCCTGTATAGAAGAAGGAGCATAATATACGCGCAAAATTAATTTCATCTATTTAATTTCAATTAGCAAGTATTGACATAATTTTATAACTAGGGATTAGAAGGTAATAGATTCGCAAAGAAAATCAGCTTTATAAGCCAATAGAAGTTAGTAATTAATTTAATGTAATTTAATTTAAGGGGTTATAACGTCAGAGAATGCATAAAGGCATGTAAAATCAATAAATCAAAGGCGAATAGCTTTTGTGGTAACAAACAAATATATCGGTTGGATTGAATACCATGAAAAGAAACTCCTAGAAATGTTACTTTAAACGTTCGTTAATTGAACACCTGCATGTTTTGAAAAGTCGACTTCTATGTATTTTGGAGCATAACAAGACAAGTTTCAAGGAATATTGTTCAACCGACTGTCGCAAAGCACGTACTCTTCCACGTGAACGCGGGCAGCTATATCGATTTTCTACCACTCAAGCAAGGTTAGAATGCGACATCAAATATGCATAAGACGGGAATACAAATATCACAGGCGGGGTTTTAAGACGTCACTAAAATGTATGATTTGTCAAAATAGTTAGTTTGAGAGCAAAAAGAGCACGCGACAGGTGGATGTGATAGTTTTTGTTGAGAAAGCGTGTGACGCGAGAATATTTCTAGAAGCATAAAACGGTTAAACAAAATTTGGAAAAATATTATTTTACAATTAGGTATTTCGGGCAAAGTGTGGCCAAAAGGGCCTAGCTGGATGAAATAAATACGGGAACGAAATTAATAGGGGTCTCTTTTATTCTTTAATCTAGCATCGCATAACGACATACAAAAATCAACTGACGGGGCTTGTAAGTATTAAAATTTGTAAAGTTCAGTATTAAATTGGTTGTGACCTTATAGTTTGAGACGTGGTTAGTGTCGAGTTTATTTAAATTTAATTGAGGTCTAACGAATACTTTAACAAGCTCGTAAATAAAAATGCGATAATAAACAAGTGTAATACATGGATTTGGATATTGAAATTGATATTGGATGGGTAGCAGGAAGCGCAACTTAGATTGTGGTTATCTTTAAAACATCTTGTGGAGCCGCATGCTTAACCAATTGGACGAGGGGTTCAGCAACATAATACATCGTCAACGGAGATGGAATCTTCAAGTTTTTACAGGTAACGCATTTGAATTTGCTGTTTTTTTAATTGTTGAAATAGTGATGTGTGAGAGTGAACTTTAATTGGTATTTTACGGTATTTTACGTATTGAAAAGGATACATATAGCTGACTATTAATATGGTATTTTGAATATAAAACAAAACGTGTACGTAAAGCTTATTGAAGTGCTTGATGAATTTAAATTTAATTGTTAAGAGTACATGGGTTTTTTATGTTTGTGATAATAGTATGCAAAGTGGAAAGCATACCTTGATAAACTGGGTTATTATAAGCTCACCATATTCCAGTGTAGTAATAAACAAAGAGAAGGTATTATTTGGGGCCCATTTACTCCTGTTGCTTTAAATGTATTAGAAATTTCAATTTTAAAAACAAGGACTTGACAAAAATAGCATTTATTGAGGTGTAACTTGAGCACTGAACTGTAAATAACTATGAACATTATTATTTGTAAATAGTGGTCAATATTGTATGATTGTTGTATTATTTTGTGATTTTATTTGAATGGTGTGTGAACGTTAAATAGAATGAAAGTAAATTTGGGTATACGAGAAGAAGCACAGCTGAGCTAGCCAGGAAAGATGCTGAAGAAATTAATTTCAGAAAAGGCAGAAAGCGGGTGAGGAAAATTTTGTGAAAGTTTTATATTTTTAAAAATTAAATTTTTTTGTGAACTAGCGAGGTACTAGAGCATGAGCTCGAACGATTTTTAGGAAGTTCCGAGGTCTATGCATATATATATATATATATATATATATATATATATGCATATATATAACTGTAAATTTTGGCGTCTATATCTGATACAAGTTAGAAACTTGACATTGCCAGATATGATAAACAAAATTGCCAAACGTAGTTGAAGATTAAGTTGACGTTTGGTTGCGTACATGATCTAGATTTGTATATTCTTCCAATTGTAATCACCCGTCCGAATGGAGCAACTGGTTAGCGCATCGGGGGAAGGGGGGAGTTTCCGGAAACTTATATTATGCATCTTTCAATTACTCGCTCAATTGAGCTTTGCAGCTTAAGATAACATTTTATCGATATATATATATATATATATATATATATATATATATATATATGTATGTATATTGTTGTGTAGTTTCCCTTAAATCGTCCTCGGCTGCTTACCTCCCCCATTTCTATTTGCTCAATTTTCCTAAATTAATATTGACACCTACCTGTTGCATCCAAAAACTTTCTTTCAATATCCTCATGCTGAAACCTAAATAGAAATTCACACCAATCACACACTCAAAAATAACTCAATTAACCAAATATATCACACTCTATTTAAATTAGATCCATATTACATTTTAAAAACACCATTCCTTTATGTCCATTCATAATGGTCAATAATTTTATAACAATAATAATGAAAATCGATAACCTTTTAAACACATATTTTTTTAAGGTACGGGAGCGTTCCTCATACCTTACGTTAACGCTGTGTCTTAGCATGAGCTCATAGTAAAACTCTATAACTGTGAATATAAATTTCCTGCACTACCAAATATCAATAAGTCTTCTATACCTCTTTACAACTTCTGGTTATCTGTAATTTAATTAATTATTTTCAAAAATCAATTTTCTTTTAAAGTGCCATAAATGTATGTTCATAAAATATTAAATACTAATAAAAACACATCAAAGCACAAATCCAAATAATCACAAACACTATGAAAATATTTACAACTCAATGTCCTATTCTATCGCCTATTTGGTTTCTATCTTCTAAATGTGATTCACCAACTAGCACTTTGGAGATGCTGCCGTCTAGTCGGTGTCCAGTTTATCAACTAACTCCTTGATCGAATCACCATATCTGCCATGCATCCAACCCAATAATTCCAATCTCCAAAATTTCGTTCCTCTTATTCCAAATTTACTTTGATTACTCAAACATCACTTTTGCCATCATCCAAACAATTTCAAATTCTAATACTTTCGTGCATTCCAATACCAAAATAATAAGCTTTGTACATACATACCACTTTAACGTTTTAACAACAAGATGCTCTATTAGCTTCTACATAAATTTGTATTAAACTGCACTAATTCACTTGCAAGTAACTATATCTATCACGTTAAAGGATTAATAATGCAATTAAAGCTGCTTTAATTAGTTAAATTGACTTTCGTATAACATTTTAAATAAAACATGTTCTTGAAGCTTTGAGAAAAAATAGAAAAAATGCTTCATCTGTACTTCGAACTACTTAAATACCTAATAAATAAATAAACAAAAGCTTATTCTAAGAAGCCACGCGAATATTAAAAATGTTGTAAAATCGATTTTATCTTTCCGTGTTACCACAGGATAGGATCGACGACATGATTAACTCGTTGTGTTGGACAAGGACATACTGCACGTGTCATTATGAACATAAATCACGTCATTCGCCACTAAAGAGATAATAAACCGAGTTATTTTCAGAAATATTACACTACTTATGTGCGCAATCCTTCAAATTAAATCCCGAAAACTGTGAAGAACCATGACGTAATAAATAAATTGTATATAAGCGGGAACTTTATTAAAGAGATTCATTCAACTCATTCATAAAGTCGCAAATATTCTACTTTGAAAAAGTCATTTTATTAAGTATGCGGCGGCATCCATACAGTATTTAATATTTAAGATGTAACTATGAATAAAAAAGTAATTCTTAAAACGTAACTGCATAAATATAAAAGATAGTCCTGATACAAAAGCTATTTTAAAGCGAAATTAATTAAATAAACCAAAGATGCACTGTAGCAAACTGTTGTTTTAAATGGAGATTTTAAATAGTATGAGCGATCTTGTAAGTTGGGATTTTGATATCAATCTAAAAATAGAAGCAGAAGGTGTTTACGACCGTCAATTACAGGAATTGTACGTAAATCATAACACAATTAACAGAAACAACAGGTACCGGACTAGTAGGGGTTTGTCGTAGCAGACAAATGACAACCTCCGGTGTGCGACTGTAAGAAAAGTATTGTGGTAAATATCTGAAATATAATTAATAGTAAAACAACACAATAATCATGTATGATATTACTCCTACTACTGAGTAAAGTAATAAAAATATATTAACTAAAATAATATATATAATAAGTCGCAGGAGAATGATACAATTAAAGTAATCCAAAAATATGGCAATTTTTGGTCACCAAAGAAAAACGTTTTCCCTATGCGCCAAAGGGCCGTAATTCAAAGTTAAAACTAATACTAACTATTTACATACAGGAGTAGGCATTTGTAAAGTAAATACATGAAAATTTTATGTAATATTTTACTAATACTAATAGAAAGTTAAACCAAGGAGATAACCGCAGACTTGGCAAGTATCGCTATAATGAACGGTATAAAATTTGTTCAAATACAGAAACCTTATACTAAAATTTGTGGACCAATCCTAACTAGGCTACTCGTTTCGTAGCTTCGTGCGATAAGGCGATTCCCTTGGAGTAGGTTTTTTTTATATTTACCCCTTAATTTATGAGGTAGCAACATAAATATATATATACAGGGTGCCCACAAGATATTCAGAAACGGCTTGAGCATTGTGAGCAGGTGCACCGTCATGCTGAAAATATTTTAAGTTTTGCAGTAAATGAAGTGGCAAATTATCGAGCATTTCTTGCAATTCGTTTTGTAGAAAATTCAAATAGTGTACACCATTTAAATTATAATTATAGAAGAAAGGCCCAAGTATTTTATTACCAAAAATGGCACACCACACATTTATCGAAAATTAATGTTGATCCCGCCTTTCTTCTGGTAAATGGGTATTTTCCTGACTCCAGTAGACTGTATTTTTTCTGTTAAACATGCCTTTGTTAGTAAATTTTGCTTCGTCGGTAAATATAATAGTGTGACTAAAACCAGGATTATTATTTGTTTCATTAAGAAACCACCTACAAAACTGTTGTCTTCTCTCACAATCCCCATGATACAGTGTATTGCTAACATGGGTTTTGTATGGTTTGTAGCGGTTTTGTTTTAAAATTAGGCGAACTTTTTCTGTAGAAGTAGCGCACTCAATTGCAGTTTCTCGGGTGGACGCTGTTGGCTTAAAATTTATGTAGGCTAACACACGTTCTTCATCATCAGTTTTGAATTTTCTTTTATCAGTACTGGATTTTGTAAAAGCACCAAACCTTTTTAAATTGTTTTCTAATTTAGAAAACAATCGTTTATCTGGCTGCCTTCTTTCCAAATATCTTTCATAATACATATCACCAGCAGCATCACAATTTCTGTTACAGGCATAGTAACAAAAGAGCATGTCATTTTTTCGTCGTTTGTATACATTCTCTATTATAATCAAATAAATTTAAAAGTCTTCTACACAAAATTTGCAACCCAGAGCAAATAAACACGTTAACTAATAATATCTGACAAATGCCAGTTGTTTTTGTTTATTTAAAATATGTATCCATGGACTCCTTGATGTCCGCAAATAAATAAATCGTTTTTTCTTTATTATGAAGAAACTACTGAAAATAAGTACATCAACCCTTACATCAGGGTAATCAGAAAAGAAAAACCTTTCCATTTGGGTTATATTGAACTATGGTTTCCATTTAAAAAAAGTGAGGTTATGTTTGTAGCTTGAAAACCCATTTCCAAATAAAATTGTCATATACGCTATTGAATTCTACGTAAAAAGTTACCTTACAAGCAGTTATTATTGTCTCTATAGGTTAAACCGTTAAAAAGTTATTAGCGTTTGAAGAAAATGGCAAATTTCAGTTTTTTTCAAATATCTAAAAAAGTTGAGCATCTAGGTGAGTTTTCAAAAAAGCATCATACTACTCGTAAATTTCTCTTCAACTTTGCTAATTTAACCAACATTGTATCTTCTATAATAAAAAAGTTACCCATATACGGAGATAGATTGTGGGCACCCTGTATATATATATATATATATATATATATATATATATATATATAGTGACTATAAATAGGCAGAAGCCTGTCGCATAGACTACAAGGTTAGAATAAAAGCAGTTATGGGTAGGACTTATCAGATGAACATATAAGGTGGTTTCGTTGCACGCATCGATGGGACGGACAGCTGGACCGAGTAAATATCCACTATCTATACGGTGGTGAAACATCCTTATGGTATCTCAGGCATTACGCCCACGGAAGAAGCTGAAGAGAAAATATGGACAAATTAAGAAATGCACAACTAAATTTACAATTTGTGAACTGCAAATTAACTTATCACATGAGAAGATTATCGTTCCAAAGACACTCACAGCGTTAACTTTTCTATGTGCAAATCCGACAGAAAATATCGATTGTGAGACCATGACGAACAAGAAATTTGCTTTTATAGAAACAGGAATATTGTCCGTTATATTTAGTAAAAGAATGGAGAATGTTCTTTCATCACAAGCAAGGTCTAATTCAACACGTTATCAAAACAGGTGTGTGTAGAATTCTTAGCAAGTCTTTATCAATTGATAAAGCCAATCAACATTTTGAAGAGCCGAATGCAATCACGTAACATAAATAAACCAATACAAAGTATATCAATACAGCTTTTATTAAACAAAATACGGACTACAATTAATTTCAACAAACTTTCAAATTCGCGGCGAAGCTGGTTTGAATAACTAGTTGAAGTACACAATCTCTATAGTAACGTATCATATACGAGGGCGTATTTGAATATAAAGAGCGAAATCTATACAAATGGATACTTGAATAAATTACTGTCCAAATGACACGCCTTTGGCGGCGGCACCCAACAATTAGATTTTGCAAGTATTAATTTTAGATTCTTTTGTTTGTAACTGATATTTGTGTATTTGTCATTTGAGTTTAAGTAGGAATACGTTCTTTTGTTTATTATTTGGGAAGCGGATAGTATGCTTCATACTCTAAGGTCGAGTTCGAAGCGTTATGCCTATAAAGATACTATGTGATCAGTTTTTGGCTAAACTTACTTACAAATTTGGTAATAAAAAATAGGCATATTAACCAGCTATTAACTAAGGAAGATTATGTAAATTTTAACAAAGCGTAGGTAAAGATCATATTAGTTATAATTTAGGCTGAATTTTATGTACACATATAAACGGTACACTGTTCTATATTATGTTGTATGAAAGAAAATTGTTTTTGAATATATACATGTTTTTTGATATTACTGTATTTGATATCATTTTGTAAATTCCATTATTTCGGTTGAACTAGCCAGGCATAGAAAAGCTGGAAAGGAAAGTAAGTTAATAACTTATAATTTTTCATTTTTGTACCTGTGTCACAGCACTCTTTTAGCGACGTTCCTACTCAAAGCGTTATCACAGCATAATTTAGCGGCGCTCCAAAGTGCGATTGCTGTCATATCACTAATTTAGTGGCGCTCCAACGCGTGGCTTACCACAGCATAATTTAGCAACGCCCAACGCGTCACCACAGCAATATATATGTATATATATATATATATGTATATATATATATATATATGTAATATATGTGTATATATATATATATATATATATATATATATATTGATGTGATAATTTACCAGCCCCTCGATTGGGTGTAGTATAATGCTGTGATACTTCATTAGCCCCTACGATGGTTTTATTTATTTTTAGCCCCACGGTTGGGCATGTCATAAAATGCTGTGATATTTTATTATATTTAGCCCCACGACTTGGGCGTACGTAAAATGCTGTGTTACTTTCTTTCCCACGATTCCTTAATGTAATATAATGCTGCCTTTATATTAATCAAGCACCTATGATGTGAAATATTAAGTTATGGATTTTCTTTGCCTCAACAAGCTGATTCAATTAAATAAAGCAATTCTACAGTACACAATATAATGATTAAATATTTACAACCTTTTTAAAATCTTCCCTTTTTTTAGAATATTTACTTATACCAGATTTAAGAAATTGAAGCCAGCAAAACGAGCCTTTTGTTATATTTAGAGACCTTTTGAAACGTTTCAAGATGCCTATTACCTTTCATAAATTGATCAATAAAACCACTGTTTTGTTGACTCTTACATATACGACAAATGTTGAATTAAAACAGTTTTCAGTAATAAATTATATCAATATCGCTAACCTGGAATGGTTTTGCATCCCCCAAAAGTTTTCGTGTTCAATCTGAATATTTAGAGTCGAATTTGGAAGTCGACATCAAAACCAAAATACTATCCAAATCGTTATTCAAAATCCCATAAGTTAATCTAATTTAAGATTCAATTTGTGTATCAGTAAATAAAAGGTTTTCCATCTCCGTAATTAACAAGACAGTAGTAGAACAATTACCATGTAAGTAATTACCAAAGTAATTTAACAGTGAAATTGGATTTTTCAATAAATGTAATACTTTATGTCACGTACGATTTATTCAAATAATGCATAATTTTAGCCTGCGTATACGATGATACATTTAACGCACATGTTAAATATTTATCAAGTCAATTTATTTAGATTTTCCGTTGATTTAATTTTGATGCATTTCGTTAAGTTTTCAAATCTTATCTTAGCTCGTAACTACTCTTGGATATTTCTATTTCTTATGCGTTTAATCTCTTGTACTATTATATACAATGTGCTCTCAACTAACAATATGTATCGTGACCTATTTACTCTTATAATATCTGTAATTATGTTCTTTTGTTAACTGAAAGTTTCTTTTATTTATTCTACGACCCCTGTGACTTAAACTATTCCTAAACTACTATATAATTATAGCATTAAATATATGTATGTATGTATGTATGTATATATATATATATATATATATATATATATATATATATATATATATAATTATATATTGTAACATATTAAAATTCTTGCGCAAAGTTTTGTATATAATTATCACACAGCTACTTCAAATTATGCAGAATTGGTTTCACATTTCGTATTATATATGAGATGGTTGATATAAATACTAATATCATTCTGGTATTCTTCCTCATTGTGTATTTTGTCATTAGCGATTCGTGTTTCGCTGCTGGCGATTGTTTCCATTACGTCTGAAGTAGTTGGATTTGAGGCAAGGCATTCGGCATTGTAGCTATCAAATTGTACGTCGGATAGGTTAGCGCCGGTGTATGGGGTGGCGATCAATCAATAAAAAGATAAGATTTGGTTCTTTAACAGAAGAATTAGCCATTTTTACTTTAATGCGGTCCTAATTAAAAGTGGTTTTAAAAATATTGGCCCATTTATGTGCCAACTGGTGTTTGAGAATCGCTATTTGAGATGGCATTAAGGTTTTGTCGTTTAAAGGTGTCGGGTGTATTAAAAGAAAATTTAATCTCCGTATGATCTCCCCGGTTTTGCCGTTACGACTAAAACGTTTAACAATGTAATTATGGAATGCAGTATTCATCAACGCACTTTTTAGTTATACATAGAAGATTTATGTATCAAGAAGTAATCAAAGAGCACACAGTGTTTCATCTGCTTGGATTAAATACGTCGCTGTGTCAGCTGTTTTGTATAGAAGTTCAAGGACAGGGATTTTGTTGCGCAAGATGAACATTATTACGTATACTTTGCAATGGTGTTTCTAGAAATTGGAGTTTTTGCTAGTACAGAAACCAGGTATTTTAGAAACCCTTGATATTACGGGGATTGATACCAGTGAGTGTTCGACTTTCTTTATATTGCTTACAGTTAAAAATTTTATTATTTCCCGTACAAACACATTAAGCCGTTGTCACAATTATTGAAATTATATTAAGTAAGAGTATGGACTTTTTAATTTTCTTCAGTTTAAAAATCATAAATATAATAGTGTTATGAAAATTTTGTATTAAATATTTTCATATCAAATTTAAATTTTAAAGTTAGTTGAATGTAGATCGAAGTTCATTTGTTAAACATGTGTAGATAAGTAATTTAATTGTGATCCAAATACACCAGGCCTGTCCGATTGGAGTTCAAAATAACTCTTTGTAAATACCTTAAAAGACCTTATATCTTTAAACTTGTTTGTACTATAGTGAACATTATATCTTTGACTTTAAACATCTATTTTTTTTTATTTATGAACTTGACAGATTTTTAAAGACAGGAACACATTTACTGTGAGAACCCAAATGAAGTTTCTCTCCGTAATAACTTAATTGTTTTATGTTTTAGGTTTAACTTAATCTGCCGTTGCATGTATTCAAGTCGTGGGTTCATTGATATGGTAGGTTACTACTGAATATTTTTTGGCATGGCAGAACGTTTCTGGGTTTTCCTTGTGGGTTTTTTTGTTGATATTTTCATCAACATAGTGGCGCCTAAATTTCTTTGGTCAACAAAATCGCTAATGACCCTGGTTCATGTCTCTTCGCATAAGGTAATTCTTAAGCTTAGCCCACAAGAAGCAAGTGTTCCTGTAGTTTTGTAGCCACCCTTTAACTCTTGATACTTAGGCTCATCTCTGATTGATAGGAATTCCAAGTGTCTATATTAGAGTTTAACGTCTTAGGACCAAGCTTGTAATAGTATATATATATATATATATATATATATATATTTATTTTGATGCGCTAATGAGGTACAATAGGTTCTTGAGCACTGCGTACTTGGAGCAAACAATCACCAAAGCGGAGAAAAGCAACATTTTCTAATATTTAATTTTTACCCTACATAATATCCTCGTAAGAATCCCATGCAAAATAACACGGTTTAAGAACGTTTAGCAATGACACATACCATTTTAGAACAAAGCCCAATTTTAAAATCCGTGAAAATACAAAGGAAAGCATTCATTGATTTCAAATCCGTATGTAAATAATTATTCCTGGTAATATCAGTTTTTATTTCATTTATAAAAAGCGTAAAACGAGTTTAAGAATACCAAATTACTTCAATATCATTTAAAAAAGAAGTTCCAGACCGAAAAAATACTTTTCTAAAATACAAGTTTCATAAAGCATTCATACCTTTTTAAAATATTATTTAATAAACGTAATACACTGCATATGTTTACATAATTTCAAAAACAAATAGCTCTAGATTCTTCGAATTCATAATATGTATGTTAATAAAATGAAAAAACGGTATTCTTTTGAGAGTGTTCTGAAGTCCTAAATCATAAACAAAGAAGAGCCAGTTATTTTCTGTCAATGAATACACGTCGATTTGCAGAACTCAATAACACTAAAAGACTATAAAACCAGAGAAAATAACAAGTTTTAATGGCTTTAATTACTACAGAAGTTCATAGGAGAGAGATAACAGCAGTCGCATTAATTCGTTAATAAAGGATGAGACTTGCATGGTCGCTATAAATTTTAAAACTGACAGTTCATTAAAGAGATAAGAATGCAAAATTGTGTCTAATTGTTGCATCGTGGCGTAGACTCATCTTCGAGAACTTAACCGAAATTCGAAATCGATGACGTACCAAAATTATTTTATTATATAGAGATGGAAGTAATTAAAGCAAATTGATTCATTGATGTTTTGAATATAAGTTATGGAACATTCGATTATTGATAGATAAGTATTTTATTGGGTGCAACAACGACTCATTACCCCAATATAAATAGTAAGAGATCTTTGTGCAAGGTCACACACTGCTGTAATCTGTATAGATACCCTTTGATATGATACTTTGTCGTATGAACATTGTGTAAAAAGAAGACTTAAAAATTCGTAACCAGGAAATATTTGATGCAGTTAATTTCAATGGAAGCGATTTCTTAAGTAACCAAAGACAGTGATCTTAAAGATAGGAATATCAACAAGAATTTGACTATCCAAAGTGCGAGTATAGCTTTATTTTAAACCTAGAGCGACCATTTGTGTATCACTAAGTAGATTAAGCTAGGATAAGTTCTTATTTTTCACATAAAAGTTATTTGTCAATGAATAGTTTTATTTTAATAATTTTGAGTTGAGATCAAGGCATTTTGACCCTTGCAAAAATTTCTACTCGACGTCGTTAATCAACTACATTGAGAGACAGGGTAATACAAGAATATTAAAATTATCCATGAAAATTTTGTAACTTATATATGAAATATTTTGGGCTTTTCTAATTATGAACAAGGATTAGGTGATAATTGGTTTATTACGTAAGTAGAGATTAGATATTGTTTCTTTCTAAACCTAGAATGTAAATTGCATTTGTAAGCGTTATTTATATCTGTGTGTTTAGGAAGATTACTGAGATAATGTGTGTAAAAGAAAGATGTTTTTGAATGTATAGAGGAATGCTTATAAATGTTTCTTGAAATTTTTTTGATTTATTTCATTTATGTTTAATTTAAAGCTATTTGCCACTGAGCTAGCATGTATGCTGTACAATTGTTCAGTTTGAAGTAAAGACGGAACTACTTGCCCGCGATTAAATCTGGAAAGATCTAGTTTTGTAACCACCAATAAACTGCAATATGTGGACTTCCTGTTGAAGTCTGAAATTGGAAAAAACCATATATTATGTGTATGGAATGCATATTATGCCAATCCTGAAAATAAACGTCTTTAATAATATTGGAGTTACATTTAAGTTATAAGATGGGTCTGCCCTTTTTTTCAATTTATTCGTACGAATAAAATCTAATAAATTGTCAACTTAGATCAAAGACGATTTAATCAAGCCCCCTCTTTAACGGGCGAACTTCTACATAAGTAAATTTCTCTTGCACCTTCTCAAAATTTACTCGTGTAATTTTACACGTAATAAAAGCAGCGAAAATGTGTGCTGATTTTTGACATGGAAACCTTGGTCATTTTAGAAGTCTGCAACGCCTCAGTATGATGCCGTTTCAAAGATTTGCCTCAATACTCTTGCATACTGTGTAAGAACTTTGAGGTCCAGGCAATTTGTTTCCGGAAATGTGTTTAGGCATATCTGGACATTCAAAAATTCTTTGTCACGATCTATATCAATTTACTTTGGTCACTGCTTTTTGAAAATGGCTGTCACTTAAAGCCTCCAATTATCTGCATATTTTGCACACAAATAGTTAGTGATTCGAGTAGTGCACCAAACTTATACTTTATTTTATTACATTATTTGCTATATAAAACACTGGTGTCAATTATTTTAAAATGGCTTCCTGTCGCCATTAGCCATTTTACGTTTTTATGTTATGACAGGCGTAGCGTGACAAATTTTGTTTTAAACTTAGATTTGCAGTGTCCAGCAACATAATGCAAGAATATTTAGTGTCAATTGTATTTAAGATTTAGATCACTGTAATAACAATATAAAGAGGTTATATGTAAATGTAATATGGATAAGTTAAAGAATACTTGAGATTTAGTCCAATAGTAAAACAATTAACTAGAAGGTGATAATCAAAAGTTGACGTTACGGTAGTTTTTGCTACCATTATCAAAAGATAAAATGCTGTTTAATTATTCACATTAAGATCCAATTATAGGCGCACAAGGTTGTTCAATTCGTATTAATATACTATTGTATTTATTTGTGTTCAATAATATTATGCTGGTTTGAAAATCTAAGATTTATTAAATTTGTACGTTAACATCATTGATTTAGTATAAGAACTGGTTGTTTGTCTCATGCGCATGCAACGCGCGTGATAACGTTAGATTCGGAAACGTACGTGTACTTTCTTGCTATCGTTACAAGGGACAATATATACGACAAAAATAGGTCGATAGCAAAGAAGCGGTGGTTTGCTTAGTTTGAGCAAAACCATGACTTGGTCTACATCATTTTTGTGGAAGACGAAACTCTTTAATGGTATGCTAGTTTTTCATTATTTAATATAAAATTATTTCTCTGTATTAGTGCAACTTTAACAACTTCGATAACTTATTTGGTAACTTTGATCAACTTTGATAATAATTTGTAACAGTATCGTTTGACTTTAACAATATGTAACTTTCATTCCTGAATAAACAAGATTTAGATGGTTGCTGTTAGATGAAGGACTCTTCCATGTCATAAACAAAAATTCGTTTTGACCTAGGCTAACTACTTAAAATGAAAGTTTTTACATTTTGCTATACCTGGGGTAAGTCTCATTGTTTGCTTTAAATTTTTGTAGTAAGGTAATTTTTGTGTTTGCTAAAGTGCAAAGTTTGGAGGTGTCATAAATGATATTTTAAAAAATTTCGAGCAGATAGGACGTTTATAACACACTTGATGAAGTTTATAAACTTATAATTTTTTTTGTTATTAAAATCAGTTCCTTGTCAGAACATTTGTAAGAATTCTAACTTTGACTTAATTTTATCTAGCGTTATATTAGTTTCTTTGTCAGTTTAAAATACGTTTAAACAACACTTTAGATTAAATTTTGTTTCAATATGACCTTGCTTTGTTTGTGCTTTAAAAATACGTAAAATCTGTAGAACATTTGTAAAACAATTGGTTGAATAACTATACTTTGAGTTTTCATATTTTTAAGAAACACGTGTGATCTTTCAACAGATATGAGAAAGAGAACAAAACAACTAAATGTAAATTTTGCTCTTATTTGAAGTAAGTTATTAATCAGTATTTAATTATGGAATAACTATCAAAAATTTTGAGGTATTGAATTTAATTTCTTGTATATCATTGTAACATATTAAACTAACGCAACTAAATTTTGGTTAATACGTGAAACTTAAGTTAACCTCTGAGTTATTTTCTTTGGTTTTACAAGAATCATTTTGTACGTATTTGTGCTTAGATGGAGAACCACAAACGGTGGCGTTGTTTTTGATTAATAATAAATTCTTTCTTACAAGTTTGAAATAGAAAGAACTAACGGGCCAGTTATTTTTTACTATAGTGATTAAGCTTTTTTAAGCATACGGGTCTCTGCGTTTTCCTGGAACTTTTGGTATTAGAGATCTAAACCCCTTTGCGCATTTAAGTTTTGTCCTTGTTTGTGTTAAAACAAAATTGGCTCTCGACAACCTCTCATGCAAGAACGCTGGATTAAGTTCCACAGTTAGCCGTATTAACTTACAGGAAGTTTTTTTTTACTAATAGCCGTTTGTCAACCAACTTTACCCTGGATTACTTTAACATTCAGAAAACTCCGCTGTACTTCAGGGACATTACGTGTTAGATTGTCGCCTCTGACAAAGGCTTATTAGAGTTTAGTTCCATCTTTTCCTGACACACTTTTTGTTACCTAGGCACCCAGTATAAACAAAAATATAGTAACAATATCACGTAGTAAAATTTAAGTGGTTAAATTTTATAGTGACGGAAAAGTATTTAAAAGTAAGAAAGATTTTGAAGTATGTTTCAAAAGTGGAAAATAAATGATCAAGAATAAATTACTGTAAAATGATTTTTTCATTGATATAGAAAAGGAGGACCTGCATAGTTCACACGGTAAGATAAAATCGCATTATTTTAAAATTTTAGAAAGGGCATTTCTGGTTGTTAGTTAAGTTACAAAGGATTTAGTGTGCAAATCTTTGTGTGAGAGTAAATAATTTGATTTGAGGGTGGCTAATCTAGGTAGGTTTTGCCATTATATAAAAAATTATTAAACTTAACTGATCAGATATGCTTACATCCGAATTTAATGGGAGGTTGTTAAAATTATGAGACTTATTTTATAAAATTTTGTACACAATAAGATTTAAATAGAAAATGATTTTTGAATAAAAATCATAACTAGAAAAAGAAGATTTTTGGACTTTATTTTAGCATAAGCGAGTGATTATCTAGCAGTTATAATTTTTTTGTGTTAGATTTAATCCATTACGAATGGACCTGCACCTTGACGAAGTTCTAAATTATTAGAACAGGTGAAATGGCTTGCGTGTTCTAATGAGCTAAAGAGCCAAACTACAGGTCCAACCAAAGTAGTAGGGTCGTTAGTGAGGAACCAGACTAAGACAGGTCCCCGAAAGAGGGCAGCGGCTGTTTTGGTACTTAGATTGGCAGAGACCATAGGGGTCGGTATGGCAGTCTAAGACACACTACCGCGATGTGGAAGGCAACGGGAAACCACCACATTATCTCCCAAGTACACAGCGTACTTAAATTGTAATAAACATGATGGCATTCTCTGGGGTAAAAAATTACGGAGTTAAAATAGTCCCCCATTCGGATCTCCGGGAGGGGACTACTTCGGAGGATGCGATCGGAAAGAGAGTCAGAAACATTCTGCGAGTCGGAGCGTGGAATGTTAGAAATATGAAGCAAGTAGGTAAGCTAGAGAACCTAAAAATCGAAATGAATAGGTTATCACTAGACATAGTAGGGATTAGCGAAGTTCGGTGGCCAGAGGCGGGGGATTTTTGGAGTGGAGACTTCAGGGTAATTCATACAGGAGCAGAGGAAGGAAATTTGGTTGTGGGGATAGTTATGCGGAAAAAGATAGGATACTGCGTAGAAAATTACTTACAAAAGAACGAAAGAGTACTCATGGTTAGATTAGAATCTAAACCGGCAAACACAGTAATAATACAAGTATACATGCCCACCTCCAGCTACAGGGACGAAGAGGTAGAAGCCATCTACAAAGATATCGAAGACATATTAAGACACGTAAAAGGACATGAAAATTTAATAATTACGGGGGATTTTAATGCCGTGGTAGGTGAGGGTAGGGAAGGAGCGGTAGTGGGTTTATTTGGTTTAGGCACGAGAAACGACAGGGGAAATAGGCTGGTAGAATTTTGTGACAAGAACAATTTAATTATCACAAACACGTTATTTCAACATCATGCTAGAAGACGATATATGTGGAAGATGCCAGGAGATATAGGAAGATAACAAATAGATTACATTCTTGTTAGACAACGGTTTAGGAACCAAGTAAAAGACTGTAGAAGCTACCCAGAAGCAGATATAGATACTGACCACAACATCGTAATTATGAAGGCCGCACTTAAATTTAAGAATATGAAAAAAAGGAGCGGAAAAAGGCACTTGGACTTAGAGAAACTAAAAGATAAAGATATTCAAGAAAGATTTGAAAAAAAGTCAAATGAATTGCTCAAAGATATCGGGAAAATATCTGATACTAAGGAAGTAGAAACAGAATGGAATAACATTAAATCTAGCCTAGACATGGCGGCCAGAGATATTCTGGGCTATACACAAAAAAAAATAAGAAACCATAGATAATAAAGGATATCCTGAATTTAATAGAAGAAAGACGAAAATACAAAAATAAATCAGACGAAACAGGAAAACAGAGATACAAAGCCATAAAATGGGAAATTATTCGAAAATGCAGGAAAGCCAAAGAACAGTGGATTGATGAAAAGTGCAAAGAGGTACAAACGAAGATGGAAATAGGAAAGACAGACGAAGCATACAAATTAATTAGAATGAATTTTAGGGATATAAAACCGTACAGCAAAAATATAAGGGACGCACAAGGAAACGTCATTATAGAAAACGTAGAGAAAGTGGATAGATGGCAAGAATATATAGGGAATTTATATGCAGGAGAGGAACTAACTGCATTAGAACAGGAATCAGACATTGAAAATGAGGACTTGGGATATCCTATACTTAGAGATGAGTTTGAATTAGCATTAAAGAGTCTGAAAAATGGTAAGGCACCGGGTACAGATAAAGTGCAAGCAGAAACTCTAAAAGCCGCTGGACAAGCAGTAACAGAACGTCTCTTCCAACTTGTAAGCTATATGTATGAGACAGGCGAGATACCCAAAGATTTCAAACGTAGCATCATAGTAACTATACCAAAAAAGAAAGGCGCGGATAGTTGTGAAAATTTTCGAACAATAAGTTTGACGGCACACGTGTCAAAAATATTAACTAGAATTGTGCAAATACGAATGGAAAAACGGGCGGAAGAAATACTAGGAGAAGACCAATTTGGGTTTAGGCGGAACAGGGGAACACGGGAGGCTATTTTAGCTCTGAGAGTAATAATGGAGAAAACAATAGAAAAAGGGGAAAGCGTGTATATAGGGTTTGTAGATTTGGAAAAAGCTTTCGACAATGTAAAATGGAAAAAAATGTTTGAAATACTCAAAAAGATTGGAATGAGTTATAGGGATAGACGAATAGTACATAGCTTATACAAAGAGCAAACAACAGTAATAGAATTAGAGCAGGAACGTAGAGAAGTAAACATTAGGAAAGGAGTGAGACAGGGATGTGCCCTATCCCCATTGATTTTTAACTTGTACATAGAAGAGGCAATGAATACGGTCAAATGCAGGAAGACATTTGGAATTACTATGCAAGGACAAAAAATTGATATGCTTAGATTTGCAGATGATATAGCGGTATTAGCGTCTAGCAAAGAAGAGTTAGAATCTGCTCTTAATGAAATGGAAACGGTTCTAACAGAGAGATACGGTATGAAAATTAACAAAACTAAAACTAAAGTGCTAGTATGCAAAGGTGGGGAAAATAAATCAAAAACAAGAATACAAGTATGTAACACGAACTTACAAGAGGTTAAGGATTTCTGCTACCTAGGAAGCCAAATAACGCAAGATGGGAAAAGCACAAAAGATATAAAACAAAGATTAGCACAAGGTCGTGCTACATTTAACAAGAAAAGCAACTACTGTGCTCAAAGACCACAAACATAGAAACAAGGAAAAGATTGCTTAAAACATATGTATGGAGCACAGCACTGTACGGATGTGAAGCCTGGACAGTAGGAGAAGCGGACAAGAAAAAGGTAGAAGCCTTTGAAATGTGGTGCTACAGACGTATGATGAAGATATCATGGACAGACAAAGTTAAGAACGAAGAGGTACTAAAAATGGTAGGGGAAGAAAGAAATATGTGGAAAACGGTAAAAAATAGGAGAGATAGGATGATAGGCCACATACTACGGCATGAGGGAATAGTGCGGAATATACTAGAAGCAGAGATAGGAATAAAGAGAAGAAGAGGTAGACCTAGGTTAGACTACTGCACACAGATAGTGAAAGATGTAGGCTGTAGGAGTTTCAGGGAGATGTGTAGGCTAGCCCAGAATAGAAATCAATGGAGGTACGCATCCAACCAATCCCAAGATGGATAAACTAATGACGAAAAACATAACTGTGCTTAAACATGATGATTATTATAAGTAACTACAAGAATTGGTTGGGCAATATTCTCGAATAATGTTAAGTGTGAAAGGATTTACTGGAAAACCATTATTTCGGCAAACGTCTAAGTGTTGGGGGATCTTGGTAGCCACAGGTTGCTTAACCCCCTTCACCGAATCTCGGTGAAATAGGACATAAAATTAGAAAACAATAGAAGGGGAACGAGCTGTATACACATGCTATGTGAGAATTTCAGGGAACTATGTAGGCTAGCTCAGAATATAAATAAGTGCAGGTACGTGTCCAACCAGGAAAACCATTAATTCGGCAAACGTCTAAGTGTTGGGGGATCTTGGTAGCCACAGGTTGCTTAACTCCCTTCGCTGAATCTCGGTGAAATAGGGCATACAATTAGAAAACAATAGAAGGGGAACGAGCTGTATACACATGCTGTGTGAGAATTTCAGGGAACTATGTAGGATAGCTCAGAATATAAATAAGTGCAGGTACGTGTCCAACCAGTTTTGAGACGGAAAACCTAATGACGAAAAAATAAGCACAGATAAATCTGATGATTAGTATAAACAACTAGTTGTTGGTTGCGAAATATCTGCAACTAATGTTGACTGTGCGAAAAGATATATTGGAAAATATATTAAATCGGTAAATGGTTAAGTGTTGGGGGAACTTGGCAGCCTCAGGCTGCTTACCTCCCTTCACAACCACTGAAGGTAGGAAACATAAGGTATATAACTGTAAAACATTAGAAGGTGACCAAACTGTATCTAACAAGAAAGAACAGCACCTATGAGGAAAGACAACAAACAGAACAAGAAGAAAATTGTTGAAAGCATATGTGTGGAGCACAGCACAGTATGCCTATGAAATACGGGCAGTATGAAACGCAGACAGAAAAACGGTAGCAGCCTTTTGAAATACTGTGCTTCAGATGTATGAGGACGATAGCATGGACAAACAAAGATAATAACAAATAGGTTATAGAAATAATAGGGGAACAAGGATATCTGGGGAAAAAGAGAAATAGAAGGGCGGAATACGTTCTAAAGCATTTTGGGGAATAGTATGGGATATATTACAAGCAGAAATAGGAAAAAGAGGTAGATGTAGACCTAGATCAGATAGTGATAGATGCAGACTTTGGAAATTTCAGGGAAATCTGTAGGTTAGTTTAGAATAGGAAACAATGATGGTACGCGTCTAACCAGTTCTAGGACTGAAGACCTAATGATGATGAGATTTAATATTTTGTTTGTAGGGCAAAACTGCTGTGGCAGTGTTGGATATTATCTTCAAAGTTTGTGCTGAAAGAAAATTGTTTTTCCTAGATGTAAGATATTGATTGTGAGAAAAAACTGTGTGGATGTACTACTTGTTATTTGAAAGATGGTTTCTTAAAGAATATTTCGTGTCATTATAAGTTTGATGTCTAATTCTAGTGGTTTATTTTAAATTGAGCTAGCAAAATAGTTAGGGCAACGCTTTTACTAGAATCATCTTCAGATCACAACAACGTTTATTAACGCCCAACATGGAGTTGGCATCGGCCGTAATTGTCTATATGTAACATAAATTAAAAAACTTGACACTGTCAGATATGATTAACAAAAAAGCCAAACGTAAATAAAAGTTAGGTTGATATATGGTTGTGTGCATGATTTAGATTTGTTAATTTTCCAATTGTGGTCATCCATCTCGGCGGCATAATTGGAAAACGCATGTGCCGCGAAAGCCTAAGATGCAGTTTCGAATCCTGTCCGAAACCTTATATTTTCCATCTAATTTAATCATTTATGCTTTGCAAATAGTTTAAATTATTATTTCATGTTATTAACTAATACTTTACTGTTAATCAAGTTGCCTTGTGCAAATATCCAATATGTATATGTGTATATACCAAATAGTGTAAAGCAAAATATGTTGCAAAAATGGAGTCCTTAATTCTATTCGTATGGTAAACATGCAGAACAATCGATTTTTTAAGCGGTGACAGTTTTCTAATATGGCGACCAAAGTTCACTTGATCCACGTAGTGTGACAAACGATTTATTAACGTCCATACATGCTTAAACACATTTCTGAATTCAAATTGCCTGGATCTTAGAGTGCCTACAGGACTATGTCCAACTCCTAAACTAATGTGGTTTATCATTTAGCATAAAACTGGTGCACTAATTATAGGAAATATCTTCCACGTTTCGTACATAAACGCTCAATATAACTATTATATTAAAAAGTCAAAAACAAGTAAATGCCAAAGTAGAAAGATGACGTTTTACTGCCAAACGCGAAGGTATGACAAGACAGAAATCGCATTGAAAGTGAACCAAACTAAAATGGTGAAAGTGACAAAAGTATCAGTTTAAGTTTTCTACTAGATAATTTATGTGTCATGCCACTATTTATATTTTATGGCATTAACCTGCTAGTTTTAAAGAAGTCATTGGGTTCTATTTTTATTTATACTACATGAGTAATTTGAACAGGACAGCAGCAATACTTAAATCAAACTAAAATAATTTTACTCAGAATTGCCTTAGAGATACAAAGTTTATGATACGTATTTTGTACTCATAATATTTCGATACCATGACGTGGATTTGAGAATTTAGTCAGTTTGGTATTAAACTTTACAGTTCTACGTAACGGTATAGAAATAGAACCATTCGATTTGTCTAAGGCAGCATTAAGAAATTCTTATATTGTAACAGGTGGAATTTTTATAGGACTGCTGCTGAATTTCTTAGTGTAGCGGCATTCTACAAAGGTATTTATTATAAAAGTAGCTTTTGCATTAGGTAGTCTACGATCTATAATAATTAGATGTAAATTCTTCAATATTGTGACTATAAAAATTAGGTATATAAAATATAAATAAAATTGAGGAAAGCAATAATAGGGAATATAGTCTTGAATAATGTACAAGTTTTGCTGGTCAAAGGGGAAAAATGATGTATGTTATCATGATTATGTTCTAACGATTGATTTTGACATAGGTAAATCAATTAGTGGGATATTTTTAACAGTATCATGCCAAACCGACTGAACTATTTAAAGAACGAATGTAATTTGGTATACGTGAACAAGCTTTAATTAACTGATATCCCTCCAATTTGTATTTAACATTAAGGATACTTATTCCATTTTATTTTGAAAGGCATTATTACAATGTTAGATTTAATTATAGGCTTTCGAAATAACAAATAACAAAGTATTTGATAATAATAATTTAATGGACAATCTGTACTTGTTTTATGAGATTTCAATACAAACAATATATGCGACTTCTTGTCATTAAACAAACCAACCTCTTGATTAATTTTCAAAAATTGAATTTAAATTTGTTGAAATTAAAGCATTCAGGATTTTAAACGTAAGAACCAAATATCAAAACCAAAAATCAATTAATAACCAGAGTTGAAATTGTTTATTAGTTTTGGATTTCGGTAAATAGATAAAAGTAAATTAGTTATTATCAGTAGCATATTAAACAAGGTAAATACATTTTTTTATTTATTAAAAGGAATATTTTCAGGTACGTAATTGTAAGTGGATTTTAATGTTGGAATTGTTCCAAACATAGAAAATTTACTCAGATGGTTAAGTGTAGTAATGGTGATTTTAGAAGATCGATACATTGTAGTGGTTAAATCACTAACCAATCAATAAAGTTTTTTGGGCAAAAACTATTTTTGTCCAAATTATACTTAATCCTTTATTGTAAAATTTAATTAAACAAATAAATAAGATGATTGGAATAACCTCCTGGGGCGTTATTTTCGTTTTATGTCAATTGTTAATTTCCAAACTTTTATTTAATTATGGAATATATAGTAATTGTTATTACAATAACAAGCAGTGTTAATAAAGGGGTCGTTTGTTGTTTGTACCCTACTTAGCAAAATATTTCACTTCATATTTTTACTATAGTCATCATCATTTTGTTTTCGACCTTACTTAAGGTCGGTTTGACGCAGCTCTAACTTCTTTTCTATTCTGTGCTAATCTAAAAAGCTCTACATACCCTTCACAACCTAAATTTCTAATAATTTGACTAATATAGTTTGGTCTAGGTCTTCCTATATCATTCTATCTTTTTCCTATCCACCTGGCTCTACATAGATATTAGCAACCTGATGTTTGTTAAAGAACTCTAACATGGTCACATCATTACCATTTATCAGGAAATGAAATATAACCTGGTTATCCGCTTCAAAAAGGAAAAGTGTTTTACTATAGTAGCGGATCCTATCCCTAGGTGACGGATCTTGCCAAGGGATTATTATCAGGCTAGTTATAATATTCTAAGGGCAGGGTTCGACATTCTTTAAAGCAAATAATAAACACGCTCTTGTACTGCATATAATTAAAAGGAAATCAAATCGTAAAACCTACAAGTTATGAATGAACAATAACTATGATAATATTCATATATAAACTTTATACACGAGTAAAGTTCAATAACAACTTAATGTATAGACTAGACTAATCACAAGAAACCATCTTAACCTAGAAAACATGTCGTACGCAAGAATGACTTCATTTCTACGTCTGTAGGCAACAATGGTTTAAACATAACTTTATGAACACGACTACGTACGATCGAAAAATATTAACTACCCGTACACTAGAAGATATCTTACATACATTCTTTCCTCAGCGAGGCGTCAACAACAACAGATCACATTTTTTCCTTGGTTTTCCACGTTTTCGAATTGCAACTACTGGTGGTGTCATCCGGAACATGGTATGTAGTTAGTGCAGATGATTGATATACCCTATTGGCGATTTGATTTGAAGTGGGCAAAATCGTTCTCATAATCAAATAACGCCCATCTTTACGCGGATGTAATTTTGAAGAGATCTTTCGTGAAGCATCACTCTGTGTATGGGAAACAATCACAACTCCATCATTTACTTAATACAGCGGATTCGGGTTTTTTCTACTTGTTAGAATATAGTTTCTAACGATCCTGTTGAATTTCATTTGTTTGTTTGGCTTCAGTCAAGGTTGGAGCAACTTTATCTAAAAAAAAGGCGTAATCTGTAGCACAAAATTTTCTGTCTGGTTTACTTACACGAAGATCATTTTAAACTTCATCGGGAGTTCTAAACTACCTTAAGAACGTGAGAAAGACGGCAGTATAACCGGTGCTTCGGTTATAAGCCGAATTCATGGCAAAACGGATCATAGGTGATTTATCAACGCAAAAGCTGTATTCTTCTTTCACAAGAATAGCTAAATGAGGTTTTAAATCTCGATCTACCAAAAACGGCCGACATGGCACTTAACGCCGACGACACAGATATTCTAGCTACATTCCGTGCTCCGCACCTTATCATGCAACGACTGCAAACGGCAATAAACGTTTTCAAAGAGTGGCTAAGATTCTGGCAAGTCGAAGTCAATCCAGGAAAGAGCACAACAGTTTTCTTCTCGAAGCGACGTCACCGACCTGGAAACGACGTCAGAGGGTTTGATAAACCGATACCTTAGCGTTCAGACGTCAAGCATCTAGAAGTGATTTGTGATGCAAAGCTCACTTGAAAGCTCACATCGAGTATGCGGCAAACAAGGCTAAGGGAGTTATGGCTCTGCTATACCTCTTGACTAAGCGCCGAAGTAAGCTAAATGCTTCAAGAAAGCTTTGGCTCGACAAGGCGATAACCAAACTAACGTTTGCATACGCATCAGCTGTGTGGGGTAGCACAGCGGAAACACACAAACGTAAGTCCCAGGTGATTCACAACAAGGCACTAAGGGGAGTCCTCGGAGCTCCTTGGTTCGTTAGAAACTGTTTTGTTAACTTTTTGAAGTGGAGTGATTCTGCATTGGTTTTTACCTACCGTAATTAATCGCCTCTTAAAGGCGCTAATATAAACCCTTTTTATATTATTCTCAACTTATACAAGCTGAGCGAGTTCAATAAATACGCGTTAAACCGTCCTGTATAAAATTTTCCCTCAGTGTTTCCCAGCGCGTTTATAAATCCTTTGAAATATTTGCTGGTCGTTAAAACCACTTCTATTAGGTTCTTTAGAAAGATTAAAACTTTTTGCTCATTTAAATACTTTCATTGGGTCGGTTTTTTTGCTCGTTTATTGTGAAATTCTATTTTGTTATTTGCACGTGTTCGGTCGCTCAAGTTTTATGGATAATAAAATTAAAATCATTCGTGGTATCCCTATAGCGTGGATCGATAATAATACAAACCCCTGTTCTTTTCTAAAAGTCAGACAAATAATTTTCTTGGCCGTATGTCTGGTTGCACATTCGTTCAGTTGCTATAAAATATATTTTGCTTTCCCATTCGAACATCGAAATTCAATAGAATATCTGTTTCCATTATTTTTTAGGATCAACGTGTTTACTAACCTGGCATAACAATTAACAACTTTGTGAGTATATCCTAAAAAAGAAAATATTGTAAGTCATTAAATGGTAGATTGTATGGTTTATTAAGTTTAGATACATTTCCCAACGTAGCATCAAAATATGATGCATTCTGATTTGGTTTGAGTCCTTAAAATGCTAATTTCTTTCTACATTATATTAAAAGACAAAAAAGTTACCTTTCTCACTCGAAGATTTTATACAGTTGACTTTAATTAATTTATAACATAAACCTCGTTTATAAAGTTAATAATAAATCCAGTTGCAATTATCTAAAAGTTTACTATTCTAAAATTCATTTGCTAAAGCTTGAGGTATTACAATACCTTCTATTAAAAAAATTTTAAGTTGCAACTACGATATTTAAGCCAGTAGACGTGGTTATTTTTTACTTTATCAACAGTCTTTTGACACTCGCCAACAAAAGAAGTTAAATTTCAATGTTAATTGAATCGCAATGGCTGTGTTTTTAACATACTAATTTAATATGTAAATAAAGCCCTTAAAATGGTATAATAGCTATTGTTCCTTGCATGATCGCCATGTTCTTATCGATATTTGCATTTTTAAAAAGTTCTGAAGCAGCTAAAATACAGTAGTATCGCAAATATAGTTAAGTATACGCGAAAAAATTGAAAAACCAAGAACATTCTACTGAGCTTCAAAATAAATAATGAAAATTCAAAATTTCTAACAAAAAATTGTACCGTCTGACAACATTTGTTGGATCCAATTAGTACTCATAAAGTAAGCGCAGTGCATATTTTGACGCATGTTACGGGTAAGAAAGGCGTTAAAATCATTTAAATTTGATTTACCCTAAAGAAGCGGGGATCCCGTAACAATGAAAAAATGCGTCGACTAACTGCAGTGGTGTGGGAGTAGGTTCTATGTGTATAAAAAGAAAAGTAAATAAAGATATATAAAGACATACAAAATTAATAATTAACAAGGTTTAACTTGAGAAATTTTACATTACATTAACACTTATCCTGAAAGATCTTGTCTCTGTCAAGGTCCAGGTGCACCAAACAGTCTGGCGCCGCAAGATTAGTGATCTCCTTTCTATCTTAAGAACTGTTATTCCGCATAAATTTCCTTGCTTTCGTATTCTAAAGTCGGTCATTATCATGCTTCTCAGTCAAAATAAAAATTTCATTCCAGATATGACTGTCACCGGGATAGTTGGACATCCTTTACAAATTACTGACTACCTATTTCCTAAACAATTGAAATAAAAATCCACCTAAACTTAGCCTCTGTTAACATAAAAGCATGATTTTCATACATGTACAAATATCCTTTTCTGAAAATAAGTCTTATCCTATAATCTGACCAGGTAATGCTAAAATAAAAATATCCTAAAAGCATTCAAAAAACAAATCTGAGTCATCGAAACTATTCACCACTCGAAAGTTCCTGCTTTCCTATTTAATGATTAGACATAAATGAATCCCAACTATTGGTAATGTTCAAAAATTTAAAAAAATTTTTACTTTGTGTTACATAATTGTCCTTTCCACCATACATAAGTTTTTATTCTATTATTAACCTGCATTTCACTAATAAATCGTATTTGAAATCACTATCCACTCCCTCCTTCGTTAATTCGTGCAATCCAATAATTATTTTCACCTTTAACTTCATTACCTGCTACATAAATGACAACCATTGTACATTACATTTTAGTTCATAAATGCATAATTATATTTTTACAGGTACAATTATCTACTCACTGCGTACTTCGAGGGTACCCCAATGTTGCAATTCTAGCTTTAATGTTTCAACACAAAACGCTCTCTTGCACAAATCTAGCTCTATAGTTCCAATTAATAGAATGATGACTCACCTTGTTCTACACCTTTGTTATAAATGGTTTTCCGACATTGCATCCGCACTTACGCGTAAACGAAAATACCCTGCCACTTAACAGTAGTTTTTCAATTTTTTTCATGTGCTGGCCGCATTATTGCCTTTCGGGCATGCCACACAATTTCTCTTGGAGCCTCTGTATCTTTCGTCAAATCCCCATATAAACACTCACTACTATCACGCATATCCCCCTCCTATTCTGTTTGCGCGTGTCGCTACATTTGAATGTTTTCGGCTAACTTGGTTCCATATTACTGTTCCACTCTCAATTGAACTTATTCTTTTAATCCCTACTTTATATGTTGTCGGTGGCTTTTCATATTATTGCACAATCATACTATTGAGTTGATAACATAAGACACGTGGAAAGTTCCTGTTATTCCAAGTAATTGCACGCATTGTAGTCTATTGTATAAAAATATTATATCATTGAAACCCTATTTTTGTATTCTGAATGATACATTGCAATAAAGTGTATTTCTGCGATACAACTTTATGATAATTACAACAATGTCTGTAGATTTCCTTTATTGAAACTCTATTAGCAACTATGTTATGTTGCATAGAATTTATTAAAGTAACTTCCTAAAGCTCATGTTTGGGTGTATATTAACGAATTCACTGTTATTTCCTTTATAATACTTAAAGCTTTCTAAAAAGCACGATACGTTTCTACTTTAAAATTTGATGATTATAACTGATTTGTTTAGATTCTTGCGGTTTAAAATAATTTACAACCCGTTTTCCAGTTCCCCCATATATTTATAGAAATAAAACGATTACATTTCTGGTTTTTAATTTGATATATATAAAAATACAAGTTTAATTGCAAGACTTGGTTTTTAAACACTATTTTACATAAAATCAGGATTATACTAGGTTCTTCAATAACAAGTTAATCCATTCAAAATTAAATATTGTATTTTTCCTACCTAATTGAATGTTAGCGTAACACATTGCGTAACAGGCATTTTATGTTGCTTAAAATATCTGAGTTACTCTAGTTTTGAATCCTTTTTGTTTTCGGAATCTACTTTTCTGCTACGGCAACATTTTACTACGGTTTCAGACATAATTAAAGTAATTTACAAAAAGCGCAATAAGGTGTATTATGTGTATAAGCAGTAAGTTGTTCTGGTTAAGTTTTAAAGTTAATTTAAGCTGATATTCTTGCACCCTTCCTTTTTACAGGTAGGAATGGGTGTACAACAGAGTCTAAATGAAACTCTGGCGGGACTAGCGTCGATCGCTTGTGGCTGCGGTAGATTGCAAAAGACTATTTTTCAGGGGTTTAGAGAACAAAGTTAAATTTTATCCAGACAAGTTAAAAAGATGCAATTTAGAACATGACAAAAGAAAATACTTTAATACAACTTATATATTGACGTTTAGTTAACAACATTAATAAAAAAATAATATATGCCGTTATTTTTTTTAAAACCATATTTTCATGCGATAAAAAACACTAAGTGTAGTTTAATGTATCTACACTCTCATAATTTTAAAATTTGTCTCAAACTCTACCAGATAAGATATTATAAAATCTAAATTTATTATTGTACTTATACCCAATTTTTAGTTAAACGAAATCATAAATACTCTTTGTTGTATTTAACATTAGTTAAGAGAATTTTAACTATACATTTAAGTAGAAGATAATCTCAATATGCAAAAAAAAGGTTTCTTGAAAGCTTTTCTGTTTACAAACCACAAGGTTATATGGGAAGCAAGGATAATATTAAATTAGTTAAGGTAATCGATAAATAAAGTTATGACTATATTTTACATGCATAATTTTTCATATATTTAAGATTTAAAACGTAATGCATGCACGTCGTTCTGTCACAAAAATAAATAAGATAAACTCCTACCTGTATTCCAGATATATGAAAGAAAACGTATACTTAAATGTTGAGCTTACAGCTTGTTCAGTACTATAGGATTTTCTTACGGTTTGTTGAGACAAACACCATCGTTAATTATTTTGGTTGTTAACCTCAAACTTCTAATTTGTAAGAGTCAATCCTTGTTTGGTCCATAGCCATATGTTTCATCAACGGACATTTAATGAATTTTAGATACGTAAAACGTCAACATAACATTTTTGTACGATAAAAGATAATATTTGTAGATAGTAAAATTAATGCATAGGCTTAGATAGCTTAGCACAGGTAATTAGATACTTCACCAAAGAAAATATGCTACGGGGGGGGGGGCACGCCATCCAAGAGTAGCTACGGGAAGATATGCTACGGGAGGATATGCTACGGGAAGATGTGCTACTGTGCTACGGTAGGACACGCCATCCAAAGATATGCTACGGGAGGACCCATCCATTTATATTTTGAACAGGTTATCCAGATAGGCTTTCTTCATAAGCATTTTGCTTATATTCACGTACCATATTATGGCCTTAGAAAGGACATCTTTATCGGAAGACGGCATGTGCTCAAAATAACCGTTAAATATCAAAACAAACGAAAATTCTCTGGTTTACAGATAACCACACATTTTGAGAGAGGGGCAAAACAAGAAAACTATTCTAAATAACTGATTCATATACACACCAGTTGTGTATTTTATGGACATTATTCAAAGGTTAACCAATAGGAAAATTACATGTGATCTTAATTATTTATATTATTTATACAAAAAAAAGAATATTAAATTAAGACTGAAAATCGTTGTATATAGTGTATTATTTAATAATACTAAAGGGAAATGTTACACAAATCAAAACTAACTTGTGATTGTAAACGGTATTAGTATAAAATTAAGACGAATAATGCTTTTATGTTGAAGGAAATTGAACCACAATGTAACATTGCAAGAGAATGGTAAATTGACATGTTACATTCTTTGGGTTACTTACCAAATTTTGGGATTAAGATCCTTGTTCAATGCTATCTGATGTAAAATTATGTAATATTATATTGTGTAGTTAAACAATAGTATCCTTCATTGTTCAAAATTAATTAAACATAATCGTTTACTCAAATTAAGATGACTGAAACAATGAGTTGTTTTACATTACTTTGGAGTAAAAAAAATGATTTGTATTTAAATAAAACGAAGATTAAAATCTAACAACAAAATCATCACCAAAGCAGATAACTTCACTTTACGTTAAGAAAATAGAAGAATATATACATAACAGCGGCCGTTAACACTTTCAAACAATCGTACCCACGCACACCAAATCAAAGTAAACCAAACCGTCAAACAATGTACCTCTGTACTTGAGGTACAATATAAACTGACAAATAAATCCATATGCACCTAAGTTACAAGCATTAACAAAATTACACAGTAAAACAGCAAATGCGACTGCTAGTGAACTTCTCAAGGATTCAAAAAAAATCCTCCTAGCAGCCACCCGTCTCGCTAATTCAAAAACGTATACACCATCAAAAATACTGAAAACCCACGTCAATAACTAAGTCACGTGCAAGTTATTGACCACACTCAATGGTTTCCATTGCAATTAATTGGCTATTGACACAGAATCGACCACTAAAGTTGCTTCGTGGTTAATATTCTCTACTTAGTCGACTATAAAAACATAAGTTACATACCAAGAACACTCAGAAAACAACAAAAGAACACCAGATTCACATTAAAGGAAGAGACATACAATACCATCAACCATTTAGGCATACAGGTAACCAAAGTGTGGTGTACGAGTGATATGACAACAATAATTACCATAACACCAACATGTATATTAACTTCTATTTCAACATTATTGTGAACAAAATGACTTGCAACAATCACTTGTCAAGGAATGGTACTCATCTCCTTTTTACTACCTGCAGCATTCATATATTATAAAGCGACAACTGGTGCCCCTATTGCATCTAATTGCCGCAATAGAGAAATGCAACCCTAGACTATAACGTGTAATAGTATGTAGAAGAAAAACGATCAATAAGAATACATCTATCTAAAATTAACAACAGATCCTGTTCCACTCACCACATCTAACCACCTGCAGCACCACAAGTCGGCAACATTAAAAAACCTATACCACAAGCTTGAATCAATGCCAATGAGTAAAGAGAACAAGAACAATGAAACACGAACTATGCAACAAATAATTAAAAATAATAGTAACACGTGGTCACTAGAAAGAGGAGCTCCTAATACGAATAAACGATAGTAAAACCAACTACATCAATCTGCAATTTTCCACATCAACATAGATGATCATAGTAACATGCAAAAGTCCTCGAATATTAAAGAATTTTTAAATAGACGTCATTTACAAAATCAAAAATCACTTTAGGAGTAACTACAAGCCAACATAGAGGATTACACAATCTCTACCATATTGCGAAACGTGTATACCTCAAAATGTTGTTCAAGCACATGCATCAAAAAATACGCTGGACAAACCGGACGTAGTGTTGGCAATCGATCTAAAGAAAATTTACGTGCTTCCAAGTTAAGCAAATTTACTCCATATACGTAACATATTTAATAGAATCAAATTACAACTTACGATCACAGGAAGAAACATAGTATATTAAGTATAAGTACCAAAAAGCAAGGAACATGAATGGAACTATAGAAATTTAAAATGGAAAGCTGACAAACAACATAACTAACATCCAGGTCAATAGTTGAACATACACCGCAAAACAATGGCATGTATCAACCACAGATCGACCGCACATCATACAGTCCCCAACCATTGGTAGAGGACGACAGACTACCTGAGCGCATTGTGGCACAAACTATAAAAAGTCCATGCGTCAGAAGTTAAATGGTTATAGAAAATTGTGTACAAGCTAGAATGCAGCAAATTTTCCTAAAGAGGAATACAATTTAAAAAAAATCGAACATATAACCTTACAAGAACATATTGTTTAGACAATTTATTTAAACAAATTCTTTTTTTTCGAGTATATCGGAAACTACAAATCTAATTAGAAAAATATCTACAACAAGTTGTAGTTGTTATTAAATTTGTAACACAAGAGGCTAACGGTTAATGGGTTGGTAACTGATTAAGAAGGGATTAACTTAATGAAAAATAATAGCAAAACAAAGAAGTAATATATCCAATTTGCTATATTTATAAATTCATATCTGCAGCCCTACTATTTTTTTAGTTGGAGAGAGATTGAAATTTGCATCGTCTACAGGAGAGCGTGTCAGTGACTTATTATTAATCCGTTTCTTTGTTAATTATTACAGAAAGGACATTTTTCACATCGATATCTACATTCTACTCCACATCTCTTTTCAAATGACTTTTATTAAAATACTCCAACAGTTACGTCATAGGGGATTAATGCAAATTTAACAACAATAAATGTCAACTTTGCAAGAGCTACGGTTTCCAAAGTATCTATATATTTGCAACAAATTTTTTTAACAGTGGCTAAGATGCCATTAATTGCATTAAAGCTATTGGTAATGGACTACTGTGTGTTTGCATATTGTTGTATATAGCAAAGCCATTATATTAGATTACTTTTAGAAGTGCAACATTGTAACAATCAATACATTTCGCATCCTGTATTTTAGGAAACTATGTCATTATCTTGTTCAAACCAAATCTTAATGTTTCATGTTATTTCCTCTTAATCTGTACCACATTGGTTAGTTACTTTGTCTTTTGCATAATCAGTTTTCCTGTAAAATTATTACAAACTAGGAAGTTTTGGCTAACTTCTGTACTGATTATCACATGCCAAAACCTTCCGTAGAAACCAGTATCCTTGGGTCAGCATGTATAAATGGCCAAGACACCCTTCCACTCATCGGTACTTTGTGGGCAGGTAAACAGCTAGCCAAGTCATTGGTCGTCTGCTGTAGAGCAAGTTGGCTCTCATCAAAATGGTGACTTAACCCTTTATAGATGCTGAGAAACCCTAATCAAGATGGTCACTTAGAATTTCAACCGTAAGTTAACTTTTCATTATTATAACTGTTTAACTCTTTTACTGCTTCGTATTTTATTAACGTGTTGTTTAGTTTTAAGTTTATTCATTATTAAATACTGTTGTTTGATTTCATCGCTTCATTACTTCTATTCAGGTAATTGTCACTTTCACTAACACTTCTCAATAGATCCCTAGGTTCCTAGGACCTGAGTTAAGTACCACCTCTCGCTACTAAAGACTACCATCACATTACCATAGCTACGCCATCACGCCCAAGCACAATTAACATTTGATGCAGGCGCTCTGTTTAAAATTTTTTAGGCCTATAAACACTTGATTTCTGACGCGCAAGCTTATATATATATATATATATATATATATATATATATATATTTAGGGTCACGTTGACATTCCATATCCTTTCATGAAATCAGTTCAACGGTATACCTTTGAATTCCAATCACATTTTTATTTTAAATTTGATTAAAATCAATCTTACATTAATAATTTCACAATTTTACACTTTGTATTTCTTAGTATATCCCCTCAAATCCAACTTTTAAATTTTTATTCAAGATTTCAATTACAAATAATTCTTTGCAAGAGAAAAACAGCAGACCGTTAACACGAATCAGGCTACCCCTAAGAACAGACATTTAGTTTAAAACGTTTTAGTTTCTAATTTATTATAGGAAAAAAGAAAACTATTTTAAGTATTTTATTTCAATGTCAAGTTAAGATAATGTTAATAGCACAATTCTATTTACGCATCTACATGACGAATTATATCGCTTATCCTACCGCATGATTTATTTTCTCTAAATTGTTATATAATTGAAAACGAAAATGTAAACTTTTATTCTTAATCTTTCTTTGTAAATCACATAAAAATCTTTAAGGAACATTAGTTATGAACAAGTTACTAGACTGGAACTTGTCATCTGAGGTTTCCTGCATCCTGTTTAGCGTACATTAAAAACTACCTTTATCAAACTTTTAATCTTCAGAAATTATTTTTAATTTATTAGCACTTGATAAAAACAAATTCCATTTGTAAGAGAATGCAATTGAACATCATTCCTGAAAAATTTCAGTTACCTTACACGTTTGTAAAGCTTTACGTCATTACTTAGAATTTGTTAACTATTAATAGCTCCAGCTTACCTCAATTCTGTATAATCCGTTAACGTTACTGAAAATGCAGGACAAAACATAATCGAATCACTTAACGTGCACACATTTACAGAAATTTTTTATTAATTTTTTCCTTCACAAAAATACACTTAAAAACTGAAAGCACTTTTATAAACTTTTATTTCCTTAGCACTACAAATCAACTCATAGAACTAGTAAATACATAACACTGATCTTATACTTAAATTGATAACAGAATGCAGTCATGAATTATTCATAATCCAGTAATTTAAGTTTATTTTTATGCATAAATCTTCAATTACATAGCATACTTGACACACATTTATGAATTTCTTATGTTTATATATATTATTTAAAATCACAAAAAAAAGAGAAAAGCCAAAAACCATGTAAGTATAGTTCATAACTAATTATTAACTGTACCACAGTAAGAGATAAGTTAGATTATATCATTTTTTTTAAATATTACTTTAAAGGTAACAAAAAATTTAGAAAATTTTGAAGGTTTTATTTTTATGCGAATCTAGTTATTATACACTCTGCGAACCTCATATTTTTTAAGTAATTTTGCTATAGATGAGACATACCTTTAGAGAGCAAAACTAACTTTCTTATTCCTTTATTTGGGACAAAATGATTTAAGTATTTTTACATGTAGATTTATTCTACAAAAGGAAACGTTTTATAAAACGCGTATGATATTTTTTACCGAGATAGAAAAAAAAGCTTATTTTAAGAAAACCACAAAAAATTTAGTACAATAATGTCATAACTTTCTAGATATGTCCTAATGGACATTGCATTGTTTTTTGTTTAACAAACCTTCTAGATATTTAGCTTCATGGAAAACCACTCCAGGGACATTTTGGCAATATATGATATCAAATATGGATTGTCAGAACTTCCAAAAAGAAGAACTGCAATTTTTAACTATTTACAAGAAACCAATGGAAGTACTTTAAGTAAGATATTATATGAAATATTAAGACTCCGAACTTTGAACTTTTGAATTGAATATTTTAGTAGCATATTGCCAGATACATGACACAATTTTGTACAAACAAATGATCACATAATCGATCAAAACTTAAGATATCCAATTGTTATTTTTCACATAATGAAAACGAATTGATTAATATGATTTTAAACTATTATGTCCGTATACAACTTAAAGTTGAACCATTGAATATATTTATTAATTTTTCCGGTGCAGTTATCTTAAATATGGCGTATTCTAAAAATGCTGAGATAAAGATATGTTTACGTTGAACAAGTTTACCTACACTGAGAAAAGGATTTTGTTGCTTCAACTGAAAATTAATTGATTCAATTAGAATTTTGGTTTGTATATAAACAATGATCTATATGCATTAAATAGAACATAATAAAATGTTGGAAAACCGATTTTGAAGCAAACAAACCTAAATTTGCACCACAATAATTATGGCATTTAGTCAAATCGCTATTAATGTAACTTGAATGTTAGGTATCGTTACTTCAATTGCTTGTAGGTTTGATTTGAATTATTTAATACTTTTATCAAATAAACTGTTATGTTAAATCAACACTTTGAATATCCCACTTACATATAAAAATCATTGAAGCAAATACTTGAAAGGGTTTGTAGCATTAAAACAAACTATTCAAATTTTTCAACTAACCAAAAAGCGTCATTGGTTTAACTAACCCATATGTTGAGTAGATAACAATTATTAAGATAAGTGGCTAATAAGGGTTCAAATAATAACATTTTGGTTTAATCAAACTTTTATTGTGTTCACTTGAAACATTTAGCTGTCAAATCAATCATTTCGTTGCGTTGTACATTGTTTAGATATAGAATTAGTTTAAACATCCAAGGTAGTTTGATTCAATATCCAGCTTGATCGATTCTGATTTAATGCAATTATTTTAATCAATTTTTTTAATACAACTTGGCGATCAACAAATGAGTTTGTTCAACCCTAACAAATTTTTAAAAAATATTGATTTAAAATAACTTCATTCAGTCACATTATCAAGTTGAATATTGAATCAGATCTCACCTTGAATGCTACATTAACTCTAGTTCATTCTGCATAATTTAAGTTAAGCTTCCACTTCAATTTTATAAAACTGACACTGATTATTGAAAGTTTGTTTATTCCTTGTGGTTGCCATTGGTCATTGAAGTTAAACGTTCGCTTATATAGTTGAATGCTAAAAACAACTGCATTTAGTTATGGACAATTGAGACCAATTTTTATGAAGGTACTTACGTATTTTTAGACGAAGAGATTTTGTTTAAACATAGTACAGCATACTAAATTTATCTTCCATGTATTTTTACAGTTAGTTGAAATACTTTTATGGAAACTAACACAATAAACAATGCGAAGTAACGCTTGAAGCCATGTTGACGTGTCGCATTCGAACGTTAGCAGTATATTAAAGATATAATGTGCGCGCGCTGAACATTCAATACGCAACATCGGAGACGTACTAAATAGCGTTGCATTCAACAAATAACCCGACCTTTGATTTGGCAATCGTAGTTTATTTAAATCAACAAGCTAGAGTACGTTTGTTTCAATGTTCAGTTTGTCACAAAACGTGTTCATTTGACACTTTTTTCAGCATTCATTTAACTAAAATGGATTTTTTTCAACATTAATGTAGTATTGGACTAAAATATGAAATTTGTTGACAATATTAGTTTGTATTAAATACGACTGATGTTGAATGAAATTCACTTTTGCATTCTTTTATTAACCAACTGTTATAATGCATTCAAACAAACAAATTTAAGTCAACTAATTTTTGATGTTAGTTTAATCATCTACAAGCGGTTCAGTGAATATAGTTTCGTTTAGAACGACTAAAAAATATTTGATCAAATGCTTTACTCTTCAAAACAACAGAATTGGTTGTATCAACCAAATCACTTTTCTCAGTGTACATGATAATGATGCCAATACGATACTCAAAACGTAGCTATCAGTACTACATTACAGTACCATGATTACAAATGATTATTTATACGGGTTATTGATGAATGTATATACGTATTATTTTTTCTTGCATAACAGGTGTCAGAAGGTATTCGAAGACGTGCAAATGATATATTTTTCTTGCATAACAGGTGTCGCAATAGACATACAAAGACGTGCAAATGATGTGTAATAAATAAATAAAAATAAATAACCGGAGTCATGTAGCGTACTGCAACTTTATTATTATATGATTATGAAATATTGAGACATACTATACAATGAGTAATTATATTGAAAATATTGTATTATGATTACTGTGAATCCAGAAACAAGTTCACAAAGAAGCGCTTATTATATCTGTATCGAGCCAGCATCTTCGGACAGTAGACCCTCATACTGTTTTCCTTTTGTGCACAAGCTAACGTAGAATCAATAGGCTTTTTTGAACTACTAGTACTAAGATGCTTGCTAAAGTAACATTTTTGTAATAGAGTCGATACACTCGTTATTTTTTCTTGATGAATTTTGAAATAGTATGAATAATGTAAAATATTAGGGTATCAACGGACAATAATAGTAGACACTTTAAATAATTTTAGACATTTTCGACATTCCTAAACATTCTAGTCGATTTTCTAAATGAACGTTTGAAATAAATGATTGATCAATAAATTTTAACAATTTTCATAATTCTTGTTTTACTGGTATGAACCAAAGTCACACTCATACCGACAGTTATGCAAGTTTGATAGTCAAAACTACATTTTTTTACAGAAAATATAGTGTTACTTTAATCGGTCATGTTCTATGACTGGAGAGACTTAGCCACCCTTTCCAGACTCAACCCACAACTGCTGACAAAGCCTAGCTAACTTCTTCAGACTAGACAGTTTTGGAAATCATAGGTCAAAACATGCAAAGCCGAAATAGTAATATTAATTTTCTTTTGTTGAAGACAAACACTATTAATTATAGAGGACATTTTGTCTTTAGCGGAAAATACTATGATGGACGAATACCACATATAAACAAACTTTTTTTAAGGAAATCTTTTTTCCTTAATTTCTAAAGTTATTATTATTGAATTTTTTTTCTAACTTTAAGATTAATTAAATTTCATAAAATCTTTGAGATTTGCAATTTTTTTTTGCATTTGCATTTTTGCATATATAAATATTACATACAAACACAAATATAAATTTTTACCTTTATTTTTATCGATTTTTTTGTAAGACTTAGTGGGACAACGAGGTGTTAACACTTTCCCCTATTTTTCCAATTAAGTTCCAACTTTTTGTAATGTTACCTTTAACTTTATTTACCTATTAGTATAAAACATTGTCAATACTTTTTTTGAAAACCTCCTCTGTTCTTAGATTTACAAACCCCTTCCCATGAACGAACACTTACGGCACAAATAAAATGGCACTTATGTTTTATTTATGGACTTGGTACATATCCCAACACAAACACAATGCTTGGTTAACCAACAATCCTACAAAAATATTTCAACCTTTTGAACAAAAAATGGATGTCAAAATCTCAACATACGAAAAATATCATGGAATTTATTATAGAAGTAATAAATGGAATATTAAATGGAATATATAAAGTTTTCCTATGATGGAATATTAATCAAAATGGTTTACTCATTTCTTATCTCTGTTACAGATAATAATATAAAAAGTAAATCAAAAATATGCACCATTTAGATTAATGGTACACTTTAGTTATTAAATTTACAGCTGTGATTCAGCTAAATAACATAGATCAAACCCTAAAGTTTTTTCTTATGCTACTACAGAGGTCAGAAGCATTTAACGTATTTGGTTTTCCAATGAACAAAAACTAAAGCACTTATAGTACAACGAAGATCAATAACACAGTATCAACACTATGGAGTTATAAAGTCAAGCATGTACGGTCCAAATCCTTTCAACATCTTCTAGTCTTTACTGATGTTAACTCTCAACACTTCAACATTTCAACACATATGATATAATTTTCAAAACATTGTTCCAGTTTCTTTTTTCTAATAATCGTTCAACCGAGTGGCAGTGATATGTTTCATGCGTTAACTTTTCAAGTGCCTTCTAGTCATGTAAGTGTTTATGCTTATAAAGACATTTTTTAACTTTTCTATTATTGACAATTAGCTTTATTATTTTTATTTTTCCCTTATGTCAATTTAGTTTTAAGTGCATTATACATACGATTATGTTATGTTAATATTTTACCAACATACATTTATTTCTGATTTTCTACTTTCAGAATTTTTCTTTAACTCTTGTTTATGTACTTTTAACTTTTTATGCTTAAAATTTTTTAACTTTTAACTTTTTGCAATTTTATCTTTTTACAATTTTACTTTTTAACTTTCTTTCTTACAGTGACCATTTGCCTTAAATTGATTTGATTTAATTCGATTTATTTTGATGTGAATGCCTTCTTATATACAATTACTTCCTTGCCTCTTTTTTTCTTTTTCAATTTTTTTCACCTTTCTTTTAATTTATTTGGAGTCCAAATTTTACAAAGGCGAAGCATTTGTTGTATATAGCGAAGCCATTATTTTAGATTACTTTTAAAAGTGCAACATTGTAACAATCAGTACATCTCGCATCCTGTATTTTAGGAAACTTTGTCATTATCCTGTTCAAACCAAACCTTAATGTTTCATGTTATTTCCTCTTAATCTGTACCAAATTGGTTAGTTACTTTGTATTTTTCATAATCAGTTTTCCTGTAAAATTATTACAAACTAGGAAGTTTTGGCTAACCTCTGTACTGATTTTCACATGCCAAAACCTTCCGTAGAAACCAGTATCCTTGGGTCAGCATGTATAAAAGGCCAAGACACCCTTCCACTCATCGGTAGTTTGTGGGCAGCTAAACAGCTAGCCAAGTCATTGGTCGTCTGCTGTAGAGCAAGTTGGCTCTCATCAAAATGATAACTTAACCCTTTATAGATGCTGAGAAACCCTAATCAAGATGGTCACTTAGAATTTCAACCGTAAGTTCACTTTTCATTATTATAACTGTTAACCTCTTTTACTGATTCGTATTTTATTAACGTGTTGTTTGGTTTTAAGTTTATTCATTATTAAATACTGTTGTTTGATTTCATCGCTTCATTACTTGTATTCGGGTAATTGTCACTTTTACTAACACTTCTCAATAGATCCCTAGGTTCCTAAGACTTGAGTTAAGTACCACCTCTCGCTACTAAAGACTCTACCATGACATTACCATAGCTACGCCATCACGCCCAAGCACAATTAACAATCATTTAAAGTGTATTTAACAATATGTTTGTGACAATGAATTCCCTAGCCAACTTTGCACTTTGTGGGAAACTCTACGGGAGTGTTTTTGTGTAGCCAAAAACTTGACTCCGTTACGTAGATGACACTTTTGTAATCTGGCCCCGCGAACACCAAACGCTCAATATTTTCTAGATCATATAAACAATCAACATAAAGATATTAAGTTCACTGTGGAAATTGAAAGGAACAGAACTCTGACATTCCTTGATGTGCTAGTGGAGCGTCAACCCAACGGACGACTAGGTCACTCCGTACACAGAAAACCAACACACACAGACAGATACCTACATGCGTCGTCACATCATCATCGTCACAAAAATCATCGGTAATCAACTCTCTAGTACACAGTGCAATTAAGATTTCACAACCAGAACATTTATCTAATGAACTGAACCATCTGAAAACCAGTCTTATAAAAAACGGCTATCGCAATTCAGATATCGGCAGAGTAATAAGCCGGCATATGTATTCAACACAAACCCCCAAACCACGCTGTAATTCAGACACACGATCTTTAGCAATCTTTCCATATATACACAGAGTAACAGACCAAATTGACAACATTTTACGTAAACACAACATCAAAACAATGTATAAGTCCGCAAATAAAATTTCACAAATATTACCAACTCCAAAAGATTTTGAAAACAGTCTTAAAGCCCCAGGCGTATATAGTATACCTTGCAGTTTTGGTTTAGTGTACATAAGAGAAACAGTACGGTTAGTGCAGACTAGACTAAGCGAGAATAAGCGTGTTTAAGAACAAGTCAATACAATCGATCAGCAGTGGCCAAACACAAACATGAAACAGGTCATACCATTAACTTTGACAAGACAAAACTAATTGCCAACATTTCATTTTTTTACAATAGAAAAATCAGAGAATCCATAAAAATCATTAAAAATTCTAACAATTTAAACAAAGACAATGGCCACTTCCTTTCTCCCATTTGGAAAACGAGCCTATGTTCACAAAAGCAGAATCGTATCGTTCACGGATCTGTTACACACTCCTCTCTATTCGTGATCACTCAAGCATCAAGTTCTCGCCCTATATATACCACCACTTTCGCTACTTTCTCCATTTACTTTGCTACAAGACACCTTTTGACTTAAATGGGCTGGTGAGTCTGCTAGTTCAGAAGTAACACTTCATACTTTTTACACTTGTTTAATTAATATTTTATCATTCTTATTTTTATTAATATTATTTTATATTTATATTTTAATTTCTTAAAAGTGGGCGAAACGTCGACTTAGTTTATAAAATGGCACGGTCCCAACCTGGAACCATAAATATTTATAAGTATTTATTTTTGTTCAATTTGGCTTTAGAAGCTAAATATTTGATTTACAAAAAGCCAGATTAATTATCAGCACTAAAACATCAATGTCCTCAGCCACAATTACTACTGCATAATGCTCGTAGAGATGCGTAACGCATTAGGTAAGGCTCGCTATAAATTAGATGGGGAAGAAAAATTTAGTGATTTCGAATGAAAAAATTAAATGGAACGTATCTTGTATGATTGATTTTATCAATAAGTAACCTTAATTAGAAAGATATTATACATTTTGTTTATATAAAGACCATTCAGCTAATAAAGTATAAAACTATTTCTTTTAATACGTTATGAATGTAATAATCCAAGACGATGCCTTAGTTTAAAGCCGCAAATGAAAAAATATCGTAATATGACAAGACACTGTAAGCATTTCTTATGAATAAGATAATTTACAGATATCGTCCGTCCCGACCAGCAACAATATTAAAATAGTATCATATTAAAACACTACTACAAATTACACACAAGGCAACATGACAATAAAGAAGCATATATTAAAATTGATACATTATATTACCGGATGCTGACCTAAATGAATAGGGTTTTATAGTGGAGAAAATGACATGGGTAACCGACGAAAAAGAATGAATTAATTTCTCGCGAACAAGAAATTAAAATATGTCAAAATGTAATAACACGAACGAGTAGTAAGGGTGCCGGCAAGTTAAAATTTGAAAAGAAACGCAGTATAAAGTTCAAGGTGTGACTGGAATTCTGGCAGAAAAATTACGCAACGTGCTACTTATTTTATTAAACTTACGCTTGTACGGTCGGGATACTTTCACTTTACATATTTGTAGAACTATCGTCGGTACGACCGAATATAAAAAGTTGAGAAGTTTGAAAGTTTACCTCTCCAATAATTTGGATTTTGTGTTTGTTTTGTTAAAATACTATATTAGATGGGAATGAAAATGAAACACACTAGTGCTTCTGGACATTCTTTAGTATATTAATGTTATAAAACATTCAGTAATATATGAGCTTTTATGTTAATACTTGTGAATTTGAAACTAAGGTTGTACATATTTCACATTTCCATAGTAAAAATTAACAAATAGAATAAAAAAATTAACAATATATAAATTATTTGCTATTCTTTTGTTACCTTTTGCAAAAGAAAAAAATCAAATTTTCAAATATGAAAGCAATTATTTTGTTGGGCAATGAATTGACGACGTAGCTAATGTTAGTTAAATTTAAGCATAATGTCATTGTGCAAGGAAGTTTAGATCATTCTAAAATATTAAGGAATATGTACGTATGTAATTTGAAATGTAAGTATTAATGGTAAAATTTAGTGTTAGTTTAAGCATAAAACATTAATATTTTGAATGGACAACAAAAGTATAAAACAAAAAGTTGGTATTTAATTGACAGAAATTTAATAAATGTTTTTACGATATTTGGGAAAGAAAGCAATTTATAATGTTGTAAAATTTGGGAAACCTAAAGCAAATGAGATTTATGCAGATTAAATATTTTCCATGTAGGAATTATATCGATAGGGAGTGCTGAGACGAGACGGTTTGGTGCTCCCTGCATTATAACAATAAGAAAAGGATTTTCAGTATAAGTGAATATAGTAGCGTAATTTGTATTTTAACCGTTTTTATTACCTTTATTTATTTTTAATGTTTCTATTCTTTATTTCCCCCACAGGAACCGCCCTTTTGGATCTATATGGGCAGCATGTATTTTAGTGAGAACAAGGAGATATGTTTCTGCAATTAGTGATATTCTTATAGTTACTATATTTTTTGCAGCTATTACAAAGGTACACGCGCTGTCTATCTGACACAAAATTTTTTTGTTAATTCAGCAAATTAATTTTTTTGCGTGTATTCGACTAGGCATAGGGAATGAGGCGATTTTCTTACCTAAAATATACTTAAAACAAGGATTGTGTTGTGAATGCATAATATTTCACGGTTAAAACGTCACAACTCATTATTTCTATGACAGTAGTAAACTAAATTTTGAACGACATAAGCAACAAATATTTACGGCGTAGTACTCGTAGTCTTACATGCGGAAAGGTTCATTTTTAAGTTAAAACTTAGCAAATATGTGGTGGCGGCGGTGCGGTGGAGGTGGAGGCGTTGAGGAGGAGGGAAGGAAGTTTTAATCTTTTTTGTTCCAAATTTAATAACAATTGCAATTGACTATAACAATTTTTTTTAGACTTGTAGTTTTTGAGATATTACACTAAAAAGTTTGGTAAAAGAAGTTGATTAAACATGTTCCCGAAGAGTTAAGCTGTTCAACATTTTTTTAAATGTTATTTAAAAAAAATTGGGCAGGATACGTTTTGAGACATTTTCGGGGATTAGTGCGGGATATGTAATAGATAGGAAAAAAGAGGTAGAAGCAGATCTAGACCTGACTATTGCACGCAGTTAGTGAAAGATGCAGACCGTGAAAATTTCAGGAAAATATGCAAGTTAGCACAGAGTAGGAAACAATGAGGGTACACGTCTAACCAGTTCCAGGACTGAAAATAATGATGATGAAAAGAAGTTGAAGCTACATTTTAGCTTATACGAAATTTTTCGTCTATTTCGTTTCTTTTTCGTTTCTTGCATCTGGTCTAAAAATACGTTAAATGCTTCTGACCTCTGTAGTAGCATAAGAAAAACTTTAGGGTTTGATCTATGTTATTTAGCTGAATCATAGCTGTAAATTTAATAATTAAAGTGTACCATTAATCTACATGGTGCATATTTTTGATTTACTTTTTATATTATTATCTGTAACAGAGATAAGAAATGTTTATTAAAGTTTTAATTGGGTTGTTAGGATCAGTCTATTACTCTATGCATAACAATTATAAAAAAATGGGTAGTTATATTTAACGTAGTATTGTATACACGTCTGAACTGCTGTTGGGACTATTCACTCGATTCTGTATGATAACGTATACTATTTCCTCATTAAAGCATACAGAACTAAACCGCCACAGCAAATGCTGGCTATGTAAACCTATACTTTATGATTCTAGTAATGAACGGGTATTTACTTTCATTTCCATCCGTAGTAAAAAACAAACTTGGAAATCAGTTTATTTGTATGAAAAACATAAGCACAACAAAGTACATATATCTACATTGTTAATGTATACACCATGCTCCAACTCAGTTTAAAAAGAAACGGGTCAGCGTATTCTGCATGCTTTGAACGATACAAACTAATCAACTTATACTTCGTACAACCTGGGTCTATATTGGCATCGCTTGAATCATTAATTACAGCTTGGTCTTATATGAGGAAAGCTTTTCCATAAATCCAAAATAGGCTCCATACATGCAAAAGCTTAATGTAGGGCTTGAACAATTAAGTACATTCAATGCGAGTACAAGTAGCTGTATAAAAATGTGCGCAATAATTTGACGCTATACAAAACGACAAAGAACAATCAGCTAAGAGGTTTGTCTTAAATGAGCTGTCAGAGTTATTACCCTCAATTGATTTAGAGCCTTCTTAGTGTACACCCGCACAAACCGAATGCAAATTAGGGAACTCGCTAATTCTGATCATTATTATATCTTTTCTTTATAATTGCTACCTTAAAATTTATCACTCTTCAAAATGTATCATACCACCAATTTAATTTTAATTGATTGCAACTTTCTGACTAAAAATTATTTCTATTTATCTTTAAATAAATGTACTCTAAGTACACCGTCATAATTCGCATAACCAAAATTATTTATAAATACCTTGGGCAATTCTAACTACCACATTAGGCTTGATTATAGTGTACAAAATGTTTTGATTTTTCCCAGAGAAATTAAGTGCATATGGAAGTATCCGATAAAAAAATGTGTAGGCGTACCTTAATGTGTTTAAATTTGCTTTGAAGTGGAACAACCTAAGGTAAATTATATTTAGTGGATGTATTTAAAACGTCATTTGCTAATTCCCTGACCTTAGTAGCGTATTTCTAAATTCAACCGTAGATACATTTCAAATCTGGTACGTGGAAGGAGCGCGGGGTGCTAAAGATTATACAGGATGAGTCATTTTTCAATGATATCCGTAAGGACTTCGGAAACCACTACAGATAGGGATTCGGTTAAAGAGAAGAGAATTGCCTGCTTGTGAAAGAAACAAGACGGCAAAAAGATTGCTGACGTTTTGTGACGTCCTCTAACTGGAATGTAAACTACGATAATTTAAATTTTCACTTTATGCCTCTAGCGTTCGTATTTTAAAATTTTTAATAAAATAACAACGGATCTCTGTTTTGAATTTTATGGGGTATAGGATGGAATTAATAGAATTATAACTGCGTGTTTAGTTTCTTCAGGGAAGCCATCAACTTCAAATTTTTAAGTACAAACCTGAATCTTCTATTACAGTTGGAAAATTCTACTTTGGCAATATACGACAGCTGCGTAATTTAGATCGAAAGGAATGATAATTTGTTTTAAACAAAAATTTTAAATACCGTCCTCTATTTTTTATTTAATATTTCAGAAATATTTAGAATAAAAGTTTTATTACGAGTTATGGCTTCATGATAACAAAGAATTATATTATCAACTGACCTATCGCTATTAGTTTATATTAACACTATTAATTTTCTTATTGCTGCTGCAAGGAAGAAGGTGTAGAATTATTTTGGTACGAGGGTGCTTTGAAAAGTTCGAGAAACGAAGGGGAAAATGAAAAAATGTTTTTAAAATATAGTTTATTTTTCAACATAATCTTTGTCCAGTTGAATACACTTCATCCAGCGATGTTCCAAACCCATTATGCCATCACGAAAGTGCGATTCTTCAAGGCCCCCAAAATAGTCGTTGACAACTGCTTTTACTTCTTCGTCCATGGAAAATCGTTTTCCACCAAGGAAAACTTTTAGTCGTGGAAATAGGTGGAAGTCAGAAAGAGCTAACTCAGGCGAATAAGTTGGATGTTGCAACAGATCGTACTTCAGATCATTCAATTATTGCATTGCTACTGCACTTGTGTGTGGACGTGCATTATCCTGATGGAAAATGATATTTTTTTACGCAATGCAGGTCTTTTTTCACGAATATTTTTATCCTGTTGGCCGAGAAGTTTAGCGTAACATTCACCGTTTATTGTTTGGACCTTGGGACATTGCTTTCTTTGGTGGTGAAGAACCCATATGGCTCCATTGTTTAGATTGTTGCTTAGTTTCAGGGGTATAATAGTGAACCCAAGCTTCATCTGTCGTAACAAATCGTCGGACGAAATCGGTTTTATTGTAGTTAAGGCGGTCTAAACGCTGTTGGCAAATTCTCTTCCTCTGAAGGTTTTGATTAATTGTCAATATGCGCGGCACCCATCTTGCCGAAAGCTTTTTCATACCTAATTCCGCAGTTAAGATATGAAATGCTTGTTTATCTGACATACCTGCAGCCTTAGCATCTTCGGAAACCTTTAATCGACGATCTTGCGTAACCATATCATCAACTTTTTGGACGATTTCAGGCGTGGTGGCAGTTTTTGGTCGTTCGCTGCGTGGGACATCTTCTAGACTCTCACGACCACGTTTAAATTCCGTCACCCACTTGTGCACAGTTGTAAATGATGGAGCGGAGTCTCCTAATGTGTCCTGCATATCTTTATGTATTTTTGTTGCTTTCCAACCCTTCTTTACAGAATATTTGATAACAGCACGCGTTTCAGTTTAAACCATATTGAAAACTCACAAAACTAACTTTGCTTCATATAGCACCAAATTAATATTACTTGACAGAATAATGTCAAATTTAACATCTGCGCACTATATAGTTGGATCCATCAATTGCATATATTTTATTCGAACTGATACTGCCATCTGTGCTCCAGTTTGCAAACTTTTCAAACCACCCCTTTTCCGTTATTATCAATACATACATTATTTCTTTTTTAAATTAGAAGTTTCTTGCTTACCTAACAGAACACTTTTAGAAGCTGGTATAGCAGTTTTCATCAGCTCATCAATAATGATATGCGTTCTCCAATAAACCACATTTTTCATCATTCTGTTCAGGAGTTTGGAAACGTAATATGTGATTTCCTACTTTTACATTGCCCTTTTTTTACAAATTTGTAATACAACACATCTTGGAATTAATTTCGTGATAAGTGCAAATAGTTAACCAGCTATAGTCAGTTAAAGAACACGAGGCCCTAGAATTAACTAGGTTACAATGTCGCACTAAACAGTAAATCCAAACCTAGTCCACGGCATTCTTTGTCTTTTTCTACCTGATGAACATTTCGTTGTGCCGGGATGTGTTACATACTACGGTTTATAAAATTAGTTTTATTAGTCCAAAATATTTTTAAAAAAACTGTTCGAGGTGGGTAGATGTAACGGGTGTTTGAAGCGTTTAAATTAAATTTAGAATTGCCCAAAAGAGGCGAAAATCCCCTAACAAAATAACGATACACCACTTAACTACAATGGTGCGGAAGTGTGTCCTTACAGAAATAAATGGAAAAAATAGAGCAACTCGAAAAATGAACAAAATTTTACCTAAGTGCGATTTTAAGCTACCCTACTATTAGCACTTACTTTATTAGGTTTTCAATCCGTTAAGTTTATAGGTGCCAACTACGTCTAGTCTAGTAAGATTTCCTCTGGATGACGAGTAACCCAGGGAATTTTAATTACGGGGTATTTTCTTGGTGAAATGAATTTCTTTTACAAATGGTCACTTAGATGTTTGAACAAATAAAATACCGATCTCAACTTATCGGCTTTAAATCTATTCTAAAATAACATTATTTGAGTGTTTCTGTGACAATAATGCATATCATCATAAATAGGTCTTCAGTCCTGGAACTAGTTGGACGCGTACCTCCATTGTTTCCATTCTGAGCTAACCTACACATTTCCTTAAAATTCCCACAACCTACATCTTTCACTATCTGTGTGCAATAATCTAATCTAGGTATACCTCTTCCTCTTTTTTCATTTCTCTGTTTCTAATACATTACACATTCTTCTCTCATGCCATAGTATGTGTCCTATCATCCTATTTCTTCTATTTTTTTCTGTTTTTCACATATTTCTTCTTCTCCTATCATTTCGAGAACCTCTTTGATTGTAACTTTGTCTGTCCATGATATCTTCATCAAACGTCAGGAGCACCACACTTCAAAGGCTTCTGCCATTTGCATGCTCGCCTCTCCCACTGTTCACGTTGTACGGCCCTACAGTGTGGTGCTCCACACATATGTTTTCAGCAATCTTTTCCGTGTTTCTATGTTTGTTATCTTTGAACATAGTAGTTAGTTTTTCTTGTTAAATGCAACACAGCATTGCATTATTCTTTGTTTTATATCTTTTGCACTCTACCCATTCTGTGTTGTTTGACTTCCAAGGTAGCAAAAATCTTTAACCCCTTGCAAGTTCCCGTTTCCTATTTGAATTCTGGTTTTTACTTATTTACTCCTTTTTTACATACTAGTACTTCAGTTTTGACTTTGTTAACCTTTGTACCGTATCTCTCTGTTAGAACTGTATCCATTTCATTAAGAGCTATCTGTAACTATTTCTTGCTAGATGCTGAAACCAGTATATTTTCTGCAAATCTAAGCATATCAATCGTTTGACCCTGCAGAGTAACTCTAAATGTCTTTCTACGTTTGACAGTATTCATTGCCTCTTCGGTATATAAGTTAAAGATTTATGAGAAGATACGCCTGCCTCACTCCTTTCCTAATATTTACTTCTCTACGTTTCTGCTCTAATTGTATTATCGCCGTTTGCTCTTTATATAAGCAATGTACTATTCGTTTATCCTTATAACTCATTCCAATCTTTTTGAGTATTTCATACATTTTCTCCCATTTTACATTGTCAAAGGTCATTTGCAAATCTACAAACTCTATATGCACGGTTTCACCTTTTTCTATTAATTTTTCCAACAACACCCTTAATGCTGAAATGGACTCCCGTATTTCCCTGTTTCGCCTAAACCCAGATTGATCTTCTCCTAGTGTCTTCAGCCCGTTTTTCCATCCGTCTTTGTACATTCTAGTTAATAAATTTGACACGTGTGCTGTCAAATTTATTGTTTGAAAGTCTGCACTTTTCTTTTTTGGTATAGTGACAATGGTGTTATGTTTGAAATCTTTGAGTATATCGCTTGTCCCATACATATAACATACAAGTTGGAAGAGATGTTCTGTTACCTCTTATCCAACGGCTTTTAGAGTTTCTGCTAGCACCTTGTCTATACCCGGTGCCTTACTATTTTTCAAATCCTTTAGTGTTAATTCAAACCCATCTCTAAGTATAGGATACCCCAAGTCGTCTTTTTGAATGCCTGATTTCTGTTCTGGTGTTTCTAGTTCCTATTCTGCATATAAATTCCCTATATATTCTTGCCATCTAATCACTGTTTGTACATTTTTTGTTATGCCGTTTCTTCCGTGCCTTTTATATTTTTGCTATATGGTTTTATATCCCTAAGATTCGTTGTGATTAGTTTGTATGCTTCACCTGTCCGTCCTATTTCCATCTTAATTTAATCATTTTTGCACTTTTTATCAACCCATTGCTCTTCAGCTTTCCTGCATTTATGAATAATTTCCCGTATTATGACTTTGTATCTCTGTTTTTCAAATTCGTCTGGTCTATTTTTGTATTTTCGCCTTTCTGCTACTAAATTCAGAATATCTTTTGTTACCCTTTGCTTCTTATTTTCTTATTGTTTATATCCAAGAATATCTTTGGCCGCCAATCTAAGCTGGCTTTAATATAATTCCGTTACGTTAGTATCAAAAATTTTCCCAATGTTTTTCAGTAATTTGTTTGACCTTTGTTCTCAATTCTTCTGTGGATATATTTATCTTTTAGTTTCTCAAAGTTAAAGTGCATTTTTCTGTTCCTATTTTACAAATTTTTAAATTTAAGCATGACTTTCATAACTACTGTTGTGGTCTGTGTCTATATCTGCTTTTTAGTAGTTTCTACATTCTTTTACTTGATTTCTATACCGTTGTCGACAAGAATGTTATCTATTTGATATCTCCCTATGTCTCTTGGCATCTTGCACGTGTATCGTTTTTAGTATCATGTTGAAATAATGTGTTTGTGACGGTTAAATTGTTTTATCACAAAATTCTACCAACCTACTCCCCTGTCATTTCTCGCGGTTAAACGAAATAAACCTACTACAGCTCCTTCGCTACCTTCGCCTACCACTGCATTAAAATCGCCTGTAATTATTAAATTTTCATGTTTTTTCCGAATCCTAGTATATTTTCAATATCTTTTGTAAATCGTTTCTACCTTCTCGTCACTTTAGCTAGAGGTGGGAATGTATACTTGTATTATTACTGTTTACTGGTTTAGACTTTAATCTAACCATGAGCACTCTTTCGATCTTTTGCAAGTAGTTTTCTACACGGTGTTCTATTTTTTTTCCCCATGATTATCACTACACCTGAATTTTCTTCCTCTAATCCTGTATGAATAATCCTAAAGTCTCCGCTCCAAAAATCCCCCTTCTTTGACCACCGAACTTCGTTAATCCCCACTGCGTCTAATGCTTACCTAACATTTCAATTTTCAGATTTTTTAGCTTACTTACTTGCTTCATGTTTCTAACATTCCACGCTCCGACTTGCAAAATGTTCCCTGCTTTTCTTTTAAACTTGTCGATTACGTCCTCTGAAGTAGTCCCCTTTCGAAGATCCGAATGAAGGAGTATTTTAACTCCGAAATCTTTTATCCCAAAGATGTCATCACTTTAAAACATTTTCAGTACGCTGTGTACTTGGGAAGTAATCTGACGATTTGCTGTTACCTTCCACATCGTAGTAGTGTGTCTTAGAGTGTCAGATTGACCCCCAAGCCACTCTAAGTATCGAAAGAGCCGCTGCCCTGCTTCCGGCACCTGTGTTAGTCTTGTTTCTCACTAAAGACCCCACAAATTTGGTTAAACCTACAGTTCGGCTCTTTAGCTCACTGAAACACGCAAGCCATTCTACCCGTTTTAGATTTTATAACTTCTTCAAGGAGCAGGTCCGTTCATAATGGAAATATGCACATAACAATTTTAAATTTATTTATATTAATATTCAGGTTAATGACCTAGATATATTCCTATGGCAAAATACTTACAATAAAAAATAATGGTAAAATTTATTTTTAGTTCATTTTAATGCGTCAAAACATCTATAGTTAAACATCATACTTAGTTGTAATTAAACTTGCGGTGTCCAAACCTTATATTTCTAATAATGTACCACTACGCATTTGGCAATACTTTATAAATGCCATCAAACATAATGCCATCCAAATTAGAACATCTAATTCTATTAAAATTTAGCTCGCAGTTTCACCCTCAAATGATAACAGAGTCTGTTGAAGCCAATGATGATTTTCTCACCCTTTGGGCGTTTATTTCCAAACTAAGTTGCAGTGAAAGCAAACCGTCCCAAACCATTTTATTGTTTGTAGATTATGACGGAATCCGTGGTTTACCACGTAGACCTCCATTTATTATTCCGTAATAAGTGGGTTGTTTTATAAAAAACCACACTTTTTACTGTTTACCCCCACATCCCATAGTGGTTATGACTTGTTAGTAATTAACTGATTTTGTTCCGACGGCTGTCTATCGACGCCACTATCACCACTTTGCTGCGTCTGAGGAGTATGTCATTAACATACCTAGCAGGTAAAAGGTGCATGTCTGTCAATGGTTTATACCCCGAGCTTAATTTTTTGTATGTAATTAGTTAAAATATCATAATTATTCTGCATGAAAAAATTAGACAACCAGTAACTTAATACTAGTTCATTTTCCCTATATAGCATATCGTATTAAAAAATAGGATTAAAGTGTGTCTGTGGTTTTCTTTTTATTTGCAACTATGTAATATTGAGTTTCATTTATTTAACTATCATTTCTAAAAGCTCATATTTGGGATATATATATATATTATATATATATATATATATATATATATATATATATAAATATATTAGTGTTCTGTAGCTGATGCGGCCCGACGTTGGGAGCCAATAAAAGTGCTTTGAATTGTAGTCCGCTATGACCAAATAAAAATGTTGCCCTAAATACCTTGTTAGTTCAGTTTAAATAAAATGACGAGAATCAAACATCACACTTATAATGACATCAAACATTATTTAACAAACAATCTTTCAATTCGCAATTGTTACATTCACATACCTTCTTTCTTTATCATATAATGCCATTGGAGAAATTACTTACACACAAACGTTAAAATCTACAAATCGACTCCAATATCTTTAGCTATCTTAAGTCGAAAATTTTTTTTATAAATACTAGATATTAAAATAGGGTGCATAAATTTCTTTTTCTAACTAGTATTTCACAAATCCCGCTATGTAAGTTACACTATGTACAAATTTTTAGAAATGAGGATGAATAATTTTTACAAATTCTTCTTTAATCGAAGTTAAACGTAGCTAATCAGATACATAATTTACATACAAAGTTCTTATGTAATCTATCCTACTTAAATAAATAGAATAAACAAAATGTCTTTCAAAAAGATATTACGACAATTATACGCTTGCTTTCACCGTTGGATTATGCTGAGATTATAGGATCATAGCCGTACTTAACATTTTTATAGATAAATGTATTCACAATGCATATATGAATGTCAATGGCTAAGTCTGAACAAAGTAAGTGCAAATTTGTTACTGTATACTAACTATGTTGTCCTATTGGTGAAAAATAAAATTCATTTGGAAAATATGTTGGATAGAATGAGTCAGGTGTTGATTGAAATGAATTTGATGCCAAAGGACGAAAATATTTACAATTAAAAAGTGACTTTGTTGCTTTTTATAATGTTCCTCTTTACAGTCTATACACCTTTATATGCGGATAAATAAAGCATTAAAACATTTTTTTTATTCGAAAGTAGGAACCCAGAAATTGTATTTTTGAGTGTTTCTGTAGTACAATATGGTTTTGAAACTGGTTGACGACGAAATTAACTTTTAGTTCTTGAAAATGTAAAGAAGATACAATGGTTTTAGACTGGACTATACGGAGCATGACATTAATTTCGCCATTTGACTGGTTAAATAATTGGTTAATTGCTGCGTTATGTGAACTTGTACTTTCTAATTATTTTTACGTTGCAGAGAGCTTTGTGGCAAACCATTCTGCATTTATAGTTCCACAATCTTCTTAAGGAATATTAGCACATGTTCTGTTTTTGGGACAAAACTATCAATCATTGTGTGAGAACTACTACGACAACAAGCAACTTTTGTTGACTTTGTTTCAGATTGGATTACCCATACAGTTGATTGCTGTTTGGTTTCAGGATTATATGCGTATATTCAACTTTCTACACCACCAATCATGGCATACATACCAAATTTATTAATAAGTGAAACCGTTGAAACGTTTCTTCACATAATTTCAAAAAAGAGTCGTTTTGACTTTGAGTTAAATTGTAGGTAATTTAAAGTGAACATACGTTTTTAATACGTAAGTGATCATGTAAAATTTGGTTAATTTGTTTTGTGCGGATACTCAAGTGCGTTTGGATTTCTCTATATATTATGCGCCAATGTACCATTATCAATAGGACAGTAATATTGATATCCTCTGTTTTGGGTGTAGAGTCATCACTCACGATATTCATCAGTAAGACAAAGCTTAAGCGATGTAGACATGGAGGTTATGTTTAAAATAATACGTTTTCTCAATAGAACCATTCCCTTTTTAAAAGTCTTCATCGTTTCTGGCACAGTTGTCGATAAATGTGTTTTGGCGATTGTACTTTCACTTTATAAGGCATAGCGATTATATCGATAATTCAGACGCACATTAAGAATACCAAGCAAAACATTCATTACATAATACTGAAAGTCGATCACAATTTTCTCCAATAAAGGACTGCAATTTCAAAAACAATAGGGACTGCCGATTTATAGAAATTGGCGAAACAAAAGGACACGCATGTGGAAAATGTTGATAATGTTTTAAATTCCTATAGGTACTTTTGTACTATGGGTTGAGATCAATAAAGAGTAAAGACATACATTTTGTTCAAAAATCATAGTAATTTTTTTGAATTACTTTAGAACGAAAATTCCAGAGCTCTTAGTGGCGCAACTTCAACTATTGCAATCTATAAACCAAATGTATTTTGCTAACTTCTATGTGTAGTTTTGTGTTTAAATTGAAAATTAATTCTAGAAATAAATAAAACCAGCAAATTATTTTTGTATACTTTTACCAAACCAAACTATAAATAAAATATTAATGTTGTATATACAATACTATATACATGTATATGTAACAGCGTTATTCTAATAATTTATTATTGTACCAAGAATTTATACACAGTAGTACCTTTGCCGATTCGTGACTTAACCTATTGCGAGCTTTCCGAATAGTCAAACCAGCTTTTGAGAAAAGTCTCGGCGGGTACACTAGTTGCGGTGACACTAAATAGATCGCGCGCCATTGCAGCTAAACCTAGATAAACAGATTTATGGTTCTTCCACCGTTTTAGTATATCTTCGCTTTTATTCTCTGTCGGACAATTTAAATAGTTGTCAATTTCGTGACACCAATTGTTATTCACAATTTGATTTTTTTCATAAATAGAATACACATCTAATTCACCATTGTCACTAACATTCATATGAGAATTTTTGACTAAAAGTTTTCTTTATATATATCTTGAAATTTTTTATTGACGCTTCTTTCATTTCTTGCCCCCACGTGATCAAATAGAATGTTTGCGTTTTATATCGTGTATCTAAAATAAGAACGGCACAGTAGATCCAATTTGTTTTAACATTTTAGTATGTGTAGCTTGATAGGCTAAAAAACAAATTTTCTTCGAGTTCAGATTTCAATGAATTTCTTCTTATACCCTAAAAAGCATGTTCTATTTTGTCACGCAACATAATTAAGCCTACTACTACATGCGGTAAAGTGACATACTTTTCCCCACCAAGTAAAGTAGAAAGACTTTTAAAATGCTTTAATAAACTCTGAATTTTTTAATAAAGTTCCCATTAAGTTTTAATAATTTTGAAGCCACCTAATTCTTTGTTGTTTCCACACAATGCTTTAATGAGTTATCCATGTTAAGTGCAACTAATATCACGTCGTTCGTCAAGTTCCAACGCGTTGAAAGATCAATAATTGTAGCCAAGTACTTTAAATTTGCTGCATCGCAACAACTTTTTAATTTTTGTTGCTATTTTTCAGACCTTTTTATTTTTAAAAACAATTGTCGCAGCTTCGTTACCGACGAAAGATTTTCGTTGAAATCTTTGTCCGTACCTGCATCTGCATCAGTTTTTTTTTTCACAAAACTATTCTTCTTCTGCTTTTACTACTACTTCAATCTCTGCTTCTTCTTTTGCTTTAAGCAATTTCATCAAGTTTTGAACTCCAAGATTTAAAATGTGTGTGAAGCATCTGAAATGCGAATCTTCCCTGTTAAAGAAATACGGTCGGTTTTTTGTTGTTTTGGTTTGTTATCTATAAGTATTACTATTATGCTATAAATAATGTGTTTGCTGCTGCATTGTCAGCTGTTATCCTTTGAATTTTGTGCTGTACGTTACACTTTTTAAGTGAATGGTAAACAGTCACGGCAATATCTTTACCGGTATGAGATCCATTTGCAGGAACAAAATTTAATACCTGCGATTGTAAAATCCAATCATTGTCAATAAAATGAATAGTAATATCATAATAAGATTTATTGGATACTGAAGTCCAACCATCAACGGTAAGTGAAAAGTTAGAAATGTCGCTTTAACATTGAGATTTCTTTATTAAATTGCAACTATATAAGAGCGTCTAGAAAAATACAATCACGATATTCTGTTCCAATTCTAACTTAGTAAATAGCATTCGTCAGAGACTTAGCTGCATTATCTTCGTATAAAGATAATCAGATTTTCTCATTTCTCTGATATCTATATTTGCATGTCACGAAATATAGAGTACTCGGGAGAACAACACACTATCTCTGGGCTGGAAAAAAAACTTTGTAGTTGAAACAAACCGCCGCCAGCTGTACGTGACGTAACTGATTTGTTAGTAGTCATACGCTACTGAAATATGAAGCACTAAAGAGCATTAATGAACCTTTATCTTACGGCGGTACCAAATTTTTGTAATTGAAACAAACCGCGGCCAGCTGTAAAAATGTAAGTGGTCGTAACTTGTTTATTTGCAGATGTACGCCACTGAAATATAAAGCACTAATGAGCACTAACGAAGCAATAAGCTTCGGTTGCAAACGTTTTTTGAAATAGAAACAAACTACGGCTTGAATTAAAAATATAAGTGGCCATAACTTTTTTATTAGAAATCGTATGTCACTGAAATATGAAGCACTAAATAGTACTAACAAAACACTAACTTTCGGCTGCAAAAGTTTTTTGAAATTGAAAGAAACCGCGGCTAGAATTAAAAATATAGGTGGCCATAATCTTTTTTATTAGAAGTCGCACGCCGCTGAAATATGAAGCATTAAGGAGGTTTAACGAAGCACTAACTTTCGGCTGAAATGAATTTTTGAATTTGAACAAACCCCGGCCAATTGTGATGTTAGCCGCAAAAATGTAAGTAACCACAACTTTTTTATTAGTAGTCGTACGTCGCTGAAGTATAAAGCACTAAAGAGCACTAACAAAGCACTAACTTTTGGCTGGAAAAGTTTATTAAAATTGAAACAAACCGCGGCTAGCGTTAAAAATATAAGTGGCTACAGCTTTTTTATTAGTAGCCGTACGCCACTGAAATATAAAGCACTAACGAAGCGCTAAGTTTTGGATGCAACAATTTTTGTATTTGAAACAAACCGCGATTAGAATTAAAAATATAAGTGACCATAACTTTCTATTGGAAGTTGTACGTCACTGAAATATAAAGCACTAACAAAGCACTAACTTTAGGCGGCAGAGGTTTTCAAAAATTTAAACAAACCGCGGCTAGATATAATAATATATGTGGCCATAACATTTTTATTAGAAATCGCACGCTGCTGAAGTATGAAGCACTAAGAAGCACTAACAAAGCACTAACTTACGGCCTAAACAAATTTTTGAATTTTGATACAAACTTTGGCCAGTTGTGAAGTTAGCCGCAAAAATGTAAGTGGCCACAACTTTTTTATTAGTCGTCCGTCGCTGAGATATGAAATTTGAAACAGACCGTGGCCAGTTGTGAAGTTACCCGCAATGAAGTAAGTGGGATTTTTATTTTTTGTTTTACGCTTTTGAGGTATAAAGCACTAAAGAGCACTAAAGAAGCACTAACTTTCGGCTGAAACAAATTTTTCAATTTAAAACAGACCGTGACCAGTTGTGAAGTTAGCCGCAATAAAGCAAGTGCACTTTTTTCTTGTTTTTGTCCTACTGTTTAAAGATATGAAGCACTAAAGAGCACTAACGAAGCACTAATTTTCGGCTGAAAGGAATTTTTCAATTTGAAACAAACCGCGGCCAGTTGTGAAGTTAGCCGCAATAAAGTAAGTGGGCTTTTTTTTCCTACGCTTCTGAGATATGAAGCACTAAAGAGCACTAACAAAGCACTAACTGTAAAAGCGTATAAACCCTTTTGTTCTATTATAACTATTTCTTCGATAAGTGCATCGGTGGAAAGTTTTTTCTTGTTTTGGGCGTATAAAGACTTACTCAAAAAATATCACATCTAACGAAAAACTTTCTTCTTGGGGAATATTACCATCCAAAAGGAATTTCTACTGGAATTGATAACGGAACAACCATTTTATAACGATAGTATTGACAAATTTGCAATGAAAAAATAGCGAAAGCCTTGACTTAGTGTTTAGAAACTAGATCAGTTTTTTGCAACTTAAATATTATAGCGCTCCACCTATTTTCTAACCCGTGAGCCGCTACTGTGCCACAGCCTAAAATTTTAAAAGCGGCCCTCGGTTAAACAATTCCATAACAATTGCTGAAAACATTCTAACTACTGTATTTAATAAGGGGGTGCCGCTTGGAACAATTAAGTTTTGAAAAAGCACATTTTCTAGAACATCAAAAATCACTAATGAATCACTAGCGATTCATCGAAACCTTTTAATGGTGGCGTGTTCGAAGCTAGGTACTGACTTAATTTAAAAAAAAAAGATTTTTTAAATGCATAAACAAAGTAGGATTTCCTATGAAAAGTTTCAGAGCATTAATAGGACACAATCCTTTCCAAAACAAATTCTTATTACTCTCAGATTTGTGCAAACTTTACGGATTTTGCGCATTGCATATCTCGTCTATTTTTGGCAAATAATACTATGCAACGGATTATTTTTATAAATAAGACTCTAGCAATTATTCCATGCTCTATTATTGACACTGACTGAGAATTCTAAATATGACAATAAATTAGTAGTTAATTAAAATAAATTAGCAATTTATTCTGTTCAGAATTCTTTAAATATATATGTACTGTGAGCCTGATCTGTTCTTATACCTGTCCCCAAAACAGAATTCTAAAGGATCGGTACGGTAAATATTTAACCAGAGTAACATTATTCCGCCACTCTTAATAAAACCAGAAAGTGTATTTGAGGAATGTAAAATAATACGACGAAACAACAAAATTAAAATAAAAGGTAACATTTAAATACCTCAATGCCCATTATTCAACATATTCCAAACATTTCGTATACAAATACAAATAATCACTCGCTAAAAATCAGAAAGAGCCGACACATATTTTCACATCAAATCTGTGCATGTTGAATATGTTGGTGAATTCTTTTAAAAACATTCGTAGACCTTAAATGATAAAACTGAACCGGACGCGTATAATTAACTACTGTATCGGTTTCCTTGTTACCGCTGTATTTTAACCCATTAATAACTGTCTTCTATTTCTGTATGTATCGTTTATACATATAACGCGAGCGCGACGAATGTGCCTGAAAAAAGTTAAAAAGTTCCTAAAAATGCGGGTGCTCACTGTGAAAAGAAATAGACAGGCGAAGATTTACCTTTGATTAGAAGGATTCAACCGCGGATTCGAACAAGGATGTAAACATGAATGTTGCATGAGTTTTTGAGAAGTGTAGCCATTCATAATTCACTAGTTCGTGTCAGATTTAGTGGCTATGTCGACTTCATAGTCTATCTCGTCAGCGCCTCCACTTTTCCACTTTTTGTTGAAGCGCTTAAGCAACCAACTATTTATTGATGTATTAAATACTATAACGATATATTTAAAAAGAGGTAATAATTTAAAGCTTCAGTAAGCAACTTGGTGGCCCCCATTATTGTAATGATTGTCTGATATATCATTGCACTTCCATGTCGTGGAATTTTGTTCGAGACCACGACCTGCGGGTCAGGAACGTATTGTTAAACTTTATTGCATACTATACTAAATCCATGGTTTGTTACTTATACGACTTACTGAATATGCTTAAAAACATTAAATCATTTGAAATATTTTTCTTGTTAGATGAAGTCTTGAATATTTCAAGCAATATAGTTTCCAAAATTTACTTATTAAACTGCTGAAGACGCCACTGCTTTTATATGTAATGCATACCAGTATTCTTTCCATGATTTTAATCCTTAATGTATGCGATCGTAAGGGACTGTCAAAACAAGCTATAAACGATAATATACGTTCAATGAATCCGCTTGCATCCGTATATTCAAGCAACATGTTGCACGCATGAACCAACCATTCGTGGCTAGTATTCTTTTGTTACAATTTTCTGTTGCAGCGTGTAAGGCTCCTAAACGATTAAAACAGTTTTTCTTGATACTGTCTTTTTGCAATTCAACCGAAGTAGTACTAAACCATAGATATGGCAGAATTCTTCGTGTGCAGTGTTGCGTTTGATAATTGCTCGAAATGTGGTTTCATTGCTTTATTTAAAATTAAATTATTTTCGAACAAAAAAAGAATATTTTTCCGCTTCGTTTCGCTGATTTAGTGCTGCTTTTAACACTAGAATCGCCGAATTACAAATACGAATAATCAACCCTAAGCTATATACGGGTACCAAAACAATAGATATGTGGTTTAAAATAAAATAATATCCACAGCGGGGTGTTTAATAAACTTCTCAGAGCCTAACTATCTAACAAACTTAAACTCCATGCTTCAGATAAAAGACCAACAAAGATATGTTTAGAACAAAATTATCCGACAATAACGATTATTTAGGGTGGCATTAGTTTTATGTCATTAATTTAAAGGGGGTGTAGAGACTGATAAAACAAATAAAAATTGTTAATGTACCTGAGGTCTAAAGCAAACAGTTTAGCTACAAATAGACACACAAAAAAATATTAAAATTGTTTTAAAACAACTGCAATATTGACTAGGTCACAAATAAAATATACAATTACATCATGCTTTAAAGTCGACCAATTAAGTTGTGATCTTCAGCAAAATTAAATTAGTAAAATAAAGTGCATTTTTGCTGAAGTACTTTAGCTGCTACTGAAAAAGTTTACATTTTTTTCTAAAATTCACATATTTAGATAATAATCACAACAAAAAATAATATTCCACAATACTGATGTGGTCGATTGTATTTGGTTCCTGACGTTTCTAATGCGTTTGTTGCAATTCAGCGTTTATGCAGAATACGATATCCTACTTTAAGTTGAATGTACCTTTTGATTACATAGCTCATAACTGGGGTTAGATGTTGTAATTGTGTGTAAGTGTTGTGTGTTTCGCCTACGTGCTTCATACATTTAAATGCAACGTTGGGGATTATTTGTAATTGGTTATAGGTAATTGGACTTATTTGTCGGGTTGCTTTTTGAAAATACGAAAACCCGAAAATTATACCAACAATGAACTTGCAGATACGGTAAAAATTTCGAACACATTGTAAAATAATTTCAAGTGCGTGTTGTGATTCTAGATAGCACTTGGATACGTAAATATTTTTTAAAAAACATGACAAAACAGCAGTCCTAAAACTTTTACTTAAGTTAACCTAGGTCGGGCATTTAAAAAGCGGTCCAAGAGTAAAATGCCTTACAGGTTTTTTTTTTAGCTAATCAATCTTTATCACCTACTAAATTTTATGACATAAAATTAATGCCATTTTGTACACCTAAACCAAAAGAAGAATTCTTACTATTAAGCATGGTCGCGTCATGAACTTAGACCGCCTGTGTTCAAAATGTATTGTGCCGTTCGTACGAAGCACATAGAATGTTAATAGATATATATTTTAATATTAATAAATATAATAACAAAACAATTTCTACAAATTAAAAATTAACTATAAATTAAATAAACGCTAACGTAAAAAGGACCAATAATTATTTATCGTAATAAAGAATACGATTTATAAAAGATTTACACCCCGAGCTTATAACCTTTTTTTCTTACTGGTGGGGTTAAATAGTTAGGGGCTATATTTTTATATACCCAAATGTGCCTAGCAACCTTTAAGGAAGGATTCCCTTAAAATGATGGAACGCAATTATCTTCCGACTATGCTAGGGGTTTATTCCTTGGGCAGAGCTTATGAGGATTGGTCGTGGTTCTTTTTACAAAGCATTATTTTATTACTAGGGCTAAATTCTCGACAAAACAGGGGTTTAAACAGGGCGCCACCAAGTCTGTAATGTTAAACACAGGGTTTCCTTAAAGGGGACTTGGGCGTCCTTAAGGAGGAATACCGCATTAACTGCTGACGCAGGAGCTGTAAAGAAAATTTAATTAAATATACTAAAATGAGGACACAAGGAGTTTTCTCTTGCTACCTCATCAAAAAAAAACAACAAAGATTAATCAGGCAACAATAATATGAACACAGGTTTTGTTCTTTAAATACTGAAAATGCTATTAAAGCTCCTTATTAAATTGGGTTTACCACTTTACTCTATTTGGTCTTATTCTTTGTCACCTTACTTCTGAACATACTTGTTCAGAATAAAACAATTAATTAAGAAAATTAAATGTTGTTTTTTTAATTAAAAATGGTATTTTCATAAAAATTGTGGATATAAAATTTATGTTTAAGAAAAGATAATACAAGCTTCATCTACTCATAAAGTAGAATTATATATACAAAGAAAAATATCAAGACTTCAAATGTTACTTTAGTTACAAAAATCTAACTTGAATTTATACCAGAAATGTCAGATCTGCTTTTTCTGTTTACACTTTATAAAACTTTAACTACTTCTCTATTAATTCATTATTTAAAAATTGTAAGTGAAATCATGCATAAATGAAACATCAATAAGAACTCTTTAAGTTCACATTATTTTATAAAATTTAATAACTGTAATTGTATTGAACTAATATTGTCAACAAAAATTTACTAAGGTGCTTTTTAATATGAGAAATGGATTTGTCAAAATAAATAGCTACAAAAATATTTTTTGAAGCAACCTGGTATTAAATATCGCCAAATGTAGACATGATGCAAAAATAATTTAATGTCTTACCTTGGCTCTGCAAGTGTTCTTTACATGTTGTCTTCACAACATGTTTGGGCAGGTGTTTATACATACATTTTCAGAAAACAAGTGAAGTCAAATCCACATGTTCCACCGAACACGAACAGCTGCGTGACCCTTAGACTGGACCATGCTAACTTCCATGCGTTTTTGTTATACGCACGAACTGGACCAACAAAATTCCAATACTTTCAAAAGCACCTTCGGACTTAATTTATAAACCATAAAAATTTCTACCTACTTTGTAAAACGTTTCTTTTACCTTCCAACTTATTGCTTTTCTATAAAATAACACAAAATCCAACTATCCATTGTACGGTTGAAGGACGTTCGTATTTTACATTCACAGATGTAAAAGTAGAATTTTATCTTCTATTAAACACAGCCTACTCGCTGCTTTAGTTTTGTTAAACCAGATAATACAAAACGACTTCTTAAAGTTGTTAATTATAATATAAAAATCTAGTTAATGAATTCTACAAAGCGTTGAAAAACATATCGTACTTTTACGAAATCATTAAAGAATTGTTTTCTGTGTTATTTACACAAATGTCCAAAGAATTATTAAATGAGTTTATCTCAGTAATTATCGAAACGAAGTTATTTATTAGAAGTCATTTAAAATCAACTTTTAAACGGAACGGTATAACAAAAATATTGAAGATTATTAAAAATAAAATTACGAAGAGTGTAATTATGAGAAGGGAAATTTATCAAATGAACATCTTCTATAAGTTAAATTATCAAAAGAGCAATTACCAAAAGAACGCTACAACAAATTATTTAGTTGATCTAATTAATAATTATTTTAATTTTTACCATTATTAAAATCACAAAGCCTAGTGTTTTAGCGCACTAGGGCTGTACTCCGCACAAAAGCTAGGCGCAAGTTACACGCCAGAACCTTTAGTGGTTCCATTATTTTCTCTACGAGAGCTCTGGCGAAAGTGAGCGCAAATGTGCTATACACTAAACAGGAAAGGTGTTTGGCCTTGATAATAGCTGTATTAACTTTCTGCGCGTGATGTTAGCAACCAAACTAATATTTCTGTATGGCGGTTAGCACATACAATATCTATACTTGTTTGTTTTAAAAATGGTTTGCATAATTTAATGACTTTACTTGAGTTATTAGAACTAAAATTCGTTGATATAGTGGAGCGGTCAAAAAAACTGTTACAAGCTTTAATTTCAAACAACTTTTGGACAATACTATGAATATTTAATACATCCAGTATTTTCGACTCAATAGATATCACTGTCAGGTCAATTAAATGTTTTTGAAGCATTGTAATCCTAGGTGGTTCTTGATCGAGCTAAGTTTAGAGAATGATCTCTCAGCTGAAGCAACTGAAACAGGTTGCGTCAAAATTATTCTAAGTGCAATTAGTGTATTAGGAAAATAACTTTGTAGATAACTTTGTACAAAATAACGTAAAACTTCAAAGAGACCACTGCTATTTTCTAAACTACAAATAAAAAGGGTATTTATTTGTTTGAATAGTTCTATTCCATCGATATCTTTCGCATTCTTATCGGTTAATATTACTTCTAAGTCTAGCCAGTGTTTCCTCAAACCTGATTCAGAACTTTTTTTAATTCCAGTATGTTGTTTAAAAACTGAAAGTAATTAGAATGCTCATTAAACAGTGCAAATCGTTCTTGGGGTGAGTTAATGGTCGTATCTAAAATAGCGAAATAAAAATTCCTCTCAAATTTTTTTCTGGGTCATTTACCTTCTCATCTTTATGTAGATAACCAAAATTGATTTTTCTCTTCAACGTCTAACAGTTTCCGGTAAACAAAATGTGGCATCTGCTTCAAGAAAACTAGCAACTTTTATAGCTTCCTGAACAAATTCTTCCAAGCTGTCTTCTGTTTATTTTCGCTTGAAATACGCCATTTTTTTTATTCAATAGCGCCAAGCACTCAGTAATATTATTAGATATTTTTTGAACAGTTTATTGACCATATTAACCTGCAACAGTATGTCATACCATATTACTATAGAACATATAAATTTGAAAGTTTCGATTTCTTTGCACAGAGATGAAGCTTGGTAACAAGCTTTAATGCCTCTGCCATTATCATTTGAGATCGTGATTGATGTTTCGCATATTGTTTTTAAATCGTGCCTAAGGAGGTGTATTGAAATTAACCTACTCTTCCATCGTGTGTCAGTTAGGGGTTTTAATGTGAAGTCATTGATATAGTTCTATAAAAAATACCAAAGTTGAGTTGAAATTGCAAAAAATACGTAAAGTTCTTGAACTATACCAAAAAATCAACAGTTTCGAAATTTATATTAACTGCGTCAATTACGACTATATTTGAACTGTGGAACATGGACCAAAAATGCTCTAAGGTTAAAATTTAAAATCTTTTTTTGCAGCTCATTGTGCTTTTCATTCATGTTTAACCCATTGTCATATTACTGACCACGAATATTTCTTAAATCTAAATTTAGAGATTCCAAATATTTATGAAGCTTTTGGAATAGATTCTTGGATGTTAAGTTAAATATTCGGTAAAACCGGAGAAAATACTCACGGATTACTACAGTTTCTGTTTGACAATTCAAATCAACAAAACATACTTCAGCTATTAATTGTTCCGGTCACCTATGTCTGGTGTGCAGTGTAAAATTATTGAGTAATATTTGAACCTGCTAGTACTTTAGTCATCATCATCATTAGGACTTCAGTTTCCTATTCTGAGTTAACTTACACATTTCCCTAAAATTCACACAGTTTGCATCTTTCACTATATACGTGCAATGGTCTGATCTAGGTTTACCTCCACCTCACTTTTTTCCTATCTCTGCTTGTAATATATCCCTCACTTTTTCCCAAATGCCTTAGGACGTATCCTGTTCTTCTATTTTTCCTACTTTTTTGTTTCTAACAGCTATCTTTCTTTTCCTACTATTTTTAGAACCTCTTTTTTATTAAGTTTGTCGGCTCGTACTTCTGAAGCACCACATTCAAAAAGGCTTCTAACTTTTTTTTGTCTGCTTCTTCTACTGTCCCTATTTCATACCCGTACAATGCTGTACTCCACGCATCTGCTTTTAACAATTTTTTTCCTTGCTTCTATGTTTGTTGTTTTCAACATATCCGCTGCTTTTTCTTGTTAAATACAGCTCGGTTTCCTTTCTATTGTTTTTTAAATATATACACTACTTCACCAATATTCAGTAGTATCCGAAAGAGGTTAGGCAACCTGCAGCTACCAAGATCCCCCAACATTTGAACAGGTGCCGAATTAATAGTTTTCCAATAAATCTTTCGCACAATCAAAATTAGTTGAAAATATTGCAAAACCAACACTTATACTTGTTTATAATAATCATCAGGTTCAAGTGCAGTTATGTTTTTCGTCATTAGGTTTCCGTCTTGGAACTGGTTGGACACATACTTCCACTGATTTCTATTCTGGGCTAGCTTACACATTTTATTGACCATCCCACCGTCTAGATACAGCTCGGTTCTTATTCTATAGTTTTCTAAATATATGCTTTATGTCATCGATATTCAGTGGTATGTGAATGGGATTAAGCAACCTGCGGCTACCAAAATCCCCCAACACTTAGGCATTGGCCGAATTAATAGTTTTACAGTAAATCCTTCCGCACAATCAACATTGGTTGAGAATATTACAAAACGAACACCTGTAGTTGTTTTTAGTAATCATCAGATTTAGGTACAATTATTTTTTTGTCATTATGTTTTCCGTCATGGAACTAGTTAGACACTTATTTCCATTGATTTCTATTCTGAGCTAACCTACATATCTTCCTGATACTTCTACAGCTTATATCTTTGACTGTGTGTGTGCAATAGTCTAACCAACATCTACCTCTACCTCTCTTTTTTCTGATCTCTACTTCTAATATATTACTAACTATTTCTTCATGTCTTAGTATGTGACCTATCAACCTATCTCTTCTATTTTTTAGTGTTTTCCACATATTTCTTTTTTTCCCTACCATTTCTAGAACCGTTTTGTTTTTATTTTTGTTTGTCACGACATATTCTAGCGCCACATTTTAAAGGTTTATCTTTTTTCTGCCTGCTTCTCCAACTGTTCAAATTTCATAGCCGTACAATGCTGTGCTACACACATATGTTTTCAGCAACTTCTTCCTTGTTTCTGTTTGTTGTCTTTGAGCATAGTAGGTGCATTATCTTGTCAAAAGCACGGCCTTGTGCTAATCCTTGTTTTATATATTTTTTTGCTTTTCATTTTGCATTATTTGGCTTCCTAAGTAGCAGAAATCCTTAACCTCCTGTAAGTTCTTGTTTCATATTTGTATTCTTGTTTTTGATTAATTTTCTCTACTTTACATACTAGTACTTTAGTTTGTTACGTTAAATCCTTGCAAGCGATCTGTTTCTGCATAAATATTAAATTTAAACTCCGTTTATGTAGAACGCCCTAAATGTTTTAACCCATAACGACCTTACACTTATATGTTATTTCAAATCATACATCCTGTAAAATTTTCTCATAGTCCCTAGTACATCATTAAATGCGCAGAATCCATTCTATAATAATCTTTTTTGCTTTGCAAAGATTAAATTACTTTTCTGAAATAAGTTAAACGCCTTTATGGTTTTATTTAAGAGACTAAAAAACCGGATTATTTAAATTATTACACCTTGCGTTGTAAGTGTTTGTAACCTATATAAAACAAAACATTCGATATAAATTTTTTTTTAGTAGAAACATATTAACTCTAGTTTAGTTTATTACATACTAAACTTTTGACAAAAACACAAAGTTATATTCTTAACTAAAAATAATATTAGTCATTAATTATAGCTAAGTAATATGGATTTTTAATTTAAATTGCTAACTCACATTTTAAAAAAAGAATAATCATGTTATTTTAAAACAAAAAAGTTAAGCCACTTCAAAACTTGCACAATTTTCACAACTCAAAGTGCGTGTTCTAAACAAATGGGAACACAGCATTGCATACAGCAATAATAGGTTTTTCAGTTCTTGCTTCTTGGGCCAACAGAATGTCAAGTATTTGACTTAAGTATTTTAACTTCGGATTTTCGGCTTGCTTGTGTTTGTTTTTGACGCAACGATCTGCGCAAATTAGGATTTTAATTTCGTTCATTGCAAAACGCTGTTGTAAGCTGCAGACCAAGTTTCTACAAAAACATGCGCCGTTTCAAAATGAAAGTTTTTGTATTTGCTTTAAATATAACTTGAGCATTTACGCCAGCAGTATGCAAAAATGAGAAAACCATAGTTAAAGGCCAACGTCGGCTGCTACGCTGTAATTAGCAGATAATTCGTCCAAGGTATCTACACCCCCCTTGGTTGAATTAGGGAAATCTATTACTTTTGGTAACTGTTTTGCACCAGATTCTTTAGTAATGGTATTATCTTGGTGTAAAGTAGAAAACAAAATTACATTTTTTTATTTTCTTGGCACGTATGATACAGCTGTGATGTCTTCTTTAATCGCAAATATGGAACTGAATGGTTCTCCGTTCCGAATGTTTAGGAACACCGATGGTATTTGTCTTTTGTTACGCCTAACTGTTCTAACCGATGTAAGCTTATGTGTCTAAAGTAAATTAATCATGAGAGGGTAACTAGTAAACCAATTATCGAATGTAATATTCCGATTGGTTTTAGATACAGGCGCAATCATACGTTCAACAATATCTTGTGCATTATTACTTTGCAGGTATGGTCCTTCTGGTTGAATTCCTACATAAACCTTTATATTTAGGCGGTAATAGGCTCTTGCAACCACCAGAGCAAACCTCTTATTTCATATTTTGCAAGTTTATTAGGCAGGTATTGACGAAAAGACACCCGTCCCTGAAGAGGCTCTAATTTTTTGTCAACGGCCAAATATTCACTAGATGAATCATGTGTTTTGCAATTTTTGACAAACTGATCATAAATTGCTCTAATAGGTGCCAACTTATCGATTTTTTTGCCTAGTGCTCGGTTTTCTATATTATTAAACCGCAAAGATTGTAACAAAAAGTAAAATCTTTGTAGTGACATTGTTGTACGAAACAAGTCGATTCCACTTCCATTAGTATCCCACAGGTCGGCAATATTCTGTCTGTTTGTTCTATACAACCCATTTAAATAAAGTAAGCCAATAAATGCTTTGATTTCTGTCTTATCTGTTTGTTTTACTACATATTGATTAGCTGCATCACAACTACATGACTTAGATGCCAATTTCACATTTGTGAAATTGACAATGTCATCCAATATATTTTCTGTAACAAATAGCAGCCAACAGTCGAGTTCTGTTGTCTGTTGTCGTGCTAAACCCTTCACACAAGGTAAAAGTATTATTATATTTTTAGATATTGTTCTTATACTCTTATTTTTGGAAACTTTGACCATTTTGCTTTAACCTTATCTACAAAATAATTCTTACTGCTATTTTAAATATTTATATTTAATTCTTGACGAACATACGGTTCGGCGTTTTTAGAAGATATACCTGCCTCTTACAATTTATTTTCTGGCTATTCTATTTCAAGTTTATTTTCTAATTCAGTTTCTTGTAAATCAACTTCTTCTGCTTCGGATTCACTGCCTATAATTATGTCCTCATTCGGATCATCTCCGCCGTATTCGTCCCATAATTTTAGTATCCAAGTTTGATCTTTTCCATAAGATATGTTAAATCGTAATTTTACAACAGCAACAATTAATATTTTCTACAAATTCGCTTAAACTACCCAACCTGCACGAGATACAAAAAAAAAGGTACGTCAGTAGTGATCTGGGATACAGCACACCACAACAGGTTTGCTCAAAAGTTTACACTGAACTGCACCATCAATACTAGTAAAAGTGAGGGCAATATATTTTATTAGATATGATCTTAAGCTACTGAGCTCTAGAGGTCTCTAGTTTAGATACTATTGAATTGAAAGCAGCATTCACTAGCACTGAGGTGTCAAATACTCCAAAACACTAATGCAAGGTTAATTACTAATTGATGAAACAAGGAATTGGTTTTTGAAAATATTTTTAAGTAATTTGATTGTGCGGATTTGATCAGACAAGGATGAATTTAATTCTAAGGGTTTCGTTTTCAAAAAAAGTTTCATTGAAAGACACAAATTTTACTATTCATCACACAGATTTTGTTCTGGTAATTCATCAATTATAAAATAAGGTACGGGGTTTAAGAAACTAGGCTGTTGTAAGGTTTTTGATTAGAAATTATCCATTGAAACATATTTATTAACACGTTGGATGAGCATAAATAGTGACTTTGAAAGTTAAGATTTTAAAATAAAGTTCACCTTTAGCAAATCTTACAACCGATACTTTAGTTTTCATAAAAAACTACAATTCTTTTCCCGTCCACCAGAAGCTAGACAGAGTTATGCAAATCCATCTAGTAACTGATGTGTTAGTCGTGTGGCCTCTTTACCGGCGGCTCCGTGGCGTAGTTGGTATGTGTGTGACTACTAGGCCCAAGGTCCCGGGTTTGAATTTCGACAGGGTCCGCCTGAAAAATGTGAGGCGAGCAGTATTATTTAAACTACAATCGTTAAGTGTTTCGCCTGTGCCTAAGCAATTTATGTTCTACTTACGTTTACGTTCATTTTGCAATATGCTTGTATGCACATAATTTATCATTCTTAAATGTTTTTAACCATTTCGAATGGACCTGCACCTTGCCGAAGCTCTAGATTACTAGAACAGGTGAAATGGCTTGAGTTTTCTAATGAGCTAAAGAGCCAAACTACAGGTCCAACCAAAGTAGTAGGGTCGTTAGTGAGGAACCAGACTAAGACAGGTCCCGAAAGAGGGCAGCGGCTTTTTCGGTACTTACATTGGTTGAGACTATAGGGGTTGGTATGGCAGTCTAAGACACGCTACCGCGATGTGGAAGGCAACGGAAAACTACCATATTTCCTCCCAAGTACACAGCGTACCTAAATTATAATAAAATGATTGCATTCTTTAGGGTAAAAGATTTCGGAGTTAAAATAGTCCCCCATTCGGATCTCCGGGAGGGCACTACTTCGGAGGATGCGATCGGAAAGTCCAGAATAAGAGTCGGGGACCTTTTGCGAGTCGGAGCGTAGAATGTTAGAAGCATGAAGCAAGTAGGTAAGCTAGAGAACCTAAAAATCGAAATAAATACGTTAGCACTAGACATAGTAGGGAGCAGCGAAGTCGGTGGCCAGAGGCGGGGGATTTTTGGAGTGGAGACTTTAGGGTAATTCATACAAAAGTAGAGCAAGGAAGTTTGGGGGTGGGGATAGTCATGCGGAGAATGATAGGACACTGTGTAAAAAATTATTTACAAAATAACGTGTACGCATGGTTAGATTACAATTAAAACCGGTAAACACGGTCATAATACATGATATACATGCCCACCTCTAGCTACGGTGTAGAAGAGGTAGAAGCGATCTACAAGATATCGAAGGCATACTAAAATACGTAAAAAGACATGAAAATTTAATAGTTACGGGAGATTTTAATGCAGTGGTAGGTGAGGGTAGGGAAGGAGCAGTAGTAGGTTTATTTAGTTTAGGCACGAGAAACGACAGGGGAAATAGGCTGGTAAAATTTTGCGACAAGAACAATTTAATCATCACAAGCACAATATTTCAACATCATGCTAGAAGACCTTATACGTGGAACATACTAGGAGATATAGAAAGATATCAAATAAATTACATTCTTGTTAGACAACGGTTTAGAAATCAAGTAAAAGACTGTAGAAGATACCCAGAAGCAGATATAGACACTGACCAAAACATCGTAATTATGAAGATCGCACTTAAATTTAAAAACTTGAAAAAAAGAAACAGAAAAAGGCACTTTGACTTAGAAAAACTAAAAGATGAAAATATTCAAGAAAGATTAAAAAAATCAAATGAATTGCTGACAGATGTCGGGAAAATATCTGATACTAAGGAAGTAGAGACAGAATGGAATAACATTAAATCCAGCCTAGACATGGCGGCCAGAGATATTCTGGCGTATACACAAAAAGAAAATAAGAAACCATGGATAACAAAGGATATCCTGTATTTAATAGAAGAAAGACGAAAATACAAAAATAGATCACACGAAACAGGAAAACAGAGATACAAAGCCATAAAATGAGAAATTATTCGCAAATGCAGAAAAGCTAAAGAACAATGGATTGATGAAACGTGCAAAAAAGTACAAACTAGGATGGAAGTAGAAAAAACAGATGAAGCATACAAACTAATTAGAATCAATTTTAGGGATATAAAACCGTATAGCAAATATAAGGGACGCACAAGGAAACGTCATCATAGAAAACGTAGAGAAAGTGTGTAGATGGCAAGAATATATAGGGAATTTATATGCAGGAGAAGAACTAACTGCATTAGAACAGGAATCAGACATTTAAAATGATGACTTGGGATATCCTATACTTCGAGATGATTTTGAATTGGCATTAAAGAGTCTGAAAAATGGTATGGCGCCGGGTACAGATAAGGTGCAAGCAGAAACTCTAAAAGCTGCTGGACAAGCAGTAACAGAACGTCTCTTCCGACTTGTAAGCTAATATGTATGAGACAGGCGAGATACCCAAAGATTTCAAACGTAGCATCATAGTAACTATACCAAAAAGAAAGGCGCGGATAGATGTGAAAATTTTCGAACAATAAGTTTGACAGCACACGTGTCAAAAGTATTAACTAGAATTGTGCAAAGACGAATGGAAAAACGGGCAGAAGAAATACTAGGAGAAGACCAATTTGGGTTTAGGCGAAACAGGGGAACACGGGAGGCTATTTTAGCTCTGAGAGTGATAATGGAGAAAACAATAGAAAAGGGGAAAGCGTGTATATAGGGTTTGTAGATCTGGAAAAAGCATTCGACAATGTAAAATGGAAAAAATGTTTGAAATACTCAAAAAGATTGGAATTAGTTATAGGGATAGACGAATAGTACATAGCTTACACAAAGAGCAAACAGCAGTAATAGAATTAGAGGAGGAACGTAAAGAAGTAAACATTAGGAAAGGGGTAAGACAGGGATGTGCCCTATCCCCATTGATTTTTAGTTTGTACATAGAAGAGTCTATAAATACGGTCAAAGGCAGAAAGACATTTGGAGTTACTATGCAGGGATAAAAAATTGATATGCTTAGATTTGCAGATGATATAGCGGTATTAGCATCTAGCAAGGAAGAGTTAGAAGCTGTTCTTAATGAAATGGAAACGGTTCTAACAAAGGGATACAGTATGAAAATTAACAAAACTAAAACTAAAGTTCTAGTATGCGAAGGTGGGGAAAATAAATCAAAAACAAGAATACAAGTATGTAACACAAACTTAAAAGATATTAAGAATTTCTGCTATCTAGGAAGTCAAATAACGAAAGATAGGAAAAGCGCAAAACATATAAAATAAAGATTAGCACAAGGTCGTGCTACATTTAACAAGCAACTACTGTGTTCAAAGACGCCAAACATAGAAACAAGAACAAGATTGCTTAAAACATATGTGTGGAGTACAGCACTGTACGTTTGTGAAACCTGAACAGTAGGAAAAACGGACAAGAAAAAGCTAAAAGCCTTTGAAATGTGGTGCTACAGACGTATGATGAAGATATCATGGACAGAAAAAGTTAAAAGCGAAGAGGTACTAAAAATGGTAGGGGAAGAAAGAAATATGTTGAAAACGGTAAAAAATAGGAGAGATAGATTGATAGGTCACATACTACGGTATGAGGGAATAGTGCGGAATATATTAGAAGCAGGGATAGGAAAAAAGAGAAGTTGAGTTAGACCTAGGTTAGACTACTGCACACAGATAGTGAAAGATGTAGGCTGTAGGAATTTCAGGGAAATGTGTAGGCTAGCTCAGAATAGAAATCAATAGAGGTACGCATCCAACCGGTCCCAAGATGGATATTATTAATAATGAAAAAAGTAACTGTACTTAAACATGATGATTATTACAAGCAACTACATTATTGTTTGGGCAATATTCGCAAATAACGTTAATTGTGTGAAAGGATTTACTGTAAAACTTTTAATTCGGCGAATGTCTAAGTGTTGGGGAATCTTGGCAGCCACAGGCTGCTTAACCCCCTTCACTGAATCTCGGTGAAATAAGGCATAAAATTAGAAAATAATAGAAGAGGAACCGAGCTGTATACAGGCAGTGTGAGAATTTCAGGGAACTGTGTAGGTCAGCTCAGAATATGAATAAGTGCATGTACGTGTCCAACCAGTTTTGAGACGGAAAACCTAATGACGTAAAAATAAGAGCTGATAAATCTGATGATTATTATAAACAACTACATGTGTTGGTTGTGAAATATCTGCAACTAATGTCGACTGTGCGAAAAGATATATTGGAAAAAATATTAAATCGGTAAATGTTTAAGTGCTGGGGAACTTTGCAGCCACAGGCTGCTTACCCCCCTTCACAACCACTGAATGTCGGAGAAATAGGGTATATAATTGTAAAACAATGGAGGGGGACCGAACTGCATCTAACAAGAAAGAACAGCGCCTATGATAAAAGACAACAAACATAGAAACAAGAAGAAAATTGTTGAAAACGTAGGTGTGGAGCACAGCACAGTTTGCCTATGAAATACGGTCACTAGGGGAAGCAGGCAGAAAAACGGTAGCACTCTATTGGAATGCTGTGCTTCAGATGTATAAGGATGATAGCATGTACAGACAAAGTTAATACCAAATAGGATATAGAAATAGTAAAGGGAGAAGGATATCTGTGGAAAAAAAATAGGAGAAATAGAAGGGCAGAATACGTTCTAAGGTATTTTTGCGGAATAGTATGGGATATATTACAAGCAGAGATAGGAAAAAAGAGGTAGATATAGATCTAGATCAGCTAGAGTGATCTAGGAAATAAAGGCGGCCGTTGTATTTCCTTATGGTTTTGTAGTAACCTGTGCTTTCCAACTAAATATACGCATCTGTTGTTACGAGTTTCCACGTCCTCTTGCGTATGGTGTTCTTTAGTTTTGAACGAGGTGGCCATACCCTGTACACTTTGAAATTCGTTAACAGTCAGAAATTCCCCTTGCAAATCTCTAGACGCTTCGCAAGACAAAGCCTGTTCTGGCCGCTAATTTATTTTGGGCCCTTTCTTTTTATTGGCCATCCAACACCTTTCCTTAGGTCAGATCTATTGTGTCAAAATCGAACACGTGATCAACCAATTAATAGAAAAATAGTTTGCGGTATGTCGGAATCTATCATATAAATAAGTTTATAAGTATAACCTTGGCGCCGAACAATTAAATAGGTTCATATTTTGAAAATTGCTAAATATACTAATCAAACTTCTAAATAATAGATTCAAACCCCATTTATTTAGGATAAATTCTACAAGGTGATAATTTTTTTACACAACATCGATTCAATTCGAAATTTGTTTTATTAGTTTTACAAGCTTATATCCTTTCTACACTGTAGCTCATTTATATAATTTTTCTGGTTGCAAGAAATCATTGCATGTAACATTGCGTTATGCTTAATTTTAAAACTATCAGCTGTAAAAGTCGAAATTGCTATTTAAATAAAATCACGTCCTCTTGTACGTAGACAAATTTTTTGATAAGCCTTTACAGCGAGAGGCAGATCAAGGGAGTTAAGAGGAAGTTGACCAGGCACGTGTAATTTGTAGAATAAATTAGAAAGTACATTCTGGTAATTGCATATTGGCCGGTTCGGTTCCAGAGGGCCACGCCATGAGGGAACACAAAGTAAACCAATGGTCGCTATTGTTTAGATAAAAATAACTACCAGAAAATCCAGATATTGGAAGCTATAGAATACCCAGGATACCGTACGCAAGATCCAATTCCTTTATCCTAAAAGTTCGTTCGGTGTAAAGAAAACAGTATCAATATTTTTATTCCTATCGTTTCTGTAACACAAATATAATACTATATAATAGCATAAATATAATTTTTATCAGATAGCCATAGCTAATAGGTTCTCTCTATTACAAATCGACTTCAAGCGAAATTTCTCTAAGATACTAGAAATGTTTATCTAAACGACCTCTATTTTTCAAGAGTTTTATCTCATATAGGCTAATATCAAAAGTTTATCCTACAACAAATTTAAAAGTAATAAATATGTTTAGGATATTGTGGCTATTGTGAAGGCCACCGTGTCCTTTTCTTCTATAAACAATAGCAATCTAGAAAATACCTTACACTTTCGTCTAGAGGACGCTAGGAAAGCAAATTATAAATTTTTGTTTCAAATGCAAATAACCTATAATATCGAAATTGAGCCCTGTGTACAATGACAATCATTTTAAAATGCGTTTGGTTTCGTATAAGCGTTTTTATAAATTTTAGAACTGGTATAGCTCCGAGTCTGCTGTATACGATAAATCAGATAAAAGTTCTGTCAAATAGCAATCAATTAGCAGCTAATGAATAAAGTGCATTCTGCTGTAACCAATTACTCGATTTTTCGCACATGTACAAATAAACGTTATTTTCAAATTACTTTGAAAGTATAGGAAGTCCCGCGTAGTCAATTATAACAACAGCTTTAGTAGCCATGAACTGCATACCTTAATTAAGCGAAGCATGTGTAGGGTCCAAAGCCTATTATATTTCATTATGTTTCGGTTATTATTTTCAGATGCGCCATCTCAATATGATTACTTCCCAATTTCTATTCAGTCTGTTACTGAATAGAATCTAATCGATATATATATATATATATAATAAGGTACAGAAATAAAAGATTTCGCAAGGAGGCGGTAGCACAACTTTTAATAAACGTTTCTAGAGTTTCTCTAGATACTTGAATATGATAGCACAAAGTGTTGCAGCAAAAGAACTCTAAAAACGTTTTCAGCGCGAGTGTAAATCAATGCCAATATACTTACCTATCAGTTTCTTAAAATATACCCATTCTTTAATAATTATTTTAGTGTTTTAATTAGTAACACAGAGCATACATCTTTAATAACCCTTCATACTTTTATATATTTAAGCAAGTGAAGGAAATTGATAAAGAGTTGTCAATCTATTCAGAATCCAAAGAAGAAAATCGCTATTTGTATTACAAGAAGCGATAAATTTTTCCGAAATTGTGTTTTTGCGCATATTTCAGAGGGTTGGTATACCCTAAAATGCTTTAAATCGCTAACGAGATCCTTTAGTTGGTTTTACGGTACAAGAGGACGGTTCTATTTAGTGTGATATTTTGTACTAAATACCACAGCTAACTAAATAATATAAATAATTCCTTCCTGCACGCTAAATAAATTCTAAAGAACGTGAATAAAATGTACTTGAAAACAAACAAAAATTTCCAAATCTTACTAAATAAAAGCACTAGCTCCAACAATTAATAATAAAACTGTTCTTCGACTCTTAATATTTATGATGAAATATTTTTAAAAGAATTCGACTTCAATTAAGGTAGTCAATTATCTTAAAGTTCGTTTTCATTATAAAAATTACCTTTGATAAGAACTCTCTTTTTTATTATACACAAGTAATGAAACGTGCAACAGAGTTTTGATTTCATATCACCGCTTGCACCAACGTAAGTAGGGAAGTTGGATGATTGAGGTGCAGAATCACTACATACCCCCTACAGCCTCCTCCATCCTTTATTATACTCCAACCTCCTCCGTCATCTATCATTATCCAACCTCCGTTGTCCTGTATAATGCTCCGTCCTCCCCAGTCCTCCATAATCTTTCAACCTCCTCAAACTTCTTCTTATCTCCTCCGTCCTCAATCATCCCCCTCCGTCCTACATCATCCGCATTCCTCCTCCGTTCTCCATCATTCTCTTAACTCCCCCGATCTCCATCGTACTTCAACCTCCTTCGTCCTCCTCTAGATTCCAATTCTTCCTCAAACATATTCATCCCTCCTCCGTCATCCTCCAACCTCTTCGGAACTCTTCAGCTGTTACTTTTACACTAGGCGGCTCCGTGGCGTAGTGGTATGTGTGTGACTACTACGCCCAAGGTCCCGGGTTCGAATCCCGACACGGTCCGCTTGAAAAATGTTAGGCGAGCATTTTTCACAAAATACACCCTCGTTCGGATGAGAGGTAAAATGGAGGTCCCGTGTGTGAGTGTTGTCACGCACGTTAAAGATCCCTACCTTGCTTGGAACAGCAAGGGTTCGACAAAATTCCAAATTTTCCAGGTAAAAAAAACTCGCTTCCTGGCCAATGTAGTACCTTCGGGTGGAGCATTGGAAAATCAAATGTAATGTTACTTTTACACTACTACGCCCAAGGTCCCGGGTTCGAATCCCGACATGGTCCGCTTGAAAAATGTTAGGCGAGCATTTTTCACAAAAATACACTCTCGTTCGGATGAGAGGTAAAATGGAGGTCCCGTGTGTGAGTGTTGTCATGCACGTTAAAGATCCCTACCTTGCTTGGAACAACAAGGGTTCGGCAAAATTCCAAATTTTCCAGGTAAAAAAAACTCGCTTCCTGGCCAATGTAGTACCTTGGGGTGGAGCATTGGAAAAATCACATGTAATGTTACTTTTACAGGCAGCTCCGTGGCGTAGTGGTATGTGTGTGACTATTACGCCCAAGATCCCGGGTTCTAATCCCGACACGGTCCGCCTGAAAAATGTTAGGCGAGCATTTTTCACAAAAATACACCCTCGTTCGGATGAGAGGTAAAATGGAGGTTCGTGTGTGAGTGTTGTCACGCACGTTAAAGATCCCTACCTTGCTTGGAACAGCAAGGGTTCGGCAAAATTCAAAATTTTCCAGGTAACAAAAACTCGTTTCCTGGCCAGTGTAGTACCTTCGGTTGTAGCATTGGAAAATCACATGTAATGTTACTTTTACACTTCACCGTTTTTTATTACGTCGCAGTTTTTAACTTACTCTGTAATATACCAAACTTTGCTCTATCCAGTATATGCATTTCCACATATCTACATCATACAGTTTTTAAAAAAAGAAAATTTTATTCGAAGCGGGATTCAAACCCGGGCCGCCTGCATGCAAAGCGAACGCCCTATCCACTAGACCACCAGATTAATCGATATATGTACTTGTGCAGCTCTTACTATTATTAAATGTATAAATTCCATTCTAGTTCAGAGAGTAACTTAAGAGAACATTTAAATGTGAAAAAATTTCGGATGATTAAAAAACATCCTACAGATTTTAATTTAATTTAGAGATTAATTTATGAGCACCCATCCCCAAAGATATAGACTTACCCTGTATACTTTTACTAACGAGCACCACTAAGTCACATAATTCTTAAAAGCTATCCTCTAGCGGTCTGCATCTGTCAAAAGACACCTTTAGATTGAACAATTTAAGGTTTAAGTTTCTTTTAATTACTCCACCTTTTTCCTCGTCAATTTAATTACGGACATCATTTTCTGTCAATACGTCACAGACACCATTTTTGATAAGGTCACAAACACCATTTTTTAACTACGCCATTTTTTGACTATCTAGCCTTTTATTTTAATGTAGCATCCCCTAACAATAAAAGGCAGTTAAGATATTATAATTTATTAATAATAATTTTTATTCATTTAACCAGCAAACCACGAGCCCAATAAAACTTAACTTAAGTTCCACTTATACACACAGAAATCTGTCTTTTCTTTATGCTGGTTTGGGGTATTTTTAATTTTATCTAGTTTTATCCGTAGTTTAAAATTTAAGTCGCGGCCCAAGTCTTCTATCTCCTTTTCTAGCCAATACTTGGATACATAAAAACCGTGGACCTCTTCAAATTGCAAAATGTACCGAAGTATGTTTTTGTACATAAAGTCTTTGATTCCATAGACAACAAACTCCATTCCTTCGTGTAATTCTTGCAGCTTATGGCAATCGTTTAGTCGTGGCTCTCCAACTATGTCCTGTATACGTATCTTCATAACCTGATCTATTTCCTCTTGCTGCTATTGGAGGCAATCCCGATTCCCCCACACACTGTTGTGTAATTGTAAGTCCACCCTCGCTTTTAAATGATCTGAAAGGTTTGTTACTAGATAAATATACAATGTGTAGCGAAACTACTTTACGCATGGTGCACGCTAAGGTTACGAACCTTAACTTCCCTAGTTCATCTATGTCATCTGCCATTCTGATAAATACGTTCGTAGAAAAACTTTTTAAATAGTATACTAAGTTAGTACCGCCTCTTTCTGCAAGAACGCCCACATAACTAAAACAGTCTGTTCTGCTAACCACAAATGCATATAGCTTGTAACACCCAGATGTAACTAAATCGGTCCACTTACACATCAAATAATGTTTTAATCCTTCCTCATTTTTCTCTAGTAAGATGCCTTAGTGTAGCACATCTCTATATTGTTTTCGTATCGCCCAGTTTTTCCATGTAGTCCAACTTTCGCTTTTTTTGCATACATTGCCTCAAATTCCAGCTTCTTCTTCCACTTACAGCGTATAGCGCGCAAAATGGGGTAATCTCTTTTAGTTTTTTTGCCCCTTTGAATCCATTTCCTCTAATTCAACCCCGAGTTCAACATAATTATACCTTTTGGGATGGTTGAATATACTCCTGTAGATTGTGTAAAATATGCATTACCTGCTTTAAAATAGCACCGGTGTAAGATTTTTACTTTAACGTGACTCTCTTCTTTCTCTATGATCTCCAAGTAATTTACAGCTAAATACTTAAAACTATTAGTATTTATTGCTAAAAATTGTATTTCTAAAATTTTTCTAAGATTTTATATACCAATTGTATAACCGAAGCAGTTGTTTCTTTTATTTAGGTAAACAATTGGGAGGTGACTACGAGTTCTAAAGCAAGAAAATTGGCGCTAGAGGTAAGTGGTGATATTTTTGTAAGACTTTTAATATCTTAGTTAAACATCGATATTGCATCATATTTATTGGTGCTGACAACGTAGGGGATGGAAGCATTTCTAATATCACAGTACATTTATTGCCGACCCGATCGTGGTGCTTTTTTAATAGGTCCAACATCACGACAATATATATGTATGTGTTATATATATATATTATTTGAAATGGTAATTCAACTTTAAATACAAAAGTTGGGTTTTCATTTCATCTTAATAACTATTTATATATATATATATATATATATATATTTCTGTATATTTATAGGATGAAATAGAGTAGATACGTCAGCTAATTATTTATGGCAGGGTACCGCATGTAAATACATATAAATAATAATTCAGATAGGTATCAATAGTAGTGGAGAGGTATAATTAATAGTGATAGGTATGAATAAGAATTATCAATAATAAGTGTACATACAAATAGTGATAGATTTAGGGATATTTGAATCCAAATCAAACATAAAAGTTTGCTTGTGATTGTATTCAAATAGGGGGATTGTTTTGTGTATTTATAGAATGAAATAGAGTAGATAAGTCAGCTAATTATTTATGGCAGAGTATCGCATGTATTTACATTCATTTAAAATTTTAAGACGTTTTCCATAATTATAGTGTAAGAATTTGCATTTTTAAAATAGATTTCTGGATTAATTTTGCTTTACTTTAGAATAATTGTAAATACCAATTACAAATAGTAGGTGTAAGAAATGTAGATCCTTAACGTGCAGTGTAAACACATGCATCTTATTTAGATTAGAGTGTAGGTATAAAAGTCCCAAAGCTTTCGATTTTCTGTAGTGTAGAAATAAATAATTTTAAGAGGGTAAAGAATTTTCATGAAGTAACAGATATTCTAAGCGTAAATATTCTTTCTGTGCATAATGTATCATAATTTAGTGTATAACTTGAACATTTGTATAAATTTAAAAAGTTTAATAATAGCAAAAGGGTTATAGTTATAACAGTTATTGGTTTTAAGAAGGAGCAAGCAAATAAAACATTTCTAATAGAGTTTATAACGTTAAAAACATTCCATGTATTAATTTACGAAGCTGGAAAATTTACTCAAAGGCAGTGAGAGTCTTTTACTTCTCATCCATGCATCGAGTAATATTAGTAAACCAATTACGTAACAAGTGATTTTAATATTTAAATTAAAGTTAATTAAAGCATGCACAAGTTGGTGTATTGTTGTATAAAACTGTAAGTAAAGATTGCTTGCTATTTTTGGTTACTGGTGCAAGATAAACACTTATATGGAGTAGTGGGTGTTAAATGGATCGATTTGGTGGAGTACTGAAGCGAGATGAACCCGTAGATGAACTGTAAAGGTTTGGAAGTACCGTAAATTGGTAGACGTAAAAATTGGGTAACATATTGCCGTCAAGAAGGGCATGATTCAACTTGGAGGTTGGTTCCTAAACGTGCAGTCATTGTGGAAGCCAACGTCATCGATGGTTTAGTTGCAGATCCATGTGAGGTGATGCTTACCAGGTAACAATTTTAGTGAAACTTTATTCCGTTGTGTGCATTTGGTGCGTTATGATATTTTGGTGCCGTATAGGCATAATTTTAGGAATATTAAGGGCAAAAGAGCTTACTTTTGAAATTTTATAAAGTACTTTTGACCTTATTTTTATATAAAGATTTGTATTTGTAAAATCATTTTTTAGTATCTGTTTATGTACAAAGTAATGGGGTCTGTTTGTGATTTTCAGTTCAAAAATTAGCACATGTGTCCAAAAAGGGTTTTTTACTATGAGCTCATATTAGACCTGGTGTTAAAGTAAGGTTATAGTTAAGCCCAGTTATTTTACTGAGTTTATTGATGAGTAAAGTTGTAGCGCAGATATTGGATTGAAAATGAATTATTGTAAAACGGGGATTTTTTGTATAGAATTTTCTGTTGGAATAAATTGTAGTGAATGTTTGGTAGTCGAGTTTTCTTTCTTTAAATAATAGGGTAGTAGTTCATGTTTCAGCTGAGCAGCCGTGGCAAACTTTCCTGATGAAGCAGCAATTTTGAGTATAGCAAAAAGGCTGGGAGACTTTTGGTGTCTAAAAGAAAGACCTTCATCAAGAAGTGAGCATCAAGTTATATGTCATCCCAATTTGTGGGGCTCGAATTAATTTTAGAATTCAATCTAGTTAAACTTCAGAGGAAAATGACTGCCCCACAGTGAGGCTTAAACTTCAGAGGAATATATATATATATATATATATATATATATATATATATATATATATATATATACATTCTCTTCGTTACTGATGTAAGCAAATCCATGTAGAGAAATTGCATCGGGAACGTTATCATAGACATTAGAAAAGATTTCGCTATAGCATTTCTTTTATAGACAAAAGCGCAAGGAACTAAGACTCGAGCGTCAAACCGCTTTTCTTGAATTGCATAAAAACCGATTTCAGGTGAAATCGTTTTATTAATCTAAAATACATGTCTGCTCTCTACCAGAAATAAAACAGTTGGGTACCCATACACTTATATAATACGCTGTTCGACGCCGACCTTTTATTGCTTGCTAAAAATATTTTCCTATATCCAGGATTTAAGAGAGAGCATAAAACATTTTGATTAAGTATATTATTGAAGAACAGCTTTAAATTTGCACTCCTTAAATTAAATATACTTCGAAAAGCGTATTGCTTTAATAAGGCTTAACTGCAGCAGTATAATACTTTCAAGTGGATTAAAATTGTAGAAAGTAGCTCTAACATTTTCAAATATTTTGCGTTGTATAACGAACTTAATTAGTATCAAACAACAATAAACCCTTTGTCAAAAGCCCTCGGATGCTATTTGAACGCATAGTTAATTAAGTACTATTTGAGTAGCTATAAAATTTATTCTCAATAAAATTATATGAACTTCTAAAGCTTAGTATGCGATTCTTTTTTATAGTATTCTAAATCCAATAAATCTCTTAAAAGGAAGATACAGTATGAGCATATAAAACTTACTTATTAGTAGAAATTCTTGTTGTAAAGCAGAAGTTTGGTTTCGTGACTTGTATTAAGCGAAGTCGCGGTCTGGGAACAAGCAGATGGACAATTCACCCGCTTTGGATGTAAAACCCATCCTGCATAAATACTTGTTATAGGTAATTGACAATGATAGATCGACTAGTTATTGTTTTATGTAGTACAAACTACAAACTTCTTTACGGTGACGTAGACGGATCGACCAACTAAACTTGTTTAGCAAAAATCAAATGTAGTGTACTTCCATTTCTATAAATATGACACCTATATTTTTATTGAATAGATCTATTAGACTGCAATTTTCCACTCTATCTCACTGAAAACGTTATTTGGGTATATCATTTGTGCAAATCTAACAAAAATACACATGTTATTTGAGACGGGTCGATATATCATTGAAATGCGATTTTACATGGCAATTGATTACAGTTTGATAATGTTAACAGTTTATATGGATACTAGTCTATGATAGAGTCAACTGATTTCAATGTTTTAATTTTCTGGTATTAAAATATAAACGTAAGCAGTGGTTCCCAACTTTTTCTGCTTACGGAACCCTTCTAAGCTCCAAAGAAACTGGCGAACACCTTATGTAGTTGTTAGTTACAGTAAGTAAAACAATAAAATTTGCTAGAGCTATGTTCCATATTACACAATAATTTATAACAAGAAACTAAAACATAATCGTAAAAATAAACAATAATTAAAACCTTTCACCGCAAAAAGATTTGAGAACTAGTTTTTAAATATTTTTGCTAGAAGGGTTTTAATTATTGTTTATTTAAAGCGTTCCACAGAGATATTATTCGTCATAATCGTATAAAACAACCACAATCAATAATAAAACTAAAGTGATAGCTACAAGAAATGAATATTAAATTATTTCAGTAAGAGAGAGCATTTATCCTAGTAAGCTGAAAATTATACAGAGTTATCTCAACTTTAGTAAATACCAACTGGTTTTTGGCTAAGCGTACGTTAAATTTGAGAAAATTGTTAATGGAATGCTGGTGGTTGTTTATGTAACAAACGAATTCGAAGTTTGATTTAATACTTGATAGTATCAATCTTAGATCAAGTTGTTCTGCATTTAACCTGTTTCTCTATTTATTTTTCAAATCGGTATATGTGAAAATCTTTTCTGACAAATATATTGTGCAACAAAGTAACAAAATCTTAATATATATTTTTGACAAAACAGAATACTCATTTGTATCACTGAGCCAGACGTGAATAAAGGAGTGATCTTTAAAAATGGCTTTTAGAGAGCTGTCACATGAAGACTCAGTTTTCTTTTTCTAATAAAATTAGAGGTGTTTAAATATATATCTCGTTGAAAATGACTACGTATCCAGTTGTTTGATAGTGACAAAATAAGTGTATTAAGAAAGTAGTCTTCAAAATTTAACTGTACATGTTTCAGATATCAAATATATTTCTATTAATATTTTCATCAAATTCAATTAAATGTTATGTTAAAAGCTGCCAATTGAATCAAAAAGTTAGTATTCATTCATCTCCAGACATTGGATCCAAAAGTTGAACTTCGTTGCATGGCCTCAGTTCAATCATACACACTGAAAGATGATGACACATGCGTCTTGTAACGACAGATTTAACACACTTAATGTACTAAAGTTTTCGCAATGAAAGAATATCAAATATACAATAAGACAAATGAAATGCATGATCAATAAAAAATGCTTGAAGCTCAGACAAAGGTTTGCCACGGGAAAGCCATCCAACTTCTTTATGAAACAGTAACCAAACCTGAAGACTTCTAAAGTCTTCATAATGCGCATAGAATTGCCAGCAGTTTGAGCACGCGATTTAATAAAAATTACAATTTATACAACATTACATCCATTCTGAACGAACCTGTACCTTGACGACGTTCTAAAATACTAAAACAGGTAGAATTGCTTGCGCGTTTCAATGAGCTAAAGAGCCGAACTATAGGTTTAACCAAATTAGTGGGGTCGTTAGTGAGGAACCAGACTAAGACATGTCCCGAAAGAGGGGAGCAGCTTTTTCGGTACTTAGAGTGGCAGAGACCATAGGGGTCGGTATGACATTCTAAGAAACACTACTGGATGTGGAAGGCAATGGGAAACCACCATATTATTTTCCAAATTCAATACGTACAGAAATTGTTAAATATTATGGCATCCTCTGGGGTAAAAAATTCCGGAGGTAAAATAGTCCCCATTTGGATCTCCGGGAGAGGACTACTTCGGGGGATGTGATCCGAAAGAATAGAAAAAAAGTCCGCGAACATTCTGCCAGTCGGAACGTAGAATGTCAGAAGTATGAAACAAGTAGGTAAGCTAGAGAACCTGAAACTTGAAATGGATAGGTTAGTACTAGACATAGTAGGAATTAGCGAAGTCCTCTGGCCAGAGGCGGGAGATTTTTGGAGTGGAGACTTCAGGGTAATTCATACAGGATCAGAAGAAGGAAATTCGGGTGTGGGGATAGTTATGCGAAAAAAAATAGGACGACGTGTAGAAAACTACTTACAAAAGAACGAAAGAGTACTCATGGTTAGATTTGAATTTGAACCAGTAAATACAGTAATAATACAAGTATACATGCCCACCTCTAGCTACAGTGAGGAAGAGGTAGAGGCGATCTACACAGATATCAAAGACATACTAAGATACGTAAAAGGACATGAAAATTTAATATTTACGTGGATTTTGATGTAGTGGTAGGTGAGGGTAGGGAAGGAGCGATAGTAGGTTTATTTGGTTTAGGCACGAGAAATGACGGGGGAAATAGGCTTGTAGAATTTTGCGAAAAGAACAATTTAACCATCACAAATACATTATTTCAGCATCATGCTAGAAGACGATACTTGTGGAAGATGCCAAGAGATATAGGAAGATATTAAATAGATTACATTATTGTTAGACAACGGTTTAGAAATCAAGTAAAAGACTGTAGAAGCTACCCGGAAGCAGATATAGACACTGACGACAACATCGTAATTATGAAAGCCCCACTTAAATTTAAAAATTTGAAAAATAGAAACGGAAAAAGGCACTTTGACTTTGAGAAGCTAAAAGACAAAGATATTCACGAAAGATTTGAAAAAAAGTCAAATGAATTGCTGAAAGATATCGGGAAGTAGAAACAGAATGGAACAACATTAAATTCAGCTTAGACATGGCGGCCAGAGATATTCTGGGGTATACACAAAAAGAAAATAAGAACCCATGGATAACAAAGGATATCCTGAATTTAATAGAAAAAATACAAAAATAGATCAGACGAAACAGGAAAAGAGATACAAAGCCATAGAATGGGAAATTATTCGCAAATGCAGGAAAGCTAAAGAACAGTGGATTGATGAAAAGTTCAAAGAGGTACAAACTAAGATGGAAATAGGAAAGACAGACGAAGCATACAAATTAATTAGAATGAATTTTAGGGATATAAAACCGTATAGCAAAAATATAAAGGACGCGGGAGGAAACGTCATTATAGAAAATGTAGAGAAAGTAGCTAGATGGCAGGAATATATAATGAATTTATATTCAGGAGAGGAATTAACAGCATTAGATCAGAAATCAGACATTGAAAATGGTAACCTTGGGTTATCCTATACTTAGAGATTTTAAGGCGCTGGGTACAAATAATGTGAAAGCGGAAACTCCAAAAGCCGCTGGACAAGCAGTAACAGAACGTCGCTTCCAACTTTTAAGCTATATGTATGAGACAGACGAGATACCCAAAGATTTCAAACGTAACATCATAGTAACTATACCAAAAAAGAGGCGCCGATAAATGTGAAAATTATCGAACAATAATTTTAACAGAATTGTACAAAAACGAATGGAAAAACGAGCTGAAGAAATACTGGGAGAAGATCAATTTGGGTTTAGGCGAAACAGGGGAGGACGGGAGGATATTTTAACTCTCAGGGTGATAATGGAAAAAACAATATAGAAGGGGGAAAGCGTATATATAGGGTTTGTAGATCTGGAAAAAGCATTCGACAATGTAAAATGGAAAAAAATGTTCGAAATACTCAGAAAGATTCGAATAAGTTTTAGGGATAGACGGATAGTACATTGCTTATACAAAGAGCAAGCAGCGGTAATAGAATTAGAACAAGTAAATATTAGGAAAGGGGTGAGACACGGATGTGCCTTATCCCCATTAATTTTTAACTTGTACATAGAAGAGGTAATGAATACTGTCAAATGCAGGAAGACATTTGGAATTAATATGCAGGAACAAAAGATTGATATGCTTAAATTTGCAGATGATATAGTGGTATTAGCATCTAGCAAAGAAGAGTTAGAAGCTGCTCTTAATGAAATGGAAACAGTTCTAACAGAGAGATATGGTATGAAAATTAACAAAAATGAAACTAAAGTTCTAGTATGCAAAAGAGGGGAAAATAAATCAAAAACAAGAATACAAGTAGGTAACGAGAACTTACAAGGGGTTAAGGATTTCTGCTACCTAGGAAGTCAAATAACGCAAGATGGAAAAAGCACAAAAGATATAAAACAAAGATTAGCATAAGGTCGTGCTACATTTAACAAGAGAAAGCAACTACTGTGTTCAAAGACCACAAACATAGAAACAAGGAAAGGATTGTTTAAAACATATGTGTGGAGTACAGCACTGTATGGCTGTCAAACATGGACAGTAGGAGAAGCAGATAAGAAAAAGGTAGAATCCTTTTAAGTGTGGTGCTACAGACGTATTATGAAGATATCATGGACAGACAAGTTAAGAACAAAGAGGTACTAGAAATGGTAGGGGAGGAAAGAAGTATGTGGAAAACAGTAAAAAATAGGAGAGATAGGATGATAGGCCACATACTAAGATATGAGAAAATAGTGCGGAATATATTAGAAGATATAAAAAAAGAGAAGTAGAGGTATAACTAGGTTAGACTACTGCACACAGATAGTGAAAGATGTAGGCTGTGAGAATTTCAGGGGAATGTGTAAGCTAGCTCAGAACAGAAAGCAATGGAGGTACGCTTCCAACCAGTCCCAAATGGAAAAACTAATGACAAAAATAATAACTGTACCTAAACATGGTGATTATTATAAACAATTACAGATATTGGTTTTGCAATACTCCCAACTAATGTTAATTGTGCGAAAATATTTACTTGAAAACTATTAATACGGCAAATGTCTAAGTGTTAGGGGATCCTTGGCAGCCACAGGCTGCTTAACCCCCTTCACATACCGCTGAATCTCGGTGAAATAAGGCATATAATTAGAAAACAATAGAAGGGAATCGAGCTGTACATCGGCTGTTGTGATATTTGCAGGAAACTGTGTAGGCTAGCTCAGAACATAAATAAGCTGAGGGACATGTCCAACCAGTTTCAAGATGTAAAACCCAATGACAAAAAAATAAGTGCTCTTAAATCTGATGATTATTGTAAACAACTACAGATGTTGGTTGTGAAATATTTTTAACTAATGTTGATTGTGCGAAAGGATAAATTGGAAAAACTTATTTCGACAAAGGTCAAGTGCTGGGAGAACTTGGCAGCCAAAGGCTGCTTACCACCCTTTAAATACCACTGAATATCGGGGAAATAGGGTATATAACTGTAAAACAATAGAAGGTGACCGAACTACATCAAACAAAAAAGAACAGCAGCTACGTTCAAAGACAACAAACATAGATACAAGAAGAAAACTGTTCAAAGCATAGTGTGGAGCACAGCACAGTACATCTATGAAATAGAGGCAGTAGGAAAAGCAGACAGAAAGAGAAAGTAGTAGATAACTCTACAGGTGCACAGTTACATGCTAATGCTCGTTTATAAATACAGCAATAAAGCCATTCAGTATCCTTGTTGATTTTCATCACTCGCCCCACAAGACCAAAAAATTTTTCTGTCATTGATTTTGCACAATCTGTGCACACACCTACACAAAAAGTCCAGTTTATTTCTTTTTTTGAAACAACAATTAATCATATCAACTATTGCTTTTTCTATTGTATTAGCTTTCAAAGATTTTGCAATTACTACATAATACTGAATGAAATTCTTAAAAATGTACCTAGCATTAAAAAAGCAATACTGCAGCTTTTGTTACATTGGTTGATTCCGCAAGCTGGATCCCTAAATGATTCGATTATATTCTTTTTAAAACCTGATTATTGACATTATTTGCCTAATCATTAATTCTGCACGATACTGTATAGTTTGATAAAGGAACCAGGTAAATTTCATTTTCAGCCTTTTCTCCATGCATATACCTCGCGATTTCTTTTGCACAAGGTCCAACTACATTTTCTGCCACCGTATGCTCCTGTTCAGATTTTGCAATTTTATAGCTTACTTGAAATGATGCCAAAAGTGGCGTTTTACTATCTTCGTTTTGGGCTGACAGGAATAAAAGGTAATACACTCTTGTTACATGCTGAGTTTCTTTTAAAAAGCGAGACATATTTATCCCTCTACGAAAATGATGATTTTAAATTGCTATTAGTAAGAAGTTCATTAAAGATTAAAGAAAGCGGTTTAGGTTCTGACTCTTCCCCAGTAAAATAAATACTTATATGTAAATAGTAGCTATGATCGTTTTTCACTTTTTTTCACTATGTTCCTGAATTGTTGCATTGTTTTTAACCAGGTAAAATGGTGGCCACTACAACTATTAATATCACCACCCTGTGTTGTTTCGAAATTAGGTGCTGAAGTTGAAGGAAAAACAATTGACTCGACATTTTATCAGATTTGACTAAACAACCCATTTATAGCCACTAATCCGTAAAAAAATTTTGGATTAAACATTGAGTTACTTACACAAGAACTTTTCTAAACATTGCTACCGAACCATAATACTATGCAAACTAATCGCTCGTGTTACACAAGTCACCGTGCAATTTAACTCGACTTTATTCTTCTCGCTGTGAACAAATATCTAACTCTAAAGTCTGCGTGTAACTAAACCAGAAGCTATTCGGCGGTGGAATCCGGAATCGGCATGTGGAAATTTCCAGATAAAAGGGAAATGTTGCATTGGCAGTGGTGTAAAGTTTCATCTCGGTAAAGTGGTCACAGACATGCAACAACCCTTCGCATCGTTAACTTCGTTACGGAACAAATTCATAAGAGAGTCTTACGTAAACCAATTTAAAAAAGAAATTGTTCGAACAACTATATATAACTATGCAAGCATTCATAAACAAAGACCTACCATAAAAACCATATTAGAAGAAAAAAAATGACGACCTTAATTTTACTAGAAAATTTTCCTCATTTAGGCGTTGTACGCATAAACTGGGTTTTGAGTAAAAGATAAGATAAGATAAGCGAAAAATATTAATTGAAATATTGACATTTGTAAAAAAGCGAGTAGAGTTTTTGCGGCAAATACAGAAGGAAGAAACATTCTATACTGTGATGAATCATTCTTGCACAGCTGACAAACGATTTTTTTAGCTTGGAATGATGGTAGCAGTAAATGCTTAAAAGCACTTGTAGCTAAGGGACAACATTTGGTTATTCTTTTTTCTGGTGGTAAAAAGCGTTTTACTCCGCACGCTTTATTAGTATTTAAATCTGAATATAAAACAGACCATTATCATGATGATATGAACCATCGTAATTTTGTAAGGTGTCTAGAAGAAAACTTTCTGCTAAATCGTAAAAGACCCTCAGTCTTAATAATAAATAACGCATCATACCATAATGCGACAACAGAACGTAGACCAATCTCTTCTTGGGAAAATGCTAATATGCAGACACGGTTAATTGAGAAAGATATTTTAAGATGTGAGTGAAACAAGAAGTTAACTGTACTCAAAAATACAGATGAGCAGACTTATAAAACATATGTAGTCGCGCACTTTTACAACAATATGGGCATGTTGAACTTTGCCTAGCACCTTATCATCTGAAGCAAGCTCAATTGAAAAAGTATGGGCATTAGTTAAAAACTATGTTGCAGCACACAACACAAGTTTGAAGTTAGACGATATAAAAAAGTAGTAGATAAATTTAGTGCCTTTGGTGTTAAAAATTGGATAATATTTATTCTTATGTTGAAAAATTAGAAAAGATCATCTAAATTAAAAATATCTAATGAACAAGATTGATAATATTATTATCAGAATTAATGAAAATTCAGACGACTCTGATTTATATGCAACGTGTGCTGAAGATAGGGGTAGTGATAAAGAGATTTTAGACTGCACTCAACTATGATAATAGTATTTAATTAATTGTATGGTTACATCTTTACATATAATTTAATATATTTAAGATTTCATCTTGCTATTGCGCAATTGTTTAATATAACGTATAATTACGCGGCAAATTACGCGCCATTTTGTGTCAAATACCAAACACGTGTAAAAGTGATGCAATGGTCAAATTTTATGCACAATATAAATAAAAACAAAGTACTCACTTAAATCGCACCTTCTAGCCAAATCCCAGGGTTCATGTTTGTGGATCACATCACGCCATTGTTGACTCGAATTCCAATCCGTTCTCAACTACTTTTCCTCTCGTAGAGGAATAAAGGAATACCAGGTAGAGGTACCACAGAAGGGGTAAGATAAAGAAACCTACATTCTAAAAAGAGAAAAGACACACACACGACACCGGTAGATGTTCTTGGCTTCAAGTCTAGTAGCTTAATGGCGACCATTTCACACACTTTGCACCTGCGCATTCTTTTAGCGCAAACGCAACTGTCCGGAATAACGGAAATTGACAAGTTTATTTAAAAATATTCGCGGGAATTTATTTACAAATTAAAAGAAAGTACATTGCCAAATTTGGAATGTAACAATTTCTGTTTAAATAGGTGTGGGTGCACATTATAATTATTTCGTTTTAATAAAGCAAACTGAATAGTTGTGAATAAATCGGTTAGGACGTATGAATAGGAGATAGTGGGTAAGTAAAAAACTGGATATGAAGAAGTGTCAGAGAATATGGAGATGAAACCGTTAATAGGTATAGTACGGAACTAGCAAACTTGTGTCAAGGACGCGTTATTTGTTTGAAATGCATAGTTTGATGAAGAATACAAGAGTAACGTGCTGGGCAGTAGGTGGAACCCATCATTTCTTGGTTTGTATGTTCGGTAGAATGTAAATGTTGATTTTGCTTAGGATACACTAAAAGATGCTATAATAAAATGTATGAAAAACTTATACGGCATGACAGTTGTAAAAGAAAAGGTAAAGGAAGAAGTTCTGTAAGATAATAAAGTAGGACAAGCATTGAAAGTAAAAAAACATTTTCGAATTTCGTGGTAAGTTAGATACACTGTCTTCTCTCTCCTGCCCACTGTTTCCAATTTTAAGCCAACTCGTGTGTGACCGTCGGCAGCAACTCATTGCATGCAGGTAAACTATTTAATTATTGTCACTTTGCTTCTTAAAATACAAGATATACCATTTAGTGTGGGTATTATCTTAAATGCGAGTACGATAACTCGCTATTATTTCATCGGTCAAATCGTGGTGCATGAATTGGTTTTCAAAGGAGTTGCAACAGTTTTCAGAAGGTGTCGAAACTGTTTTCATGTGTCCATGTGATATGACTCCGTTAACACTACAACAAGAAGCTGCTTTCACAGCTGCAATACACTGTGATAAACCATTTAATTTTAGAGATATAAAAGTTCGTGATAATAACAATTCTACACCAACTAACAATTATAGAGGATCAGCACATTTGGGATGTAATATAAATCATCAGGGCTTTCAAACCATTCCTTTCGTATTTCACAACTTAAGCGGTTACGATAGTCATTTTATAATTAAGCATATTGCCACTCATTTAGAAGGCCGTGTGAAAATACTCCCAATATCTAAAGAAAAATAAATATCATTCACTAAATTTATTCCAGAAAACCTAGCCAACTTTCGATTCATTGACAGTTTCCGCTTTATGTGCTCCTCTTTAGATATACTTGCTTTATATTTGAACGATTGTTTTCTGTTAAACGGTCCATTCTCATATTTAAACGATGAACAGTTTCAACTACTGACCCGAAAGAGTGTTTATCCATAGGACTTTATTGACGATTTTGAAAAGGTTAACAATACCTGCTTACCTAGCAGCAGCAATTCTATAATAGACTAGAAGATAAGACAATCTCAAACAAACAGTATGAACATGCTCAAAGAGTATGGACAACATTTAATATTCAAAACTTGGGTCAATATTCGGATTTATATCTAGAGACTGACGTATTGTTGTTGATTGAAGTTTTTAAACAATTCCGTTTAAGTTGTCATTCCACTTACGGACTTGACCCCGCCCACTATTACACATTGCCTGGGTATACTTAGGATGCTATGTTGAAACTTATAGGCCAGGAACTGCTGACTGAAATAGACTATCTCTTGTTCATTGTGAAAGACATACACGGAGGCCTTAGTCAAGTGTGTTCAGAACAACAAGATTCTGCTAACAATAAATACTTACCCTTTTATAATTTTTTCAAGCCTGATGAATATCTAATGTATTTCGATATAAAAAATCAGTATGGGTGAGCCATGAGTCAACCTCTTCCAATTGGTTATTTTGAATGGACCGACATTAATCTCAATGCTACTTCAATTCCAGATGATGCTCTAGAAGGTTATATTTAGAAGATTGATTTGGAGTATCCCAAACATACCCATGACCTACATAATGGCATCCCCTTCTGCCCTGAACATATTGACCCAAAGACTAAAGGACCACCTGCGGAAAGAACACAAAATACTAAATTAATGGCTACGTTGAATTCAGAAGTAAATATGTCATCCATTATAGAAACCTGAAGCAGGTATTGCTAATTGGACTTAAATTAAAAGCGATTCATAGAGTTCTTAAATTTAAACAGAGCTGTTGGTCAAAGTCTTACATTGATTTGAATATTAAGCTTGGAAAATGTGCGAAGAACAAGTTTGAGAAAAGTTTATTCAAATTAATGAACAATGCCGTATTTGCGGAAGCAATGGAAAATAAGCGAAAACATTGCAATATTAAATTTGCTCAAAATTAGGGAGGCAGATACGGTGCCGAAGCTCGTATATCCAATCCTCTTTTTAAGAATCTAACACTATTTGATAGAAATATTGTACTGGTTGAATTACTTAAATCAGAAATATATTTTAATAAACTGATATGTGTACATGTGTGTCTTGGACTTATCTAAGTTCACAATCTATGATTTCCATTATAAATACATGCCATCTACCTTTGGAAACGACTGTAGTGTTTTATATACTGATATCGATAGTCTTACATATAAAATTGTAAACTATGATTCCTATGAAGTTATGAGGCGGGACTGTCATCAATATTTTGATACTTCGGTCTATCCACAAGATAACATCTACAAAATTCCTTTAGTGAATAAAAAAGTACTGGGCATGATGAAAGATGAGAACAATGAACGAATTATGTTCAACTTTATCAAGCTGCGATTAAAAATGTATGCGACAAAGGTTTTCAAAGCAAAGTAAGAGGAGGTAAGAGAAGCTGAACGTGTGCGTATACACCACCAACAGCTCTCTCTAATTTTGGTGTTACTAAAAGAGTCAAAGAGATTAAAAAATCAGTCGTTAAAAACCATATTACATTTGAAGATTTTGTTTGTTGTGTATATGAGCAAAAAGAAAAGTTCATTTTACAAAATTTGATCCACTCATCTACACATCATGTTCATATAATCATTCAGAATAGAAAAGCATTAAGTCCACAAGACGAATGCAAGATATTTAATACCAGAATAATACCGGACATTACCCATAAGTCATTATTCCATAGATAGCATGGAAATTGAGGAGGCAGTTTAAACTATAATAAATTATTCAAGTAGTATGTAAGTGTAAATACGTTTTTGTAGTGAATAAGTATAAATATATAAATAAAATGTTAATTTATATGTAATAAGTGTAAAGTTATGTACTGTATGTTATTTGATTTGGTAATCCCAATCCTATTGTAAATGTAGTGTTATTTGTTACTGTAGTATTTCAGTATGCTACTCTAAAGAATGTTAACTTAGATATAAGCTATCAATATAAGTTTATGTCAATTAAGATTATATAAAACCAATATGCATATAAGCAATATTAAAAATATGTATGTTATAATATACAAGATCAATGCTAGTAAGTGCAATGTGTAATAAAACATTTTTATGATTTTTTATTTTCATTTAGGGTAGGGAGAGAGGGCAGAGTGGCAGGGACTGTAAATCGGATTGCGCCAGAATTCCTATATTAAACGGTTAAGCAAAAGTCACGTAAATCTCGAGTGTTGTGTTACATGAGGTGAATGACTTTGGAACTCACAAAGATGTTTTTTTGACCTTAGAACTATCCATGTTAAATCCCATAAGAAAACCGATTTTTTTGTCCAGAACGAACATAGCATATTCACTCACATTATTTAACAATTGTATATTAACAGTAAGCCTCGTCAAACCCGTACTATTTAAATAGATGTCATTGCTTACACCAATACAATTATTTAGCTTTTTAATTCGATCTGCCTGGAGATAATCAACGTATCGTTGCTGTAATATACATTTAGAATGCTCCATTTGAATAAGCACTCGATCACCAAATTTTGTTTTAAGTAATTCTGCTTGTAAAATTTTGTATATTATGTTGACAATTAGGTCTTTACAATACATGTATGGTTTATGATACGCACCTTCATTTAAATGCTTAAAATCCATGCTTTTGCTTACGATTTTTTTCTGCAAATACAGCGGAGTTTTATATACGCACTTTTATGTTGGAGTTGTTCTAGAGGAAATTGGTGATTTTTTAGGTGGTATCAGGGGTTTACATATCGAAGAACCTCATTAGGAAAAAACCTAAACATAATAATTATAAGCGTATCTTGAAGGCTTGTTTCTTCTGCTGATTCTTGTATGTAATTTAATTCCTCAATTAATATTAATTTCCCTTCGAAATAACTGATTTGAAAGTTCTACTATATTACTGAAAACCTAGAACAACATAATTATACACTTAGACTATGGACTTGCTTTTTCCTATCGCTTCTTGTATATGATTTTAATGGTTGAAGATTCAGTAACATAAGTTTACACCGTTGAGATCTTTTTGAAAAATAGTAAAATATATTTAAAAAAAAAGTGGGAAAAGCTTATGATAAATAATCATACACTTAAATCATGGGGTAACTTAAAAGAAAAATAAATTAAAATTTAAAAATTAAACAGGTATAGGGTAAACACATTATGTTTTGGTGATTTTATCATTAAACCTTTCCTCATTTTTGCATTTTTTTTGCAAAACTCTTATAAATTTTTTTTATAATGAAAAACCGTATGTAACAAGCTGTATAATCAAAATGATCGTTCGAAATTATTTAAAATCGTTTACTATTTGATGTTTAAACTAGTCAAAGCAAAATTTTGAGGTATTTTCCATACAATGTTAACAGCTCTAATATTTCCTGATTGTAATTTAACAATCTTGGTTAATTAGGTGAACGTAAAAACAACAAACTACACTTTCTTAATGTGTGCTTGAAAGTTAAAATTATATACCCAAAATTGTACATCGTTTGCGTGTGCACCCGTATATAAGACAAATGAGAACATCCCCAAACTCCAGTATTCCAATACATCGTTGATCAAGGAACATGCTAAAACTAATCGATTTTGCTGGTGTTAACGTTACAAGCCATGCACGAATACCACAATTACACCTCAAACAACTACTTGGTAAGACAACCTATACGTTAGGTGATTTTTCACCAAATTCTCACAGCGATCTCGTAGAAGTTGGATTTGCTTTATATGATGGTCTTTAACGGTAATTGGAAAACCTATTGTACCCTTCGAGTACAATTTCAAATTCAACAATTTGCTCAAGGCTCAAAAAACATTAGATTAATTGGATTAGATAATGGAATGGATGATGTACAGTTACAACTGGATCGAGAATTCAACTTACAACTGACTACCGCTTTTAATAGAAGTATATGCTTGCTAAACAGTTTTGAAGAAGTTAATTCATTTAACCTACCAAGTACCAACGTTTTATACATAAGACAGGGTATATTAGTTTTTTGAGCTCAGTTGTGACATGTAGTTTTACTGAAAATAGAATACCTGTACACCTTATACACTTTAAACTTGATACTTAACATACATCAAATTTGAAATTATGCAAATTAGGCACATTAAAATTGTTTTGAATATTAGTGTTTTATTAGAAGCCGGAAGCATTTTGTTGATTGATGTGCCTGTTCCTGTTCCTTTGGCGCAATAAAATATTGAACTTGCATATAAAGGTCCAAGTTGTCGATTCTGATATTTAACTGTTCGGAGAAGTATATTACTAAAGAAGGGTCTATCGTTAAAGGCGACCTTTCTATTTCTAGAACGCTCGTATTTTCCAGTATCCTATTGCTTCAACATGCACGCCTAGTCTAGATGTTTGCTGCTTTCAGAACATTGGTGATGTGTTTAGCGTACTTTTATATTGAATTCCTGATTCATCAGTGAATATTATTGTGCCCAATCATGACTCATAGAGGTTTAACGATGCAAGAACTTGAGGATATTGTAAATGATCCAACATTTTATAAGAATTTGGAATCTGCAGATGTAGTGGTGCTTCTTCCAGATAATAACTGCCTAACCGATGAAGATGAAGCTGATGATGACATTGTTGGTATAGCTGAAGTAAATGATGTACCAGGCGAAATTGAGCACAATATACTACCACAGGTGACTATATGATAAAGCCGGACCGATTACTTCACCCAAAATATCAAGCAGTGGAAAGAAAAAGAAACTCTCAAATACCGAGAGCAAATAACGAAAAGTTGTACCCTCGCATACTAACTAATGCCAACAAATAATGATGCAAACGTAAAATTGGATCAGGTCAAAATAAACGTGGAAGGAAAAACTCATTTAAAATTATTCCAAATGCTATTTAGTATGCAACATAGTAAAAATAAAGCAATTTTTATTCTATAAGAAAAAATTGAAAGCGTTTATATAGGTATACTAATACTTTCTGGATATCACGTTTTACCATGTGAGAAGTTATACTGGTCAGAAGAACAAGATTAAATATCGTTAGGAAGTGTATGTCGGGAAACAGTTATTGTAAAATAAAAAAGCATTTACACTTTGTAAATAACGATGGAATTAAACAAAATAAAAGTGGTAAAGGATTCACAGTACGACCTCTTATTGCAAAGTTGAATAAAAAGTTCCAGCAGATTGGGGTTTTTCAAAGAAAATTGCTATTGATGAAATGATTGCCAAGTATTTTAGCAGGCATGAACACAAATAATTCATAGGAAAAAAGCCAATACGATTTGGGTACAAACTGTGAGCACTATGTAGTTCTAATGGACACTGTTTCAAATTTAAATTATATTGCGGAGCCGACTTTTCTAATCAAGATTTAATGTTGGGTTCTAGGGTAGTCTTTAACATGTTAGAATGTGTTAAAAATCCTGTAAGTCAAAATGTCTATTTTGACAATTTATTTACCAGTCGAGATTTATTGTTTCACCTACAACAAATAATAATGCGTGTGACAGGTACTGTTCGTGAAAATAGATTAGCCCAATGCCCACTGAAAAATATAAAATTTTTGGTAAAAGAGTCTCGCGTAGAGTTTGATTATAGATTCGACACAATGGGAGAAATATAGTTTTTGACATGGAATGATAATAAGTGTGTTACGGTTAGTACCAATCACCTTTATCAGTCTCCCTTATCTCAAGCATCTCGTTGGGATCGAAAGTCTAAGCAGAAGAAATCCATACCACAACTCCAGGTAGTAAAAAACTACAACAGTAATATGGGTGATGTAGACCAATATGGTTGAGATGTTGCAAATATGCCATCCAAATACGAGCCAAAAAATGGTATTGACCACTGTTTTCCAGATTGGTTGATATGGCAATTGTAAACGCTTGGATCTTTTTTCGAGTAATCAACAATTATGCTATGTCGTTGTTGAAATTCCGAGAGCTATAGCTGTTACTTACCTGAAATTAGGTGTATAATCCACCGTAAGCCATCCTGTTGCAACTTTATCATCCAAAGTCTTAGAAAATATAAGATATGACCGAAGTCAGCATTTCATGACAGTAGGAGAAAATCAACGTCGCTGTCAAGGAAAAAACAGCAAATCAAAGCCGGTAACGTATTGCTTGAAATGTGAAATAACTCTTTGCAAAATGTTTTTTGCGGCATTTCACTCAAAATAAGTAAAAACTGTGTTTTCTTGAATTCGAATATCTAATTTACATACTAGAAATATTTAGCTAATATGATACCTTTACGTACCAGCATCCTATTTATAGGATAGGTCATATTAATAAAGATACTGTATGAACAAGTTTAATTTTCACGTTTCCATGTTTATTTAGCATAAATAATAACGTTATACTAAAAAAAATTTTTTTATTAAATTTTTTAAAGGTTGATACATAATGGGTTAATTTACACATTGAGAAAAACCGAAATGTTATTATATTCCTGAGTACGACTGCTTCAAGCTATTAAATTTCCGAGAATTACTCTGTTATAAAATGGAAGAATTGAATTGTAGGGGTTTTCAATAATTTTATGAAAATTATTCAGATATACAACATGTTACTGGACATACGATTCTACTGGTGCGGGTCTATTAAATTTTGTTGTAAATTTATTTATAGAATTAAACCTTGACATTCAAAATTTTCGAGAGCAAGGTTATGGTAATGGTTCTAATATGACAGAAAAACACAACAAATTGCAGAGAAAAATTTTAGAAATTAATAATCGAGCGTTTTATGTTCCAAGTTCGGCTCACAGTCTAAACTTAGTAGTCAATAATGCATCAAATATTTCTCACAAAACTATCAATTTTTTCAAGATTATTCAAGGAATTTGTTTTTTTTGTCATCGTCTACAAAAAATGGTCGATTCTTTGCCAGCATCTACCTTTTTTAAAATTAACAGATTAAAGTGTTACGCGACTTAAGGTTCGGGGCTTTGGAGCGATGTTTTTAAAAAACGTTTCCAAAACTTAAGAAATTTATTTATTAATATTAGGGCGAGTATCCTAGGTAAAACAACAATGCAAAATCTGTAGTACTTAGACTGACTCAATTGAGTAGCTTGAACAACGAAGTATGGAGTTCGAAGACTGACTGCCGGACCTTGAGCTCCCGGGCTTTTTATAATATCCTGCCCCCTCACATGGCTGTGGGAACTTGCAGATCTCATGTCTGCTTTACTCTTAATTCTACACTTTATTACATTGTAACAATCTTATTTCTAGGTAATTGCGGTATGTTAACCGTCTGCGACCTGCCACCTGCAGTATCACTGTCTTCTCGGATACAATGTTGCATATCCGTTCTCATGAACTGTTAATGACCTGTCTGGGTTATCCTTGTATTACATTGTTGCAATTAACTTATAATTTATTTAACAATTTTTAATAATTCCTATTAGATTCTATTATTCAATATATATATATATATATATATATATATATATATATATAGGTAAATTGGGGGATACATAACTCCTCCCACCGTAAATGAAAAATTAAGGTTTTACTTAATTTTTAAGTACATAAAATTCATTATTCAATTTCATTATTTAAAATTCATTGTTTCTAATAGTACACTTATTGTTTCTTCATTTCTCTTTGTTTCCTTAAATCTAAAACTGTTTCTTTCATTCTTATATCTAAGATACATTTTGTAAAATACATATATAATGAGAAAAATTATTAGAATGATTAACACAATTGTCCAAACGCTCATATTGTCATAGTGTAACTTTGGCGTTTTGAATTCACTTAAATGTTCTTTGTAACTTTCCACTAATTTCATGGCGTAGTTGAGGTCGTCTTAGTCTAGATACTTAAGCTTCATGGGTTTTTTTAACTATTTCTTCGTCTTCTTGTTGTACTATCTTGAACTGTAGTTTCGGTAAGTTTGCAAGTTTCTTTGTTGCCATGGGATCTTGATAAACTCTGATTACTTCGTCTTTTAATTTTACGTAACAGTCTTCTTTAAGGGTAATTAATTTGCTTCCGATTTATCCTAGGTTATTTTCATCTTGATTTTAGTGGATGGTTTCTACTACTTCTGTTGGGAAAATGACTATCCATTTGTTTTCTGTAACTTTTTGAATTTTTATGTTGATTATTTGCACGGATTTTGCTTCACAGTTTTCGTAATGATTTAAAAATTTTAGTAGTTATACTTCACAAGAGCTGCCTTCTTGAATGGTTGTTGTCGTTATCGATTGGCATATGTATTGGTTTGGTGTTACTTCAGTACATTTTTCGTTTGTATAACCATATCTCAGTTCATTTAAGGATAGGAATTTGGTTTTGGGTATGATAACTTGGTATGTGCTAGTAACTTTCGTTGGAAAAGCAAATAAATGATAATAATTATAATTGTTACTTTCTACTATCGGGATTTCTATTAGAAATATTATTTCGTTATTTTTAATGTAGCCTTTTACTATAGCTATCTTTTCAAAAATTAGAATGTTTGATTCTGTTACATCAAAAGGTAATTTACTGTTAGTTATAAGTGATCTAATTCTTATTGCGTTCTTTAATCCAAATGGCTTTCGTTTGTATTCGTAATGTCCTCTAGGTGTGCTGAAGGCTGTTTTTGATATATCTTTTTCTTCCATTTCTACCTGATGGTATCCTGATGCTAGGTCTAATGTTGAAAAATATTGGCATTTGCCTAATTTGTCTAAAATTTCGGTTTATAATTGGTAGTGGATATTTGTCATCTACCGTTTTTTCATTTAACTTTCTGTAGTCTATTACCATTCTGTAGTTCCTCTTTCCGGTTGCGTCTAACTTCTTAGGTACTATTAACACGGGGCTGCTCCATGGTGAGTTGGAGTGCTGGAGTGCTTGTTCTAATAAGTCTGCTACTTGTCTGTCAGCTTCTTCTTAGCTCGCATGAGGTAATCTATATGATTTTGTAAAGATTGGCTTGTTGTCTGTTAGTTCGATATTATGTTTCACTGTGTTGGTGAATGTTAAGGGTATTCCTTCACAGTGGAATACGTCGCGGTATTCAAAACATAAGTTTTTAATTGCTCTTCGTTCATCTTGATTAATGTCGGTATTAAAGCGGATGTTACTTAAATTTTCTCTTAACATTTTGTCATGTTCTATTGGGTTGAAATCGTTTTCTAAATTTTCGTCTATTTCCATTTCGTTAAAATTTAATTCCTCTACGTTAATTGGGTCTGTCAATGATAGTTCTACGGGATAGTCGTTTGAATTTAATATCGTTGTAGTGGCATAATTATCTTTTATTTGTACTAAGGCAGTTGGGGTTTCCACTCCTTGTTGAAATATCATATGATTCTTACTTTCTTGTTAGAATTTACTGAAATTTTTATTTTTCTTTCCGTTCGGGGTTCTATTGTGTATTTTTGTTTGATTTGTGTGTTTTGAAATTTATTAGAATATTTCTGTGTTTCGTCCTTAATAAACGGTTTTTTATGACAATGTTGGCTCCTAATTTCCTTAGAAGGTCCATTCCGATTGGTCCGTCATATTTGTCGTTAAATTCGAAGATGCAACATTTATGTTTCATTTTTACATTAAATGTTCTCGGTAAGGGCATATTAGCTATGAATTGGTGAGTGTTGTTTAATGGGCTGTTTTAATTTTAAATGATTTTCTTTCTACATAATCTAAATAACGTTTCTTCACGATTCTGAGGCTAATTAATGTTTTTGAGGATCCGGTATCGATTAATAGTTTAAATTCGGCGTGGGGTTTTTCTATGTATGGTAGTACTAGGTGATTTATGTTATTTAGGTTTATAAGTTTGGTCGTTTATAAAATGGTCTATCTGAAAAGTTGAGCACGAGTTTTCTTCGTCGTCCTCCTCGTAAGTTTCGTATTGTTCGTCGCGTTCATAAGTTTCTGCATGGTTTGATTCATCGTTCGTTTTGGGCTGAATGTAATTATTCTGGTCATTGTCAAATTTTTCTACTTCTTGGTGAAATAGTTCTTCCGATGTAAAATTGCGTTTCTGATGAGGGTTTGGTCGGATATGTGTTATCTTGGTATTTTGTCTGGTGTTACCAGATGAGGTATCCATTGATGTTGGTTTATAATAGTTATTAGGGTTGTTATTATAATTATTCATTGGTGTGTTTCTACTGGGGTTCGCGCTGAATGCTGGTCTTTGTTGGTTTAGGTTTGGATTGAATCTTGATTGGAATGCGGGTTTCGTAAAATTAGGGTTAAACGTTGGTTTTGAAAAATCTTTATATGGATTATTAAAACTCGTATTGTTGAAATTTGGGTTATTAATTCGCGGTTGATTTGTTTGTGTGTTAAAGGGTGTGAATTTTTGTTGAGGGATTGTTTGTCTCGCGGCTTGTATAGTTTTTATCGGTGAATAACTTTTATTTGCGTTGGGGTTGTATAGTCTGTTACGGTAATACATTACATTTTCTTTTTTTATTACTAGGTTCATGGATTTTCCTAGGTTTTGGGGACGTTGGAATTTGATCTTATCTGATAGTCGTTCTGGTGAAGCGTTTATATATGTGTCCAATGCCATTTCGTCATACATTTTTGTTTTTAAATGTCGAATATTTTGATCGGACTCTTCGATTTTTAATTTCGTTAGGATTAGACTTCTCACGTCTTGGCATTTCATTCCGAATTGATATGGGGATTGGTTGTTTTTCATTCTGAGGTTTATCAGGTTTCATACCAGGCATTTTATGTTACGTTGGTCCCCGAAATAAGCGATTAGTATTTGTTTAAGGTCTTGCCATTCCTGTAGATCGTCCCTACTGACAATTATGGTTAGTGCCCTTCCGATCAGTTTGCTTATTATCAGGCGTAAAAGCAATGAATTACTTTCGTTATCTCCGGGTTTGTAGAAGGTTTTCAAGAACACTTCGCATGCTCCTATGAAGTTCTCGAGATGGGCTTGCTGACCATAAACAATTTGGATTGTCTCCAAATAAAGTTTCATGTCTCCACTACTTATTTTGGTTAAGGGTTGCTTTTGCTTTTGGGTGATTTCAAATTTTGTAAGAATTGAGGTTTGTTCCGCTATTTGTATCGTTATTTTTGGTTTGGATTTATTAATTTTTAGTTTAGATTGCGTCGGGTTATTTTTAGAATCGTAGTTGCTGTTATTTGTACTTGGTTACACGGTGCGGTAATGAATTTGTGGGATTTATACTCGATAATGTTGGTTTAATTGCTGTGGCCTTGAATTTGCTTGTTTTTATCTCGCGGGCGTTAATTTGTCCTGAGTTTTGCTTGAGTTTTGCTTCCTGAAAGAATCTGGTGTAAATAAATAGGTTCTCGCGGTATTTACTTCGCTTTGTATGTATTGCGTTAGTTACGGCTTATTTTTCGTTTAGTTCTGCGTATTTTATCAGTCTATTGTACTAATATCTTTTCCGTGGGTTTTAATTGAATTGCATAAGCGTATAGTTTGTCTTTCTCGTCTCCTTGAATTCTAAATATAACTTGCAGGTTTTCAGTTAATTACTTTGTTATACTTTATCTTTGTAATTTAAGTACAAAGTTATGTCTACTTGAAGATCTAGTTTAGTTTCTTGGTTATTTAATTGCGTAGATGCTGTATAATATGCAATTATACTTGTTAAAGTTACTTTTCTAAAAGGTGTTATTTTCAGTTGGTGTGGGAATTAGATAATTCGCTTTTTCACTCGTTAATTGCTTGCATAAATGTTGCGTCTGATTATTTTTAGATATCTCCGTATTCAGTTATGCTGCACGTCTCTCCGTAATGTAGGTTTAAAGTTTGCAATACGCGTTTAATATGGGTTAATTATAGCTTTTATGATGAGCATTTATTGTAATGCAATTTATTTATAGGTTTGCTTGCGGTGATGAATAGTTTTCGTTCAATTTTGGTCGTAATTTTATGCGCTTTATTCTACTTCGTGATGGATTAATTACTTATAGATCGTAATGCAAAATGCGTTGCTTTAATTTATAGAAAAAGTTCTGAAAGTTAACTGTTTAAATAGTCGTTTCTCTAATTGAAGTTTTTAAGTTTTGAATAAATCGTTTCCGTGATGAATGACGTTTATTTCACCGGTCTTATCTTATATAAGGATTGTATTAATTTGCACGCTAGTTTTTAATTACAGTGGTTTAAGTTACTTGCAGAGTGTTTTGCTGTCATTTATAAGGTATGATAGAGGTAAATGTTTTAAATAATCTTCTCTGTAATTGCTTGTTTAGAAGAATTACGTTTAGCTTTGGTGTTATATGATGGTGTTAATTTGCGTTCTGTTTTTTTAGTTTGCTGGATTAACCGTTGCGTTTTTGTATCGCGCTAGTTAATTTGTATAATTATTCGTACTTCGGTTACGTTTGGTATTAATGGATGTGCGTCAGTTATTTTTTGGTTTATTTTTCGGTTTGTTTTAATAATTGTAATGAAAACTCTTAAAAATCACGTCTCTTTTGCTTAAAAAGAAAATCTCTTTAAAATTCATGTCTCATAAAATTTTCTCAAAATAAATTCTCGTTTGAAAATAATTTCTCTTTGTAAACTATTTTCAAAAAATATTGGCATAAAATAAAATTCATAAAATAATAATAAAATAATAAAACTAGCATATATCAATTATATTTTGTGAGATCAATTTGGTTTTAAGAAAATAAACTTACACTAATTTCTTCATCTGTTTCTTTTGTGGGCTCGATAGATTCTGTATCTCCTCCACGTTGGTTTGCTTTGCTGGATTTGGTCGATTTTTGTACTTCCTCCAACCCTGTTTGGGTTCTGTCAAAATCGCAAATTGAAATTTTTGGTCACCAATCTTCTGATTTTTGGATTCTTAGTGCCCTTTTGACATCCGTACAACTGCGCCAGTTAAGGTTCGGGCCTTTGGAGCGATGTTTTTAAAAAACGTTTCCAAAACTTAACAAATTAATTTATTAATATTAGGGCGAGTAGCCTAGGTAAACAACAATGCAAAAGCTGTAGTACTTAGACTGACTCAATTGAGTAGCTTGAACATCGAAGTATGGAGTTCTAAGACTGACTGCCGGGCTTTGAGCTCCCGGGCTTTTTATAAAATCCTGCCCCCTCACATGGCTGTGGGAACTTGCAGATCTCATGTCTGCTTTACTCTTAATTCTACACTTTATTACATTGTAACAATCTTATTTCTGGGTAATTGCGGTATGTTAACCGTCTGTGACCTGCTACCTGCAGTATCACTGTTCTCTCGGATACAAAGTTGCATATCCGTTCTCATAAACTGTTAATAACCTGTCTGGGTTATCCTTGTATTACATTGTTGCAATTAACTTATAATTTATTTAACAATTGCTAATAATTCCTATAAGATTCTATTATTCAATATATATAGGTAAATTGGGGGATACATAACTCGCGTTGGTCCAACAGAGTTGACGCAATCAAACCATTACGGTATCATATCGATATCATATAGATAAATACTTATCCTCGCCGCCCGATGGCACCACTATCGCAAGAGAAATTTACTATCGTGTAGTACATTTTCATAGACGGCTACTGTCGAAATTTCAGCCGAATCGATTCATAGTTTTGTTTTGACCGCGTGTGGAAGCGGTCGTATCGGCGGATTTTAAAGCATCGCTGACAAGTGTATCAAGCTAAAAGGAGAAAATCGCCATTTCTTCAAAATTTTCGTTTTTCTTTTGTAAGTTAAGTACTTATCGGACCACCCTCGTATATGATGCACTCTTGCATATATCTTAAAAATCGTCCGAGTGGGATTGTACCACAACCCACAAAGCGCATTTATTTGCTTTAAACGTTCAAAATTATAAATTTATCTACTCTGTTGTAATCTGGTTCGATGTGTAGCGGCTACTACTACCGCGTTTCAGTAATTTAAAACAAATAATAACAAGAGTCTTTATTACTCACTGTTCACAAGTCTAATTAACAGTATATGCCCTATTTATAGATGTTTTCAGTCCAATTAACAATGAGGCACTATCACACTAATGAATTTACATGCACTAATATATTCTTAAACTAAATTCTTAACCATAAGTCCATTAACAACACTAACACAACTACTATAATTTATTTATTACACTTTTGTCTATTTATGTATTCTACAAGCTGCATGCACATTAGACACATTCACATCATATAACATTTATATTTACTCTTGGACTTTCAAAAGCTCAATTATTTAACTTTATACGATATAATTTCTATTCGACATTCTGATATAGACTAATCTCTGTACTTTCTCATCGGTCTTATTTATACCCTGAATCAAAAAGGATGATTTATCCTCCAGTAATTGCTAGAAGATTCTCGGTCCATAGAGAATATACAGTGCTTACAGCGCTTGTGTGTTTGACGAGTTGCCTAATTGTAGCTCGCAATAGACGTTTTAAACGAAATTAATTCTTTAAATAAAATGATGCAATGCCCCACAATGAATACTCAACTATGCATAAATTTGTTAAAAAATTTAATTGACAAGTTCTCAGAATATCGCACGGGTGAACACTTTGAAATAGTTTTACAAGAAGCTACCAAGACGGCTCACAATCTCAATGCTGAAACTGATTTCCCACTAATTAATATTCTTCGTCCAAGACGAAGACCAAAACAATTTGAATATGAACCAATTTCAAAGTGAAATTTTTTTTAGAATTTTAGATCAGACTTCAATTTCTTTAAAAAATAGATCAAAAAGTTAAAAAATTTGAGTTTGTGTTTGGCTTTTTGAGCATGAGTAGTAAATTATTTAGTTACTCCTAAGAAGAAGTGATAAAGCATTGGAATGATTTACATCTCAAACTTAAAGATGATTCAAGAAACAATACCGACATTAACGAAATTGATTTGTAGAATGAATTTATTGCTTTAAAACTCCATTTTCTAGAAAATCAGCTTTGCCAACCACATACCCTTTTGCAAGATTTTTTACAAATGGTTTAATTTCAACTTTCTCAAATACAGCTATTGCGTTAAAAATATTTTTCACCCTACCGGTTTCAGTTGCATCTGGTGAAAGGTCTTTTTCTAAGTGAAAAATCATAAAAGAACTACTTAAGATCAACAATGCAACAAGAAAGATTAAGTAATTTATATATTTTTGCAATAGAGCATGAAATTTTAAATACTTTGTATACTAGATAATTAATAACAGATTTCGTAAATACGAAAGCAAGAAAAGTTAAGTTCTTGTAGTTTTAATAGTAAAATGTATAATAAATAAAAATTTTGTTTTAAGTATTATTTATTATTCTGTGAACGCCGTTTCCCACATAGATAGAATATGAGATGGTAGCATATTTGACATTTTATAAAAATATTCCTCTAAATTAGACATTAAGTTGTAGATATTATATGTAATATGAATATTATATGTATAGGGAGGTGGTATTGTATTATAAATAATTTTTGGATATGATCTCATAGTTAAAAATATATTTTTACATTTTTTGTTGATACAAACGTTCATATAAACTACAGTTGATTTACTTAAAACAACAATAAACATAAATAGTGTAATGAGAAGTTTGAAAAATATTTCTTGGTTTTTAAACGCTTTTTTGTAACATTGTTCAAGTCGGTTCCGAAAACACCGGGGGTGTGGCTCTGTGGCCCCATGGGGGCGACATGGTTTGATTTGCACGCAGGCGCTTAGATGGCTAGCGGCGGGCCTGAATATTTGATAAAAATTTGTCCGCATTTAAGTTGTCTACAACAGAGGCGGAGTTTAATAAACCTATTTACATAAGAATGGCAATTTTAGAATTATTAAAAATTGAATTATATAATTTCCATTATAACTTTACGAAGGCAAAATTTTCAAATACTTGCGAATTATGCTACATGAACACCGACGGTCTTTTGTATAGTGTGACGTGCAATGATTTCTATGGAGATTGTATAAAGACCAATTTACAAAAATTTGATACCAGTGCTTATGACCCCGACAATGTTTATAAAATTTTGTTTGTAAATAAAAAAGCCATTGGTTTAATAAAAGACGAAACAATAGGTCATACTTTAACACACATTGTAGGTCTTCGATCAAAAATATACTCTTTAAAAATAGAAGGTAGTGAGGTAATAAAAAGGCTAAAGGCGTTAAAAGTTTATTATTGATCAACAAATGGGGTTCGATCACTAACTTGATACTTTAACAAATAAAGTGGTTATGGAGGGTGGCCAAAATAGTATCCGTTCTTACTTGCATATAGTCAATTACATACCACAAGCAAAATTGTTTTAAGCTATCAAGACAATAAAAAGTATATTTTGTCTAACGGCATCCATACTTTACCCATGGTCATTACCTATTAGAAAAACCTAAATCTGCTAGTAGTAGTAATAGTAGTTGCACATCTAACATGTAGCTCAATTATTGTGTTTTGTGATGAGGGTTCTTTCTTTCTAAAATGTTTTATATAATAATAAAAACTTCGGTTGTATTTTTGTGTTTGATATTTTTTATAAAATCAATTAAATACTATAATGTAATAACATTTTATATAAATACTCGCCTAATTAAATACATGTAGAACGTGTAATACAATAAAAACACTAAACAGTGTGCCTTTTGTGTTAGATTTTTTATAAATCAATTAATTACTGCATTGTTAAATGTTTCAACGTTTTTGTGTAAAACTTCATACATGTATGTACTATAGTATATAATAAAAAAGATTAAAACAAATCTTTTATTTTTTAATATAACTTTCTTAATATGACATATTTATGCAAAAGCCGATTTTTGAATCCAGGAATGCTTTTGTAAACCCAATCATTTGATGAGAATTTTAGAGCCCTTTCGCCTTAGTATCTTCTTAATAAAATAAATATTTGGTACGCTGGTTTTCTGCAGTTCAGGCTCATAAAACTTCTCCAATAGTGGATCATCATGAATGTCAGCAAGCAAATAAGTAGTCGGATTTGCTCAAAACTCTTTGTATATTTTAAACGTGCCTTCGTTTCAGTTTGCATTGTATGCCTAAGAAAAAATACTATAATATTTTGATATGCGCACAAAGTTGCGCATGGCGTAACGACGTTTTGTAATGGCCAGTTTTAATTTATTGTACACTTTCAGAAGCGTTTTTGCGGTCACATTTCTGGATTCCTTATTACCGGTGGAATGCACTGATCGTTGTATTTCGATACAATTGAATCAATTATGTCAATCTACCTCCATTACCCCCTCATGCTGGAAGCTTTATATAGTTTGCTTTTTATTGCTCTGATTGTGCGTTCTATAATAGCTGTTTTGATCGTGCTGTATGTAGAGTAATGATTAATATCGCCATATTCCTTCACCAGCTGTGCAAACTGGACGTTATAAAATTCAATGCCGTTATCGGTTTGCAGGTTTTTTGGTAAAGGCGGTTGCTAACTTTTAATTTCGTCTAAAGCTTTACACATTGCAGATATGACTTCATAGCCATTCTTGGACTTAAGCACCCTCGCACATAAATATTTCGACTAACAACCGATCACGAGTAAAATATATTTATGGCCTATGTTATATTTCGAATATGGAATAAATTACGCAATATTAGCTTGAAATAAGTCGTGATAGAATTTGATAATCGTTCTTCGACGTAGGAAAATTTTTCTAACTTCCCTGTGTAACTTGTCCACCAGTATTTTATATTATTATATTTCTTAACCATTTTTAGGTTTGGCAAGAGGAGGATGAGTATGCGTAGGAGGATGAGGGTTTGGCGGTAAAACTTTATCTTGCTTCCATAGGACGTACATATGTCGTACAATGTCGACGTTAATCTTGTATAATTGTAAATTTCTACAGCAGGCGTCTTGAGCCCACCCAATTTCAAACGATTGAAAATCAAGAAGTTTGCGTTTAAAATAACTTTGACCAAGGCATGAACGACCGATTGCAATACATCTCGTATGAGCACGTTGTTACGGTGAATAACGGAAATTTCGGTAAAACTTTGTATTTTCGTATCCCCATAGAGTAGAGAAACAGCGCGGTGCTTGTCTTCGGCATCGCGTATGTTGACAATTTTTAAAACTCAGGAGTAATAGTTTTTAGGTTTGCCGTCGTCGACAAAGGGGGGGTTTCACAAAATTTTGAGCCTTTAAAAAAAACCTTTTGTCCACGTATCTTTTCTTAACGCCATCTCCGTGTTTCACGCGGTTGTGCAAATTTGTTTTGCAACTTGGCGTTAAATTTATATTTTTTCGTTTCTTGCCCTACAGATGTAAATGTCAAACTTCTGTCCAACACTGTACCTATACGCAACGTGAGTTGTTTCTCGTAAAATTTTAGGTTAACACCGTCGTTTGATGTTTTACGTATCAGCCAAATTCATTATTCTAAAATCTTGCAAGTTAACTATTTTCTCGGTCTCATCTAATACTAAGGCTCTTCGTTTATTTAACGCATCCGTTCTGGACACGGAACTGCTTACATTGCAAAATTTGCTATTTTCTATGTTGAAAAACCCTTCGGAAGTTAGTTTGAAGCCTACACCTGGAGAGACGCGCTCAACGATATTAAGAGAAACCACCCGTCCAAAGTTTCTAACATACGGTCTCCCAAATTTATCGACAAACATTCGATTTCTAAGACGATTCTTTAAAACATGAATATTTGATTAGGCGATTAATCCTGCTTTCCTTAATTCGGATATAATGGAGAAAAAAATCGTTTTGATTCTAAGAGCTTTTGTTACCTGCTGAACGCTCCGCCAGAAACAAATGTAGGCGGCTCACCAGCTTGGAGGGCGAGTCTTTATGAACGTATTCAATTTTATTATTTTCCAAAACAGCAACACAAAGTAAACAAAAAGGTTCACTGTTCCTTGATCTATCGGCTTCTTTCTAGTATTATCTTAGGATGAGGAAATGCGGCTGCATTTGTCTACAGCTGGGTGCTGAAACCACCAAATTAACTTATACCAGCACACTATATTCAAAACGCATTTTAAAATCGTATACAGAAGAGTGGAATAGTAAGAGGACGAATAAGTAAAAGAGCCTTTCAAAGGTTAAAGTTTTATTTATATAGCTAGAAAGTGATAGGGGTAAATAACATAAAACCATTCCCAACAAAGAATGTTAAATCTCCTACAAAAGCAAATAAAAATATATATTCTAACAACGGCAAAACATTCTTAGAATACAAGCAATAAAAAAAGCAAAATACGACAATTAATTCCATTAAATTTCATTGTTCGCTCGAGAAAGCAAAATATATTTTAAAACATCTAAACAAATAGGCAACCAGGCATACGGCCAAGAAAAATCAGTTGCCTGACTTTTAGGAAAGAATAGAAAATTGTATTATTATTGATCACTACGAATGACTTAGTTAGAGGGAACGATTTTATTACCCATAAAACTTAAGTGAGCTCGAATGCTTGCAAATAACAAAATAGAATTTCACTGTAAACGAGTAGATAACAACATATTTTAAGTATTTAAATGAGCGAGATGTTTTAATCTTTTAACGAATAACTATTACAAATATCATCATCATCATTAGGTGTTCAGTCCTAGAACTGGTTAGACGCGTACCATCATTGTTCCCTATTCTGAACTAACCTACAGATTTCCCTGAAATATGCACAGTTTGCATCTATAACTGTCTGATCTAGGTCTACATCTACCTCTTTTTTCCTATCTCTGCTTGTAATATATCACATACTATTCCCCAAAAATGCCTTAACGTATTCCGCCCTACTATTTCTCTTTTTCCCCAGATATCCTTGTTCCCCTACTATTTCTGTAACTTATTTGTTATTATCTTTGTCTGTCCATGCTATCGTCCTCATATATCTGGAGTATTTCAAAAGACTGCTACCGTTTTTCTGTCTGCATTTCAGCCTGTCCGTATTTCATAGGCATACTGTGCTGTGCTCCACACATATGCTTTCAACAATTTTCTTCTTATTCTGTTTGTTGTCTTTCCTCATAGGCGATGTTCTTTCTTGTTAGATGCAGTTCGATCACTTTCAATTATTTTACAGTTATATGCCCTATTTCTCCGACCTTCAATGGTTGTGAAGGGAGGTAAGCAGTCTGTGGCTGCCAAGTTCTCCCAACACTTAACCATTTGGCGATTTAATATATTTTCCAATTTATCTTTTCGCACAGTTAACATTAGTTGCAGGTATTTCGCAGCCATTAGGTTTTCCGTCTCAAAACTGTTTGGACACGTACCTGCACTTATTTATATTCTGAGCTAGCCTACATAGTTCCCTGAAATTCTCACACAGCATGTGTATTCAGGTTAATCTTCTTTGGGAATTAAACCACTCATAGTTTTTAAAATCAACTTTATTTACGTTTCGATCCATGAACTAGGATCGTTGTCAAAATTATAATAAAAACTTCAAGTTTGGCATTTATGACATAAATTGAAGGTGACTTTGATTTATTGATGTTTGAAATATTTGGTTTGAGTATACTAAGCAAAAATTTTTAAAGTTTAACAGAATGATTGCCTTCAATTTGTGTTGCGACCTGGGATAGGCTTTCTTTAGGTAACCAATAAGCTTAACGTAAAATCAGCTGATTAATTTTTATTGGTGAATTTTATATAAATTCAATAACTTAGAATTGGAAAACATTTTTTAACATGTTTCTATTTATACAATTGAGAGGATGGTTATTAAAGAAGTGTGCGATTGCTTTATTGAAAGGCTTAAGTAGTCGTTTTTTTTATATTTATTTTGAGGGGGAAAATTCATTATGATTTAAGTTACCTCTTTGGTAGATTTTAACATGGTTCTGAGGCGACTCTATGGCGGGTTTACACTTGTCAGATACCAATGTTGTTCTATGAAGATTGTATATGGATCTGAGGCGACCCTATGGCGGGTTTACACTTGTCAGATACCAAAACTGTTCAACGGAGATTGTATATGGTTTTGAGGTAACCTTATTGTGGATTTATACTTGTCAGATACCAATGCTGTTTTACAAGGATTGTTAATATGCTTATTTTTATGTAATTAGTTATTTTATGTATAAATAGAAATCATGAATGTAGGCTGTATTTCATGTTAATATTGCAAGGAAAACCCAGGAAAAACTTGCAATGCTACCTAGATATTGTGGGCATTTGATTTTCATCTGTTATTTCTTTTGTTATTTCTTTTAGTAAGAGAATCCATTGTTTACTGAAAGTCACGGATTTGTTTGCAACGCAGTTATTTTTATGTAGGGTTATATAGGCAGCTTCTTTGATTTTGCGTTTTTGGTGGTTTTCTTCTTTTTCCTCTTTTCTTCTTTTCAGGGAGTATGTGTATTCAGCTCGTTCCCTTTCTATTGTTTTCTAATTTTATACCCAATTTTACCGAGATTTAGTGAAGGAGGTTAAGCAACCTGTGGCTACCAAGATCCCAACACTTAGACATTTGCCGAAATAATGGTTTTCCAGTAAATCCTTTCACACACTTAACATTATTCGAGAATATTGCCCAACCAATTTTTGTAGTTACTTATAATAATCATCATGTTTACGCACAGTTATCTTTTCGTCATTAGTTTATCCATCTTGGGATTGGTTGGATGCGTACCTCCATTGATTTCTATTCTGGGCTAGCCTACACATCTCCCTGAAACCTCTACAGCCAACATCTTTTACTATCTGTGTGCAGTAGTCTAATCTAGGTCTGCCTCTTCTTCTCTTTTTTCCTATCTCTACTTCTAAAATATTCCGCACTATTCCCTCATGCCGTAGTATGTGGCCTACCATCCTATATCTCCTATTTTTTTACCGTTTTCCACATATTTCTTTCTTCCCCTACCATTTTTAGTACCTCTTCGTTCTTAACTTTGTCTGTCCATGATATCTTCATCATACGCCTGTAACACCACATTTCAAAGGCTTCTACCTTTTTCTTGTCCGCTTCTCCTACTGTCCAGGCTTCACAGCCGTACAGTGCTGTGCTCCACACATATGTTTTAAGCAATCTTTTCCTTGTTTCTGTGTTTGTGGTCTTTGAGCACAATAGTTGCTTTTTCTTGTTAAATGTAGCACGACCTTGTGCTAATCTTTGTTTTATATCTTTTGTGCTTTTCCCATCTTGCGTTATTTGGCTTCCTAGGTAGCAGAAATCCTTAACCTCTTGTAAGTTCGTGATAAATACTTGTATTCTTGTTTTTGATTTATTTTCGTCACCTTTGCAAACTAGCACTTTAGTTTTAGTTTTGTTAATTTTCATACCGTATCTCTCTGTTAGAACCGTTTCCATTTCATTAAGAGCCGATTCTAGCTCTTCCTTGCTAGACGCTAATACCGCTATATCATCTGCAAATCTAAGCATATCAATTTTTTGTCCCTGCATAGTAATTCCAAATGTCTTTCTGCATTTGACAGTATTCATTGCCTCTTCTATGTACAAGTTAAAAATCAATGGGGATAGGGCACATCCCTGTCTCACCCCTTTCCTAATGTTTACTTCTCTACGTTCCTGCTCTAATTCTATTACTGCTGTTTGCTCTTTGTATAAGCTATGTACTATTCTTCTATACCTATAACTTATTCCAATCTTTTTGAGTATTTCAAACATTTTTTTTCAATTTACATTGTCGAATGCTTTTTCCAGATCTACAAACCCTATATACATGCTTACCCCTTTTTCTATTGTTTTCTCCGTTATCACCCTCAGAGTTAAAATAGCCTCCCGTGTTCCCCTGTTTCGCCTAAACCCAAATTGGTCTTCTCCTAGTATTTCTTCAGCTCGTTTTTCCATTCGTCTTTACACAATTCTAGTTAATATTTTTGACACGTGCGCTGTCAAACTTATTGTTCGAAAATTTTCACATCTATCCGCGCCTTTCTTTTTGGTATAGTTACTATGATGCTACGTTTGAAATCTTTGGGTATCTCGCCTGTCTCATACATATAGCTTACAAGTTGGAAGAGACGTTCTGTTACTGCTTGTCCAGCGGCTTTTAGAGTTTCTGCTTGCACCTTATCTGTACCCGGCGCCTTACCATTTTTCAGACTCTTTAATGCTAATTCAAACTCGTCTCGAAGTATAGAATATCCCAAGTCATCATTTTCAATGTCTGATTCCTGTTCTAATGCAGTTAGTTCCTCTCCTGCATATAAATTCCCTATATATTCTTGTCATCTACTCACTTTCTCTACGTTTTCTATAATGACGTTTCCTTGTGCGTCCCTTATATTTTTGCTATACGGTTTTATATCCCTAAAATTCATTCTAATTAATTTGTATGCTTCGTCTGTCTTTCCTATTTCCATCTTAGTTTGTACTTCTTTGCACTTTTCATCAATCCATTGTTCTTTAGCTTTCCTGCATTTTCGAATAATTTCCCATTTTATGGCTTTGTATCTCTGTTTTCCTGTTTCGTCTGATTTATTTTTGTATTTTCGTCTTTCTTCTATTAAATTCACGATATCCTTTGTTATCCATGGTTTCTTATTTTCTTTTTGTGTATACCCCAAAATATCTCTGGCCGCCATGTCTAGGCTGGATTTAATGTTATTCCATTCTGTTTCTAATTCCTTAGTTTCAGATATTTTCCCGATATCGTTCAGCAATTCATTTGCCTTTTTTTCGAATTTTACTTGAATATCTTTGTCTTTTAGTTTCTCTAAGTCCAAGTGCCTTTTTCCGTTCCTCTTTTTCAGATTTTTAAATTTAAGTGCGGCCTTCATAATTACGATGTTGTGGTCAGTATCTAGATCTGCTTCTGGGTAGCTTCTACTGTGTTTTACTTGATTCCTAAACCGTTGTCTAACAAGAATGTAATCTATTTGATATCGTCCTATATCTCCTGGCATCTTCCACGTATATCGTCTTCTAGCATGATGTTGAAATAATGTGTTTGTGATGATTAAACTGTTCTTGTCGCAAAATTCTACCAGCCTATTTCCCCTGTCGTTTCTCGTGCCTAAACCAAATAAACCTACTACCGCTCCTTCCCTACCCTCACCTACCACAGCATTAAAATCCCCGTAATTATTAAATTTTCATGTCCTTTACGTATCTTAATATGTCTTCGATATCTTTGTAGATGGCTTCTACCTCTTCGTCACTGTAGCTAGAGGTGGGCATGTATACTTGTATTATTACTGTGTTTACCGGTTTAGATTCTAATCTAACCATGAGTACTCTTTCGTTCTTTTGTAAGTAATTTTCTACACAGTATCCTATCTTTTTCCGCATAACTATCTCCACACCCAAATTTCCGTCCTCTGCTCCTGTATGAATTACCCTGAAATCTCCACTCCAAAAATCCCCCGCCTCTGGTCACCGAACTTCGCTGATCCCTACTATGTCTAGTGATAACCTATTCATTTCGATTTGTAGGTTCTCTAGCTTACCTACTTGCTTCATACTTCTAACATTCCACGCTCCGACTCGCAGAATGTTCCCGACTCTTATTTTTAACTTTCCGATCGCATCCTCCAAAGTAGTCCCCTCCCGGAGATCCGAATGGGGGACTATTTTAACTCCGGAATCTTTTATCCCAGAGAATGCCATCATGTTTGTTACAATTTAAGTACGCTGTGTACTTGGGAGATAATGTGGTGGTTTCCCGTTGCCTTCCACATCGCGGTAGTGTGTCTTAGACTGCCATACCGACCCCTATGGTCTCTGCCAATCTAAGTACCGAAAGAGCCGCTGCCCTCTTTCGGGGACCTGTCTTAGTCTGGTTCCTCACTAACAACCCTACTACTTTGGTTGGACCTGTAGTTTGGCTCTTTAGCTCATTAGAACACGCAAGCCATTTCACCTGTTCTAGTAATTTAGAACTTCGGCAAGGTGCAGGTCCATTTGAAATGGAAATATAAATGGAATTACAAATAATAAGCGCGTATTTCAAGGAAGGAGAAACTCTTAAAGTGGTTCTAGGAGCACACATTTCAAAAAATATATAAACGGTTATAGAATATATTCCACGCACTAAAAGGAATTTTTATACAGGACGGTTTAACATGTGTTTATTGAACTTGTTGAGCTTGTATAATTTGAGAAGAACATAAAAAGGGTTTAAATTTTTGTTTTTAGGAGCAGCTTAATTACGGTTGTTGAAGATTAATGCAGAATCGCTCTATTTCGAAAAGTTAACGTAACACGTTGTCTGCAATAGTTAACTCTGAATTACCTATAGACCATTTACTCCTAAGGCAGTCATGTTGAATACCGATTCCGGGATCGTCTATATTAGGGGTCCTCGCTTTTGGACAGGTTAATGGCATACTTTTTAAGTAAGACATCTGAGCCTTCGTCGGCAATTTCAGCCATGTATTCCGAATAGTTCTGCTGAATATGATCAGCTTCATTTTAGCTAGGGTTTTAACGGACAATTTATTTTATATGCTTCATTCGTATTTTATATGCGTTCGATTTTGATCTCGTTTAAAATCCAACAACTTTTTTTTATTGCTTTAGTTGCCAGCACTAGGGCTCGATTTAGTAGAACGTCTCATCGTCGCCGCAGACATGTGCTTATGAAAGTTCATTCGGACGTCATGATTTTAAATACATATGTAATGATCGAAGACTTTATGGCAGCGACCCTCGTTCGTAGCTTTTCTTTTGTCTGTATCCAGCGTTATCACTATCACCGCTTTTCCATGCAAAACGACACATCTTTTTATAATCTTCGAAACTCATGTCGGTATTAATGTGCTCCGAGACATACCTTAAATTCATTTAAAGTTAAATTGTGACGAATAAGGTGCTTTGGTATTTTCGCAAACGATTGGATGAGGTAAAACGCATCTATATTCTTATAACGGCTCATTGAAAAATACTGACGAATCGCGTTTTGCCTGTGACACTAAATGCCGTCGAAATTAAAAATCGAATTACTCTTAGCATCCCGCGAGAGCGATTATTTTGGGATTTTCGCTGAATTCGTAATAAACTAGCCTCTGGATCGGTTTTAAAACGACACAAAAAAGAGCGACCTGGAATAAATGTAAATGTTTTCAAATTCCAGTCCGTTGGGTGCTAGTAACATGCTTAAAATCAGGTTTATTTTACAGCACGCAAGCGCGCAATGCGTCTTATGCTGTATAATAGAAGTTCCTCGTGCTTTTACGCGGCCGAAAATAAGAACAAGCAGCATCCTGTTCGACTGTTAAATCTATATTTGTAACCGGTAGCGATTATTTTTGTTTAATAACCTTCATGTTTATTATTCGCTTATATAACGCGTGGCCATTTCTCTAAACGAGTCGTGTTCGAATATAGAGTCATGCAAAATTTAGCCGTATGTTATAGCGGTTTTATCGAAAACGTTGTTAGATTCGAGACGTATATCAACGGCAGAATTTAAATAGATGATTCTTGAAAACTGCAATCGATTACAAACATGGAACAATTACCAAACTTCTGAATTATTCAAACAACGCAAAGCGCAGTTGTTTGTGCTTGCATAATAGTTTTCCGGAAATTTCAAATAGCACATGAATGAGGTCGAATAGTCGTTATTGGCAAATTGCGAATTCATATCTTGAAGTAAAGATTCTTGAGAATTAAGGTACAGTTTTAAATTTGTCAAATTGCAGTGATAGAATTGGTCTGCCGATCGCTTTGCATTGTCTTACTTTCCATGCTGAAGAACAAATAGAATCCACTTGTGTTTTTCTAATTCATCCGAATTCTTAATATGCCAAATGTGAATTTTTGAAACCGGAAAAGTAAACCGCTTGTGAAGTTCCCAGCGACGAAAGTAAACCACAATTCTAGGATTTTTATGTAAATAATGGCATAAATTTATTTTCGATTCATCGCTAAGCTTTAAATGCGGAACTTCTCACTAGATTTTAGTAATTTTAAATGTTAGTTCGTTCTCGCCGCTTTTGTAACATTTGACGTCGCTCTTAAATCTGCTTAAAACAAGCTATTGAGGAATATTTTCCTTGACTCGTTTATAATCTTTACAAAATCTAAAGATATGCTTTAGACGCTCTTTGCAGGAGAAGCTGCCGTCCTTAAAAATGTTGGTGTTTGTATACCCTCTGAGATCTCAAGAACTATTACTCAAACCGTTGTTTTGTTGGTGAATGGAGCAAGACCCCTCATCGTGCACGTTATACCAGGCTGCTTACAAACGTCGACCACATGCGCGCTTCTCATTTTGTACTGCATTTCGTCGAACAAAAATAATATGACGTTATTCGTTGTCGTATACTGTTTACCTTCAGTTTTCACCAAAAACGTACCTTTAATATTAATGTAACTATCGTAGGTTGCGGTTATAACTTCGGAATTTTGAAATTCTATATTCACCTTGTCACAGCTGTCTGCGTTCCGCGTGAAAGGCAAATTCGAATACTAAATCTTCCATCGAAATTGTTTCTTTGTAGCGAGGCCTCTAATATATGACAACCTTGTCGAACCCTAGTTTCTTCAAAAAAGAACTAATCACCGACGAAATGAGATCTGCAGCCATTTTCATTTTGTTCAAATTGACACATCTTTCCACAGTGTTTGACCATTTGCAGTACTTTTTATTTTTTCGATTTTGACGTTGTAGGCTGTTGTCTTTTTTAGTATGCAAAAGCTTGTAACTGAGTGCTTTTTAAAAATTTGCATCTGCACGATTGAAAATGAGTCTCCTCTTATTATTATTCGCTAAAGTGTCCTGCTACTGCAGCGTTTTCACACTTTTTCCGCTTTATATTTTGTTAAGATCTAACGATAATTTGCTGGTGACTGCTGGTTTGAGTGAACTTTTTTATATTTTATATAGGTTTGTTCTTGATAACTAGGACGTAACAATGCCTAGCGGGAGGCTTTTTCTTTAGCCTCTTGACCGCGACGACGGACGTTGTGCACGCCTGCTGCTGCTGCTGCTCGTCCTCGTAAACTATTCCCAATTTGACTTAATTATTTATTAGTCGCATATTAGCTCCAAATGAATGCAAAAGTACGTGCCTTTCGAAAAATTAACCGGTTTTCCCGCATGACCCACCAGTCTCAAAGTAATGTTAACGAATTCGTCTACGTACAGAGGAAAACGGATTATATTGCTGGACTGTTGTTCTATGCTGTATCCTGCGGGCGCTGTTTGTCCAAATTAATAAATGCTGTGGGAAAGTTTGTTATTGCGATACCCGAACATTGCAATGTTGGTATCTACCAAAATGTTAGACATCGAAATTATTTCCATGTCGCGGTCGTACGTATGCAGACGGCCCTCATCTAATATTTAATTCAAAAATTCAGCATTCGGCCGGTGTTTCCGAATTTCGTAAAGTCCACGGAGTACTTCAATTTTATTTCACACTTTGGAATATTATTGTTAGCGTTTAAACGAAACAAATTGTCAACTACTCCGTCACCCAAAGTCGCAGCCGAATTATCTTCTTTGTTGGCTTTTGCCGATTCCAACATCTTTTTTCTCAAGTATGTGTTTATCTCGTCAATTTCGTAAAAACTTTTATTGATGGTAACTTCTTGGTCTTTATCGTAATAAATCTTATTATTTCCTTTGTAAATATTTCTAACAGTATTGCACGTGTAAAGCCCCGCTCGGCCGAACGCATACGTACCGCCGCCGTTCAGCCAAACCGATGAATATAACGTATCTCTGTTGACGGTATTTCCGTGTTTTAAGATCGCGAGTGTCCTAGACATGACTGCTACGCTTCGAAGGCATTATGTTCCCTTTATGTAAAAACTTCAACACTAAATGGCCGCACATCACCGTCTTAAACCTTTGTACCCATTTACCCATTCCACGTTATAATATATATATATATATATATATATATATATATTATAGTGGTTTTTAAAGATCAAAGATAAATATAAACAAAGCAATTTCAAAACACCCTGTATAAAGGAACAACCAGAAATTACGCGCGATAGTTATATTAGTTAATTCATTTTTAGGTATCAGGTATTAACGAAATTTTACAAATAATGATAAATATTTAGTAGGTTTGCAAAGAAATTAAATGGTAGAAGCCAATGCCATTAATTTATTAAAGAAATTGAATTTAATTGAACGATTAATGGTATATAATATGTATAAAAGCGTGGAAAGGTCAATGATACCAAGGCGAAACACGTTGCTAACAAGCAAATATATCGGTGTAGTAGAAATACGCCAAAATACAACTCTTAGAAATGTATTTAAAACGTCAGTTAATTAAACACCTGCAGAATTTTAAATGTCAAGTTCCAATTATTTGTATAGATAAAGATGAAGATTCTACGTATATCGAGTAAACCGTCGCCTGGGTTCATAGTAAATGCTAATGAGCGGTGAGTTAAATCACGTAAGAAGTCCACGTGGTGTAGATAGCATATAGACTGGAATATTGATTTTCTACCACTCAAACCAGGTTAGAAAGAGACATAGAAAACGCATAAGCATGGGACAATGATTGTATAGGCGGGATTTGTGAAACGTCATTAGGTCTACGATTGGTTGATATTTTAGTTTGACTTGATATGAACACGAGGCTAGAAGCGTAATTTTCTTAAAATAGTATAACGACGTACTGAAATTCGCGGATTTGAAAATCGGGGTGAGTGCAAAATTGTGGGAATGTGTTGTTGTGAGCAGGAGATTTCGAGTAAGCGTGACCAGGAGGTGGCAATCAAAAAATATAAATAGTTTACAAGAACATTATTAAAGCCCTTATTATTTCGATCGTCCCAAAACAACGTATGAAAGTTAACATGAGTTGTAAGTATTATGAAATCATTTAAATTATATTTCATGGTGGTAGCCTCTTGATTAGTACGCGGTTAGTGTGCCGAGATTATAATTTTAATTAAGATATCACCTATAATTTTTAACCAACTCGTGTCGGGACATTAAGTAACGTAGATTACAATAAATATTTGTGAGAGACGTATAATTTAAATGGAATTTGGAATTTGGTTGCACCGTGGAGGCGGCGTTTGCAGTTCAACTTAGATGGAGTTCGTCTAGTAACAGCTAGAAACGGCCTGCAGACCAGATAGAAGAAATAACTACCATCATCTACAGAGCGAAGATCTTCTAGAAATTTCCAGGTAACGATTTGAAATTGTGATTCTTATAAACTGTAGATATTGGATGACGTATGAGAGTGTTTTTCAAGGTAGTGTGGATTATTTTCGTATTGAACATAATACGTGTAAATAACGTTATTATGGTATTCAACTAAAAATTTGAAGGTGTCTTTAAAGCTTTTAAACGTTCCATCAGAACGTGAAATTTTTGTGAGGAGTACATGGCTTTGTTTTTTTTAGTGCAAAGTAAAAGGCATACATTATGCAAAATTAGCTGGGTTATTATGAGCTCACCCTACCCCAGAGTTTACTTAGATTATAAAATAAATAAATAAATTATAAAGAAGGAATTTTAGAGAAGGTATTATTCAAGGCCCATTTACTCCAGGTACATTTTATGTGTTTGATGTTTTTAAAATAAAATACAGAACATTACAAAAGAAAATTTACTAAAGTGTAACGTGAACAATGAAAAATGGACACTATTGAATTTCTTTTGTAAATAGTAGTAAATAAAAGATTGTATGTTTGTTGTATTTTGTGGTTTTATTGGGAGTGTGCGTGGATGATAGAATATGAGAGTGACTATAGATATCCAAAAGGAAGTCCAAATGAGCTAGCCGGAAGCAGTTGAAGAAGGTGATTCAACCGAGGAAGAGAGGAAAACGGGTAAGGAATATTTTTCTGGTATTATTTAATTTTGAATTTCCGAGTTTTGAAAATTTTATAAAAGTTTCGAAAATATTTTTGTTGGTGAATATTTTACCCGAGTTACACGGCAATCTTATGACGGTCCAACAATGGGGCTCGAATGTTTTTGAGAGAGTACTAAAATGAGAGCAGAGTTCCACGGCAATATATATATATATATATATATATATATATTTGTATGTGTGCGTGTGTGTGTGTGCGTATCGCAGTTGTGGAAATATATTAAGACTTCCGCGGCAGGTCTCAGTTCTCCGAAATTATTGAAGTATGTCACGGTATTGGACTTTTTTTTATAACCGACCCAGTGCGTCCCTGCCCCCAACTCATGGTCTAAATTTATAATACCGCTTTTGTTTCGCCACATTAGTGCTAAAGTTCCGTTGCATCTTTTTAGCAGTGGCTCTTCTCGGACGGCTCCATGGTGTAGTTGGTATGCGTGTGACTACTATGCCCAAGGTCCCGGGTTCAAATCCCGACATGCCCTCGTTCGGATGAGAGGTAAAATGGAAGTCCCGTGTGTGAGTGTTGGCACACACATTAAAGATCCCTACCTTACCTACAACAGCAAGGGTTAGGCAAAATTTAAAATTTCCAGGTAAAGAAAACTCGCTTCCTGGCCAATGTAGTACCTTTGGGTGGAGCATTGGAAAGAAATCAAATGTAGGGTGGTTCTTCTCGGCGAGCATTTTTCACAAGAATACGCACTCGTTCGGATGAGAGGTAAAATAGAGGTCTCGTGTGTGAGTGTTGTCACGCACGTTAAAGATCCCTACCTTGCTTGCAATAGGAAGGGTTCAGCAAAATTCAATATGTTCAGGTTAAAAAAAAACTCGCTTCCTGACCAATGTAGTACTTTCGGGTGGAGCATTGGAAAAATCAAATGTAGGGGTAGTTTCTTTCACATGTACCGCCTCTAAAATACGAAACACATTTATCATATTTGTGCTAATGGAAACGCACGCATGAGTGTGGTGTTGTCGTCGTAGTTATAAAATTTTGAACCTCCTGGAAATGGCTTCAATTATAAGGCACTACCTTTCTTGTACGGCTTTAAATACAATGCGCGGAAGTTTAACTTTCAAACAACCGCCCATTTTGTCGACAATCATTTTTACAGCATTCGTCGCGCTCGAAATGTTATGTGAAAGTCTTCGGTGTCGTCTATTTTTATCCTTATACCGATTTCTTTAGATATTTTAGTTATAAGCCCTCCCCTGAAAGAACATTTTTTACCGATGGTGTTGTTATGGTCTTTAAATTTTCCCGTACATCATTGTCGTCGACGCCCACGCCTCGTAACCATTTTCTATATAGTTTGCGTTTCGCCTTCATTGCAGCAGTTACGCCCAACGCGGCAAGCTTCTTGCTCCACTTGGAATCTTTAACCTCTGCGTCTTCCAAGCCTCTTCTTGCAAGACCCTGTCGGCCTCCTGCCTACTATCTACATCTTTATGCTGCGAATACGCAATGTCGTTCTGCTTGTATGCCTCGCCTAGAAGATTGATATCCTTGTTTTGGGGTTTTTAACGCTCTTGTAGCCTGGTCCCGGGGCCGCAGAAGGTGCAGTTCGAAGGGTAATTTATTTAATAGGTTTTTGAGCAACCTTTCTCCACGTGTATCAACATTACCTAACACCTCTCCTGCAATAACGTTGTTATTTAAATATATAAGAAAATACACACCGAGTCTGTTAGCATCGTAAAAAACGTTTAAGGTATTTAGCGAGAAATTTCCATATACGTATTCGCTTATAGATTCGGTTCGACTTAAAATTTAATCCTGTAAGTTCTAGTTAAACCCAGCATCTACGCTTTTGCTTTCAACGTCGCCACCGTCACCGCTTTTGTATCTGCTATACACGAAAGCACCAAACTCTTCGGGAAGATAATTGACAACTCACTTTATATTTCTATTGTAGAACTCTTGAAACTTTTGTTTTTCTAATATTTTCAACATTAGTTTTAAAAAGAGCGCTAAAATAAACATTTTTGTAAACTCTTAGTGGGCAATAGAAATTTGCGCAATATCACATTTGGTGTTAGCCGATTCTAATGTGTCGATGATTGCTGCAGTTTTTTGCACATCGATTTTGTGAATAGACCCATATTCGTCCTTCAATTCCACTTCCAAGTAGCCGTCTGATACATATCGCGCCCCCAGTATCGTAGTTTCGTTGCGACGGCGGCAGCAGCAACATCCTTGGTGGTATCAGAACCATCGTAGAAAAAATTTTTAAATTTATGTTCAATAGCGATAGATAACAAATCTCTCCGATTGTTTTTGTTCATTTGCAATTCACATTTTTTACAAAATCTGTTTGGTGCATAAAAGTCTGACCACATGACTAAAATCCATATTGCATTTTTTTATTTGTGAAACCGAGTTCTATCGTGTGGCCGTGACACAACATTGCACGAGCTCCTTTGGCGAATTCAATCGATATTCGTTGCTGCATATCAAGGGCTCCGTCACGTGATCGTCATCGTCGACAAAGCCACTTGCAAAAGCCTTCGAACTGCTTCCTGACGGGAGCGACACAGACGGGGATCCAGATACTGCACACGTAGATGATGATAAAATTACGTCATCTTCGTTATCAAAGAAATTTTGATTGTCGTAGCCACTGTCGTTTGTACGATTATTTTCACCTTGAATATAATCCCTAATTTTTACTAATTAAGTGTAAACGTCAAACGCATGACCTGTACGATGGTGCCACGGGTTAGAATTGAAAATTATTTTACGTGCGCGCACCTTCATTCGAGAACGAATGACGTTGCGCACGCTTGCATATTTTAATTATTATTAGCAATAGTTAAAACAAAGCGTTTTGTTTTTTTATTTTTCCACTTATAATAGATTTAGTATACTCACGCTGCTATTAATTGCATAATTGTAAAGCATTCTAAATAGGGAACATACACTTTTTTGAAAACGACTCCTTTATGATTCCATGGCATGGCGTTCTATTCGGTTTCCGTAAAACAGATATTATATTTGAATCTTACTTTAAACATCAGGAAAGAGTCGTGACTCCGCATTCGCCGCAGCCGCCGCATTCATTGTTCAACCATTCGTCTTCGTCTCAGTTTACGTTTTCTAGCTCTCGTCCTCTGAGATAACTTTTATAAATTAAAAATTCGCTTCACATCGTAGACGATGGTGTTAATGGTGATAAAGAGCCTCCTCCTCGCAGGACTACTGCTGAAGCTGCAATAGTTATAATTGCTGCTCCAAAACGTGTCGGCTGAAAGTGGGATCGGCAGATGCATAGTAATTATGCCCATACATTTCCAATCTTTAGACCGAGTGCACCTTGTTTGTAGCTATGGCGTCGATAATGTCGTAGCGTCTCTATTTTAAATAACCTCGAAATACACGAATGTGTTGGGATGATCTAGGGATGCCGGATTTCTTTGCCAGGAAACCTTGCTCATTTTAAATATGTAGAAGAAATTATTATATATTAAAGAGTAGGCGAGATTTGCCAAGACGGCTGCGGGCGGTCATGATTATTTTTAGTAGCAAGCGCCGGCTATTATTGCATCGGGGTGGAGATGCACATTCAGGATACGATTTTATTTGCAGGAAGATCCATCTATCTGATCGGTGTCTTCTGTTCGGGGCGATGATGGTGTGCCGTGTGTAAAACTATAGTGATGCAACCATAACCGTGTTTATTAATGCTCCGAAAATTTATAGAAGTTACTGGTCATGTCTTTGCTTGCGTACTTTTCTATATATTTGAGTGACTATTGCGTAAAATCCTAGAATTTGTTACGTATATTTTTCAACATAAATTAAATACCACTTTTTCCTTTGTTAAGTCATTACCAGCTTGAATAAATTCCATTTTTATTCTTAAACTCTCCAACAATACCTTATATAATGTACCTGTTCAGAATAAAACCGCTTTAACATAATTTTAACTCAAATCCATTTTGCTTTTAAAACGAAAATTTTTTCGATAAATTAAATAGTCAATACCTTGTTTTAGGTATCCGTTAATTTGTTAAACATTCCGATAACGTATAATTGCTTTCTCTTGTGTTTCCCATCTAAGGACTTGTCGAAATATTGGATCCTACTATTATTTGATAGCATGTTTTCCAGTTTGCTAATCGCGCTTTGATAACGCGAGAATTGCAGCTCGAACTCGTGTTATTTGAACCAATTTTTAATTTGATTCTGCAGCTTGTGCGTTGCAATATTTTTTACATTACTCGTCCCAGCGATGCACGTTTTTTTTGTTCGACAAGTAGAAGGAATCTTGTGTGTATCGCTCTTAGTTGGAGGCCAAATTGGTTTTTTTTGTAGTCCTAACTGTTCTTTGCCACAGATCAACTGCCGTTGCCTGTAGATCGCTGGCGCCGTTATGTTAACAGGGTAAATAGATTCGAACAACCGTGGCGATGCGGTGCTGATTCACTCCAGATGGCGTGCAAGTTAAGTATCCCGACACATATAGGTACACAACTTGTTTCCTTTTGTGTATATCGAGGGCATATTCCTTATCAGCGTTTGGTGTAGTTACGTAATAAGAAACGTGACACTGTAGGACTATTGTTTATTGCTGTAAATCGATATTATCGCTTTACAGGTGTGATGTACCATTATTGAAAATGTTTGACAAAAGTTCTCACACGCCTATTCTTTTCTACTGATTAGTCTATTTTACAAACGGTATCATGTACAATTTAAAAAAATGTTTGACAAAAGCTCTCACACGTTAATTCTTTTCTACTGATTAGTTTATTTTACAAAAGGTATTATGTGCAATTTTAGAAACGCTCGACAAAAGCTTTCACACGTTTATTTTCTCCTGATTAGTTTTATTTTGTGTAAAATACGAGATGCGCACTTTGTATCTAAAGTACTAAATTGTTCGTATCACATAATTGTTTGCTTTGAAATAGTAACGCTTAATTTATTTCTTTTGCTTGTTTGTAGAGAATCCTTTATTTATTCTTATTGTTAATAAATAATTCTGGGCGATGTGTTTTTTTTGTTTTTTTGGTATTTAGGTGAATCTCCCCACCCTCCGCGTTTGGTAGTTAGCCTGGTATTTACGTTTCTGCCGGCTACATCTAGATACGTAGCAGACTATTAACATTCCTTTTTTTGTCCAGTCCTTTATAATACGAACGTCTGATTGAATTAAATATGCTATTTCCTAGAAACCTTCTTCCTAAAGGAGAAGCATTATATGCCCTTGTATGATTTATATCGGCATTTAAATTTAATATTCTCCAAAGTGCTAAACCACTTTGCTTTTTCGTCTGTTTGCTCAATGTATTGTTCAATTCTTGAATAACCTCAGGCTTGAGTCTGAAAATCTTTAATTTTAAAATTTTATAATTTTTAGTTGCAAAGTGTCTAATCGATAGAGCCTCCACGACGTCTGAAAATGTAAGTATTCACCGTTAAACACGAAACTAATTTTAAGGGAACCGAATTTCTCAATCAACTTCTCAAACCTCACTCTATTAGGGCGAAAGTGTCTTCTAGAAATTTCATGGGATTTATATGATGCAAGTTGACCACCGCACTCGAGCGTATCCTGCGAGCGAAAGCTAATTTCAAATCGTTTGACACCGATATTGTTCGACGTTCTACGCCTTTTGACATTTTTTGTTGTCGTCGTAATTCGCTTCGTTCGCGCCCTATGCATTCTCATTATTATTGTGCCCGTTCTTATTGCTAATATCATCACCTTTGATCATTATTGAATGCTAATTTTTTACATTAGAAACGATCTGATTACATTTCAGATTGGGCAGAAAAGATTCGAAGTAAACTTTTTTTACTTACGTTACAGGCACCTTTAAATTGTTATAAAATTGTACATGCAGAAGACGGCGCATCGGGTATCTTTAGTTCATAAGACGCTTGCATTATATCATACGATCTCGATGTTTACCGTTCGAACAATTGTACGATAATAAATTGGATATTCTTTTTTACTCGTGCGTAGTAGTGGTAGTAGTAGTAGAGATTAATCTCAGGTAATGGCAACACGCCCTTAATGTAAATCGTTACTTCTTTTTATTTGCATAGTAATTTAAATCACAACCTGTAATTTAAACCTGCCGTTGCCAAACATGCGGACAGATAGACGAATCTGTTCCACTTGTGTGTTGTTTTAGCTAATAATTTATAGATTGCCTTTCGCTTTAGTATTACACTTATTTTTAATGGACAACTAAGATTAATGTCGCACATTATCTTTTCATATTTTAATTACCAATGCCTCGACAAATCTGAACATTCTTCACAAATAGATAGCTTTCACATATGTCTTCATTTACGATTGTTTCCTCATATTTTAATTTACAATGTCCTATATCATGGTAATTAAAGATAACTAAATATTTCTTAAAATAATTTTCAACGCTTTATGAATTAGATCATTAGTCGACTGCGGAGTACGGACGTTCTATAAACGAAAGAATCACATAAATCCATCAAGACATTGCATTGATGCGTTTATTGGAAAGCGTACAATGAATTCATCTTAACTGTTTAATTATTATATAGATAATTTATTCGATTCCTTTATGATGGAGGGTAATCGACAGTCTACCTCGGGTCGTGCTTATGAGGAGTGGTCGTGAGTTTTACAAGAAAAACATTAATCATTTGGCTGACTCTAAAATATTTAATAGGGGTGCAAAGGGGCGCCACCAAGCCCTAGAATTTTTAAACACGGGTTTGCCCTAAGGAAGAACTTGGAAGTCCTTAGAGGGAAAAACCGTCTTTACTGCTAAAGAGATGCACTGATGCTACCTTATACCATAAAAAAGATGTAGCTATTAATACCAATAATTTAAATATTATTATAAAAGAAAATTTAGATATTAAACCCCTTGAAAGTGCTGTTTGGTGCTTCGTTATCAACTCACTGCTAAAAACTTTACTTTTATAAAAGGATATATATGTGCTCTTACCTTTTAACTCAATTAACCCTACCTTTGGACTCACTTGTCCAAAATAGGACAGTTGTTCAATTAAATTATGATAAGTCTATAATTAAATTTAGCTCTCTTTGTTATAAAATTTTATATACAAAATGTACATCAATAATGTGGTCTAATCTTTTAGACACAGATATTTAAACATAAAAATAATGATTGTCTTTACTATGAATCAAAATATTAATAATGTATTAAACATGTCTGTGAGGCTTTTTAAATTAATTACCCAAAATACACAGATCTGATACCTCGGTTTACAAATATATGTTAATTATTCAAAGACAATTAAAATTAGTTCTCGTAATTACTTGATGTGTCACTGAATTTAAATGGAATACTTTTAGGATTAAATAAAGATATTCGTAATCTTAATTATTTGCAGTAATATCAAACATAACCCATAATTCAGATTATAGTAAACTCCAAACATCAAAAGTTTTCATAATTACATTGTAAAACAAAAGTCGTAAAATGCTACCATGTTATTGTTAATTATCCGCCTCGCTGTCAAGTTATACGAACAGCTGTTGTCAGCTCAAGTTGTTAGAAAAACGCTTACCTTGCAAACTGGTACTTTGAACTTCATTGAAACAAATACCTTGTCGAAACCACATGTGTTGACCTACAATTCTTCGACAAACAAGTGACGTCAACGAACTTTCCACATATTTTTGCGTATTATACTGGATCCTTACTGGGAACCATTTACACCAACTTGTTGTGCAATTCATTGAAGCAAATCGAAACAAAACTATCCCATAGAACGGGCTATCGAAAGTACATCATTTTTGACGTTTCTTTAACTTATGTTAAAGCGAGATTATTTAACGGTAAATTGATTAATTATACATGATATTTGAACTTATGAATTTGCAAGCTTATCAACGGTGAATGTGCAGAATTAATATTTATTACATTTTTGTTAATGAAATTAAAACTTGACAAATTATTGAAATTAAAAATTGTTAAACCATTCATATTAAAATCGGCAAACCAGTGAGATTATTATTGATCAATCAGTAAGACTATTATTAATAAATCAGCAAGATTATTATCAATCAAACAGTGAAATTGTTATTAGTAAGTCCGTGAGGTTATTATTGATCAATCTATGAGATTATTATCGATCAATCTATGAGCGCTATAATAAAATCATTTAGTTTAACATAATAATAATATAATTTGCTTACTATTATCAGAAACAAAACTAAAGTCAAGTGCTTTCAGCACCTGATCACGTGGCCATACCTATGGTGATTCGCTAGTCACTCGCTCGAACTAAATTCTGAGCTATTGTGCGTGTCACCAGAGTGAAAGCTCAAGCTTGACTGAACTTAGTAGACGGGATGCGCACTGGGCACAAGAATTGTCTAATATTTGAAATGTTATTCAGACAACCAACGTTTACGAATAGAGCATAAGCTTAATTAATATACGCCTCGTGATTGGGCTATATTGTACTGACTTGTACATTTATTAATATTGCAAAAATTAATTGTTTAAATAGTGCAGTGTATTGCATAAATAAATTTATAGACTTTTATAATTGTCAAAAAAGATTGTTACCAGCGAATAACTAGGTCTACAAAACTTTTGAATAAAATTATATATACCTGGAAGAAAGGCAACCTGCGACGGTGTGGTTATTGATTTTTGTAACACATGCAGTTCTGATATTGCATTCTTCTAGTTTTCAAATTTTATTGTTTAGAAATGTAATGTGAAATAATACGTTTCGCGACCAACTATTTATTACCAATATAATAAATTAATTTATTATACCAAAAACATGGAATAATTCGGCCATTTGAAAAATAACTATATTACACCTTGTATTTTTGAAAAGCACATGAATAGAGCTTTAAATAAAGTGGCAACCAACCGGTTCCTATTTTAAAAAATACAAGTTTATATTATAACTTCAAAAATGTTATAAATATTAAATATTTACGTACGTCACTGTATCTTACGTAAAATACTGTATAAAGAACTTGAACAGTATTTTCGGATATTTTTGCAAACAAACAAGTTATACAAATTAATAGAATTGTTAAATATATCTATTTTTGGCTATAATTTAAAAACAAAGGAAGATCGCTTAGTTCTAATTTCACCATTATATTGATCTCAAAAAACAGTTTTATTGTATCTTTAATAATAACCAAGTTATCCATTACCGACATCAAAAATGGGACACACTGTACACCTCAATGTCCACAACACATATATACTATTTTTGATCAAAAAATATTGCAAATTTCTAAGATACGACCGGTTGTTGCATGTGTCCCAGCTTCTCCATAGCTAAACTACCCTCACGGTTAAAATTTTTAAGTAATTTTTCTAATACGGCTAACTTTTGATAACAGCAGTTCCCAGAATGCGCTTTACTGTTAATAAAGTTTTATTATTATAAATTTTACACAAAATACAAACAATTGTATTAAAGGAGCTTCTGAGTATGATATAAAAAGGACATGTTTATTGCGAATGCATACCCTACTCACTCATAGAAAATGCAATAGTTTAAGCGATACGTATTTAAAGTTCTTTACGTGTCTGAAAAGAAGTTAATAATGCTGTATCTAAATGGAAAGCAGATACGGCGGTTTCTTTACCTTAGAGAAAGAATATTACATTAATAAGTAGTGAACCCAAATGATTTTACAAAAACTTAACTTATAGTAATTGGCAAGCACATCAGTTTCAAGATTTTTGTTCAAAGTAGTATAAAATTGAAAGTGGTGAGTACTGTATTGACAAAACCGTAAAGATCTCTAAATTATTAATTTATTTTGAAGCAATGAATAATATTTCAAAGATGGCATTAAGTAGTTTTTGGGGATTTTTACTTGTTTTTCTAGAGCTAAGAAACAAATTGCTCTACTAAACAAATTATTTAGAAATTAAATATTGTTTCACTCCACACATAAATTAAAAATAATTCACTAGAGAATATTATAATTTTTTAAAATGTTGTTTTTGTAATTAATGGTTATACAGCGTAAGTTCTTAAAATCGACATCTTAGGATGCCGTTCTGAGTCTTGCTTAACGCATAATTTTTTTTATTTGTTGTCAGAAACTGAGTACGGTATAATGAACAAAGCAAAAGGACCATATTGAACACTACAGCTTGTGTCGTATATTCACTCGATTTCTTTCACGGTTTGTGTCGCGGATATTTAAAGACCACACAACACTAGCAGCACCTTTCCCGTCTAGTCTTTTTCGTGGTTCTCTATAAAAGCTCCTTGAGTGTGTTGATTTTATTTTTGTTTGAATACCAATGTCGCTCTACATTATGCTCTTGTAAATCGGTGGTTTAAAAAGATTTTAATCAACGCTGAACTCCTGCATAAAATTTGTTTCTCGCTTAAAATATAATACGGAACAATTTGTCCAAACAAATCACTATAACTTAAAATATTTGGTTAAAGTATAGTTTCGGGTGAACAAATCAATAAATTGATTTTAGTAATATTTAAATTTTGTAAGAGGCTGGAGTAAAATCTGTGATTGCATTTGGTGGTTCTTTTTAAAGAACTGAGCGATAAATAAGAAAATTTTATGTTTTGATGTTGCCGGAAAGATCTATACTTTTATAACGTTAAATATAATTAATTTTATACTCGTATATTTGTGCGTATAAGAAATTTGCACGACTTTGCAGTTTCAAAAAATGCCACATGGAATCAATTTTTTTAAATTGTGGTTATACACCCTGTTAAGTGTTGTATAGAATCGCTACTTCTAATAATTGAAAAAGTTCTGTTTGTGTGCCTCCTGATACAATTTGAGGTCTTAAAAAATTTATTGTGGTCGAAGGCTGTAAATTCCGAATTAAACAATTAACACCTAACTTATTCTTTTTATCAATATAACCATATTAATTATTCTTTGCATATATATATACATATATATATATATATATATATATATATATATATATATATATATATATATAATATATATATATATATATATATATATTGCTGTGGTTACTCTAAAGATATCGGGATCGCTTTCGAGTCCCACGCTTGGGCCATCATAAAATTTGCAGTGAAAAATTTTAAAAAAAATCTTCCAATACCTCTGGAACGCCTCCTTATTTCTGCTCGCCCCACGGCTAGCTTTATAATCTGCTTCTTGATGGATACTTACCATCCTAAGTTTACTCTTTGTCACATATACTGTCAAATAAAATTACCACTCAAATAGTGCAACGAAACATACAACCTTTTATTGATACAAATTAAAAGTTACCATTCCAAATAAATATTTACACATTCGAATATACAGCTTCATAAAATATTACAATCTCAATCACTACATCCTTTTAAAATTTCATGATTTCAATTTATTTCAACAGTTTTAATTTATACGAGTAGATGGGCCCGTCGGTAACTCTAAATTGACTTATATTCCGGTCTATGGTGAGCTCAGTATAAACCCAATTACTCTAAATGCTTATATACATGGCATCTTTGTTTAAAACAACCTTAAAGACCCGTTTACTCCTTACATCAAAAATTTTGTCATTTATTTACACTTTTAAATAAAAAATGCAACTTGTCCTTTACATATACCCTTTAAATGAGTTTTACGGTCATAAATACACCCCCAATGTGTCAAATCACTCAAGCACAAAATAACAGCACAAAATGTTCAGGCAAAGCAATAGAAATTGATTTCTTTACGTGGAGTAAGCTGTTTCCATTATCACCTCTAAAGATGTTGTCCAAAAAAAAACCTCGTTGTGGCTTCCATACACTTCCCTGTTATGCGTAGATCAAACCCATTTCCATTTGCTATCCAAATCTTTGCAGCCACCTTCAGTGTTTCTACCCCGATAATTGTCTAGACCAAGCTTAATCACCTTCCATAACTATCCAACCTCAACCCTCCTCGTTCCAAACAATTCTCATCTTGCTTACCCTAGTAACATCCTTCCATTAGTTTGTTGAATGTATTAACAGCACCGTCTACTAACGAGCACCCACTTGTGCAATTCACACGTTTAATTACTTATTGACGGACTGTACTAACACCTTATTATACACTTTTAAACTTGGAAGTTACAATTCAAGCTAAGCGACGTCAAACGGATAATCAAAGTAAGAGAGCTTTACCTCGTCTCCTTGTGTATTTATAATCGTCAATCCACACCTCCTGTAACCTGTTTCAAACGAAAAGCTCCCCTACCGTAAATAATTCTGAAAATTTTGCACGTAACGGACTTGTGAAACTGAGAATTCTCATTCCATCCTCGCACTACTCTGAAAACTGCTCAACGGTCGCAATCTTCTTGAAAATTTCTAGCATTCGACCAAGCATACACCTTTCCCCCATTCATAGGTGCAGTCTTTAGCTATCTTCCCTTGTGTAACCCATGTTCGTTGTCTCTTTTACAATCCCACTGAAGCAACAGAAAATTGATATTGTGGTTGACCTCCAAACCTGTCGCGTACTGTAGACGCGTGTTTTATCCAACGTCTGCTATATGTGATTTCTGTCTGCTTTACGCTATGAATATTTCGTCGCACTCTGCTTTCAAACCATCTGTTGTCTTAGTAGCTTTTGCATCGACCGTTAAATACAATTTTACAGAATCATATTCCAATTTTCATTTCAGTTCCCTGAACCGGTTTATTTATTTGTTTGGATTCCTATAAAGCAGCAGTTCGTTTAAACTCGTATTTCCAAGTTTTAGAATTTCTTAGGATTTATATTTAACGAACGTTTTGTTTATTTAAATGGAAAATATGCGTTTACATCATTGATTTTATATACCCAAAAGCTCTGTTTATTATCTACTGCGCTTAATTTACAACTTTTTTAAAATATTAAATCTAATTATGCGTATCCTTGGGTTTCACATACCTCAAAGTTTTTACACTTTATGCAAATTTAACACTCCGATTTATAAATGCAAAATATGCTATTATCCGTCCGTTTTCAATGTCACAACTAATTAATTTGGCGCGTAAATAAATTATTCTTATTTTTTATATACACAGTCGTTACAAATTTATTATCTTGACCTATTTATCCCTCTTAACCTATAATTTTCTCCACGACAATATAAATATATATATATATATATATATATATATATATATATATATATATAGATATGATAACGCTGCACGTCGATGTAATTATTCAAATAGCCTTCTTCTGATCACCACCGCTCTGTGTATTTTAATCTCCTGAAATTTTAAATCTGCCTTGGCTAGCCAAATTTAATTCACACAGAGCGCACAACGTTACGATAATCAAATAGTTTACCCCTTTTTCCTTAAAACTTTATCTGATTTGAATGATAAAACGAAGTTGATTAATATTTGTATAATGAGAAAAAAAAGATGATTTACACTTCACGGCTTAATCTGTTTGACTGTATGATAATAATAAACCTGAATCAAATTACAATAAATTTTAAATTGTTGATCTCCAAAAATTAAAGCTCTCTTTTTTATTTTAAAGCTAGCAAAATGTCGTTGTACTCTACTGGAAATTTCTCTGAACGTTCAGGATTTTCCCTTGTGTACAAAATTTTTCACGTATCAAATAAATTTTTGTTGACTCCTTACATAAAACATTCAAGTTTAAAATATGTTTAAAAATACTAAATGGAAAATAATGCCTTAATATGATCAATGTTCAAATATAATAAATCGTAAATAATGTCTTATGCAAGATAATTCTGACCTGTAGTTTTCCTTGAGTGTCTTTCATATACGTGTCGTGGATCAATACCCCAATATTGCTTTTAGTTGAGTTGCTTAGTCTCCAAGTTTTACCCCGTTTAATAATGTTTTGCTTTAAATTTTCATAACGTCGTAGTGTCCTTTGAATTTTCGTAACGTCGCTTAGAGTTTTTGTAATATTACCTAGACTTTTTTTAGAGTTTTCTTAGATTTACTCTTAGAGTATCCTTAGATTTATTCTTAGAGTTATCCTTAGATTTATTCTTAGACTTATTCTTACAGCCCTGAGTTATAATAAATATTTTAGCTAAATTAAATAATAAATTTCTACATCCGTTTTCTAGCAATCGGCCAGGCTTGTCTCATATATTTTCACTTTAATTAATTCAAAATATTTTATAACATCAGTTTTCACAAAATTTTCATTGTTCAATTCGAATATTTACTCGCGCGTAAATTCTTAAGAATCAGTGATGCCGCTTGTACGTGGTTCAAACTAAGACTGTCCGCTTATCAAACCTGCGCATTATATATCTTACGCCCCATCTAAATTCATTGGTTAATCTGAGCTGTTGTTCAAAGTGTATGACCAACCATCGGTTGTTTTGGATATTCTTGGGCTTATACAGGTTTACCACTGATATTGCCTTATAGAAACCATTCGTCGATCACGTATGTACTCGTATATTTCTGGTTTGTATTTATTTTATAGCGTCTGTTTTGATGTTGTTACAGGAATTTCTAATTCGCTTTGACACGAAATTTCACTTATGGCGTTGTTTGTCAAGATAATATTTTTGGGATCTGCACTAACTTCATGTAGAAAATCACGTAGATCAAGTGACGTAAATTAACATACTTCTGTTTACACTTTTGCGTTTCCGAAACGTAATTATTTTGAAGGATGCGTTTCTTATCAGGACACTATGCTATCTGCTTTTATTATTGCTTGTTTAATGTGAATTGCATTATGATTTTTTTAGGTTTTTTCTGTATTTAACGCGTATTAATTTATAATTTATTAACATTTTTGGTTTAGGACAAGTTTGATTGCGTGTAGAGTTATTTCTTTTGCTGAATGTGTGTTTATTGTTGAATGACATGCCACTCGGCATTAATTAAAGTCAAATGCGATCTTTATACAAGGTGTTAAATGTTTGCTGTTTGCGTAATATACAAATTACGTATTTTTAATGTTAAATAAATGCAGTTTTCTAACTCCTAGTACTATTTACACGTATCGGGTAACTATTATGACTCAATATACCCCTAAATAACTCCTTAGCATTGCAATAGATATATATATATATATATATATATATATATATATATATATTACTCAAATTTAGTCCAGGGTAGAAAATTAATTAACGACATCAAATAATTTTAATCACCCTGTATAAAGAAACAAATAGAAATTACGTGCGAAATTTATATTAATTAATTCAATTTTTAGGTAACGGGTATTAAACAAAGTGTACAAATAATAATTAATATTTAATTGGTATTCGCTAAAAATTAAAGGGTAGAAGTCAATGCCATTCATTATTATTTTAATTGGAGTTAATTGAACCATTAGTAATATATAATAAGCATAAAAGCCTGTGAAAATTCAAGGTTGGTAACAAACAGCTAAAAGAAAGGTTGAAATACCATGAAACAAAGCTCGGAGAATTATATTGAAACGTTCATTAGGAGCACACACCTGCAAACTTTTAAATGTCAAGTTTTAAACAAATTTGAATAAATAAACATGCAGCTTCTACGTATATTGGAAACGGTCGGATGTTTTAGCAGGAAATGCTAGATGAGGGGTTATTTTACTCACGTAGGAATCCACGTGGATTTAAATAGCATATAGACTGTAATATTAATTTGTACCACTCAGACCAGGGTAGAAAGGGATGGATAAAACGCGTAAAGCAGAGACACTGGTAATAGAAGGCGTGATTTGTGAGACGTCACGAGGTCTACGATTGGTTGAAATAAGATGCAAACATGAGAGGGGAAAGCATATCAGTTAGTGTGTAAAATTAATTAGTTGTTCTCGAACGTGTTGCGAGCCGTGTGGAAATTTCTTAGATTTTCAACTTGAACGTGTGCAAATTTTTAGTAGAATTGCTGTGCCGAGCCGTCGGAAGAGAAAATAGAATGCGAAATTCTAAAAATTGTCCGTTGCGGAACAAATTCGACTTGCAAGCGGGCTATTATATAAACCCGGGCTAATAGGAGTTTCGCTCTCTTAGATTTTTGATTTTATTCAATACTTTAAACAGTTTTGCTCTTTATTTTTTTGATTATTCGATACTTTAAGTAGAATACGTGGTGATTACGTGCTACAATAAAGGTTATTAGTGCACTTAGAGAAGATACAAGGTAATAAAGTCTAGTTATATTTGCGAGTATTACTGTGCCAATTATCCAAATTAGTAACGATAAATAAATAAATAGAAGTAGGCAGTTTTGGGTATAGCGTGAAAGAATTATGAATTTCAGTGCTATTTTTCGGGGGTGTTAATAATCAAATGTTATTCGTAAACGTGATCGAATCCACAAAACAAGATTTAGATATACGTAGATAAATTCCTGAGAAGCCCTGAAACCTTGTTAGACGAATGGTGGTGTACAAAAATTTTAAAAGCGGTTAGAATCTGAAGCCGTAAACATAAACCAGCTGGAATGGTGGAATTAGCAAGGACGATGTACATTGGAGCCACGAGTGCAGTAACCTTCAGGTAACTTATGCCTTGTTGTTCGATCTTTGATGTTTTGGTGTGTGTTGAATATCTTTATAAACTTGTTTGATAAAAATGGACAGTAGTAAATTTGTATAAACAACAAATTTTTAATTTAAAGGTAAAATTTTCTTGTATAAGTAGAAAGGAGTATTTATCAGGTTTATGTTTTTGATTATGATGAAAATTTGGGTCTGTCTTTGAGCTCAATTAGACTAACCTGTTAAATTAACGTAAAGGGGTGGGAGATGCTCCCTTTTATTCAGACTCAGGTCTGCAAATATTGTTTATTTAATTAGTATGCATCCTACAAGGACTCTAATTCTGGATGCAAATTAAAATGATGACAAATTTTAATTTAAAATTTTATGATGCTGAAATTTATGCTGAAAGTTAATTTTGAAATTTTAATGTATTATGAATATTGATGTAAATAGAGTTAACGTTGATGTTTGTGGTAGGAATGTGTTTGTTTTTTTTTATGAGTGAGGATGAAAGTTTTAACTAGGTTAGCAGCCGAGGCGGAGAGAGTAAAGAGGCGATTATCAGAAGAGAATCACAGCAATCTGGACGGCCCAACGTTGGGGCTCGACTGTTTGTTTTTTTACTCTGGTGAGTTTTTTTGTAGGTTTCACAGAATATTGACGCGCAATTCGTGAGGCTCGATTCATAATACGAGGTATCACAGAATCTTGACGCCCAATCTGTGGGGCTCAAATGATCAGCAGAAAGTACCAGTTCCCGTGACCAAAGGAGCATTTTACAGCAATATATATATATATATATATATATATATATATATATATATATACCAAATTAGAAAGGATGTAACCAACCGAAGGTCGTTAAATCTATTACCTGGCGAATTAGATCGATTAGATCGATCAACTTATCTAACATTATAGTGCTTAAATAAACATGCGTAGTTTTCACCATAACTAAAAATATAACTGATAACCATCAACGACTCTTAGGTTAAAATTTTAAGTAAGTCAATAAGTTAAAAACATATGGTTTCACTCAAAGTAGGAGAATTCGGGGTAGTTAAAAATTCTTACTCCGGGTTTATCAATATTAAATCCAAAAAGAATTTAAAACACAAAGAAAATGTTTCTGTTTCATCTATTATTTATAAAGCAAATTAGGTCTTCTTTTCTTACGTTTGACAATTTTTTCTATAACTATGTCGTAAAAACTATCTCCTCTTTCTATTGGAGAATTAAAAATGCTTTTGTGTACTAATATGATAAAAAGAGGAAAATGTCAGTCATGAATCATTGCGTTCTCTAAAGAACTTTTATGCTCTAGACAAGAGAACGATCTCTCTGTTGTGTAGGTAGTAGCAAAAGTTGTATAAATCGGAGAGCATAACTTATTACATTTGGGAAGTACTTCATTGTTACCTTGCATATTTTTAATTAATTGTAAGAAACTTTTTGCATAAATACTCTCCATGAGTCAGTGGCGGAGCTTTTTACCATCCCCCCCGTCAATTTAGAACATTGCGCTCCTTTAAATAATACTCTAAAAAAAGTAAAAATTTACTATCCTCAAATAGAAATGCTTGTCCCTATATTAGTTGCAGTATAGTTTATATATTTAAAAGCTGTAATATCATTACTCCAGCTTTTCAAAACTGTGATGCATCTTCTAATTTAATTTACACAAAACTGTACATCATGACCTGTTAGCTGAAAATACTCATTAAATATGCTTAACAAAAAAAAATATATTAAAATAAACATATTTGAGATATTCAAGCTTACGTTTATATTTATCTGCCTGTCTAAATGACTACATTTAATGCGAAACAATATACAATTGTTTGAAACACATTTTTCAGTTTATTCACTTTTTCAAAACAGCGGTAATAATTTTTTAATTTATTACAATTACATCGTTTTTCACAGCATATTAGAATGCACTTATCAATAATTTCTTTAAAAAATACAATCGATTTGACCTTCATTCCGTGTTTGACCTTCTGTGGTGGTCAAACCTATTATCCCGTCTCCGAATACTAAGCTTTCCAAGTAACTTCTTCCGAATCATAAAATCTTATTTAAGTTCCAGAACCGCAACTCTTTCCACTAACTTTCACTCGATATCGAAATCACTAACCCAAGGCTGTCCATAATGTTCCCGCCTATCCCCTACTCTTTGGAACATTGCTATTAATCCTTTCCTAGAACTAGAAATTCCTAATATTTCCTCATTTGCTTACGCTGACGATATGACCCACTTCATCCATGGCAACTCTCGTTCTGCTCTTGAACGAACTGTATCTACCCTACTACAACAAGTTATTTTGAGTTAAGTTGATCGATTTGATGACTGGCGGAGAAAAACAGTAATGTGTTGAAATACAGAAAAAGTATTTCAACACTTGTTATTCTGTGATAAATAAAAAATCGCCCCTATGAAAAGTGATAATGTAGCATTTTTTATTGCCTGAGGTATTAATGATGATACTGAAACCAGTTTATCTATCTTTTGTACTGGTAAATCAAAGACGCATTACCTACCACAAAAGAGACCCTAGGTGAAAGATGGTTAACGGCTTTAGAAGAAACCACCATATCATAGCTCGGGCATAACCCCTGTAGTAAGTACGAAAGTGGTCGCAGATTTGTTGCTTACATGGGCAACTAGCAAGTATATAGGGAAAAGAGAGGGCGCAACTATCTTTAATACTCTCACAAAAAAAATAGAACAATGCACAATGGAAGATGTAAAAACCTTTATGCTTAGGATAATAAAACAAACATCCCAAAGACGCTAAATAGCGGTTTCTACTAAAAAGGAAAGTTACAGTTAGTAAATACAATGGAATTGCTATATGTGATTCAAGATAAACAATAATGATATTAGAAGAAGTAGAACTTACTGATTTTCAATATTTTGTGTAAGACAACCAAAACAATAAGAGTATTACCCAATAAAGTATTCTATTTCCCAAATAAAATAAATTTTGATTTTCAATTACATGTCTTAATAAAATGTATACAAGAATAATCCTGAATGGTACAGACTAGATTCAAAATGACAGTTGAGTTCAGTCTTTTTATTTAATTAATAGCATTAATAATAAAGGACATATCGTTGGTATGAGCCCTATTAGCTTTCAGATCTGAATACCTTATAGATTGTTAGTAAAATTTTAAAATACTTAAGGTCACCTTAAAAACGTTACTACATTATTTGTGATAACTTTTCATTTGGTATAAACCTAGTTACAAAGGTAATCATTTCACGCATACGCAAGGTATGTACTCCCCCATTTGTTATATATAAATAAACAAACTAATAATTAGGAATTATTAGAAATATTAGAAAATGCGCAACAATGTAATTGAAGGACAATTCATTTCAGTTTATTAACGTTCATGGGTACGGAAACGCTACTTTGTAGCCCAGAGATAAGTGACACTGCAGATGTCAGGTCACAGGCGGTCGTAGACAGTCACGTACCGAGATTACTGAGAAGTAAGCTCGCAACAAAGTAGTTATGAAGAGATTTAAGATAGCAACAATGTATTATGAATAAGAGTCAAGTGTAAGCAGACATTAGGTCTGCAAGTTCCCACAGACATGTGAGGGGGTAGGGATGTTATAAAAGGCCCGGGAGCTCCACTTGCAGTCAGTTAATCCATCGTTCAGCTTTAGCATTGCAGTTCGTAAATAACTCACTTTGTACAATTAGTAAATTAATTTCGGACTTAGATTAATTCATTCAAGATTTTCAAAATTCCAATTAATTTCTGTAAAACAATAAATAAACGTGTTAAGAAGTTCAAGAAGTCCTTTTAAAAAGGACCGCTCGCAGCCACGAACCTTAACTCGCATGCTAAAATAATTTTATCTATTTTTAACTCAATTAAATATTTAATGAAGCAAACAATTTGGATACCCAAACACAACCTTTTTAAGAGAACAGCTGATTCCATATTGTATGATACTTTTATCAAAAGGAAATTTTCCAAGGATTAATAGTCTAATTCACTAAACAACTAATAAGCAACTCTATATGGAATTCTAAAACATCGAATACTTAATGTTGTACCTAGATTTATTAATTAATTGAAATAAATGAAGTATTAAACCGGCACCAATCTATTTGTAACAATTCAGACTATAAGCAAGAAATTAGCAGCTATAAAAGCTATTCTCACTTTATTAATCGGAATAAACGATAAGCATTGGAAGTACTTTACCAAACGGTAATGATGAAAGATAAATTCAAATCCTGTGTGATGAATAATGTTTACAACTTTATCTCCAGGCTTTCATTTAATAATCAGACGAGTACATGCAATTACACGTGTATCTAAAATGCCAGTACAACCAACAGCTGTTCCAATAATAGAATTAGAATTTCATTTCATATTCAAACATGTACTTGATGTTCCATAAGTATTTAAAACGCCATTACAACCAACTGCTGTTCCAACATTAACCAAAAATTTAATTTTTTCCAAGTTAGCGTTAGAAATAAAGAGTATCACAAACAATTAAAAGCAAACTTTATACTAACCAACGACAAAGAAATCGCTTAGGAAGCTAATCAAAATTCACGCATGCCAAACTAACCTTACGTATTTTTAACTCAACTAAATATTTAGTAGAGCAAACAATTTAGTTATTCAAAAATAATTTTTTCAAGAGAGCAGCTAATGGTGCATCATACGATACTTTTTTCAAAAGGAAATTTTCCCTGGATTTGTAATGTAATTTATTAAAGAAGCAACTCTGTATGAATTTCTAAACATTTAATACTTAATTTTATGCCCAGATTTATTCAATACTTCAACTAAATGGAGATATTGAAACTGCAAAACATATTTGTAACAATTCAAATCATAAACAAGAAATGAACAAATATCACTTACTTTATTAAACGGAACAAACGATAAGCATTGAAGCTACTTTACCAAATAGTAATTATAAAAGATCAAACTCAAATCCTGTGTGATGAATAATGTTTACAATACTATCTCCAGGCTTTTATTTAATAATCAGACGAGTACATGCAGTTACACGTGTATCTAAAATGCCATTACAACCAACAGCTGTTGCAATAATAGAATTTCAATAAAGAGTATTACTAATAATTAAAGACAAACCATCAATGAAGAAATCAATTACAGAATGATGACTCATTTTATTAAATTCAGAAATTCAGGGGGAAATTCTCAAATTGCGTGCCTTTTGAAATAGCTTAAGTATCTTTAGAAACTCTTGAGAGGACACGTGATCCTCATTAATATTGATTTCGGGAATACGTTCGTTATTGGCGCAGGTGTAGAAAAGCAATCCTACACACAAATGTTTATAATAAGGTATTTTAGCACCTGAATATAACAACCCACAATGCGTGTAAGTGTAGCTTGAAAGTTTATAATTTATCCAGTGTTAGTAACAGCACCTTAGAAAATATAAACGATAATTGAGTACGATAATAATTCAGATTAAAATTACTGCAAATTAAAAAGCACGGTGTATAAACTTGATACAATTCTGAAACACCTTTCTTGTAAACCCAAATTTACTCTGAGCCAAATAGTTTGTAAGCAAAGTCTGTGGCGTAGACTTCAATAATTTCTAAAGTCTATTAAGTTAGGCCGCTATAGCACTTGCTTTATAGTAAGTTCAAGCAACTACCTATAGTTTTAAGACAAGTTTCTTAATACTCTAAATAATAAATTAGGCAACTCCATCGCACTTCAGTTCTAATCTAAAAACAAACAACTCCATGCAATATTTTTGTGCTATTCTTTTTCTACCGATAAATCTTGTTACTATCACTGTAATTTCTTTGTAAAATCGAAGGTTTCACTGACAAGACAAGCAAAAGTTTGTGCTTTTTTATAGCGCTCCCATATAATTAATAGTGTCTACTTTTGCATAGTATATAAGATCGTTTTGTATTAGTTTTGAAACTCTCTGAAAATAAGTTTCCTTCTGGCAACGTCTTTTTCATTCTTATTGAAGCTAAAAATTATACACTTTAGTGCTTTAAAATTTCCAATGGACCTATTGATTCATTATAGCAACGAAATGCGAGCTCCAGTTTTGCCAAAGTACAAATTAAATAATATATTAAATAATATATTTCGTTTAATTTCTGTATTGTACTTAATTTTCTGATTACAACTAAAATCAGTTGCTAAAATACGCTTTGAGTGTTTTAGTCAGCACCGCATTTTTACTCAGGCCTTTAAATAAGTGGATTGTTTGAATTTGATGTAGCTATTAGTGAACTTCAATGCAAATTATAGCTATCCACATTGGGAGTATTATTGTATATCATTCACAGAATTATAGAGGAACATTTACTAAATTGCGCATCATAAAATAACTGATATCATTTATATTGAAAGAGTGTATTATTTTATAACATGCACAGAAAGCTTTAAATGACCTCTTGTACAACATTCTACGTAACGAAATATTTACATCATATAAATGGCAATACAACCCTTAGATCTTGATAGTAGTTTCAAGTTTGCCAATATTTGTTGGCGATAACAGGATTTAGCGTTTATTAGCGTTTTCAAAAACACTAAGCATTAAAAAGACATCGATGTACACAGTGCCGTTACATGGAATTATTTCTTGCGAATGTTATTCAGCTAACCAAAATCGCCAAATAGCTCAATATTCCGATGTATCATTTTACAAATGAAAGGGTTTCATCCAGCATTGATATTAAGGCATTTGTTACGTTTACTTTACGATGGTAACTTAAAAACCACGCCCTTTTTAATTCGCTATTCGTTTACTTAGATTCTGCTCAAATACACCAAGAACATGCTGTATATTTTACCTGTTCACACTAAGTGCGTTTCCTAATAATTTTCAATTTCAAATCTATTTGCTTTAGAACAAAAAATTTTGGTTCGTATTTCCGTTTTATTCATTTTTTAAACTAAAACACTTTATTTCGCGTTTTTAAACAACTCCAGTTGTTAATAAAACTATTTTGAAATTGGTGCATTATAATCGCCAATTGTTGTAAATATGCCGAATTATCTCCAATCAGAAGATAAGAAGACGATTTGGCATTTGTTATCATTCGTTTTCGTAATTTTGAACTTCAAGCAACAACAAGTGCAGCTGCTCCTTATGGCTGAAGTGCGTGATTTCAAGTGAACCAAACCGCTTAATCATCGCCGTTTTCAGTGTACCGTACCTGCTCAGCAAACTACTGGAGGCATGTTCGTTTTGTTATAAACAATTAATAATTTGTACTTGTTGCATTTATATTATAATTTTGATATAAATTTAATCGCCATTACTACCGATAACCATGTGTCCTTACACATTGTATTGAATCACAAACATATTAAAAGGTCCTTCGAATTTCGCAATCCTTCGCAATCTTTACGCACCATTTCTTGGTCCTTCGAACCGGATTTGTAACAGTCCTGGCTTTACATCCATTAAAAACAATAATTTCGACTTTGTTTATGTACTAAATAAAATAATGTATTTGTAGTATAGTGTGATTCGACACCTGAATTACAGATTTTTGTTACCGGCTGTATATCGTTTTTTTTACGGCGAATATTATTTTGAATGTTTAACTTCGGGCAATACCCATAAGGTGGCGCAGTAGGTCAAACATAGTTTCATTTCTAAATCATTTGCATTTATAAACAACCATTTTGGGCTGTGTTTGTTGAAAATATTTATTTACTACAATTATTTATTGAATTTTATTGCATTTTCGTTAATACATGTTGTTTGTTTGTTACAAATACAAATGATTTAAAAGATATAATTAAATTGTAATTAAATGTTTACATATATGTTTACAACTTCCTTCTAATACATGTTTGCAGTGATTAATAATTAATTGAAAATTGTTTGTTCTTATGTAATCTTATTTAAACACAGGTGAGTTATTGTATAATTATTGTTATTTGCATCTTTGGTAAAGTTTCAAGTTGTATTGTAGCCTAAAACTTGAGGTTAGTTTGTTATTTGCATTATTTAGTTTGTTCACTTGGACATTAGCGAAGTTCTAATGGCTCCAAAGAAAGATCAATTGATTTTAGCCAATTCCGTGCATAAAGTAAGATTGGAAGAGATCTTAGATTGTGCAAATCGTTCGGTGGATGATCCATCACTTAGAAATTTATTTAAAATACAATATAGAAATGTAGAATCAATTTACAAAGAATATAATAAAAACTATTTGTTAATTCTTCATGCAACAAGTAAAGAATCTTAACAACTACTATTTCAAGAACGATTGTCACTTGACAAAATTTATTATTCGATAAATCTTTTGGAAGATAAAACTTTTTTCTTCATTCAGCACGTCAGATGGTTTTAATACACAGGCGCCTGCTGCAACTTCGTCTTAATTGTCTAATGTCAAGCTTCCCAGAGTCCAGTTAAGTACATTTTCTGGGGATCTGAAGCATTGGTGTACATTTAAAGATTTGTTTGACACACTTATACATAATTCAAGTTTGTCGAACATCGAGAAATTTCAATACCTTATATTATCACTTAAAAATGAAGCATATAATCTTATCAAGAGCATTCCAATGACCTCTGATAATTGCCCTTTAGCATATAAAACACTTACAGATCGTTTTTCGAATAGAAGGCTCTTAGCCAACCATCATTGGTCTTTATTGAAAAAGTATCCGTCTCTCACTACAGAGAATTCAAAGCAACTTAGGAATTTGGTTGATGGGTTTAATGAAAATTTGTCAATATTAAAATCGTTACAATTTGATACAGATAGCTGGGACTTTGTTCTGGTTGATCTTTTGTTAAGCAAACTTGATGAAGCTACTCATAAAAGATTTGAGTTGCACTTTAATTCGTCTGAAGTGCCAACTTATCAATGTGTTAAAGAGTTTTTGTTGAAACAATGCATTGCTTTAGATAACCTGGTGCCCAGTGGGATTTCGAAAACACCATTGTCTAAAGGTACTGCTGCTAAATCGTTTTGTCGACTAAGTCCTACACGTTCTAATTTTGATTCAAAGCCTAAAACATTTCTAGCACAAACTACTACTCATTCTAGGAGTAATACGTTATATACTATTTGTAAAGGCAATCATTCGTTGTATTCGTGTGAGCAATTTCTTAAATTGTCTCCAACTCAGCGTCATGAACAAGCCAAACATCATCAGTTATGTTTGAATTGTTTTCGACCTAACCACAGCATGTCGTCTTGTTTTTCGAAGTCATCCTGTAGACCTTGTGGTAAACATCATCATTTACTTCTTCATTTTGTTTCGCCTAACACTACTTTGCACTTGTTCTCTTCGAATACTCCAATTCGTCAAGAGACACCTCAAGCTAGTACTTCTACTAATGTTTGTACAAGCATTATTGGTTCTGCAGCAACAACTTGTCTTGCTTTGTTACCCACAGTTCATTTAGAAATTCTTGACAAGAAAAATCGACCTCAATTTGTTCGTGCTCTTGTTGACACTGGAAATCAAATCTCGTTTATTACCGAAGATTGTCGTAAATCTATTGGGTCGTTATCTTGTCCTTCGCATGTTCCTATTTCTGGTTTGGGTCAAACTTCGCATCAAACTTTGGGCATGATTTCTGGTAAATACGACCCATTCAGGAATATGATTCTGTCCCTACAGATAGTAATTTAAAGGTAATTTTTATGGTTTTACCGTCCATCTGCGGTGACCTTCCAGCGAAACTTATACAATCTCAATGGTCTCATTTGGAGAATATTAAACTTGCAGATGAACAATGGAGCCAGCCAGCTCCTATTCAGATGTTGTTGGGTGCTGACGTTGCTTCTCGTATTATACTAGATGGGAAAATCACTGGTAATAACAATTCTACAGTTGCAATTAATACAATTTTCGGCTACATGGTCTTTGGTCCTATAGATTCCATGTCAGCAAATCATTTAAATTCATTTTTTGTTTTGGTTGACCCTTACAGGGATATTAATCTCAAACAATTTTGGGAACTTGAAGATATTCCGGGTAATAAACGGTCCTCACCGGTCGACCTTATGGTTCAACAGTCATTCGATAAATCGTTATTTCGTTTGTTCAATGGTAGGTTTGGAGTAAGCCTTCCGTTCAAGGAAAATATTCCCGACTTTCCAGATTCAAAAGCTATTGAAGTTAAGCGTCTGTTGGTTTTAGAGCGTCATCTCCAAGCCAATCTAGAATTTCGCAAATTGTATGTTGATTTCATGTGTGATTATGAATCTTCAGGTCACATGTCACTTTTACCGTCTGCCCCTGTTGGTAGTGATTCGTACTACATTCCGCATCATGCAATTTTTAAGATGGAAAATGGTAAATCCAAATTGAGGGTTGTATTCGATGCCTCTGCACAATCAACTAATGGTATTTCATTTAATGATACCTTGCTTACTGGACCTAAGCTCCAGAACGATATTGTTAAAATATTGTTAGCTTTTCGTACTTACAAATTTGTTGTCGTTTGTGACATTAAACAAATGTATCGTCAGATATTGATAACAGAATCAGATCGTTGCTATCAGCTAATACAATGGAGGTGGAATCCGTCCGAGCTTATTCAGACTTATCAGTTGAACACCATCATTTATGGGGTGTTATCAGCTCCATTCTTAGCAATTTGAACAATTTTGGAGTCAGCCAAACTTGGCAAGAATACATATCCTTTGTCTGCTCAAGCGTTGGAAAACAATTTCTATGTCGATGATATTTTGTGTAGTGCTTCCACTCTGTCGGAAGCTCAGGAACTAAAATGTCAGCTTGTCCAGTTCCTTGGTTCAGGATGTTTTGAATTACGTAAATGGGCTAGCAATAATCCAGTACTTTTGGAAGACATCCCTCTTGAACACAAACAATCGAAGTCAAATCTTGTTGCAAGTGGTGGTGATTTTATCATTAAGATACTTGGACTCCGTTGGCAATCACAATTGGACATTTTTTCTTTCGATCTTCGACTTTTGGAGAATCGTATCTCTAAACGTATACTTCTCTCAACGATTGCTCGCATTTATGACCCTCTGGGATTTCTTACTCCAGTCACTTTCGCCCTCAAGCGACTCATTCAACAATTTTGGGTTCTTGGGTTAGACTGGGATGAGGATCCTCCAGATGTCAGTGTCATGTTTTGGAAAAAATTTGTTTCTGAATTTTCAATTATTGAATCAATTCAGATACCACGTTATCTAGCTATTAAAGAAGCTTGTAACGTGCAGCTTTATGGTTTTGCTGATGCCTCAGAAAACGGCTATTTAGCCATTGTTTATTTTCGTCTGGTATTTCATTCTGGGGATATTTCTGTTCGTTTTGTTATAGCTAAATCAAAGGTAGCTCCTCTGAAATACTTATCTGTACCTCGGCTGGAACTTTGTGCTGGGGTACTCTTATCAAAATTGGTACAATTCGTAATTGGTACTTATTCGTCTATAACTTTTGAAAAAATCATTTGTTATACTGACTCCTCGGTGGCTTTGACTTGGATAAAGTCGCCTGCTTATCGTTTGAAAACATTTGTAGCTAATCGTGTTGGTTTTATTCAGGAAAGAGTTCTTCCTGAATGTTGGTGTTATATTCGCTTTTGTGACAATCCTGTTGATTGTGCTACAAGAGGTTTGTTTCCTTCTGAACTGCCCTTGCATCCGTTATGGTGAGCAGGTCCTTCATTTTTGTCAATCCCTGAAGCAAATTGGCCTTCGCCTTTGTCATGTGTTTCGTCTTCAGAAGCATCTGCTGAATAGAAACACCTTGTGTGTGTCGCTACAATAGAATCGACATGGATTGATAATTTCCTTGAAAGATTTTCGTCTTTACGTAAAATTCAAGGCATAATTGCATATTGTCTAAGAGTATTTCACGCGAGAAAAAATATTCTAAATTCGTTATCATTGTCTTTGTTAGAGTTACAAAATTCTCTAATGTTTATCACAAAAGTAGTTCAACACACATCGTTTAAATATGAATTAGAAGCACTTTGTCAAAATGAACTTTTAAATAAACACTTTCAGCGTTTAGGTTTATTCCTCGATTCCAGTGATATTTTGAGAGTAGGCGGCAGACTAACCCATTCTAGCCTTCCCGATTCTACTAAGTATCCTGCTTTGTTACCTAGTAAATATCGTTTTACGGACTTACTGATAGAACAAGTTCATTGCAAGAATCTGCATTCTGGACTGAATACTTTATATTTAATTCAGGAAAATTTCTGGATTATTTCGTCTCGTCGCGCCATTCGTCGCATTTTGTCGAAATGTTATCGTTGTTATAGAATCAATCCTGTACCTATTGTTCCTATTATGGGTAACTTACCCCATTATCGTGTTTCTCAGGCTAAACCATTTAGCTCTGTCGGAATAGATTTTGCTGGTCTCTTTACTATTACGCCATATCGTAAGAGGGGCTCCAGAACATTTAAGTCATATCTTTGTGTTTTCGTTTGTTTGGCTACCAAGGCCTTGCATCTTGAAGTTGTTTTGGATCTGTCTACTGACTCAGTTATTGCCTGTCTTCGACGTTTTATAGCTCGCCGTGGTCGCTGTCAAGACATCTACATTGATTGTGGAACAAACTTTGTTGGTGCTGATCGACAACTACAAGAATATTTTCGTCAATCTGTCGAGTCAGAAGCCATTGTCTGACATTTTAACCCCTCTTCTGCTCCCCATTTTGGAGGCATTTGGGAAAGTGCAGTTAAATCCGTTAAAACTCTTACTGTTTAGATAGAGGCTCTGTTGAACTCTAGACCTCTTTGCAGTCTAAGTACCGATCCTAATGATCTTCGTTCGTTGACTCCAGGTCATTTTTTGACCCTGGAACTTTTGTCGTCATTTCCTGATCCTATTGTTTCTCATATAAAACAGTCTCGTTTGTCGCGCTGGCAACTAATTCAAGCGTTGCAGCAGGGATTTTACGATCGGTGGCACAAGGAGTATTTACATCAATTATATCAACGTGCTCGTTGGTTCAAATCTAAACAATTAGACAACATTGACATTGGTACTCTCGTTATCATAAAGGAGGATTCAGTATCTGCCCTTCGTTGGCGACTAGCTCGCATCCTTCAGCTACATCCTGGAACTGATGGCGTTTCTTGTGTAGCTTCTGTTCAAACGTCCAAGGGAATACTAAAACGTCCCATGGTCAAATTGTGTCCGTTGCCATCACAATGAATAAATTTCAATTTGTGCATCTATGTAAATATACTAATAATATTTTGTGTTCGTGTCTATAATATATATATATATATATATATATATATATATATACATATGTACATAACCAAACTCGTATTGTTGTATTGTATTCGTGTAACTTATAGCTACCAGCAGTTATAAGTCAAAATTTTTGTATTTGAAAACATATTATTTTACATGCTATTTTTGGTGGACAGTTATGGTTCGTATTCCCGTTTTATTTATTTTTTAAAATAAAACACATTTTATTTCGCGCTTTTAATCAACTCTAGTTGTTAATTAATTAAATTTTGAAATTGGTGCATTGTAATCGCCAATTGTCGTAAATATGCCGAATTATCTCCAATCAGAAGAGAAGAAGACGATTTGGCATTTATTATCATTCGTTTTCGTAATTTTGAACTTCAAGCAACAACAAGTGCAGCTGCTCCTTATGGCTGAAGTACGTGATTTCAAGTGAACCAAACCGCTTAATCATCGCCGTTTTCAGTGTACCGTACCTGCTCAGCAAACTACTGGAGGTATGTTCGTTTTGTTATAATCAATTAATAATTTGTACTTGTTGCATTTATATTATAATTTTGATATAAATTTAATCGCCATTACTACCGATAACCATATGTCATTACACATTGTATTGAATCACAAACATATTAAAGGTCCTTCGAATTTCGCAACCTTTCGCAATCTTTACCCACCAAGTTTATTTTATAAAATAGTCTATACCTTGTTTTAGGTATCCGTGAACTTGCTATACATTGCGATAGCGTGTAATTAATTTCTCTATTGTTTCAATCTAAAACTCGTTAAATAATGTATTGAACTATCCGATAAACCGTGTTTCGAGTTTTCTAATCACCTGTTATTATGTTTTGATAACACTAGGCTTGAGTTAAATTCTTGTTATTTTAAAAGGAATCAAGATTCACTTTCTATTCCATATCCAAGACGAAAACATGCGTCGGTATTGTTATATTTTTTGTTTCCGCTTTCTTTTTGGAATTTCGCGCACGCAATACACCGTGGTAGGTAATGGTGGTTTTACAAACCTATACTTTTTGGCGACAATAAATTAATTTGCCTGTAATTATTCTAGCTTCTTCCTCTTTCTTTCTTCTTCTTCTTTCCTGTTGTTATGGGGGACACCCATAGACCGCCTGCTCCTTGGACACTTCGGTGAGTGTTAATTTATGATTTCTTTTTGATTGTGGCATTGGCCTTCGTGAAATGGTCACAACAATATGCTTATCAAGGTCGACTTGACGCCTAAACTTGGTGTTTCTTTTTGTTCTTGGGAGCATGATTATCCTTACGGGAGAGGCTAGTTAAAATTAATATTGTATGTACGAGGACCATTCCACCTAGTTAATTGCATACTTACGATGGTGATTCAGCACTGTTGGCTTTTCTTTTTTTTCTGGCGTTGTCAACCTCTGTTAATTAAGACATTGTAGCGCTGACGTTTTATATATATATATATATATATATATATATATATATATGTAATTTGAGGTATACTATAAGGATTTAGAGCTGTGATTTTTAATGTTGAACCTGTTGGTTTGTTAATATTTCAGAGGGGCGTTGACATAAAAACTGCAATTCTCCATTTTAAGGGAGGGTTTATTATTTTTGTTTTTTGATATATGTAAAGGGTGAGTTATTACTTTTGTTTTCTTGATATATATAAAGCGAGGGTTTATTGCTGCTTTTTTGGATTTTTGGTTTGCTTGTTATACTACTATGCTATGTCTATTTAAAATGTCACTTAGATTAGTTACATGTATTAAAGCGTTTTGTTAACTGCTGACTTTTATTTCTGGCTGTCCTTCATAATTATAATTTTTGTTGTATTTATAATACCCCGCCTCCTCACCAACTGAGCCCGGGAATTCTTTCTTTGTTTTTCTTTTGTTATACTAAATTTTGACGCCTTGACGTGGGGTCCCGATTTTGACTTTGATAATGTTTGCTTCGATTTTGGTTCGGGTAACTTTGGCTCCGATTTGGTTTCGCTTAATTTCTGGCCCAATCTTTATTTTGGACTTTAGGATTCCTTTTATTTACTTCCCTGTTTGGCTGGGTTTTCTTTCTTTTCTTTCACCCGTGTGGGTCCGGAAATAGAATAGCCCCATGGTACGACCTGCCTCACACTTTATACACGCACGCTACAGACACCCACGTAGTTCATACACACGCACACACACACAGACACATACACTCACCTACTCATACATCAACACACACACACACACTCACATACTCATACATCAACAACAGACACACACACGCACCCACACGCGCACACGTACTCATACATAATTACGCTGGGATTCTGTTTTATTTTCTTTTGTGCGATTCTTAGGTTTTTTTGTTTTTGTCCTTTTTGCTTGGTGTTATTCTTTTTGGTTTTTCTTTTTTTCTCGTCCCTTTTGTTCCACATTCCTCTCCCTTTATTGTTTGGCTAGTTTTACGTTCTGTCGGTCTTCGGGTTGACATAGTTAAATTTTTCGATCCACTTCCTGTGGTAGGTGCTTTTTAATTCATTTTTTTTCTTCGGAAACCACGACTTAGTCGACTTTAGGACTAGTGAGCTATTTCTTTTCTTTGGTTCTTGGGTACCACAGTTTGAAGTAATCTCATTTTTTCTATCCAGCATTCTTCTTGTTCCCGAGCATACTGTGAGATTTGACACTATAGCCATTTTGGCTGTTACTGTTGGTTTCGTTACTCGCTTCTTTTCTTTACTTTTAGTTTTTCTGCAGGAAACCAATTTTCTTTTGAGATCGAAGGCTTTCCTGTTTCTTTTCTGAAGAAACATCCGTCCTTTGACGGACTTTGACAGTGTCGACGCCGTTCCACCTTTGCCTTCGTTCAGTGCCACTACCTTATTTTCTCTGTGCTTCTTTTCAAGTTTCTTTTGCTTTGTCTGGTATTTTGGTTCTTCGAGCCGGATGAGAGTGCTTTCTTTGATTTTGAGGTGTTTTTTGTTTTGTGTTTGTTTCTTTTGGTACTGCCCACTCTTGTACTTTTGCTTTCCTACCCCTACTTTTTTATTTTGCTGGAGGAGGAGGGGGATTTGTTACGTTTACTTTACGATGATAAGTTAAAACCACACCCTTTTTAATTCGCTATTTGTTTACTTAAATTCTGCACAAATCCATTAACAACATCCTGTATATCTTACCTGTTCACAATAAGTACGTTTTCTAATAATTTTCAATTTCAAATCTAAATACTCTATATCCTGTTTTAGGTATACGGATACCTAAAATACCGCAATATAGTATAGCGAACGACTGGTTTATAAGAACTCGTTTCACTCTTTTTGAGAATTTCAAACATTTCTTTCCATTTTATATTGTCGAATGCTTTTTCCAGATATACAAACCCTGTGTACACGATTTCCCTTTTTTCCATTGTCTTCTCCATTATCACACTATAGCCTTTTCAGTTATATTAAGGAATTTCTTCTATTAGGTTTTTTTTCTATGTGACCAGCTGAAAGGCACAAGAAAGTTTTACGAGGATTTCCAGTAAGTGTAAAGAGCCCACGGCAAGTTTCGGTGGAAAATGGCTCGTAGATGAGGAAACCTCAAAAGGCTAAGCGGCTAGTCGAACTATTTGCTCTGGGTAGAACATGAGCTGTGGGTCGGGGTTGAACTGCGACCAAAAATGTAAAGAATATGGCGCCACCGAATTTTTCTATACGAAGAAGACCTTACTTAAGTCCCTTGTATAAGGCGAATGCGAAAACCTTTACTCAATTACCGCTATACAATATATTACTGAAACACAATCCCTAAAGTTTCTTACCTTATGGCTCGACTTTGACCTTTATAGATGCACTGCTACACCTGTGAACAGATTAAAACAAAGATAGCACTGTTTGTGCATTTATACCCAAAATTTAAAAATTAATTCGAATCAACCTTTATTTATTCCAATTAATAAGGATAGTCTTGATCAAATAAAAATCTATTCCTTCAGTATTTAGTAAGTTATTTACAAGACATCTTTTTTCTTTAATATAAGTTTGATCAAATTAAATTATTGAAAGATATGTACATAAGTACTTGATAGTATAAGTACTTCTCACAGATAAAACATGGTAATTTCTATTAGAAATGTCTAGCAAAATTTATTTAAAAATGAGTGAGCATGAGTTTCTTTTCTGAATATTTAACTATATGTAACAATTTCGGTTGGTTTGAGTAGCACTACTTAGCCTTACAAAGATATTCCACTTAGTAATTAGTGAAATATAAAATGTAAAAATTTAATTTCTTAGATTTGAGTAAATTATGTTTCAAATAATTAAATCAATTTTCATTAAATATAGAATTTAACTTTTCTTATCTCATAATGACATCTCCCGTATATTAAATGTATTAATAAAAAGATTTAAAGTGAAAATTTACAGGTTCCTGTTGCTTAATTTGAAAAATAAATAGTCTGTCATTCACCTAATGAACTCGAACATCACCACGTGATCAAACAAAAAAATTATTTGTCTGCTATATCCAATGCTACAGCTGACATATATGAAAGTAATTTACATACCAGATGTTCATCCGATGGAAAAATACCTGCTAGGCATATGGGCCATACCCGGAATTATAATTGATGATTTACAATTCGCCTGCTTCAACACTTAAATACAGGAATGTCCAATTCCATACAACCAAATTAGCTACTTACTGAAATTCCAAACAGCATCACAGCGTCCATATTAAATAATTGATGCACGCCAAATCGACATTCGTACAAAGGTTAGCTTCACTAAATACTGATAAATTTCATTTCTTGTCCAAATAAATTAGTTATATTTCTTAAATTTTCCTAAATTTACCTAAATTTTCCTAAGTTTTCCTACGTTATATGTTAACCAAAATTGCATGTTAACTAAAAGTTGCACTAAAAATATTTATTTAGTAAGATTATAAATTCATTACTACTTACTGTTAACCAAAGGCCCTTCAAACAAAATAACGTCTCGTCATCTGCGAGCTAATTCCAGCAAGTGTCGACAACTAAAGTGCGCGTCGCCGAAACGATATCATTACCAGAAAACAATTTAATTTTCGTGTGCTTCCAACATGTGGACTGAATTAACGTCATCGTCCTTGCGTTCAAGGTACAATTGACATCTTCTGACGACAGCTGAGTTGGAAGTGATAATATCACGCGGGTTACTGCCCGACAGCAAGCTTAATATTACAATCGTCTAACAGAGGGAGCTCTAAAGATGACACTAACAAAAAGTATCTTTTGTCACCGCATAATTTAAAATTTTACACTTTCGAATTGAAAGCTAATATTGTATTTGACAATATGTAATATGTATTTCTTAGATTGTGTAGCATTATTATACTTAAGTTGGTTATTATTAATTAAATAGGTTAAATATCTGTAGACATAATGACAGAAAATAAAATCGTTACAACACTTAAAGCCAAAATAGTCTCCGTGTTCCCCTGCTTCGTCTAAACCTTAATCGATCTTCTGTTAGTATTTCTTCATTTCGTTTTCCTATTCATCTTTGTACAATTCTCGTTAATATTTTTGACACTTGTGCCGTCAAGCATATTGTTCGAAATGTTTCACATCTATCTGAACCTATCTTTGTTGTTTTATTGACTATGATGTTACGATGGAAATCTTTAGGTGTTTTGCCTGTCACATACATACAGTTTACAAGTTGGAAGAGTCGTTCTGTTACTGCCTGTCTAGCGGTTTTTAGGTTTCCGCTTGCACCTTATCCCTAGCCGGTCCCTTACCATTTTTCAGAGCCTTTAATGCTAATTCAAACTCATCTCTAAGTATAGGATATCTCAAGACATCCTGTTCAATGCAAGATTTCTGTTCTAGTGCTGTTAGTTCCTATCCTGCATATAAATTCTCCATATTCTTGCCATCTCATTACTTCCTCTACATTTTCTATAATGATGTCTCCTCCCGCGTCCCTTATATTTTTGATATATGGTTTTATGTCCCTAAAATCTCAAATTCATTTTAATTAGTTTGTATGCTTCATCTGTCGTTCTTATTTCCAACTAAATGTGTACCTTTTCGCACTTTTTATGAATCCTTTGTTTTTTAGCTTTTCTGCATTTACGAATAATTTCCCATTTTAGGGTTTTGAATCTCTGTTTTCAGGCTTCGTCTGCTTTGTTTTTGTGTTTTCGTCTTTCTTCTATTAAATTCAAAATATTCTTTGTTACCATGGTTTCTTATTCTCTTTTGTGTATACACTAGAATATCTCTGATCGCCATGTCTAAACCGAATTTAATGTTATCCCATTCTGTTTCTACTACCTTAGTATTAGAAGTTTTTAAGATGTCTTTTAGCGATTTATTTGGCTCTTTTCAAATCTTTCGTGTATTTATTTTTCTTTTAGTTTCTCAAAATGAAAGTGCATTTTCCGTTTCTTTTTTTCAAATTTTTATATTTAAGAGCGACCTTCATAATTACGATATTGTGGTAAGTGTCTATATCTGCTTCTGAGTAGCTTCTACAGTCTTTTAATTGATTTCTAAACCGTTCTTTAGCAAGAATGTAATCGATTTGATATCTTCCTGTATATTCCACGTGTATCGTTTTCTAACATGGTGTTGAAACAATGTGTTTGCGATGGTTAACTCGTTTTTGTCGCAAAATTCTACCAATTTGTTTCCCCTGTCGTTTCTCATGCCTACACCAAGTAAACCTACTACCACTCCTTCCCTACCCTCTTCTACCACTGCATTAAAGTCTCCCGTAATTATAAAATTTCCATGTCTTTTACGCATTTTAGTATGTCTTCAATATCTTTATAGATCGCTTCTACCCCTTCCTCACTGTAACTAGAGGTGAGGATGTATGTTTGTATTATTACTGTATTTGCCTGTTTAGATTCTAATCTAACCATGAGTACTCTTTCGTTCTTTCGTAAGTAGTTTTCTGCAGTGTTCTATCTTTTTTCGCATACCTATCTCCACACTTAAATTTTTTCCCTTTGATCCTGTATGAATTATTCTAAATTCTCCGCTCCGAAAATCCCCCGCCTCTGGTCACCGAACTTTGCTAATCGCTCCTATATCTAATGCCAACCTATCCATTTCAATTCTCAAGTTCTATAGCATACCTACTCGCTTAATACGTCTGACATTCCACGTTCCGACTTGCAAAATGTTCCTGGCTCGTCTTTTGAACCTTCCGATCACATTCTCCAAAGTAGTCCCTTCCCAAAGATCCAAATGGGGGCTACTTTATTTCCGGAATCTTTTATTCCAGAGGATGTCATAATCTTAAATAACAATTAAAGTACGCTGTGTACTTGGCAGGTAATGTACTGGTTTTCCGTTGCCTTCCACGTCGCAGCAGTGTGTTTTAGAATACCATACCGACGCCTATGATCTGTGCGACTTCAAATACCGAAAGAGTTGCTGCCAAAGTCCAAGTCCAGGAACAAATACTAACTATTAAACATAGTATTTCACAAATAGACAAGAAATTTGTTAGTAACTCAACCTTATAAACGACTTTTGAGACACAACTTAATTTTGAACCCTGATTGAAAATCTAAAGTAGAAATACAAAGACTGGACCGCGCTTTACCTATTTAAAATTTAACTGTTAATTACAATTTAAAGATGTCGTCTAGAAAACATATTTCTAAATTCTAAATTCAATAATTCGGTAATTCTGAAGTCACAACTGTTTTTAAATGAAATTTATAATTTTCTAACAATTCCTCCATTAAGAAATTTTTTGAACAAATTGATGAACTTAGGTCACTTGAAATAAGAGCGGCAGTCAACCTTTTAATGAGGCTAGCGATGCTTTTGAAAACGTAAGGCAGTTACAATAATTCGTATGAATTAATAGTTGGAAGAATGAGTTTACATCATCTAATTATGATGATATTCTAATACATGAACTTGATAATACAACATTTAGGAAAAACAAAACTATAGAGATTCATGTAACAGTCATGCTTAAAATGCTTATTAGACATTTAGAACCTTTTTTGCTTTTAGAAAAATTTAAGAACTTTAAGAAAAAATACTACCCTTTTACCAATCGCAGCTTAGTATGTGGAAATAAATTGCATTCAACAATTGATTACATTAAGCAAATGTTTAGAAGAACACTAAGTTTCAATATAAACTTTGAATGACAAAGTAAGAAAGAAACCAATTTAGAAACAGATTTAGTAAGCTCAGAATAACCCTCTCACAATAGACCTTTAGAAATTTTCGGCATTGCAAATACCACAATCGAAACCGAGAACTATGTCAAGAATTTATTGGAACTCTCATAACCCGAATATTTCCAGTCTGAATATCGTAATCGTAATAAAACTAACTATTGTTACAGTTGTGGTACCGGCTGTATCACTTGTGTACTAGGTGTAAACTGAATAATAAAAATTTTGAACGAGAAACGGGAACGTCATAAGATTCTGAACATTCCGTATATTTAATAAAAGATCATTAATTTAAAAAATATTAGGCTGCGTTGAATCATGTTTTTGGACATATCCAACAAAGTGAATGACTTTATGCTATGATTAATATTTTAGGTACTGATTTTCTCGTTCTTATAGATTTTAGTGTCACGCTGCAAATTTAGGTCAAAGCGGTTAAAAGATATTTCAAGGTTGAAACAAGAGATTTTCTTAAATAAGATACAAAGTTTATTATCGTTATAGGCAGTAACGTTACCGATTCGATTAAACGATAACATTTTCAACGATTTAGTAATTTCGGATGAAATAAATTTTTTAGTACGTATTGATTTTTGGGGGCAAGGTGCTTGACTTTCAAAAATATCTCCGAGGGATCAAATTTGAAGAATTCTCAGACAGCACCTGCAAAAGTTACCAGCTTTAACAGTTTGCAAACAAGGAGATAACGGCATCCAAGAATTGATAACAAAATTCTTTACAAAACTTTCTCATTTAGCGATCAAATTAGCTAAACCTTCAGTCACCGAGTAGTGATCTATTTGAAAATTAAGTTCAGATATAATTGGGTTTGTACTTTCAGAAAATTATAATTTTAAAATTATCCTTAGAGTTTTTCTAAGTTCGATTACAGGTAACTCAGAATCGAATCTACGAGAGGTAACCTCATACTTGAGTTCGGGCTCGTGTAATCGATCAACGTTTAATATCCAATAACCACTAGCAATTTTTTAGAAATATTCCCTAAGAACAAAGGTATAATATACACGCGATATAGCAAACCCGGGGGGAGGGGGGGAGTATAATAAAAACGTATCACAATAAAGTATCCAAAAATACTAGTAAATAAAAGTCAGATTAAGATTTGGATTTGGGTTTGGGCGTCGGTGTTTTCATAAGCTTAAATTGCTAGCTAAAACACAATTCTGGTAATTTCGGCATAAACAAAAGTCTATAGTAATTTCAGCAATAGTACAAACGCTTTAAAAAAGATAAGTTTACGTTATAAATTAAAGTGCAAGAATTCGGAATACAATAGCTAATTACAGTCTGCAAACAAGAAATGTGTAGGATTGAATAAAAGTTACTTACTCATATGCGTTTTTAGACGTTGTTGTTAACCAATCCATGTTTTAATTTCCTTTTTCAAAAAGAGCATTATTTTACACCTTAAGTGAGAATTATGTATAAGCAAGAACGTTTGCAGTAGCATCTTTAAAGTATTGAATTACAATTGTCGCGTTACATGCGCATCGGATTATGAACTTTGTATATTGTCAGTTGAAAATGCAGCGTGGTTTGATTGGTGTCAAAGACGATAGTCATTTTAATGTGTTTATGTAATTTCAACCGTGAGAGAAAAACTGTAGCTAGAAGTAATTGTTGTGTAACGGTTATGTAGTGTTAAAGGCCTTTAACGGTGAGGCTAGCCGATATAAACTTGTTTTACAAATCTCGCCAGCAACGTAATCACCCGTGTGGGAAGAAATAAAAAAATGTTGCGGTACGTGTTCAAATATTACGCTATTAATTTTCTTGCTTGGTTACGTTTAAGTATACTATTTTCATGCATTATTTTGCAAGATTGAAGTACTATGTCAAATAAAAGTATCAAAGACATTTATAATTATCGTTTAGGGCAATAAGTAGTTAGCTGAAAGATATCCAGCGTCTGTTTGACTTTATACATTTTGAATTAATTGGCTTATTCCTACTGCTGTTTTAATGAAATAAACTCCAAATAATTCAGGTGTATGTACAAAAAAATTCGAAACGAAACATTGAGTAAGAATAGAGGTTTCCAAAAAACGGGGACAAATTTTTAAGTAAAAAGAACGGTTTCGAAAATAAGGCAAATATTACGTACGACAAAAAAATTTCGAAAATCGTAGCCACACGTTGGGTATGACAAAATTTATGTTACAGTATTCCGTGCGGATACAAAAGAAAGCAATAAAGTCAGTAAAGAAAATCGCCTACACCAAATACCGCAATAAAACAGGGACAGAATGGTAAAATTGAAATCTAAAACTATTAGACATCTGGCTAGATCCAAAACGTCGTAAAGTGGGGTGGGTGATACAAAAAAAAATATAGAAACTTCAGTAAAAAACTATATTACAACCATACAGTCACGAAAGAATATTTCCAAAAGTCAAAAACACATTTACGTAATCGTGTTGTAACGTGATATAAAAAAAGTGTCAATTTGCATATTACATAACATAAATATATAAACTTGTAAGCAAATATAAAATTTTAGAATCTAGATAATACGTACATATACACTTACTTAATGCTTTAAACCCTAAATATATACAAAAGAAAATTAGACATAAATTTTACAGAAATTCTATGTACATGAAAAGAAGCACACATAATCTATACATTCTGCTTTGTGAAGTGCACTTCCTCAAAAAATAACGTATCATTAAACTTCTATAACATAACCCTACTTATATGAACCAGGTATTCACTTACTCAATTTAGAATTTTTTCACATCAACAGGAACGTACAAGGAAAAGGTAACAGTAACAAATCCTCTAACCTGAGCTTTGGCTTAATTGTATAACCTATCGTGCATTGTAAATGTGCATTCAGTAACCTACAGTCTGCAATTTATTGCGGAATCAACCAAAAAAAGTGTCTACCTTCCAAAACAGCAACGAAAGTAGAGCAAGCAGGAATAAAATTGTACCTTAGACCAAGTTGTCTGCCTCTCTGGTGCCATTCTACAGGATTCAAAACATGCGGGATGCTTTCGCCGATGGATTGGACAGTGACCCAACTAATTTAACTAAGTTAGCACAGAAAGTATTTTAATGTCGCAACTCATAGGAGCGCTTTTTTGGTAAAAGGATGTTGTATTTCATGTACAGCTTCCAAAGCACAGTCTGTATTTATAAGAAAAAGAACCACGTAGGAGGCAAGGTGTTTGGCTTTTAAAAATACTTCAAAGGATCAAGTGTAAAGAATTCTCAAACAGTAGCTGCAAAAATACCAGCTGTAACAGCTTGCAAACAAGGAGATAACGGCTTCCAAGAATTGATAACAAATGGAGACAATCTTATTGCTTTGGGCACTTAACAGCTGCAAGATAGAGCATACCGCTTGATGGAAGTATAAACTTAGTATAGATAACAAACCCATTCCAAGTTTTCATTCACTACGCAGGTGGCCCCGCCTAATCTTAAATCTTTTAAAAAAAATCGTTAATGTATGTACAGTTGTGGTTAAAAATATTTGCTGCAGGTGTTAGAACATATTTGTAGCAACTTTGTCACGTGAAGTTACTAAGTAGATGTTTGATTTTATAAGGCAAAATACTATATAGTAAATGCTTGATGAAATTTTATGAAATAGCACTAATTTCAAATGGAAAGAAATCGAGCTTGTTAATCGATAGCTTTTATGATTTGTTTAGAAATTTTAAGGCGTTTTAGATAAAAGTATTATGAATTAATATTCATGCAGAAAAAATTCAATTGCAGAGTATTGAACGTAACAGGATTCATAAATTCATTAAAATAGTATCCTTGTACCAAGTTTTATAGATCGATACATCAATACTATTGTACACTTAACAACTTTGTTAAAGAAAAAAAAAATTTGTGTGAACTCAACTTAGTGAACAAAAATTTTCCGCGGTTAAAGATTGTTTAGTTTCTGTTCTATTGTTATCTTGACCTAATTTAATTCACCTTTTATAATTCAAACCGATATTTCTGATTATGTTATTTCAGGAAATTGAGCTTAAAAGATTTACGATGAGGGGCATGTTATGTTTCTCGATTTTTAGCTCCCAGCGATTCAAAATTTTTAATATAAAAAAAGAATGTTCTGCAGTATTGTTCGGTACGTCCGTATGTTAAGAAATAGCATTTTACAGTCATCACTCACCACCACTTTTTACTTTCATTAAAGAATTTACAAAATCCTTTTGGTCGTTCTTGTTGTTGAGTTATTAAATTACAATAATTTGATATACTGTTGAAAAAATAATCACTTTTAGTTATAGTAATTTTTACAGACTTTGTATGGCATGGTCGGTTTCTTAATCCAACGTTTCGTTTATTTTTTGACATCATGATAAACTTTTGCTCTCAATACAGTTCTGCTCCTTTTCATAACAAGTTTTTAAAAGCTTTTTTATTACAATTTCAACAATATATACACAAGGGTGTCTAGTTGCGTTTACAACCGCTATCAAGAAATTTTCAGATACGCACCTTAGTTTTAAAAAAATTGTCTGCTTTTAACTATAAAATACAATAAAACACTAAAGTAAAGTACTGTTAGTTATGTAACGTAACGTAAACTAAATGCATTTTAAATAATTTTAAAGTTACTTGTCGTGTGATCTTTATTAAATACTTAGTTAAATAATGTCTAGAAAGAAATTAATTACTTCAAAATTTTGTAATGTGTTCAAACAGTTCTCTATCACTTTACAAATACAGATAGCACCGTCGTACAACATTGAGAAGCATTCAAAAGAACTAAATCCATCAATTGCTACTCATTCTCAATTTTGTGTTCTTTAACACAACCTTTGACCCAACTCAGAGAGAAAAATTAAGGTGTTACATCGAGGATCGTGCGGGCTATCTTATTTTGAATCCTCCAATCTGTCGGCTGAAAACCTTGCCAATAAATATTCCTAGACTCCTTGCTATATGGTTCGGTATACCGTCTTGCACATAGCAATAGTTTTTAATATCATCTTGAGGTAAATCAGGTAAGGCTGCTTTTATGTCATTTTTCAACAAGATATATGATAACAATGGATTTACCATTCGTTATCCACATGTTGCAGTCCACATATTGAAACCGAAACGATATTAATGTTTGAGAAGTTTATAAATTCTATTGATTGCTTTTATCTAATAATGAGCTTCTTCGCATGTTTTGTATTGAAAATGCTGTTTATCTTCTCACTACTTGGTATATCATTCAAAGAACCCACTGCGACTCGTTATATCTCTGACCTAAGTCCCTGATAAATTTTAAATTTATATGAACGTATTTTTTTCTTTATATAAAATAGAATGAGCAGTAGAATGGACCAGGCCCAGCAAAACTCGTTTAGTTCGGGTATGTAGTGCCGCATGGGGTTGCATATTTTCACAGTGTGTAATAATAAGTTTTTTTATTGTGTACAATTGTACAATTGTGTACAATTGTACAATTGTGTACAAAGTTATTATTATTTATGTAGTACAAGAACTGAGGTGTGTTTGGAATTGCGCGAAATAAATTCATTCATTAGTATTTCTAAGTCTCCGTTATCGACTGCGTCTGGATAAGATTGCAAGATGACTATATGATTGTCTATTTTGTGACATTGTCGAGCGCAAATAATTTTTGACGCGTCGTAAACCAGAAAAACTTCTTTCGTTAGAACAAGATGCTTCACCGATACATAAAACTTTCTACTGAGTCAGTATCAAATCGACTTTTTAAAAGCAAATGACTTGATCAAATACTTCGGAATACATTTTCCTATAATAGTTTTCTGGGGTCTTAAAAACACAGTTTTCTATATTGTTTTGGTCTACTCGCTTAGGAATTTTACGTTTTCGAGGCAAAGCAAACACTTCTATGTTGAATCCTTCGTTAAACCGGTTACTATTAAGCGTAATTGATTTAAACTTAGAATCGCGAGAAGTTTCTAATGCAAAAGTTAGAGCTTCAATTTTTTGACATGAATCTACAACACAAAGCTCCAATTTCTAAAAATTTTTGTTGAGAATTTTAATACGATCAGAAATCTCAATCATCGTATGCAAAAGAAATAAAACTGAAATGAATCCATACGATGTAAGAATTCTGTAGTTTAAGCAACAACGGTGCTGTTGACATCTTCATCTTCAATCAGCTTTTGGAAAATATCGTCAAGTTTTTATAGTTGGCCAAGGCTCTTTTTAATGATTTTATTCGCACTACTTTCTGGAATAAAATAACCCGTGATTAGTAAATTTACTTTAAAGTAAAATTCAGATAAAAAATCTTACCTTGTGGGACATTACGCAGCAGCGACAGGAACGTATTTTCTGTGCGTCCGATATAGCAAACGCGTATTCCCATCATTTTTCAGCTCGGAAAGTACGTTATTGTCGAGCTAGATCGGTAAAGCGACATAGGAGATCGAAAAAATTATACAAGAGCTCGGAGAAACGATTGCCGGGCTCATATGTAAACAATTACATTAAAAACAAAGTAGGCATGTTACGTCAGTGGCCATGACAGTACTGTTTTCATCTGTCAGTAAGTTCTTGTAAATGAATTGTCACAAGTTTGCATATTATTTAAAAATTTTAAAATTTAAATTTCGTTGTAATTCTATTATTGTCAAGTTATTTGTGGCTGCACAAAAAATTTTGTACGTTACACACACAGAAAGTGTCTGCAGGTTTCGCATGCTTTCAGGGCTCCGCCTACGCCGTCGCCCTGAAAACCACATGCTCCCCTATAAAGTACCACTTCCGAGCTTGGCATGTAAATAATTATTGCGCTCTCTACATATTCTTTGTCAAAAGCTCTTAAGTGTTAGAATTTCGTAACTCATTTCGGTGAATCCCGTAAAAAGTTTATCATATCTTTTACCTCTCCTATAAATATCATTGCAGTAAATAAAAAATGCCAGAAGCACTGCTTCTTGGATCTGTTGTTGCAATCCTGCGATTTTTTCCGAAACATTTCAAATTCCATCCTAGCATTGACCTCTAAGTTTCGAGAGCAGTAAATTGAAACGAGCAACACATTCTTGACGATGTCATATAATGCTTTTGCCTTTATATTTGCTATCGAATAAAATCTCATAAAATATTCCGAAGCAATTAATTTTGAAGAAACGACCCGAAAATAAATAGGAACTTTCTCTTTTAGCAATATCCACTGTTTCATTCAGAAGTATAATGAAATATTCAGTGCTTTTTATCTTCTGTATATTTTCTAGTATGATTTTATTAGCCGTCATTCTAATATTTTATTTTGCATGTCGTGGTATAACCATTGATGGCCAGTTCTTTTAAACCAGATTTTCAGTTCCGTATCATTCTCTGTTCGTGCTTTCAAATTTGTCATAAAGTTAGAGCTTTTGTCATTATCGAAACTGCGTATCGCTATTCCTTGTCTTCCTAATAGTGTTAAAGTATTGAAAATCTTTTTCAAATACGTGCAATGCTGCATCATTTCTTTTTATGATGCAGTTGATAAAAGCTTAGCAGCGTTAACAGTAGGAGGTTTATGACAGTTCTGTGACCTCTTTTCCACCCGATTCCCTCATTTCCACACAGATTTACATGTAAACCCCATAAGGTGGAAATGAGGAGGTGGAACTCCCTCCTTGCTCTCCTCCTTGCTCAGACACCCCAATCCTCATTTGCTCCCTCATTTGGTCCCTTATTTGCTCCCTCATTTGCTCCCTCATTTGCTCCCTCATTTGCTCCCTCATTTGCCACCTCATTTTCTCCAACATCCTCATTTCCACATCTGGACTAAATAGTTTTCTTCGACTAGCCATTTTTTATCTTTCGAGATAAATATATCTTGCATTTTCATCTTAGCATCCTCATTTGCTCCCACATATGGACCAAATAGTTTTCTTCGACTAGTCATTTCCACCCGCGAAATAAACCTATCTTGTTTGATATCAATTAATATTAAAATTTTCTCAGCTACCCGAATCTTTAGGAATTTTTTAGATTGCATCATCCCCAGAGAACTACCCTAATTTTAAGATATTTTACTGCTAACATTCTGAACCAAATAGCTTTCTTCGACTAGCCATTGCATCTTTCGAGATACACCTATCTTGTTTGGTATCAATTAATATTAGAATTTTCTCAGCCACCCGAATCTCTAGGAATTTCTTAGATTACATCATCCCCCAGAGAGCTAATCCAATTTTAATATTTTTACCGGTAGCGATTTTCTGACCGTCGTTATAAATTTTTTAGCCATGTGACACATCTTGCTAGTCTAGAATTTTATGCAGAATCCGAATCTGTAAATAGATTTAAAATCGAACCACCCCTTACCGTTTTACACACACCTTCTAAATTATAACTTTTCTGCAGCTCATACCTAAAAGAAAATCTAAAAACCATTCTTAAAAACTTTTTATTACAGACAATTTTTACTAATACAGTTTAAATTTTGTAAACCACATTTCTAAATACATATTTACAATTTTTTATTCTTAACCTAGAACTCCTCAAATCGGCTTATACTTATTAATATTTATTTCTAAATAGAGCACCTTTTCCAAAGACCAACCGGATCCACATGTTTCAAATTCCTCTGATTTTGTTCTCATGGTTTCGCTTAAGAACTCGTACATATTTTCCAGATTACTAGAAGACGTTATAACCATATTTTTTGTGTTAAAGGATTTCACATCGGTAGTCTCTTCCACCATTTTGGTGTAAACGCCGTAGAGTTCGCAATAGACTTTTATTGCTGTATGTTGTATTTTTGTTTCTTTAATTAATCGAATAAATCGCTCTTTCTGCTTCCAAAGAAACTCGGACACTCCATCGTCGACACTAGCGTTCTTTATGCGATAGCTAGCCATACGGTTGTTAAACGCTGTGCTAACCATTTCTACAGCATCGTCGCTAGTAGCGGTAACTGATGCATTTTTATGTCTGTTGCTTCTCAAGTGTGCGGCATAGGTAGTCTTTTCCATTTCGAAATCGCATACTTTACACATAATTCGTGGTTGTTTCGCACAAGTCCCTTTAACAGCTGGCGGAGCTGAACGTTTAAGGCTTAATGACATACCGTGCTGTTTTTCCTTGTGTCGCTGTAAGTTGTCCATTCTCGTAAAAGCGATACCGCAAGACCCACAGTTTAAGTACTTTGCTGCGGACGGATGTATAAGCTTAACCGTGGACGATGTTACACCACGACATTTGTTCTGGTGCCGTTTTAGAGCATTTTTCCAGGTATAGGAAGCACCGCAAGAATTGCACTTAAAAACGTTTGCAGGTACCATTTTAGTACAAAACAAAATCCGCACTATAGCACTTTGGTTAAACTTGTAAGCGAACTAACTTATAACTAAAGAGTTTACTCTTGCGCACCTGCTTTATGTACCCTATAGAATGCAAACCGAAGGTTTCCGAAGACACCCGAACGATGTTGAGGATTCAGCGGGGAACTAAATGACGTCATTTTTTGCCAATCCTTGCTGCTCGTCCAGTACATTTAGCGCCAAAGCATGCACCCGGTTCGCATCGTCGATACTGCGAATGCAGTTAGTAGAAGCATCGGAAACATCTTCCATGTTATACAGATCAACAATCACATCCCGTGTATATTAAAAATCCAAAAGGGTGGTAGTAAACGCACACAAATTGGGTGCAAGTTGTGTGGTAGGAGATGCAGTGCTACTATAAACAATAACTTAATAAAACATTTTAAACCTTTACTAAAGGGATACCAAACTTGTTGCCTACAGAATCCTTACTAATAAAACAATTTAATTTTAAATAACTTCTACGTCATATTTTAGGAAATGGTAGGCTTGAATATTTTCTTTGGAAACAATCGAAGATTACCGAAGACACTCGAAGAGTGCACAAACGCGGTCACTAAACCAATTAGCATTAATACCGAGTATTCTATGCTTTCGTAGGTTGCTCATTTCCTAGAACCAAATCTTCCACATAGCGGTCGGTAGCACGTAATGATTTCTAGAACCGGTAAGTACTCGATATCGCACAAATAGAGAATTAGATACTCGATGTCTGTCAACTTCCGAATTCCTCGTAAAAGGTAGAAAAACTCGGTCAAACATCCATCTAACTTATACTTCGACCCGCTCCCGTTCTGATAATTTCCAAACATTTTTCAAACGACAATGGTCTAGAAATTTTTTAAACCTCCGAGGATCTATAAGTCGTGATCAATTACACGTTCGGGCTACGCGTAAACTAACAATGCGCTGTATAATACATGCATACCCCTTCTCTGCGCTACTTATATTCTTGTAGTTGCTTGAAAAAACCAGTCGCCCTTTTTACTGCTAGGACCGCTGCAAAGCACCATTCTATACTTTCTTTAAAAGTATAGCACATCGCGTACTTTTTTGTCAGATAATTAAATTTTGCTAATGCAGGCTTTTACACTTTCGCATATTTAAACATCTAATACCATCGATTAACAACTTTCGATTATTCTAGCGGGAACCACCATACATTCCGCCGCACCGTTCTTTTTGAATACAACGATCCGATGGGCTTCCACACTAACACCTAACGTATCTTTCCTATTATTTGTTAAACAAAAACTACTGGTATCGCCATGCCCGTATGCGGACGCAAGCACATGTTTGTGGATGTGTACGAGAATATGCAACCATATACATTAATCACTCTAATCTATTTTATTTAGTTCAAGAAAACTACTATTTTTCTAAACCACAATTAGTAATCGCCTTTTTAGGTTTAACATTTCTACCATTCCCCAATGACTGGTGCTACGTACATGAAAACTTTAATTTTTTATTGGAAAGAATTCTTATTCTCCCACGCACTGTTGCGTTGTTGCATGCCCACCCCTTTTGGGAATATATGCTCGTTATAGGTTGTAGGACCCTCGGTTTTACATAACTACACTTCGTGAGACCCCTTTAATCTTTTTAATCGTGCCTTTCTCGCCTACAATACAGTAGGACTTGGCCCTACTACCAACGAATTATAATACTAGACCCCCATTAAAGTTGTTTTTAAATTTCCGTACAACTTTTTGTTGACAAGCGGTATATTGAATTTATTATTATTAGAGTAGTCACTCTTTTAAGATAAATATATCTTTTTTGGTATCAACTAATATTAGATTTTTCTAGGGAGTCCAAACCTGTAAATAGATTTTAAATAGGACCATCCCAATACAAAGTCACGCCTTTTAAAGACCCAAACCTCTAATTTTTGCTCATCTTTATTTAACTTCATCTTTAGAACCTTTTTTTGCTACGCAGACATATGCTTTAACCAACCATCTCCCGAGAAATCTAAAACCGCTGAGTTCCGCGAACACAACGTGGGGACAACACGTATATTCTGTCAACCGAGATAGAAACAGAAAGGATTTGGAAGGTCGGAGAAGAACTTAAAAATTATTGAATTTGAAAACTAATATATACAATAGATTTACAAAATCTGTACAACTATCTTATATCTTTATGCCTCCCATGCGTATGTTGATGTGCTTCCAGGATGACGTTACGCTTGTCATCTTCCCTCGATAAACTAATGTTATTAATTATCTGCGTGTACAAATCGTATTTTTCACTCCGCATACATACACCGGCAAGTACTCGATACCATCCAAATAAAGAATGAGATGTTTGGTGACTGTTAACTTCTGCATCCCTCGTGTACGCCCAAACACATCCCAACCCGTGTGCACCCCTGCCCAGGCGCACCCCTGGGCGTGCGCACCTCCGCGCATGCACGCTGCCCATGCGCACCCCTCTCTGTGCGACTGCTATTTCGTGATAACGTCACACTCTTTTGTAAACAAAGACCAATGTAATACTATTCTAAGATGTTTATTCTGGCATACATAACAAAAATTAAACATATTTAATGCCAAGCATGGAGCCATTTCAACTTAATTTTAATACAAAGTTATACACAGAAGACGGCCTTTCTTTATGTTTGTTTAGGGTGGTTTTAATTTTATCTAATTTTATTCGCAGCTTAAAATTTAAATCGACACCCAAGTCCTCTATCTCCTTTTTCTAGCCAATAGTTTGATACATAGAGACCGTCTAGGTTTTCAAATTGTAAAATGTGCCGATGTTTGCCTTTATATATATAAACTTTTTGATTCCACCGACAACCAGATCCATTCCTTCGTGTAATTCTTGCAGCTTGTGACAATCTTTTAATCGCAGCTTTCCCACTATATCATGCATACGTATGTTGTTAGCTTGATCGACTTCTCCTTATCGGTATTGGAGGAAATCCTTATTCTCCTACACACTGTTGCGTAGTTGCATGTCCACCACTTTTGGAAATATATGCTTGTTATAGGTTGTAAGACCCTAGGTTTTAAATGATCCGAAAGGTTCTTTACTAGGCAAATATACAATGTTTAGCGGAATCCTTTTACGTGCGGTGTACGCCAAGGTTACAAAACCCGGATTCCTTAGTTCGTCTTTGTTATCTGCCATTTTGATAAATACGTTTTTAGAATAACCTTTTAAAAAGTATACGGATTTAGTACCATCCTTTTCCGCAGGAACGCCTACATAACTAAAAGAATCTTTTTTACTAACCACAAATGCATACAGCTTGTAGAAACCAGATGTATTTAAGTCAGTCCATCGGCACATAAAATAATCTTTTAATTCTTCCTCATTTTCCCTAATAAGATGTTCTTTGTTTAACACATCTTTGTTCGCGTATTGTCGCAGTGTTTTCCATGTAGTCCAATTTTCGCTTTTTGGCATCCATTTCCTTTAATTCCAGTTGCCTTTTTCTTCTACTTACAGCGTATGGCATGCATAATGAGGCAATTTCCTTTAGCGTAAATGGATAGAGTTTACTGTCAATATTTACGCATTGTCGTACAACCTCTGGGCGAATGTTAGGCGTATTTATCAACCCCAATTCCGAAATGACTATTTCTTTTGCAATTGTAGAATATGGTGTAGCAGATTGTGTAAAATATGTACTACCTGCTTTAATGTAGCACTTGTGTAAGATTTTTATTTTATCTTGACTATCTTCCTCCTCTACTATCTCCAAATAATTTACAGGTAAATAGTTAAAACTAAATACCGAAAACACATACTTTATCAATTTTTCCCTTTCCTTTGGTTTTTTCGGACAACTTAATTTGCAACCCCGTCAATTTCTTTGTATTGCCATTCCCCCAATACATGTACTGTAGTAGGTTATTATACACTAAACAGCAGCTATTTTGTAGCTTGTCCGATAGCTTACTCAACATTTTGGCAAGTGGTACCGAGTACATTGACGCCTTTAGGAAGTATAACATACCATCTTTCAATAAGGTTAAACAGTTTTTTAAGGGATTATACACCCGTTCTGCATTGGCATAGCTTCCACTTATACAGTTGTATATTGTCGCTTCCAATCACGTAATACCCTGTTCTTCGGCCAAAGTAGACGCAAATGTTCCCCTTAAACGTACATCTAGACAACGTAAAAAATCTCGTATATGATTGCCAAGTTGTTTATTAACACCAGAACTTGTTATCTGACACACAAATTTGTTGTATATTTTAATTCTTGCATTGGTTGTTAGTTAACATACAAGGTACTTTCTAGTATGTCCTCGACTACGTACACTGGCCCGCCCGTCCGGCCGCCCACTAGTTTATCTAACACACAAATTGGTTGTATATCTTAATTTTTGCATTGGTTGTTAACCATGTTAAACAATCAATTCCCACAGTTTTATCGTTGTCAACTATAATATTGCACTTTTCTTCGTATTCGCCCTTATAGCAAAAGTTATGGTTTGTAGTTAAATAATTACACATCTCCATCTTGCTAAATATGCCCGCAAAATCTTGGGTTACATCCATGTCAAAATAATAGTAATAATTTTTTTTGAGTTCGTCTAATATATCTGGTAGTTCTTACAATAAAGTTTCAAACTTAACATCTGCTAGTTCCACTTTGTATAGAACACATATAGGATTTTGAAATTTTTTTTAATGCTTTCGAGGTCTTCTTTCCGATAATTTTTTTAACTCCCAGACCCATTTTGTTAGTGCTTTCCAGAGAAAACGGAAGCTTAGCTCTAACACCATATCTAGCGGAAACAAACCGGTCGAACTTTCTTTGTAGATAGCTGTTAAATGCACCACAAATTTCTTTTTAGGATAAACATCCTTTTGTTTGCAGATGTTAGCTCGGCGTCAGAAAGGTTGCAAATTTTAACCAACATTATATTGCCACAAAATGGTTCTGTAATTGGTGTGCAGTCCACCAGTCAGCATCTGCTCGCATTCGACATAACAAATATTACCATAGCTTGATGCACACGTACGCAGGTGGCACAACAACATTTCAATCTTTCGTAATTGAATACGAAAATTGCCTTTATGTACCCTACAGAGTGGGGGCGAATATTGCCGAAGATTGCCGAATATGTCGGGCACCGTCATATCGCTTACATTCTCTTGTTTAGGAACAGTTTTGTTATCCGACCTAGGTCGGATTTAATCCGAGGGGTGCGCATCGACATATGTCCGGATACATGTAAGATGTTAGGTTAGGATGAAATTACCCCATAGAGTAAAATTACCCTATAGGGTAAAATTGGCTCCGACCTAGGTTGGATGTGGACTTGTCGGGAGATAGGTTAGCTAGTGTTGTTCGGAGTTAGGTTAGGTTAGCTGGAATTGTGTGGACTTAGGTTAGATAAAAGTAAAAATTGATAGGTTAGGCCGTTTTTAATGAGTTTTCTCATTAAAACCCCATTAGCACTAATTGCTTTTTAATGAGTTTTCTCATTAAAAACCCATTAGCACTAATTGTTTTTTAATGAGTTTTCTCATTAAAAACCCATTAGCACTAATTGCTTTTTAATGAGTTTTCTCTTTACGTCAAGGAGGGAGTCCCACCTCTTCATTTTCACCTTATGGGAATTTACATGTAAATCTGTGTGGAAATGAGGGAATCGGGTGGAAAGAGGTCACCGAACTGTCATAAACCACCTACTGTTAACTGTGCCACAATTTTTCAAAGTTTCTGTGGAAGCGATGTGAGACGAACTTTTCGATTGGTCTCTTATTCTCTAAGCTCTGTTTCCACTTTCCAAATCCTTTGTCAACCCATGACTCTTTCATTTGTAAATTATGAGAAATGAAATGAACGAATAGTTTCTCTTGAGAGCTGCAGAACATACAGTACAAATCATTAGGTTACTTTTGTTTAGACCAAGCTATGTATTGTTTAATTTCCAGCGTTGGTAATCATGAGCAAGCAGAACTTCGGAATCAGAATGTGCCACATTTTCCGCAAAATAATATATTTAAATGCAACATAATTTTTTATATTATTTATTTGTATTTTTTAGGCCCTTACAATAACAAGAACTCAAACTTAAATTTTAGATGTTTGTCTTATAAAAAATGCCTTAGCTAGAAACAAAAAGTATGACCTAGTTGATAGCTTAGTAAAGACCTTTATAAATTACATACAGGGAGTAAACTTTCAAAGCGGAATATAGAGGAATAACATTATGAATCGCTTATTTGCAGTTTGCTGCTTATCATATTCATCTACAAGAACGATGATGATATCTATCGAAACAGATTTATTTTCTGATATCTTTAATACCAAGTACTTCTTCAGTAACAGCTTTCTTAATTATGAAAAAGTAATTTACTTATTACAAAATTCAAAAGGTATGAACCACCATGCCATTTAAAAATTTTAATGACTTTTGTTATTACTTTTCATTTCTTTAGTGAAAAATGTCAATGGCAAAAATAAAAAATGCTCTATTACAAAATATAGCTTTTTATTGTGAAATCTGAAACCATATTTCAGTGGCGTGAATTTGGGAAAGTCAGGTGGAACAGGGAACGAGGACCGTGATAACGCTAAAATCGGCGGGATCAAATTTCACGGTCCTAACTTTGAAAAGATTGTCCACGGAAAGATCGTTCACCGTTCAAATTAAAGATACTCACGTTCTCTGCATTTTTCATGTAAATTTTTACATCCAGAGTTCTATTAAGTTTATTAAAATATCCATATCTTGATTTCTTGAGCGTCAAATCTTTGGAGCCTTGCTTCCTTGGTCTTAGGTGGGCTAGGAGTCGGAAATTGGGTACACATGTACGTGTCAATGAATTAAATTTTGGTAGAGATCTTCCCGGCCAAATCCCCAAAAATTGATAATTACTAACACCGTTATTGAATTCAACGAAGACTAAAAAGTAAAAATATTTAAACTGGCATGCAGGAAACTGCAAATAAGTAACTTCCTTATGTTCAGTTTTGAAAGTATACACTCAGTATATAAAAGTTTTTTTTACGAATGATCTCTAAATAATACAAAAAATTATGTACAGACTGTAGAAGAAATGAGAGTTATTTCCAACAATTCCAACCTACATTGAATTCGGTTCCTGTGTTTACCACAGGGAAACCCACAAACCGAGTGAGTCCTTAAACTGTTTTTACACTGGTTCTTCGGTTCTTGATTTCTATTCTTAAAATAATAAAACGCACGAGAATCACGATAGAGTAATTATATTACTTACCGGATTTAAATACTCTTACATACACTATTTAGTGACATTTAACACGGTCGCCAGCAGAACCCAGTCTTAACAAACATCCATCAAATGACTAATATACCTAATTCACAGGTCGGTTATTTAGGTCTTCAGTGTTTATATTAGTCATGTATTTCTAATGGACCTATAGAATTTCTTTGTCCACCGGTCCAAGATTTAATATTTGACAAACAACCGTTTTAAGACAATCTATTAATAATTTTTGTATTTTTTATTTATACATCAGCAACAGAAGAAAATCGACGTACATACTGTTGCTAGTATTGAATGAGATTATCATCCCTAAGTTAACTAAATTGTCTGAAGACGATCCTACAAAAAGGTACAAATGGGTTCCTAATACAAATCAACGTTCTGTTGGAATGACATCTTTTGAATTGCTTACTGGCGTAAAAATGAAATATATAGAAGAGGTGTGTCTCAAAAAAATTCGAAGAGGAATAGATAAATCAGTTTGTTAAAGATTGAGACGACATACGAAATGAAGCTAAGAAAAATATTCTGAAGGTTTAAAGCAAAAATATGAAGTCATACAATAACAATAGAACAAGGGCTGAAGTTTATAAAGAAAGAGAATTAGTTGCTATAAAACGGACGCAAATACAGCCTGGTGCAAAACTTAAGTCGAAGTTTTTGGGACCTTACAAGGTAACTAAAGTGAAGCAAAATCATTTTTGAACCGTGAAAAGGAAAGCAAATAATGAGTGATCACAAAAAATTAGTGAAGTTTGGAGTATATGAAACGATGAAATTCTCTATCCGATGAAGACGGTCACTTTGTGGAAGATTTAGACAAACTCGAGGATATACAAAATGTTGAGGACTTCGTGGCAAATCCAGTTCAAGACGGCTGAATGTGGATACGGTCCTGCGTCGCCGAACATGCTATTACATACCTGTGAATAATGACCTACGTCCCACCCCACCGCGAGAGTAATACCCTAGCCCTGGTCAGCAGAAGACGTGTTGACAATATATGTGCGACGAATATATATATATATATATATATATATATATATATATATATATACTTAGTTTTCTCTAGTTTCAAAACTGAATAAAAAACATGTTTTTTCTCAATTTTTCAGAATTTTTTCTCATGTAACATATAAAATATTATATGTTAATAGAAAGCGCCACAAAAACGCTATTTAATTGCAAAATCCAATATGGCGGGTGCCATTTAAGAAAATTGACTTTTTTGTTTATTTTGAACTTTGCTTCACCTTATACAATAAAAAGTAAAAACAAGCACATCGCGTTATGTATAATGATACAACAGAATGTGGAAAATTATATTGTGAAAGAATCAACTCTCCAAGTTCAATACGAAAACTTCTGCAATTTTTCAAAGTTGACATGATTTTGACATAAAATGACTCATAAAAAGCAAACCGACCATTGTAGACCTATAGTACCTTTGTATGATTTTGATCAGCATCAAAAGAGCTTTTAGAATATGGTATCAAATCTAAGGTGTTTTATTTAAAAAAACATAACTTTGGGTTGGAAACCATATTGACACACTCTGTATATAGGTGAAAATATTTTTAAATTGTTCAGCGTAGCCGTAGCTATCGTTTAAAAAAAACTGGAAATTGATATCTTAAATAACATAAAAGTTATAGAACTTTCACGGAGGACGTGGACACCCTGTATATATATATATATATATATATATATTTCTACGGATTTTTAGGTTAGAAGAAAGGTAGATATTTCAGATAAATATTTATGAGAGAGTGCACCATGTATATAGAAGCTATATAATAATTTAAAGCATTTTCTAAGCTATAGCATAAGGATTTATAATTTAAAATAAGTTTTAAGGTTAATTTTGCTTCATTTTAGAGTTAGGATAAAATTAATTACAATTATTAAATATAAGTGTAAATCCGTAAGGTAAACACATGCATTTAAATATAAGTACCATGTAAAGGTAGTGATAGGAAAGCTTTTCATTTGTAGCATAAAAATCGTTAATTGAAGAGGGTGAATTTGTTAGTAACGGATATTCAAAGCGTAATCATTTTATTTGTGTACATAACTTAGTGTAAGGTAATATGAAGCTAGACTATTTATAATTTTTCAAAGGTTTAGTATAAAATATCGAAAGACTAGTCAATAAAAAATTTAACTATTAGGACTTCTAAGAACAAAACATTTCCAGTAACGTTTAGCGTTGTAAAAACGTTCTTCCTATTGATTCAAAAAGCCTGTCAACAAATATCAAGGTGTCTTAAGAAAAGATCGGTAAAAACGAACAACAGGTCGGTGTTAGTTAGGGTCTTGAACTTTAACAAAAAGGAATCGGTAGTATAAAGTGAAAGACTGTGTTTTGTGTGAGATAGCAAGGAATGGAAAATATCATATGGCTAGTTGTCATTGACTTTGAAACGTCTGTAAAACAAAGAAATTTTTAAAGATAAAATAAGCGAGACAGAGATGCAGCGTGTTTTCATAATACATCGGTTTGGAAAGGGTAATGAAAAGTAAAGTAGAAGGCTATAGACAAAGTAGGACTATTAGACTGTGCATATAAAAAAGAGAAAAACGATAATGTAGATTGGAAAGGTGGATTAGAGCTTGTTAACAGCGGAAATAAAAGTAAAGATATATAACATACGGGTTAAACAAGGATACAAAAAATCGATAACGAACGTAGAAAATTGAGGAAGGGTACAAGACAAAAAACAGAACATTTTGAATGCAAGTTAAAGTAAGATGATGGGATGTGTGCGTGTGAGAGAGGCGTGTTTTGGATGCGTGGATGGCAGTTAAATTGCCGGAGGATTTCAACGAAGTCGACAGCCGTTAGAGATTTTTAATGAAAGTTTCGAAATTAAATGCTTGTTTGCGAGTGGAATTTCAAGATTTTTAAGATGGTTGAAAGACGGTTGCCGATTGTCGGCCAAGTTTCGAACTATGATAGTAAATGTGAATAAGTGAGTAGAGTTTTTTAATTACAACTACTTGATTGTGCACAAGTTGATGCAAGTTTAATGTAGCAGTTGTGAGATACATAAAGTACAATTTGAAAAGCGAAGCTTGCTGAATGTAAGTAGACTTCTTACTATTTATGGTTGAGGCGCTTGGTGTGCATTGGGTTGGAGTAGAGGATGTTGATAGACCAGTAGCGGATGTACGATAATATGGAAGTACCGTACATTGGATGCTGAGAGATCTGGTTGGAGGAAAGCTGTTTCTGATGGTTGGAGTCAACAGGTGCTGATTCATGCACGTGCAGTCATGAGGGAAGACTACATTAGAGATGGTTTCAAAGCCGTGAGCTGGTTGTGCTACAGTCCAGGTAAATGAATTTTATAAAACTTTTTGATTGTTGTGTTTTTTTTTGGTGATTATGACATTTTGTGTTTTTCTGGTGAATTCTGTTGTATTTTATGGGCATTCGAATTGACTATTTACCTTTGAGAAGGAATTATATGAAAATTTATTCATGTACAATTTTGTATTATAAAATGAGTGTGTAATATTGGCTTTTTGTACAAAGTAAACGGGTTTTTGGTAATATTTAGTGCAATAATTAGCACTTAGGTACGGAAAGGTTTATACTATGAGCTCGTATTAGAAATAAGGTTTTAAAATAACGTTTAGGAATAAGCCCAGTTACTTTTAAATAATTATAACTGTGAATAGATTAATTTTGAACCTATTTTATTCTAAAATGACCTTTTTTAAAATTGATAATGGTTGTTAAATATCCGAGGTGTGAACTAAGAGTGTAAATTCAAAGAGTTTTGAGTAGCAATTTTAATGTTGCAATAAAGGGTGATAAAATTTTGGTATTCAATTCTTTTTTGAATAGTAGGGTAGTATTTTCAGAGAGCAAGTGAGCAGCCGTGGCGAATATCCCCGAGGAAGCTGAGCAGAAAGCTGGGGATTTGGTGTCCTAGATGTAGAGCATCTTCAGAAGGTACTACAATAAGTGATATGAAATGCAAGTCTAGGTGGTAGGGTTTCTTTACAGGTAGATGCAGAGCATTTATGACACCTAAATTGTGGGACTGGAATTATCGACCCGAACAAGCTAGATAATTCAGAGCATTTATGGCTTCCCAAGCGTGGGGCTTCAAATAGGAATATCCACGGAAATTATGACGCCCGTTTCTGGGGCTTGAATTTATTTTAGATATTTTTTGTATGGCAAACCCAAGAGAGCTCGCAGTATATATATATATATATATATATATATATATATATATATATATAAATTTTTTTGTGATAACGATCCACGACCGGACTGTTTCTACCTCCTACTATTCACGATTGCAGTGTTCAATAATAAATGTTTCATGATATTTCTCGTAAAATATCCTATACACTCTAATAGAGTTATAAATAAAGGTATATTTACAACTCGGTGTTTAATATAACTTAATATAATCCCACACTATAAATACCTGAGTAGTAATTTTGGACTGTAGATATACAGGAAATAACTAAAAGCAACTATCTCGGATTCAATTCAATTGTTTTAAAAGATCCCAATGAAAATTCTGAAACTTCGTTAAAACCTAAATGTTTCTCAATCAATGTACCTTTCCAACATGAAGTTAAAACTTCACAAACCAGTTTACTAAACTGGTAGGATATAATTCCGACTTTACTATGATATTAATCAAGTTCGATACCTAATTATGCAAAGGGTAACTGTACTTACTCAAATTTGCATGCTATCTCTTTTAATGCTTTTTACAAAGTTGCCAGCAAATGTCTCTTTTTTTTATAAAACTAACTGGAAATTGTTTTTGGCAGAATTTGGAAAAATAAGTTGAATGCAAATTATAGTTGCTCCTTTGTTTTTCTCCATCTAATGTATGTAAAATTATTTTTACAACACATTAACCTGAACCAAAAAAGCGGCTTTACCATTTCCTGAATCTACATAATTTAGCGTGTGAACATTTTTCGTTTCATGACGATGATATCATAGGCGCCAATGTTATACGTAAATAATCAAAACAAATAAATAATAAAGCAGCAATAATTTAGAATACAAAGTACGATGAAATCATTTTTAACCTTTAAACCTCGATAAATGATTTGATAATATTTGAGTGTGAACAATTTTGATTGCAATGGCAAATTAAAATAATGCTTCCTTGGATCAAGAATGCATGTAAAATATAACTTATATTTCTCTTAAAAGAAGTAAACCCCAACCCTATTGGTAGGAGTTTCCAATACAGACACTATTCAAATGAAATATGATTATAAACATTTCAAAGAAGTGATACAACCTATATCAACATGCTTTATAATAAATCCACGTGTGGCACAATTTCTTTTTGTTACAATTAATGAGTATAAATTCAGTTACTCAGGTGTTCTTTGTAGTGGAATCTTTATATTACTCTACATTATATCTTTTACGTTTTGTGTATGTTTTAATAGCGTGATATAACTGCATTTGATTTTATGATTTGGAATGTTTGTTCTTTAAAGGTGATTACGAAGTTATAAGACTACATCTTCTGTTACTAAAGCTCCTCTTGTTCTCGGTGCCTATATTTTATTGTTATGTTTAAATCGGTTCCAGTTTCTAATGAACCATGTGTAATTTCATCTCAATCCATAAAAGTCTCGTGTGAGCAACCCCAGAGCACTTAAGTGTCAACGTAGCTGTTAAGAAAGACATACACTTTGCTGACTTACCCCAAAATTACTGGGACACAACGAAAACGCGTTTTTAATATTACTCGTTAACACATTCACTGCCTCTCAAAAAAAGAGCCCGTTGCCCAAGTGCCACCATAATTTTTGTTAACAAATGTGTAGCGGACGTTTGATTTGGGTTGCATATAGACTCTAGACCGAATACCTGTAATTTTTTTTTTCAAAAAAAGCAAAACGCACTAGGCGCGTTGAGGGCACTGAGCAATGAACACACGTGTGTTGTACCCATGTGTTGTTGCAAAACTGATTATATTGCAATTATTTTTTATTGTTCTATTATGTTTTATATAAAACACAAATTCCTTTTAAACAAGCTATTTATTAGACACACTTCAAAATTAAACAAAATTTTAAGTAAAATGTAATTAAAAACAAAAAGTTATATAAAAGTTCAAAATAAACGTAAGATTTAAAACACATAAAAAAAAGTTTATACTAAGTGGTTTGTGTGAAACAATTTAAAACAAGGAGTGAGGCAGAATTCGGGAGTATCGGGGCACTGGGGGCAATAAAAAATTGAATCTTTACGTTGTTTTTTACTGGTCCAACAAACTCGACATCTTTTTCTTTTTGATTTTCAATCTTCTCCTTTGGGACAATATTCTATAAAATGCTGCTCATTATTTGGCAGTGGACTCTGCTATATTTCGGAAGCTGGTGTTCCAAAGAGTTTCCGAATCACTTGTATTCTAAAATTGTAATAATCAATACGACTTTCGACTCTTTTTTTATACAAATAGAAAGAGTTTAGCAGCATCCTTTGGAAAACATGGATGGCAATTTTTTGTTCCATATGGGGGTTTTGTGTTTGCAAGAATAATATGACATCATTTGGTCACAGTGATCAACATGTGACATATATTTGTTATACTCATTTATTAGTTGTGGCTTCATTTTCTCTTGACCACGCTGAGTGATAACATTTTCCAACTTTCCAGTAAATTTGCTGGAAATTGCCAATATTTCCTTGCGATTTTTCGACTTGATTACACAGATACTCTCAGTACTAAACTCCATCACCAGCTCTCCTTTTTTTAATTTTTTTGAGACCACGCTGCGCGGGTTCTCTTTTCTATTTGATCTCAAAGTCCCTGCAAATATGTTTTTTCATCTAACAAGTCTCTTGCTAGTTTTACACTGTTGTAATAGTTATCCATATAAATAGAATGTCCAGCACCAAGATTGTTTGGCAGGAGAGATAAAACAGCTTTTTCTGTGTGTTGAGGACCAGACAACTCGAGAATCGGAGGCTTCAGAGTAAACAATTATTTTTAATGATAATCCATTAAGCTCGCATAAAACGTGTAGCTTAACCCCAAACTTGTGCTTTTTCCCCTTTATGTATTGTCGGAATTTCGACCTTCCACGCCATAACACCATGGATTCGTGTATGGATAGCTTTCTAGTTGGATAATAAATATCTATCATTCTTTCATTGAAAAAATTTATAGGGAGAAGTATTTTCCCCATTTGTGTGCACGTTTCTTCATCTTCAAAATGTACTGCTCTCAAAATCAGCAAAAAATCGATTGCACACATAAATGACGGAAATATTGATAACCTCAATAAAAAATTTTTTTTCCAATAATCATTTAATCGATTAATACGAATAGTTCCCAATTGAAATAACAACCCAAAGAAAATTTTTATTTCAGCAACAGTTACATCTTTCAATTTAGTGATTCTAGATGCAACTCCTTCACTTTTAGAAAGCAACTTTACTGCGTGCGAGTTAGCTTTTTTGCAGAGGGAGTCAAAAAACGTCATCTGTTGCAATTATACGAAAGTAATCGATTGGTTCTGTTCCACCAACGTTAACACGAATACCTGGGACACCAGTAAACGGAAAGTTTTTTGTTGCAACTTCAGTGGACGACCACTGTCTAGCAGCAGAAGGAATTGCACGACATGGTAAAGCTGAAAGTGTTTGAGAAGTCTCCTCCTCATCAGAATCACCATCATAGTCAGGATCGTTGTCATCACTGTCGTTTACGAATGGATCTATTTCCACATCATCTTCTAAATATTCTAGAAGCTCGGCATCTGTAAGAGATTTTTGCCAATACCGATCATATTTCGCTCTCTTTTTATGAGGATCAACCTCTTTAGAAGGCCAGGTCTTGAATACATAACTACCTATAACAAAAATATATATATAAGTGAATACTGCATGGCCAAATACATCTAGTGCGGTCATAATGTGTGGTTAAATCTAAATTACATTTATATAAGATCTACATTTTTATTATAAGACCATTATTGGCATGAAAAAATTATAACATTAATACTTACCACTACAAAATGTGAAACACAAATATATATTTCAAACAATCACGTGTAAAAGTACGTAATTTCTAATTTGACTTAAACCAACTATCACTTCCCAAAGAATGGACACTACTGGCATACCCTAGTCAGGTAGCACAAGATGAACCCTCACCGTGTACGTTGTGGGCAGTGAATGTGTTAAACTCGCTAGATAGCTCTATTTATCGTTTTTGAATTCCACAAAAAAACCGTCTTACTAAGATAAAAATCGTCACCTTTTATAGTCTTAAAAATGTTACTAGATTTAGGAGACATAATCGACACAATTTTTGTAAAATTGGGCAATAAATCACTAATAATGTCATAAAATGAGTAGGTTAAATAACTTAAATCTGAATTAATTCAATTACATAAGAATAGTATTCTATGCGCGCAATCTCGATGTATTAAGATTTCACAATGATTAAGTTCACAATCACACGTCGATTACAAAGGAACTAATAAGGCTAAAGTATCTTTTTCAATGCCGTTAGAGCGTTGCGTGACCTACAAAAGAAAATATTTTTTTTAATTTCTCGAGGGAATGTGGACATATTTCAGCGATCAACTATTAAAGCTCTCGCGATCGAACGAACGATTGCTATGGATCGTTGTGAATATTTCTACATTAGTGTATAATATTCATCCAACCCAGGTGATAAAGAGAATATTTTCATCGTTTTGTAGTGTAAGCTTTGTGATGTCTGAGACTGGAGCTGCCAATATTTCTGCATAAAATATTTATCCTGATTTTTGATATTTTAAATACTTGCTTGGTATAGGTAGTTGGTATTTACCTTTTATGGCAGTGTCGACGCTGTCCTATTTTAAATTTTAATAAAAAGAGGTAGAACGCATCATGCGCAGAGATACTTCCCACCTATTTCTCTTATAAATAATTTAAAATGCGCTGAAAATTTTTTGCTAACATATTTTTTATTAAATACATTTATATTATTTAAAATCAGTAGGCTGTTAAATTAGAAGCTGATTGTATGTAAATTGATAACATAACCTACGACAATTTTATTTGATTTACTGTTACGAGTAAAAATTCGTTTCTTTCTTTGCAACGCAAAACTTATTTGTGTTCCGCTAACGAAACCTTAAGAAATGACAAAACATCCCTCGTGTAATTTACAAAACACTGTAAAACAGCCTTTGAAAAAATATTTATCCATTATTAATACGTCCCAAATAGACAATTCCTATACCCCAGGGACAAAGCTGGGTTATTGCGACACGCGATTATACATCCCACAGTGCTGAAGCTTGCCTCTAATATAGCGACCAATCAAGTTTTGCTGTCAAGGATTTAAAAACAGGACACTTCTATTTTTAGGTTTCCACTCCTAAATAATTGAGACTTTGCGTAACCCCATTCTATAAAGAGAGGCATTGGTTGACGTTAAAATATCTAATTAAAATTATTATTTTACCTAATTATTTACTCTGCTCTAATTGTTGTAATTTACGCTAAATATGGATTTCTATTTATAGCCTACTAGTTACTGAAAAGTAAATCGATTTGATATGCATTATTAAAAAGGTAAACTACAGAATCAATATATCCTGACATAATTTGCTTACTTGGCTTTAACAACCTCAACGTAGATAAACAGATGCCTTACCGCCCACGCATTTGATATTTCTGTTATTTATAACATTGTACAGGAATGTCACAAAATTTATCTCTTGCTTGTATTGACTCTAAGGTATCAACCCACATTTTAATAGCAATTTAATTACGAGTCTGTGGTTATCAAATTCCTTAAACCGTGTACCCTGTACTATTTCACATTTCACGTTAGAGCTTAATACCGAGGCATTCTATCTGGTGTATTCTAGAAAGACGTTTGTCTACATGATTTCCATCATTTTACATTCGTTTCTTTCGCAATATTTCTTAGCTTCTATATGTTCGAAAAGATTTATACAGGGTGTTTCTTCAAGTTCAAAATTAGTTGTATTTAAAACGGTGATATCAAAAGTGAAACTATGCGCATGGCATATCAGGCGAGCTGATCCAAATTAAAACGTTTTCCAAATGGCACTGTTTCTCTTTACACCAAAAATCAGAAGCGACTTATTAGGTTTAAATAAAGAATTTTTCAATAAGAGCTACCCGATTTTGTTAATAAATAAAATACACAATAAATGAAGAAATCTTAATACCGTTGTTGTAAATATGATTTAATACAATTAAGTGTGAAAAACAATATCTGTCAAATGACCACCACGGCGTCTTCGGCATGACACAATACTTTTGGCAAAATGTGCTATGACGTCTAAACACCAGTAGACATTGCTATTTCGTGAAAAAATTCTCACCCTGAACTTTGTATTCAATAAATCTATAGTTGAGCGGGCGGTATGGCACCATTTTGTTGAAACCGCATATCGTTTACTTCCACATTCATCAAAGTGTCACAAAAACTCGTTTATCATGATACAATAATGTTCACCCTTTACCATACGCGCTTGATAGTATTTATTTTCACAAAAGTTTTGTTCGATTATGCCCCAAGCAGCGCACCGAACAGTGACATGTTGCGAGATCATTGGCTTTTTATGGATGTTTCTTGAATCTTTACTTCCAAAAATGCAACAGTTTTTTTTGTTAACACACCCACTTAAATGAAAATGGGCTTCATTGTAAATATAATCTCTTCAGCAAAAGAGTCATCAACTGTCTGCTTTTCGAACACCCAATTAACAAACATACGCCGCCGATTATGATCGGTTGGTTTTAATTTCTGCGCGAGTTAAATTTTGTGTGAGCAGAGAGCTAAATCTTTTGTTAGAAATGGCCACGTTATGGTCTGTTACGTTCATTTTCGTAAATAATTGATTAGTTTATATACAATAATTTTTAACTTAAATTCCTTTGGTGTTAAACACGAAAATTAATTCCGTAAATTAAAATAACCCTTTCGCGTGTTTAAAATTGGATTTTAATTAATAATAAATATCCTATATATGTTACTTGATAAATCTTTCTGCTCATTAAAAATATATATATTTTCTATGAATTTCTTAACGTGGAATTTACTCGATAATTAGATAGGCGTCTTTCCAAGTATTCACTAATTAAATTCTGGTGTGTTTTCCCTTTTTACAGAATTCGGCGAATTTATTTCGATAAAATTCGGGTTTTTCTGTGTTATTTCCTTGTCGACAAGTCTACGTTGAGCTTTGGTGCTTTAACAAATTTAATATTGACTTTCTGTTCGACTAGCAACCAGAAAACATCCGTCCTGCTTTACTTCGTTCCGTTTTTTTTGTTATGCGAATTTCTGGCACGCATTATCTAGCGTGGTGAGTGTTTAGAGTTTGTATAAAACAATACTTTCTGGATTCTTCTTAAGCTTCTTTGGGAATTAAACCACTCATAGTTTTTAAAATGATCTTTATTTACGTTTTGATCCATGACCTAGGATCGTTGTCAAAATAATAAAAACTTCAAGTTTGACGTTTATGACATAAATTGAAGCTTACTTTGATTTATTGATGTTTGAAATATTTGGTTTGAGTACACTAAGCAAAAATTTTTAAAGTTTAAAAGAATGATTGCCTTCAATTTGTGTTGCGACTTGGGATCGACTTTCCTAAGGTAGCCAATACGCTTAACGTGAAATCAGCTGATTAATTTTTATTTGTGAATTTTATATAAATTCAATAATTTGGGAATTGGAAAACAATTTTTAACATGTATCTATTTATACAATTGAGAGATATCTAATTTTATGTCTTATTTTACTGAGATTCAGTGAAGGGGGTTAAGCAACCTGTGGCTACTAAGATCCCACAACATTTATAATTTGCCGAAATAATGGTTTTCTAGTTAATATGCTTATTGTTATGTAATTAGTCATTGTATGTATAAATAGAAATCATGGATTCCATTACTACAAGAAATAACAAAAGAAATAACAAATGAAGATCAAATGCCCACAATATCTAGGTAGCATTGCAAGTTTTTCCTGGGTTTTCCTTGCGATATTAACATGAAATACAGCCTACATACATGATTTCTATTTATACATGCAATAACTAATAAATAATTAATGTGCTGTCCTTCTATTTCTCCTATTTTTTTTATTTTCCACAGATATCTTTATTCCTCTACTATTTCTACAACCTATTTATTATTAACTTTGTCTGTCCATGCTACCATCCTCATGCATCAGTAGTACGACATTCCAGAAGGCTTCTATCTCTTTCTGTCTGCTTCTTTTGCTGCCCCTATTTTATAGATGTACTGAGCTGTGTTCCACACTATGCTTTGAACAGTTTTTCTCTTGTATCTATGTTCGTTGTCTTTGAACATAGCTGCTGTTCTTTCTTTTTTGATGCAGTTCGATCACCTTTACAGTTATATACCCTATTTCCCCGATATTCAGTGGTATGTAAAGGGGGGTTATCAGCCTTTGGCTGCCAAGTTCCCCGAGCACCTGAACCGTTGTCGAATTAAGAGTTTTTCCAATTTATCATTTTACACAATCAACATTAGTTGAATATATTTCACAACCAACATCTGTGGTTGTTTATAATAATCATCAGATTTAAAAGCACTTATTTTTTCGTCATTAAGTTTTACATCTTGAAACTGGTTGGACTTGTACCTCAGCTTATTTATGTTCTGTGCTAGCCTACACCGTTCCCTGCAATTCTCACAACAGCCTATATACAACTCGATTCCCTTCCATTGTTTTCTAATCATATGCCCTATTTCACCGAGATTTAGTGGTATGTGAAGGGGGTTAAGCAGTCTGTGGCTGCCAAGGATCCCCCAACATTTAGAGATTTGCCGTATTAATAGTTTTTAAGTGAATTCTTTGCACAATTAACATTAGTTGAGAGTATTGCAAAACCAATGTCTGTAGTTTATAATAATCACCGTGTTTAGGTACAGTTATTATTTTTGTCATTAGATTTTTCGTCTTGCAACTGGTTGGAAGCGTACCTCCACTGATTTCTATTCTGAGCTAGCCTACACATTTCCCTAAAATTCTCACAGCCTACATCTTTTACTATTTGTGTGCAGTAGTCTAACATAGGTCTACCTCTATTTCTCTTTTTTACTATCTCTGCTTCTAATAGATTCCGTACTATTCCCTCATGTCTTAGTATGTGGCCTATCATTCTATTTCTTCTATTTTTTACTGTTTTCCACATAGTTCTTTCTTCCCCTACCATTTCTAGTACCTTTTTGTTCTTAACTTTGTCTGTCCATGGTATCTTCATCATACTTCTGTAGCACCACATTTCAAAGGCTTATACCTTTTTCTTGTCTGCCTCTCCTACTGTTCAGTCTTCACAGCCATACAGTGCTGTACTCTACACATGTTTTAAGCAATCCTTTTCTTGTTTCTATGTTTGTGGTCTTTGAACACAGTAGTTGCTTTTTCTTGTTAAATGTAGCACGACCTTGTGCTAATCTTTGTTTTATATCTTTTGTATTTTTCCCATCTTACGTTATTTGACCTCCTAGGTAGTAGAAATCCTTAACCTCTTGTAAGTTCTCGTTACCAATATGTATTCTTGATATTGATTTATTTTCCTCTCTTTTTCATACTAGAACTTTAGCTTTATTTTTGTTAATTTTCATACCATATCTCTCCGTTACAACTGTTTCCATTTCATTAAGAGCAGCTTCTAACTTTTCCTAGCTAGATGCTAATACCGCTATATCATGTGCAAATCTAAGCATATCAATCTTTTGTCCCTGCATATTAATTCCAAATGTCTTAATGCATTTGACAGTATTCATTGTCTTTTCAATGTACAAGTTAAAAATTAATGAGGATAAGGTACATCCTTGTCTCTCCTTTTTCCTAATATTTACTTCTCTACTTTCTTGCTCTAATTCTATTACTGCTGTTTGCTCTTTGTATAAGCAATGTACTATCTGTCTATCACTAAAACTCATTCCAATCTTTTTGAGTATTTCTAACATTTTTTTCCATTTTACATTGTCGAATGCTTTTTTCAGATCTACAAACCCTATATATACGTTTTTTCCCTTCTCTATTATTTTCTCCATTATCACCCTCAGAGCTAAAATAGCCTCCAGTGTTCCCCTGTTTCGCCTAAACCCAAATTGATCTTCTCCCAGTATTTCTTCAGCTCGTTTTTCTATTCGTCTTTGTACAATTCTAGTTAATATTTTGGAACGTGTGCTGTCAAGCTTATTGTTCGAAAATTTTCACATCTATCCGCGCCTCTTTTTTTTGGTATAGTTACTATGATGCTACGTTTGATATCTTTGGGTATCTCGCCTGTGTCATACATATAGCTTACAAGTCGTAAGAAACGTTCTGTTACTGCTTGCCCAGCGGCTTTTAAAGTTTCTGCTTGCACTTTATCTGTATCCGGCGCCTTACCATTTTTCAGACTCTTTAATGCTAATTCAAACTCATCTCTAAGTATAGGATATCCCAGGTCATCATTTTCAATGTCTGATTCCTGTTCTAATGCTGTTAGTTCCTCTTCTGAATATAAATTCCCTATATATTCCTTCCATTTAGCTACTTTCTCTACATCTTCTATTATGACGTTTCCTTCCGCGTCCCTTATATTTTTGCTGTATGGTTTTATATCCCTAAAATTGATTCTAATTAATTTGTATGCTTTTCTGTCTTTCCTATTTCCATCTTAGTTTGTACCTTTTTGCACTTTTCATCAATCCATTGTTCTTTAGCTTTCCTGCATTTGCGAATAATTTCATATTTTATGGCTCTGTATCTCTGTTTTCCTGTTTCATCTGATCTATTTTTGTATTTTCGTCTTTCTTCTATTAAATTCAGGATATCCTTTGTTATCTATGGTTTCTTATTTTCTTTTTGTGTATACCCTAGAATATCTTTGGCCGCCATGTCTAGGCTGGATTTAATGTTATTTAATGTTAAAATAACGTATTTGTGATGGTTAAGTTGTTCTTGTCGCCAAATTCTGCCAACCTATTTCCCCTGTCATTTTTCGTGCCTAAACCAAATAAACCTACTATCGCTCCTTCCCTAACCTCACCTACCACTGCATTAAAATCCCCCCTAATTATTAAATTTTCGTGTCGTTTTACGTATCTTAGTGTGTCTTCGATATCTTTGTAGATCGCCTCTACCTCTTCTTCACTGTAGTTAGAGGTGGGCGTGTATACTTGTATTATTACTGTATTTACTGGTTGAGATTCAAATCTAACTATGAGTACTCTTTCGTTCTTTTGTAAGTATGAATTACCCTAAAATCTCCACTCCAAAAATCCCTCGTCTCTGGCCAGCGGCCTTCGCTTATTCCTACTATGTCTAGTGCTAACCTATCCATTTCGAGTTTCAGGTTCTCTAGCTTACCTACTTGTTTCATACTTCTCGACATTCCACGCTTCGACTCGCAGAATGTTCACGGATCTTTTTCTATTTTTTCGGATCACATCCCCCGAAGTAGTCCCCTCCCGGTGATCCGAATGGGGTACTATTTTACCTCCGGAATTTTATACCCCAAAGGATGCCATCATGTTTAACAATTTCTGTACGCAGTGTACTTGGGAGGTAATGTGGTGGTTTCCCGTTGCCTTCCACATCGCAGTAGTGTGTCTTAGAATGTCATACCGACCTTTATGGTCTCTGCCACTCTAAGTACCAAAAAAGCTGCTGCCCTCTTTCGGGGACCTGTCTTAGTTTGGTTCCTCACTAAAGACCCCACTAATTTGGTTAAACCTATAGTTCGGTTCTTTAGCTCATTGAAACCCGCAAGCCATTCTACCTGTTCTAGTATTTTAGAACGTCGTCAAGCTGCAGGTCCGTTCAGAATGTTTAAACTCTATAGTAATAATATAAGAAACTAAATGAATATATACAGGGTTGGACGGAACACATGGAGACAGAAAAACTTATTTAGGTGTGACACAAATTTATACACTTATCAATACTGGTATATCCTATTGCTCCAATAAATATAAATTGATCGCCTCTATACAATACGCCGTTCACTGTATACTTAAGATTATTCCAAACAAATAATTAATTAATTAATTAATAATTAATTTGCTAATAACAAATTATTTACGTTTTAGATTCTGTAAAGGTAGAACCACCAAGGATTTTGTAAAAAGCTTCAGGTTACCAAACAGAAAGTGTTTATGGAAAATTGTGTTTGAGTGTGGTGTTGTTTAAAAGCAGTTTATTATCAGTACCAGGTATGATATTTTAAAAAAAGAAAGCAAATGCCATTTATTATGTAACCTATCGTCCAATTCTTTTTGCCGAACTATTCAATAATATCGTCATAGAAACGGGGATGATTAAGCAGATACTTCAGAAAATGTTTTTCCATTTACAACGGAGAGTTTTTAGAGTCTATACTAGATCTAGAATTCCTTGCAAATGTTTACTTCGCTTGAGAACAAAAAAAAACACGTTCTGCAAACACAGTGCCGGTGATTGTTAACGCTACCTCGTAGGGCTTTAATACTTCACATTCGGCTTTATGCAATTCAGTTAGTTCTAGGAAGTAAATAGTTAACATGCATCGTTTTTAAATTCAGTAGCACGTATTATAGTTAACTGAAAACATGTTGCTAAAACGCCAATTGTTTTCCAATATGGAAAATGAGACACTAAAAACAGTTTCAGGACGTAGCTTATTTTTATGTTCACTAAAGCTGCAGCTCTGTAAATTTGAGGTCTTTAAATTTCTCGCAACCAAGTTGGATTTCTAAAAAAATCTGATTTATTATTCCAAATACGAGTGGAAGTCTAGGATATGATGACATGTCCAGAAATTTATGAAACGCTTTTGAACCTTGCTGTTGTGCACGTAAGCTATAACACAAGAAGTTCAATAGTATTAGTAACATGCCTATTCTCGTCCACAATAGAAACAAAATGTGTTTTCTAAATTTTAAATTTAATTCTTCGATGAACAACTGCTGCTGTACCAGATATTAAATAGCTCTGAAAACGATTTGATGTTCTTAGAAAAACAGCCTATTATTTCAAATGGTTTTTCACAGCTACGCAGACCAATACCATTAAATTCGACAAGTGGCATGTCGTTTGACAATAAATGTACATTCGCCTGAAAAAGGATGTAGCATTTGTATCAAGTAAGTTGATTATTCCGTTACAAAATTGATTTTAACGGTATTGATCAGCCTGTGTTAACTCCTGAACATACTGAAATTTAAACAGATGTTTTTTTCTGAAACGCTTTAACAAGTAGCCATAACATACTCTTTACTGATACCTAATAAGAAGAAACTCCAGAATAATCTTGAATACGTAAAAGATCGTCAACTTTCATATCATCTTGAACAAATAATCGATGCCTTAGAATTGACGCTATATTGCTACATTCCTAGAACTGTATTTAATTTTAGATACGGGTTCTTTTAAAATAACTAGTTGTACTACTTCCACAAGAGTCATATATCTGCCCCTATACCCATTCATTATTAAAATTACAATTTGCAACATTACCGTCAAGTGTCAAAATTTGAAAAATATTAATTAGATTAATTACAACAAATTGTACAATGTCACTACTAAAAAAACTCAACTTTTAGTGAGATATATATATATATATATATATATATATATATATATATTGCTGTGAATCCACCAAAATCCGGGAACTACGGTTTTCAAATCGAGCCCCACAGATTGGGCGTCAAGAAATGCTGTGAATCCACCAAAAAGCTATTAACTTAACTGTTCCGTTGACTTTCTTCTGTTAATCGCCTCTTTACTCTTTTCCGCCTCGGCTGCTCACCTAGTTAAAACTTTCATCCTCAATCATAAAAAAACAAACACATTCCTATCACAAACACCAACGTTAACTCTATTTACATCAATATTCACAATACATTAAAATTTCAAAATTAAAATTCAGCATAAATTTCAGTATCAGAAAATTTCAAGATTAAATTTGTTATCATTTTAATGTGCATCCAGAATTAAAGTCCTTGTAGATGCCTACTAATTAATATAACAATATATGCAGACCTGAGTCTGAGTACAAAGGAGCATCTCCACGCCTTTACGTTAATTAACCAGGTTCGTCTAATTGAGCTCAAAGACATACCCAAATTTTCATCATAATCCAGAACATAAATACTAAATACGCCTTTCTACTTAAACAAGAAAATTTCACCTTAAAATTAAAAATTTGTTGTTAGTACAATTTCACTACTGTCCATTTTAAGTAAATCAATTATAAAGTTATTCAACACACACCAAAACATCAAAATCGAACAACAAAGCATAAGTTACCTGAAGGTTAATGCACTCGTGGCCCCAATGTATATCGTCCTCTGTTAATCACACCAATCCAACTGGGTTATGTTTAGGTCCTCGTATTGCTGGTCGCCTTTAAAGTTTTCTACACCACCATTCATCTAAAGTTGTTTCAGTGCTTTTCCGGAACTCATTTGTGTATATCTGAAGCTTGTTTTGTGGATCCAGACACGTTTACGAATCATTTAATTATTAACACCCCCGAAAAATAGCAAAGAAATTCATACTTCTTTCACAAATATACGCCAAAACTGCCTACTTTTGTGTATTCATTTGTCGTTGCAAATTTGACTAATTGGTACAGTGATACTAGACTTTATTACCTTGTATCTTCTTTTCTAAGTGAACTAAATTACATTCATTGTAGCACGTAAAGAACAAACTGTTTCAAATCACCAGAATATACGAGCAAACTGTTTAAATTATTCTATCAAAATCGGAAAACTAAAAGCACTGTTTAACGCATTGAATCAAATCGAAAATCTAAGAGAGAAACTCATATTAACCCGGGTATATATAGTGGTTAGCCCGTCTGTCGGTTTTGTCCCCAAAACGGCCAGTTTCTAGAATTTCGTATACTATATTCCCATCTCGACCGCCTATGCGTCGGTTCTTATTAAATTTGCACTCGCACCAGTTAAATCTCAGAAATTTCGACACGGCTCGCAACGTCTGGGAATAACTAATTAATTTTTATACAGAAATGTTATTTTTACCTCTCAAGTTTGTCTCTTATTTTCAACCAATCGCAACCCAGTGACGTTGCTCAACTCACGCCTTTTACTATATGTGTCTCTGTCTTGCGCATATTATCTGTCTCTATCTACCCTGTTCCGAGTGGTACAAATCGATATTCTTTAGTATCGGTTATTTTCAATCCATGTGGACTTGTGAAATAACCCACCTTATTAGCATTTCCCGTAAATATTAAGCAACGGTTTCTCCAACATTCTCTGTAACCATTTGTAATCTGCAAATTTTACGCAGAACATAAAACATTTAAAAATACGCAGGTGTTCAAACATAATACTTCTACGATCTGAATATTATTGGGTTTTTACTAGCTTTTATACATATTATATGTTACTAATGGTCCAATTAACTCCAATTAAAATAATACCCTTTAATTTTTAGTGACTCCTAATCAAATATTAATTATTATCTGTACATTTTGTTTATTGCCGGTTACTTAAAATTGAGTTAATTAATATAAATTTTGCACGTAATTTCCATTTGTTTCTTTACTCGGAATAATTAAATTACACGTAGAGCATTTTACTACTGCTTCCTTTTTTATAGCAAGCGTCTTGTAAATAATTTAACTCCCTTATTTTTAATGAAACGAATGAATTTTTATGCTTCACGGTTTTAATAACGCGTACCTTTTCCCAAAGCTTCTACACGGTGATTAAAATTATTTGATGTGATTATTTAATTTTCTACCCTGGTCTAAATATGAGTATTTTCCCCCTATTTGAATACAAATAATCCCACTTATTTGAATTCAAATATAAAATATTTAAACCGCAAACAAAATTTACAAAAAATTGCCTATCTCTCTACCCTTATCTATCTATCTTACCTAACTTATATCCAATCCAAAAAAAATATTTACACCTATCCTATATCCCTATCCTATTCCTAACTCTCACCTAATTCTATAAACTGAAATTATCCCTAACTTCATCCTACTTATCCATCTAATCCTATATACATCCTATATACCTATCCTATTCCTAACTTTTAATTAATCTTCACTATTCTCACTTCCCCCTAACTAATCCTATATACCTATCCTATTTTTATTTTATTCCTAACTCCCCACTAATCTTAAAAGAAATATCTATACTTAACCTATCTTATTTTCTTCCTACATTTAATCTTTATTCTCATCCTAAACACCTATTTCTAACTATCCCTCATATTTATCCTATACCTAGCTTTATTTTCTATAAACACCTACTTCTACTCTTTATTCTATATCTATACTAAAATTCACCTATCTCTATCCTTTGTTCATCAAGTTATTTAACTCTAACTCTCTTCTTGACCCTCCAAGTCTTTCTTCTCACCAACCTAATACTCTTCATCCCTATTTCTCCCCCTTCTGTATCTATACTTATCATCCCTATTATCTCACATACAATAAACATATCATCCCTATTATCCTGACTCTTAAATATTACTTCTTCTTCAGTCCCTACACTTGTCTGTTTCTTATTTATTATTATTTTCTTTTCTGCCGACAAACCAAACTATACTACCTTAAAATTCTCGATTTTTCTCTCTACGGAAAATCCTATGTACCTTCTAGAATTCTTGTGTAATGAAATCAGCCAGAATGAATTCCTTAAATCTACCTTATTAAAAATAACCTTGCCACTTAACCTCGTCAAAAGTGCGTCCATTAATGGTGGACAATGGAATTGCGGTTTGGTCCGTTGATTAATTTTTCGTGCATCTTTAATTAATTCTGCCTTCACCTGCTCCCGATATGCTGCTGTTGCTTCTACCCCCACTAATTCTGCATGTTTTTGTACTAAAGCTTGAACCTCTACTCTCCTATCCTCTGGACATCTTATCGTGTTGATCTGTTTACCTCCATTATCCTCTACCTCTACTACATTAATACTAAACCCCGTGTCATCCTCTGTGACTTCATAACTGCCCATCCATGGCACTACCCTATCCTTAATCCTTACTACCTTCCTTTCCATATCTATCAAAACCCCTAACTGCATCATACAGTCAACACCTAAAATGCTCTGAAACTTCAGTCCAGGTACAATTACAAACTCCTGTTCACAGCTTAAACCTCCTATATCTATCCTAAGCACCACAACACTATTTACTACAGCAAACTTCTTTTTATTTGGAGCTACTAAATGGCTACGCTTTATAGGCATAATTCTATCACAAACCTTATCCCCAATTTTGCTGACGAATTCTAAAGTATGGTCGTCGCTGTTCCCAATTCTGTCGCTGGTATCCGTAACTATTCCCCCTTCTAGCATAGTTGTCCCGTCTATTGTCAAACCTAACTGTGTTGATCTGTCTTTCCCTATTATCCCGAGGTCGTCCACTACTTACGTCGTCGTACCTCTGCAGGTATTCTAAAAACATTTCTCTGTCCACTATGTTCTGTAGTGCTACGTGTTGTCTTACGTCTACCTCGAAGTGTCGTGATAAATACTTGATAATTTGTCGGTCCGTCAGTGGTGGGTTCAGTTGCTTTGCTATGCGATACTTGAGTACAGCATATTGCTCCCTACTTCCTGAAAATTCTCCCTTAAATTTCCCTGTGATTATGTCGTCTCGTACCTGGTCTTGTCTGTGGTCACTCCAGTAGTGCTTTAAAAATCTGTCTTCAAAGTCCGTGTAGGTGTCTATGTCCTGTCCTACTAAATTGTACCATGCTTCCGTGTTGTCTTTCAATAAAGCCTTTATCGTATTCAGTTTAGTCTGTTCGTCATATTAATTTCCCACTAGATTTCTTACACTATTAATAAAAATTTGTGGATTTACCCTGTTATCGCCATAAAACTTCATGTGTTGGTCCAATGATACTCCACCTGTAGAAAATCTGGGACCATCCCCCGTTAAACTTGACATGTTGTATTTGATACTACTAACTTCGCGTTCTACCCTGCCTAACTGATCCCTACATGAGTCCGTCACTTCAGTCATTTTTATATTAATCTCTTCTTCACAAAAAATGCGTACTTCGGACCTTAAATGTCCCATTTCCTGTCGAAGACCTGTAATATCACGCTCATTTTTTTCAACCCTATTTTCTACTTCCCCCAGTTTCACGGTAAGACTATTTTTAAATTCTGTAAATTCTTTAGTATTTTGTTCAATTTTCCCGCTTATCTGCTCTAATTTTGGTTGGACTCCTCCTCGCTCTATTCGATTCTTCTCTAGCTCTATTAGATTCTTCCCTAGCTCTATTAGATTCATCGCTTAGCTGTTCTAATTTTCTATTGGATTCTTCCCTAGCTCTATTAGATTCTTTGTTCATCCTCTCTATCATTCTCATTATCATCTCGTTTCCTTGATCCCCTGATTCCGTCCTCGACTGATCTCTACTGCCTCCAGCTTCTTCCATTTTAGAATTTTTCTCACACAATGCACTATCGTCACTTCCAATTTCCACTCCTTGACTCCTTAACCACTCTTTTCTCTGCATACGTTCTAATCACTCTCACACACTCTAAAATACTCTTAAATTTATACACACACAGAAACTCTCTCTCTCAGATCGCCAGTTTCCTGGAATAAAATCACAAAAATTTTATTTGGAATTCGAGCCTCACTTTTGGGTCGCCAAGAATGCTGTGAATCCACCAAAATCCGGGAACTACGGTTTTCAAATCGAGCCCCACAGATTGGGCGTCAAGAAATGCTGTGAATCCACCAAAAAGCTATTAACTTAACTGTTCTGTTGACTTTCTTCTGTTAATCGCCTCTTTACTCTTTTCCGCCTCGGCTGCTCAGCTAGTTAAAACTTTCATCCTCAATCATAAAAAAACAAACACATTCCTATCACAAACACCAACGTTAACTCTATTTACATCAATATTCACAATACATTAAAATTTCAAAATTAAAATTCAGCATAAATTTCAGTATCAGAAAATTTCAAGATTAAATTTGTTATCATTTTTAATGTGCATCCAGAATTAAAGTCCTTGTAGATGCCTACTAATTAATATAACAATATATGCAGACCTGAGTCTGAGTACAAAGGGAGCATCTACCACCCCTTTACGTTAATTAACCAGGTTCGTCTAATTGAGCTCAAAGACATACCCAAATTTTCATCATAATCCAGAACATAAATACTAAATACGCCTTTCTACTTAAACAAGAAAATTTCACCTTAAAATTAAAAATTTGTTGTTAGTACAATTTCACTACTGTCCATTTTAAGTAAATCAATTATTAAGTTATTCAACACACACCAAAACATCAAAAATCGAACAACAAAGCATAAGTTACCTGAAGGTTAATGCACTCGTGGCCCCAATGTATATCGTCCTCTGTTAATCACACCAATCCAACTGGGTTATGTTTAGGTCCTCGTATTGCTGGTCGCCTTTAAAGTTTTCTACACCACCATTCATCTAAAGTTGTTTCAGTGCTTTTCCGGAACTCATTTGTGTATATCTGAATCTTGTTTTGTGGATCCAGCCACGTTTACGAATCATTTAATTATTAACACCCCCAAAAAATAGCAAAGAAATTCATACTTCTTTCACAAATATACGCCAAAACTGCCTACTTTTGTGTATTCATTTGTCGTTGCAAATTTGACTAATTGGTACAGTGATACTAGACTTTATTACCTTGTATCTTCTTTTCTAAGTGCACTAAATTACATTCATTGTAGCACGTAAAGAACAAACTGTTTTAAATCACCAGAATATACGAGCAAACTGTTTAAATTATTCTATCAAAATCGGAAAACTAAAAGCACTGTTTAACGCATTGAATCAAATCGAAAATCTAAGAGAGAAACTCATATTAACCCGGGTATATATAGTGGTTAGCCGTCTGTCGGTTTTGTCCCCAAAACGGCCAGTTTCTAGAATTTCGTATACTATGTTCCCATCTCGACCGCCTGTGCGTCGGTTCTTATTAAATTTGCACTCGCACCAGTTAAATCTCAGAAATTTCGACACGGCTCGCAACGTCTGGGAATAACTAATTAATTTTATACAGAAATGTTATTTTACCTCTCAAGTTTGTCTCTTATTTTCAACCAATCGCAACCCAGTGACGTTGCTCAACTCACGCCTTTTACTATATGTGTCTCTGTCTTGCGCATATTATCTGTCTCTATCTACCCTGTTCCGAGTGGTACAAATCGATTTTCTTTAGTATCGGTTATTTTCAATCCATGTGGACTTGTGAAATACCCCACCTTATTAGCATTTCCCGTAAATATTAAGCAACGGTTTCTCCAACATTCTCTGTAACCATTTGTTATCTGCAAATTTTACGCAGAACATAAAACATTTAAAAATACGCAGGTGTTCAAACATAATACTTCTACGATCTGAATATTATTGGGTTTTACTAGCTTTTATACATATTATATGTTACTAATGGTCCAATTAACTCCAATTAAAATAATACCCTTTAATTTTAGTGACTCCTAATCAAATATTAATTATTATCTGTACATTTTGTTTAATACCGGTTACTTAAAATTGAGTTAATTAATATAAATTTTGCACGTAATTTCCATTTGTTTCTTTACTCGGAATAATTAAATTACACGTAGAGCATTTTACTACTGCTTCCTTTTTTATAGCAAGCGTCTTGTAAATAATTTAACTCCCTTATTTTTAATGAAACGAATGAATTTTTATGCTTCACGGTTTTAATAACGCGTACCTTTTCCCAAAGCTTCTACACGGTGATTAAAATTATTTGATGTGATTATTTAATTTTCTACCCTGGTCTAAATATGAGTAATATATATATATATATATATATATATATATATATATATCTCACTAAAAGTTCAGTTTTGTTAGTAGTTAGTAGTAGTAGTAGTTAGTAGTATATATATATTTTTTTATAATAGGTGCTAATTTTAATATTGTCGGTGTTCAAAATGTTGGATAATTTTTTGGACAGTTTTTATTTATACTTAGTTGTTCTTTTTATAGCTGTGATAATGTGAATAAATTTCACGAAACGTTAGCATACAATCCAAGTTTTTAATTTTTAATTTTTATACTTTAGTCCTCAGTAACCGTAATCAGTTTCTATAAATATATATATATATATATATATATATATATATATATATATTACCCTATGGGGCAATTTCACCCTATGGGGCAATTTAACCCTATGGGGCAATTTTACCCTAGGGTGAAATTGCCCTATAGTGAAATTGCCCCATAAGGTGAAAGTGTCTCTGACATAAGATCATTGATTCCTTTCACTTATATCAAACTTACGCTAGGACCTTAAAACATAGACTCTGAGATGAGGCCAATGTAATCGCATTATGGAAACAGGGTCACACAAACTTTCGTCATATCCTTCTTGATCATATAAGTGGAGACATGTCATATCTAAAATTTAAACAAATGTGCTTGCAGTGTTGGGGTAGGGTGACTCAAAACATAGTTTTATTACTATTGTAAAAGATTTTGATTTGGATAAGGGGGCAATATAGTAAAAATTTCGAGGAGTATATAAATATAGAAGGCGTTCAATGGTTTGCCCCAATCCGAAGTTTCATGATGACGAACGTTAAAGATTTTATTGTAAATAAACGTAAGCTTCATTTTACGCAGGATTCCGTACGAAAGAAGTTTGCGGGATACCAAAATGGAGGCACTACATCTCTGCAAAAATTCAAAGAGGTGCACAAACAATTGATCGATCCCTTGCAAATCACCGATTCCTAGTCACAAGGAATAGCGGAAAGCATGTCAAAAACTATAAAGGAGGTTGAAGTTGAAAACAGAGGCGAGCTTTTTAGAAAATAAATTAAGTTACCAGTTGACGATGAACCTGTACATCTTTATTATACGGACGTGTTAGGTCGAGACGAATACGAAAATATATACAAGTCGGTTTATGGAGTAAAGTATAACCGCCAATTGATACGCATAGTTTGGGAAAAGTGTGTAGGAAATTGATTCAGAAAACAGTGACACAACCTAAAATAATAACGTTTATCCGGAGGCTAGAGGTGTAACAAGAGTTATAATTATTTTTAGAGTCCTTAGCATTTTCTTAAGGAGAGTAATTGATTAATTTATAGAATACATTCCCTACCTGTTGATTCGTGCGTGTACACAAATCGGGTACAATCGGTACATATCCGAATAGGAATAGCTTATATATAAAAGGACTGTTCGCGTAGAAGTTATTATTTGTTAATTGTACAGTTTAAAGGGACGATATAACAAATATGTATAAAGACTTTGGGGAGGTTATTCGAAGATTTTGCAATGCTCTACGAGTAAAAAAAGCAGAATGTGGGCAACGCTTTTCGATAGAAGAAGAAAAATGTCTTATGTGTCAGTCATACGATGAAGCAATACAGCACTGTACTGCTGTGTTAGTATTGCCAGAGGATTTGGATGATTTTATGGAAATAATCGAGGAGATGGGGTTTATAAAACTATTGGCAGATATTCAAATGGAATATATACTAAATTATAAGTTTTAAAGTAAAAATTTAACCACCTCAACTATTATCATAAGAAATGAATTATGTGAATTTAGAAATTATTTTTGTATATATTAGCTTGTTTATGTTATAAAATATAAAGTATACATTGGTATTGTTTAATTTTTTTAATGCCCTCGCACGGAAATGGGTATCTAAGATCTTATGAAAAGAATTATAACAAAGAGCGCTACATTTAATTTTAATAGAAATGAGTACAACTGCGTGTTTGAAACATAACTATTAGTTTAAAATCTTTTTGTTCAACTTCGATGATATTACATAAACCAAGATTCCGCTACTGCTTCCGAGTAACGGGCGTATTGTATTTTTATTTCTTCCTAACAATACCATTATATATAAATAAAACCAAAACGTATGAAACCATATTTATATTTCAATTCAAATACTTAACAAGTACACTACACATAGAAATATATTTTTATTCATTAAAACTAATACACACACACACAAAAGTCACTTTTTCCTCCTTCTAATTGGCAAATGTGTAGTATTCATATCCAAATTTTGTACACGATTTTTGTTTGATCTGAGTTTCGTATAGAGTGTAGCTTTTGGAACATTGTAGATTTTGGATGCTTCTGAACCAGTAATCCATCCTTTGTTTATTTCGTCAAGGGCTTTATTTAAATCCTCTTTAGTATACGATTTAAGTTGTCTCTTTCTTTTTCTGTCAGAAACGTCTGACTTGAAGTCTATGTTCCGATCTTTCACATCAACATTATCATGTGCAGGTTTATCTTGCACTATTTTAGTATTTGCCAGAGATTCATTAGACATACCATTAAAATGTTTGCTAGTTGAATTGTTTGATAAACTTTTTTTCATCTCCTCGACAACTTGTTCTAAAATTTTCATAGCCTCTAAAGATATAATTCTTTCTCCGGTCATTTTTATTACGATGTTTACTTATCAAAATGCAGATGCAGACTATTCCAATTTTACAATTTTGAAAAATATGTATAAATATTTACCCCCATCTAACTTTGTTGTCGTCTATTTTATAATTCCTTTTTGTCGAAGTTTAGATATTATAGAGATAATTTCAATTAGGTTAAGCATATCTCGATGGTTGTGATAATCAACAGTAACTAGCAACTGCAGTCTTTCAATCAACCCATGTACATTAAAGTGAATATATGCATCATCTGAACTGTGCTCAGTACGATGTGTATTTTTTAATACAACACCCCTTTTTATATATATCGGAATTTTCGTACCCCGACTACTGCTTTCCTGTGTCGAATCTTTCATTTTCAGAATTTGGGGTGTAATCCATAGAACTTGATGCATTTATTATTTGCTCTGATGGTTTATGACGAGCTTTTCCATTATTTTTTTCAGAGTTCATTTCCTCAATATTAAACTTTTGTTTTTGCATCTTAAAGCTTCTTTTCCAAACTTCTTTATCATCTTTACTATCTGAGTAGGTAGGTGTTGCTTTACATCTTAGAGTACTTCCTGTGCACATTTCCGCAGTTTTGTAAATTAGTTGTTTGTATATCAGAGATGTAACTGTCTACACTTTTATCTCTTTTACTCTGCGATCGTATGAGATGGTCGCGCAATGTCGACTTTGGAATCCTAAACTTCTTACTAGCAGAGTACATTGTTGCAACACCGTGTTTAACCTCATTACGGGCTTCTTGCAAACATTCCTTGGTATGCGTTTTTGTAGAAATCATTTTCAAGTTACAATGCTTTACGGTTTAATATCCGAGATAAACTAAAATAATAATATAGTAGGCAGTGAATATAAAACCGATCGAGTTTAACATAATTCGATCTATATCGGTAGTTGAAGTACAACAATTTAGAAACGCATAAGAGAATAAGCTGTAATATGCAGGATTATAGTGACAGAAATTTCTCTAAAATCTATGGTTTAAAATTTAAACATAGTCCCGGAATTCCACAGACATCTATTATTTGATTATTACCCAATTTGTATTGAATTTCCTCAAACAGAAAATAGGGTGCATTTCTAATAATCTAATTACTTGGTTCAAGATCGCATTTAATTACGCGCGTCACTTACATTCTTGAAATTCCATGTTGGTGAAACGTATGGCGTAGAATATTTTTATTTAAAGTAAATGCGGGCCCCTCTCTAATTAAATGGACTCGTCCGCGCAGACGGGTGCATAGAAATAGTAATAACTATAAATATTGAATAAATATTTTTTTTAAAAATTGCTGTATTATCGAGTTTAATCTAAATAAAAATGTAGAGGTGTTTTGCTGTTAGGTTTTTGAATATTAAAACACTATGCGGGTCCTTGTTGGAGCTAATTTTAAAAGACGTGATAATTAATTACCATTCACCAGGAAAATTCTATACTAATTTGATAGGTTACACGACGGAGTTATATTAAAAATACTGCTAAGAGTAATTTTGTATAATTATTCTAAAAATGGTGTTGGTGGTTAAATACATACAGGTAAAAACCACTATAAAACAATTATACGCGTCACTTTTCCAGTCAAGACTTGCATATAACACCAATTAACATAATAAGGAGCTGCGCACGCTCGACCATCGGCATAAAAGGCGATGAAGGCATGTTCCAGTGCATTAGTCGACAAAGATTCGTCGAGTTTGATTAAAATTACAAGTTAAAAATTGATTTTTTTTATGTTAACGTTGCAAGTGATGTGCGAGTACCACAATTAAATATAAACCAACTAGTTGATAAGACAACCTATAGGTTAGGCGAATTTCCTCCAAATTCTTACCACCATATAATAGAAGTTGGTTTTGATTTATATGGTGGACTTCCACCTGTCATCCAAGTTATTTGCTGTAGTGGTATGTGTGGAGATTCTACGATAATATTCTCATACTTCGATTGGAAGAAATTGTGTACTTTTCAAGTGGAATTTCTAATTCACCAATTTGCTCAAGACTCAAAACAAGTCAGATTAAATGGTTTGACTACTGGAAACGACGTTGTTGACATACAATCGGATCAAGATTTCAAATTGCAGCTGAGCACAGCTTTTAATAGAAGTATATGGCTGTTGAACAATTTTGAAAAAGAGAATTTATATAATTTGGGGATTACGAAAGATCGGAATGTTATAGTGCTACCTGCGTACGAGTGCATCAAGCTATTAAGTTTGCGTGAATTAATCTGTTTTAAAATGGCAGAGTTAAGGTGTAGAAACTTTCCAGAATTTTACGAAAAATTTGTTGGTGATATAAAAAAAGTATGTGGAAATACGACGGAAAAAGAAAGGATTCAAACGTTATTAGAGGAAGAGAGCCGTGCCAGTATTTCTCTGTCTAATGATTGCAGCAATTTAAATTACTTGACAGTGTTGGAAATTATTAAATGTTACCCCATCCAATACTTAAAAGATGCGACTGCAAGGCAATCGCTTGCGCAAATGTTTAGAGATTTGGATATCCCAGATTCGCCAAACTTGTGTACCACAGCGGTTTATAGATGTTATCAATCCATACATGTATTTTATTAAAAACACTATTTCTTGATAAAGTTTATACCTATTTGTATCGCCAACATTAGCAAGAATTATTAATAGACGTATTAAACTATCTTGTTTTTATTTTTAGGTTTAAAGTGGTGTACCCCGTAGATAATAAACACAATATACCGCATATCAACAAAAAAGTTGTAGGGAAATTCAAAGACAAATTTAATGTAAGTCTAGTATTAAAAGTTGTTGGTAGTAAGGCTAAGTCCTACTGTATTGTAAGCGAAAAAAATACGTTTAAAAAGATTCAAAGGGTCTCACGAAGTGTAGTTAAGAATATTAATGTAGATAGTTTTAAAGACAATGTACATTGCGGAAGATTTGGTTCTAGGAAATGAGCAACATACGAAAGTACGGAATACTTGATATTAATGCTAATTGGTTTAGTGACCGCGTTTGTGCACTCTTCGAGTGTCTTCGGCAATTTTCGATTGTTTCCAGAGAAAATATTCAAGCCCGCCATTTCCGAAAATATGACGTAGAAGATATTTAAAATTAAATTGCTTTATTAGTAAGTTAGTAAGTATCCTGTAGACAACAAGTTTGGTATTCCCTTAGTAAAGGTTTAAAGTGTTTATTTAAAATTTGTATTTCCCTAAATACGTAGTCGAGGATGGTTACTAGAAAGTACCTTTTGTGAATCCCCAGCAATTATACGTCAATTTCTAATGCACTGTATTCAAACATAATTAATAGAAAGTCCAAGAAAAGAAATTATATTCAGCTTTTACATGTAATTTGGGTAATCCATTATCGTCAAGGAATTAGTTCGGAAACGACTTGTATTTTCCCAAGCGTTGAGCATATAATTATTTGTGACGTACTTAGTAATTAAAAAAATGTTAAACCAGAAATTGATAACTGTTTAAAATTTTAAAAATTAAGGTTTTAAAGATTTACAAGAAAACTATCGGTTTTAAACCCGGCGACATGTGTTTACCTCCACGTAGTGTCGTTGGACGGTAAAACATATTGTTAGATTAACGACAATATGTTTTATTGACCAAAAACACGTTTCCGCTCTTATTAAACAGTACATTAATCTCTTTTTGTTATAGGTCTTTTTTTAAAAACACATTAATTTCTATTTTTTTTGTTACAGGTTACTTTAACCTGCTTGGATTTGGTTAAACAAAGAAAATAGTGTTATACTTTGTAAAAATTGTATTCTATTAGTTTATTAAACTGTAAATAGCATAAAATAAATTATTAAACTTTTGTGTGCTTAATTTCTTTGTGTTAATACCTCTAAGTGTTTGGTTAAAGCATATGTCATAGATGAACAAAAATTTTAAAAAGATTTGGGGGCTTTAATGTGTAACCTTGTAAGGTGTGGTCTTATTGCAAATCTGTTTACAGATTCGAATTCTGCGTAAAATTCTCTTGATGTGCCGCATGTATAAAAAAATTTATGCGGACGGTCAGAAATCGCTGCTGGTAAAATATCTTAAAATAAGAGTAGCCCCCTGGGGGGTGATGCTATCTAAAAAATTCTTAGAAATTCGGGTAGCTGAGGAAATTCTAATATTAATTGATGCCAAACAAGATAGGTTTATCTCGAAAGATGCAATGGCTACTCGAAGAAAACTATTTGTTAGGTTTGCTAATAGAGCAAAGAGCAAAATTTAGAGGTTTATGACTTTAAAGGGGTATAACTTTGTAACGGGTGGTCCGATTTTAAATCTGTTTGCAGATTCGGATTTTGCGTAAAATTTTAGACCAATTTGATGTATCACATGGTTAAAAAATTTTATAAGAACGCTCAGAAATTGCAACAGGTAAGAAATCTTAAAATGAGGGTAGCTCCCTGGGGGGTGATGCTATCTGAAAAATTTAAAGAGATTTGGATAGCTGAAAAAATTCTAATATTAATTGATACCAAACAAGATAGATTTATCTCGAAAGATGCAATGGCTAGTCGAAGAAAACTATTTGGTCCAGATGTGTGTGGAAATGTGGATGCTGGTGGAAATGTGGTTCCCACAAAACCATCTACTTATATATATATATATATATATATATATATATATATATATATATATATATATGTATATTAGAGCTGTCAGTAGAATTAATCAGCATAATTTTCATAATTGCCTGTAACTATACTAGGATAATTATCTGCATATGTATCTGCATTGACCTACGCAACCTGTTTTAGCCTATTTTCTAGATTTGATGTCTTGTTTGCTCACCACAATCTGGAAAACTAGAAACTATTGCTTCAATAAATACTTGCCAGAGTGACACTTTGCCACTGATATTAAACATCTTTCAAAATTCAGACACTGTGAAAGATATTAGATATTAAGTGTGGTTTTTGTGCAAAGGTTTTCAAATGAACTACTTTACACTGGCCTAACAATATATTTACGCATTGATAAAAATACATATGATGTAGTAACTCAAAACTGTTGATGTCACAGGCAAGTAAAGCACACCAAATTAAGCGTCACCGATATTAGTAGTTTAATGTGCTTCGGCGCTTTTGCAAAATATTTACAGTTTTGGAATCACTGAATTTATTTCATAAGTAGTTTCTACACGGTATATTAATACGAGGTCGACAATATTGCAATGAGACTGATTTTTTAGTGCCAAATGTGGCAACCCTGCAGCCTTTATAGACGCGACATCCTTAATCCTATGGTAGTCTAAGCGGCACTTACCTGCAAGTTCTTAGTCTTTAACAATGGTGTTATAAGGTGAACATTAATTTCTGAAGCACGTGACAGAAATAGAATCACATATTATTGCACAATAATACTCATTTCCTTTTTCTGGTAATCTAGGTGGGAATGCGACAACTTATGGCAAGCTTTAGAAAGTTATCGAAAATGAGGTTATGTCAAGAGCTAAAGTTTTTCGTTGACCTAAAATTACCCTACCAATAAAACTCACACATGGAAGTCAAGTGTAATATGCATACTGATCTGTTTTTTCGATTGAAAAGGCATCGATCGTGGAATATTGGCGCCCCCTGAACAAACGGTGAATCAAGATTTTCAGACAGAATTTCTAGAGGACAAATTCTCCGTGTAAACATTATTGGTAGTTGAATTTTTCATCATGATAATACGCCCTCTTATTCTGCATTGTCTGTACACCAGTTTTTAACCTCAGGAGCATTTCAGTATTACTATAGTCGTCTTATTCAATAGATCTCACTTTGTGTCTTTTTTTAATTTCAAACACAGATTGGCCATTCTGGGACACCAATTCAAACAACAAGAGAAATTCAAAATCCGTGACGAGGTTCTCAGACAGCATCCCAGAAGAACAGCTACAAGAATGTTACCTGCAGTGGAAAACTGCTGAACTAAGTGTGATCTATTTTAAAAAAACCAAACTGCAGCTAATTATATATATATATATATATATATATATATATATTTCTGTGTTCATTATCCTGAAAGGAAGCCCTAAAAATCGTGCCTCAATGTTGAGCGTCATTATTTCTGTGCTTTCTGGGTTATTCTCGCTACCTAGTCAATTGCTTCGTGCCCTACCGTTGGGTGTCATTATTTCTGTGCTTAAAATTTGAATTCGTGCCCTACTATTTCTACTAACCTGTCTGGACTCCAAACCAACTCCACCAAATTGCTTCTTACTGCTTTCTCAGGCTGATCTTCCTCGGCTAGCTCTGTGCACTCTCCTATGATATGTTTACCCCAACTGAACATTCTTTCAACACCTTTATATTACACACAAAAAATACAAAAATAAAATTCTTAGATAAACATACATCCTTTTATTCGTATGACACAAATGATAATTCAGACAATCTCAATATTTACACTTTTGTATTTACAATAAAACATTTCACCCTTTTCTTCAATCTAAATTGTTTGTGCGTTACTACACTTCAACATTTTTATTCTAAAATAGATGAGCCTATCGTGAAACCCTAAATTTACCTTTTCTTGGTCTATGGTGAACTCAGTAAAAACCTTTTTCCCTGATATGCATAAAATATTGCATGGTCAAATTACTCTAAAGACTCGTTTACTCTTTACATCAAACGTTATTATTCCTGTTCTTACTCACTCAAATAATAATAGAAGATTGTCTTTTATTTACCGTAACCAAATTAATTATTACTTCAAAAAATTTTCACCACATAATTCTAATTACACGTAGTTCTATAACTCAATACCAGCACCACAGTTCAACAATAAAACAAAATTCCTTACCTGGTGTGTTCTTCGGACGCACTACCTCCTTAGGTGACCTCCACCAAACTCACGTTCTTGGATTTTTCTCAATTTCTCACTCCTACATGGACAGCAACTCCATCTCAACTGGTTCATCCAGTTCCCCCAGTTATTAGTGGATGCTTTCCATACTATCATCCGTCCAAATCCAAATTTTGCCTCCGTCTCAATTTAACGTGCCACCAGCACTCTCGTTTAAGAAATACTTGGTTCGCCTACCTCAGTAGCATCCTATTTTACTCGTACAATTATTTATAATAATTTACTTTCAGCCTGTTTAACTTGTTAGCACCAACTCGTGCATTTATAACACTTGTAAAAATTTACGGCACACTGCACTATGTCGCGGCTTTTAATTTTAAATTAAGATGTTTTCTCGATGCTACTTGAAGCGAATCTTGCTACTTTTGTAAAAAACATATTCTCGGTTTGTAACTAATATGTGATATTTGGGAAGTGTTTTCAGTATTTGTTTTATAATGAAAATATTATGGAAGGCTAAATGTACGACGTTATAAATAAAATACGCACCGCTCTTAATATAATATATGCTTTCTTTATCTAAAGGAAATGTGAACTTTGTGTTGTTTGTTGCTTGATAAATTGGAAATTCTAGGGGTTTGATTTCAGGTTTCAGCCATTCCGCAACGGGTGAGCTCGGCATCAGGGTCGGCGCTACCACTAAAACGACCAGGCAACCGCCACGGGGCGGAATGTTTTGTGATGCAGCATGTAGTCCCTATAAATTTTTACTAAATAATTTGAGATGCAATTCGTATAAATGAAGGGCCCAAACAAAACCCTGAGCTATTCGTAATTCGCCACTGCACAACACGCATTTCTATTGTGTCAATTAAACTACCGCGCGGTGCCATACTTGAAGCCTTCAGAACTCGAGTTTAAAAAGACTAAAACCTTCACAAAAGGGAATCATTACCTCTAGGTATACTTGTTTTAATAATAGAGCATAAGAATTTATTATGAATTTTTGAGTTTTTTGAACACTCAAATACTTAAAATGATCAAACAAAAACCTATGTACAACAATCGCTTTTGTTGTGAAGCTTGTTGGGAACAATGACAATACACAAAACGCTGTTGATTGCAGATTCTCTTGTATCATCTTCATATTTAGAATACGCAGCATGATTAAACTCTTGCTTATAATTTGCAGATACTGATGTGTCACTAATAACTGTGCTTTAATGCTGTGGCAGTTTATTGTATTCAAGGAGTAGGTAAATATTTGATTTGTTTTCAGTATTTCTCTTGTATTCCTGCATCAAATTCGACACCTTTGTATATGTTTTATTATTGTGTGTGTGTGTGTGTGTGCATGCGTACGTGTGCGCGTGCGTACGTACATGCGCGGGTATGCGTGCGTGTGCGTGCGTGTGTGCGTTTATATTGGTGTTTGGCGCGCAGACATTTTAACATTTTACTAAATTTCATGTACGTTTTATATTGCGTACATTAATTTTACTCTGAACTACCTTAATAATTTTATTAATGATTAATTTATGATTTTTAAACAATTACGAATCATTTTTAAGACGAGTGATTCGAAGCGGAATCGATTATCCGAAAACATTTATCAAAAAAAGGCAAGCCAAAAAAATTGAACAGGTCAGTCTCCGAGTTAATTGAAAAAAATTCTTATACTACCATCCGCGTCCAGTGGCGAATCTGTCAGCAGAAGAAATAGAGGAAGTAGTGCCTGTAGCTAAAATTAACACATCGAATCAGAAAAATTAAGGGATCTTTTCCACCCCTGGCAAGAGCTTTTATAATTTTCAAACCCCTTCTCTAGTCACGTATTTCTACAGTCTTCGCTAAACTGTAGCACCCGCCACAAACAATTCTCCAAATTCCTGCACTCAAAACACAACGAACTTTTAAAGCTCAGAATTTCCCCCGTTCCCCCACGGCTTTATCACGAAAAACTATCTACCAGTTTCAACCGTCGACGAGTACCCAGAAAATTATTCCTCTTCATTTACTCTAACAACCTGCAAAACACGCCCATTCTGCCCGCGTCTCTATTCTCCTTGCAGTCATGCGTTTACAACCACTATTTTCTATCTCACTCTTGTTTCCCTACTTTCATAGAGCCTCACTATTGCCCTGCTGTCTACGGTTACTGTTCCCTCGCTAAATGTGCGCCTTGAAAATCGATACCGTCGACAAACATCTTGCATTTTTGTTTCGCCCATTTGTTTTTAAAATATACTCGTCTGTCACACGCTTGAAAACTGCATGTCCTTTTACCAACTGATGTATTCTCTGTCTCCCTTAGTTGCCTTCTAACGATTCTCGGTCCCTTAAAATTATTGATTTTTGCTTCAAAAATAACATACTGTTCGTTAGCCTGGCCTTGCTGTTGTACAATACCTCGAAATGTTATCGTAACGTCTTCTAGCTTTCATAGAAATATTTATTTACTTGAAGCTTTTATTCCTTAAACTCCTTGAGCGTTTTGTTATGTTATTTTGTATTTTTCTACGAATTAAATGAACGTACTTTTTAGTTTACGATACTAAACAAATATCCGTTGCATCAATTATTGATTTTTATATACCACGAAGCTTTAGTATGGTTGTATGCAATAGGAAACCTTGTCATCGACCCTACTTGTTTTTGCAATAAATTAATGTATACAAATTATTCCTTTGAAGCTACATAAAAATATGTCATTTAACACTAAAAATTTCTGCATGTAATCGTCTGACTTGTCTTATACTAAAGTATGCAAACTATTGATTTGAAACGTAATAAATAAATTATTATTTTTCTATCTACAGGGTCGTTCTAAAAATACCTTCTTGGCCTATTTACACACGTTGACCTTTAACCTACACAGTAATATATATGTATTATATATATAATATTGTATATATTATATTATATATATATATGTATCATATTATATTTAGTATATTATACATATATGTATTATATATAGTATATTTTATATATATATATATATAGTATATTTTATATATATATATATATAGTATATTTTATATATATATATATATAATATATATTATATATATACATACATATAGCTGAGTAAAGAACACCATTTAATCCGCAAGGGTTTTAATTCTTATATTAACAAAATTGGGAAAGATTTTAAGCATCATTTTATTCATTCAGCATGGAAGCTATTTGCAAGTATAAAGGATTGAAGCTCTTACAAACGTGTGCTTGTTTTTGGAGACATTGAGTAACAGTTTATATATAATTTCATTCTATTAGTATTAGAAGCTATTAATGGAATAAACTTATTAATGCAAACTAAAAAATTGCATTTATTGTGAAAAATCATACAAACCTACATTTCCAGGTGGTAAAAACGCTATCAAAACAAAGCTTCTGTTTACATTTGATGATTATAGATATAATTTAATATAAACATTAAAATTTACCTACGAGAATGACGTCGAATTATCGATATTTGAAGCAATCAAGGAATAGAATTTTGGATATTTAAAATACAGTAGCTCGTTGGACGCAATATACGTGCAACAAGTGTGGCGTAAAAACTCCTTTAAACAAATGCTTCGTTACCGAAACCAATATTTATAAATATCAGTACACGTACTAGCAGAAAAGGATTATTAATTTTTTAGTGAGCCAGATACATAAAGTGCCACGTTTAAATAACTATTAAAAATAATTGTATGTTGAAAAATAAAACAAAGTGTAATTCTGCTTAGCCGATTCACATCGGCTGTTATATACTACCCGAAGTAGTTCTAAGCACCACCGTAAATATTTTAGGTATCACCCTAATTGGTTTTATTACTCCAATACAAAATTTTAAGTAATACTACAAAGTAATACAAAGTAATATCTTCAAGAATTAGTGCGTTTACTGAAAGTAATTGTTAATCTAATTTGTTGGCGCTGCTGAAATAAGATTTGTGTCAATTTCTGTTACAGATCTAAACTAGGTGTCAATTTGTATAACTCCGTTTGTAATCCACTTCTTGAGAAAGACACCTATATTGTGAAACTATTTATCGGGTATAATTTAAAACTATTGTAATCAGGTCAAATATGTTTCTATGTTTTATGTTTTCTATAAAGGACAATTGAAAATGTGACTTGTGTAATTTTTGGGGTAATATTTTGTAGTTGTAAAGTTTCATTAATTCAATATGTATTTAGGGAATAATTTATAACGAAGATCAATTTACACTAATTTTTTGGTTTGGTTCAAATGTATTTTTTTTTAATTAATAGTCGTAGATAATAGTACTTTAACCCTGTGAAGTAATTATCTGTACATGCGGTATTGTAAGTTGATACTTTGGTAAAATTTGAATATTCAATGTAATTTATTTTACTCTGTTTACTTATTTTACTTTATTATTGGTATTTATTGTGAATATTTGTATTACTAAAATTTTTGTTAGACGTAATATCGCAATTGAGTTAGAGAAAGGTGTTCTACTCGATGAATAGCAGTGGCAATGGTTTCTTTTATTTGGGTAGGCGATGATCCTTGGATAGAGAAGATGTCTACGAGTTTACAAGCAGAAGTAAATTGGCGCTCAGTCTAAAGAATATCCTTGTAAGACTTCTAACATCTTTGTTAGGCTAATATCGCAGCATTTTATTAACGTTAGCAACGTGGGGGCTCGACGCATTTCTAATATTAAAGCAATATATATATATATATATATATATATATATATATATTAATGTGTAGGTTATATGTAAAAATTGATAAATAAATCAAGAAAGTAATTTTGTAAGACCTTGTATATAGAACACAAGAATATATTATTTACGCTTCAAATGAATTAGTTTTGACTCTAAAACAAACGTATAGTAGCATTCGTTTGTATCAATAAGTCGTAATTTTAAAGTTGCATAGTGTGGAAGCTTTGCAGCGCATAAAAGCTCAAGAATAATGCGAGGACAAGTAGCTTTGGTATTCTAAGGTTGTAAATCGAGCACATCAAATAATAGGGGGAAGCTTTTGTTTGCGAATTAATGAATGCAATTTTAAATGTTACTTGGCTTTACAAAAAATCAAACGCGAATGAAATCTTGAATGAATCGTTCTAATCTATATGCCATTTTCGTGATTTTTCCGGAATTACCTGAAACAATACTTTCTCGTGATACAATATTTTCTCGAATTCCACGGTTTTAATGTTGCAATTAGCGTCAAGTTTATGATTTACGAGCATAGTAAGCTGTTGTCAATCATTGTCTAATGCGCGGAGTTCATGTACTTTCCTTTTATCTTATTGTTACACGAGAACCTATAAATAATGTTTATCAATTTTTGTTACATTTTAATGTGCTCGCGAGTTCTAGAACCGGCGTTTTATTCATAACTGTCTTATACGATATTTCTTAGTGTTTGATAATGAATTTGTTTTTATTAATCACAAATGTAGTAAAGTTTATGGTTCCAATGCGATCCCTATGTTTTGCAGACGCAATAAATGTATTTCTACGATAGATAAAGGGAATAATTTATGCATGGAAAGTGTATTTTTATTTTTAAAAAAATAGCTTTGTATCTTAAAAATTGAAACTTGTTTTTACTAAGAAGGCTTTATTTACATATCCGGAAAAATAATTAAAGCATGAGATTGTTTCCTTTATGGTTCTTCAAACGCTATTGAAGCGTGTTCTAACGCATATTATACACACACAGAAAATTTATTTCATAAACAATTCAAGATTGAAATTGCTTAGTATGCTAATAAAAATACAGATGTCAGTATAATTGCATAATTAATTAAAACCTTAATTTGCTAAATGCATTAAGACGGATATGGTGTTTTTGCGAATATTTTAAATGGCATTTTATATTATATCTTAGAATGAAACTAGTTTTTATTAAGTAAACTTTATCTGCACACACGAAAAAATTTGCTTTTTGTTAACGCAAATAATTCTGTATTTCAATAATAATGTAATACACTTATATCATACGGAGTGGGAGAAAGTAAATATTTGGAAAATTTAATTTTCCCGCTTTCCTTCCATTTGGGTGGGCTTCATTTATAGAATTTGGACTTTCATGACGTTTCATGATCTTTTTATCACATGAATATATATATATATATATATATATATATATATATTGATGTGGTAAGGCCTCGCTTTAGAGCGCTGCTGAAAGAGTGATATGAAAATCGCCGCACGCACGTTGGGGTGTCGCTAAAGGAATGCTATGACAAGGCCTCGCTTTGGGGCGTTGCTAAAAGGGTGCTGTGATACAGATACAGCAATTTGTAAAATTTGAACTTGTTCACCTACCTTCCTTTTTTAACTTTGCCTGGCTAGCTCAATGGAACTGAAGGAGTTTTTAAAAATGAAATCAAACACAACAATATCAGAAGGCATTTATACAGTATTAAATATTTTCTTTCATACAAAATCATTTAAAACTTTTACAACATTGTTTTTTTCAAACAAAAATAATTAGGATATAAAAAAATATGTTCCTACCTTATTTTAAATTTACAGAATTAAATTTATTCTTTTGAGAATAGTTTACCTTATTATAATTATTTCCACGCTTGAAAGATTTGTTTTGGCCAGAAAAAATTCTTGACAAATAATCGATTAAAAGGTCAGAGTATTTCGAGTTCTGATCACAAATTCTCCTGGTAAAACCCTTTTACATAAAAAAAATTATACGATTAACACTTATTATGATACCTTACATTAAATATAAATTAGTTAAAAATAAATCTATAAGTGATACTTGCAGAATCCACAAACCGTTCGTCGAAAAAAATTATCTTCTTATTTTAAAATTGACGTCAAATCAGCTTACAAGATTCTCCATAAAAAAATTTTTCATTTCAAACAACGATTACCAAAGTACATTTCTGGTTAAATCTTCTCTTTTATTATTTAATAAGATCTTAAAAATAGCGTTATCTTGAAGAACTTTCCCTGGTATAATTAAGATTTTTCATTTTTTGTTGTCACGTTAAAAACATTGTTTCTTAATTCTTTTCAACCTAGCCACTATCCCATTACAATATGCTTACTACATACTCAGATACTATTTCCGCGTAACAACAGCTTGCGGTTAAATAACATTTCGTGCTAGCATAAATGAAACCTAATGAATGAATGACCTTTCAAATGAATAAACGCTTTCCTTATATACAAATTTATCTGTTTCCAGAAGCTTACTAGGAAAATGTGGAACGTTATGATGTAAGGTATTTCGAAAAACCTAATTAGCGTTTAAAATCATCGAGTTTTATGACCTAATTGTCGCTCCAGTTATCCGTGACGTGTGTTATCTGTTCTTGTTTAACACATATACTATTGTTGTGGCGTCGCATACTAATGCTAAAGATAATCACTTTCTTGAATTTTTCCAGAGATTTTGCAGGTTTTTTGTGTTTCGGTCGCTTCTAATAATAAATTTGTTACGTTCCCTTCCTGTCAGCGTACTTAAATTGCATCGGTCTTTGGAACGCCCATTTGTAAAAATTTTGTTCATTATATTATTATCCCAGCCTGTATAATAGACGATCAGAGGTTATGTGTATCAACTATTTTATGTTAAACAGATTTGCAGTGAAGTGAAAGTTCTTGATAATTTTAATTAGTCGGTACCTTATTTCAATAAACCGTCGAGTTATACCTTATCACTAGGCATTATTTTGAATGAGTTCTATCATTGTAATTATGTGGCTCTTCGAAATGTTGATCTACGTCGGATGGATAAACCACTTCGAAATTTCAAACACCGTTTGATAATATTGGTATTGAGATTACGTTCTATTATAATAGAAAGCGAGTTCTATGCATTCTTTCTGAATTTTTGTGGCGAACAATACTTGATTTTCAATGCCTGGCTGCGTTTAATTCGCACTTTGTCACTTCATGTACCATACTTTAACTTTGGATCGTCCTGGCACACATTTTGTGTGGTAAGTAGTTTTACGGTTTATAACGTTAAAACTTGTTCGGAAATTATCTAATTGCGGGTCTCCTGTTCACAGCTTTTCTGCGGTGGGCATAAAGCCTACTATAATACATGGAATGGTACTGCTACTGTATTGCTTTCCAAATCAAAACAACTAAAATTTCAACCAGTCAATTGGGGTCTCTCATTTAGTAATTTTTGGTGACCCATATTGCTTAAAGGGTCTATATAAATAATGAATGTCTAATTAATCGGAACATTATCTTATCAATGTTTAATTGTCGACTATTAAGTAGATCCTACTGATGTTTCTCGTATTGTTAAATGCAACCATTACGCTTCCTACAATCTTGGGTCAAATGCTCGTTTTATTGTCGGAGCTTATAAATTGATCTTGTGGTTGCTGAATCCTGATATAAAAAAAGGAAGCTCTAATTCTTGGTTATAGTTACTTTACGTGTAAAAATATCTTGTACCATAATTAATTGTGACTTAAAATTAGTTCTTGAGTAATTTAAATATTTAAAAGAGAAAAATCACTCCTACTTGATTACTTATATAAATTGTGTTTACATATGTATCTTTTGTGCTATAATTACGTTTGACTTATGGTTAGTTGGTGTGTGAGGAAACGTTTTCTGATACTCCCCAATATTACCTTACATTGTAATAAAAGTTATTGTAATGCTTTTATCGTTCTTATATTAGATAGATTATCCAAACAGTAGCAAGACACTATCAATAAATTTTCCCTTAGACACACTCATAAAAGTAAATTATATATATATATATATATATATATATATATATATATATACATACATATACACACGTACACATAGAACAGTACAGTTCAATATCCGTTGAAGTTGATCATCAGTTATTTCAAGCAAAACAAAGCCACATACCTGTAGCAGATTAATTATAAGGAACTCACTCAGTGACCTGAGAGGAAGGACAGAACCCAACGTTGCTGGAGCAACACGTTTTCAGCAGCAACGGACCCTAGACAGGTACGGAAACACGCCAGAGATCCATCAGTAGCAGTACCATTCCATGTATTATAGTAGGCTTTATGCCCACCGCAGAAAAGCTGTGAACGGGAGACCCGCAATTAGATAATTTCCGAACAAATTTTAATGTTATAAACCGTAAAACTACTTACCACACAAAATGTGTGCCAGGACGATCCAAAGTTAAAGTATGGTACATGAAGTGACAAAGTGCGAATTAAACGCAGCCAGGCATTAAAAATCAAGTAATGTTCGCCACAAAAATTCAGAAAGAATGCATAGAGCTCGCTTTCTATTATAATAGAACGTAATCTCAATACCAATATTATCAAACAGGTGTTTGAAATTTCGAAGTGGTTTATCCATCCGACGTAGATCAACATTTCGAAGAGCCGCATAATTACAATGATAGAACTCATTCAAAATAATGCCTAGTGATAAGGTATAACTCGACGGTTTATTGAAATAAGGTACCGACTAATTAAAAGTATCAAAAACTTTCACTTCACTGCAAATCTGTTTAATAAAGAATAGTTGATACACATAACCTCTGGTCGTCTATTATACAGGCTGGGATAATAATATAATGAACAAAATTTTTACAAATGGGCGATCCAAAGACCGATGCAATTTAAGTACGCTGACAGGAAGGGAACGTAACAAAATATTTATCAATAATATTATTTACGTTGTTTTAAAGTTCCGATGACTTAACCTTTTAAATTCCAGAAAATTCTATGTTTAAAAGAAATCCCTATAATCCACGGATAATTAATTTAAACTTTATTTGCTTTTAATGCAAAAGGGATTTTAAATACACGTTGATTTTAGGTTCTTAAACCAAAAGCGTAAAGCTAGTACTCTTTTATGCTATTTACAGCTAATCAAATGCATTGTTTATAAAAAATGTATTCATAATTAATAAGTAAAACAAATGACTTTCTATTTATCTTAAAACGATTGATTTTACGATCGCATTTAATGCGTTTTACGGTATCTTACAATTTATTATTTTTACATATACAACTTATGTTACTGCTATGTATTTACAGTTATATAAAACGGGGTAACTATTTATACCCGCTCAATCTGCGTTTTTGCATGACACTTTTATGAATAAAAGTACGCTTGTATTATACAGGGCGTAACCATAAATTTACGGAAAATTCCGTAAATTTTCTAGATTCTATTATATTTTGGTGAGATTTATTTTTAAAATTAGAGTTTCAATGATCTCTCAAGACCCCTTATCATGTCAACATATATATATATATATATATATATATATATATATAAATTAATTGACTTTGTTTGAATATTGGGATAAATTTCGTTCGAAATAAGCTAGTGGTTTAGTTTAAAACATTTATTACACTTAATGTTTCGAAAAATTTGTTTCCTTAATCATAAGCTACAAAGTAGATAGCATTAAATTACATATATAAAAGTTATAGATTGCTTACTTAATGTGTTTTTTTAGAAAACCAATTTTGACATGTAACGTCATTTTATTAAAAGTTGTTATTACAAGTGATGTTTGTCAAAACGAACTTTCTACGTTTAAATAATTTGATTAAAATACAAAATGTTATGATTATTTAGAAATTCTTGTTTTATCTGACCAACAAATCTTTATTAAGTGTGTATGTGTGTGGATGTGTGTGAATGAGTGTGTGTGGGTGTAGAGGACAATATGTAGGACAATCAAAACAATACCTAGGTAACCGGCTAACACAACATAAAAGCGACGCCAAAATAGAAAAAACAACTTGCGCACTTTCGACACATATAAAAAGAAACAATCACACTTTAGATCTACAACATATTGAAATACTTGAAATAGAATCTAATTATTACAAACGATTATTTTTAGAATCCTAGCACATTCAAGAAACAAATAACTGTTTAAATGAAAAAACTGATACTAATAATTTAGAAGCAGTATACTTTGGACTTTATAATTTTAAAAAACAAATATAACATACCTAATAACTCGATAACCAGGTCACACTTAGTCTCCTACATTTCTTCACACAAAGTTTATATAAATAATAACGTTTTCTCAACTAAATATTTAATAAATTACAGATACAACAACCCAAAGACAAACCAGTTTCCTATTACATACACACGCGCGCGCGCGCGCCCACACACACACACACACACCCATACACACCCATCCACACACATCCACACACATACACACTTAATAACAGTTTGTTGGTCAGATAAAACAAGAATTTCTAAATAATCATAACATTTTGTATTTTAATCAAATTATTTAAACGTAGAAAGCTAGTTTTGACAAACATCACTTGTAATAACAACTTTTAATGAAATGACGTTATATGTCAAAATTGGTTTTCTACAAAAACACATTAAGTAAGTAAGTCATAACTTTTATATATGTAATTTAATGCTACCTACTTTGTAGCTTATGATTAAGGAAACAAAATTTCCGAAACGTTAAGTGTAATAAATGTTTTAAACTAAACCACTTGCTTATTTCAAACGAAATTTATCCCAATATTCAAACAAAGTCAATTAATTTATAACAAATACGTTCGTTATTGAAAGCAAGATCAACTATATATATATATATATATATATATATATATATATATATATATATTGCTGTGTAGTTTAGCTCTGGAACGTCTCTGGAGTCATGCCCCACTGTTGGGTCAATATAATACTTTTGTAGTTAACCCTGCTAAAGCGTGCCCCACTGTTGGGCCGTCATAATATTGTGATGTTTAACTCGATTTTTGCCCTCGGCTGCTCCCAATAATTCCTATTAACTCTAGTTTCCTAAATTAACTATTGACACCTACCTGTTACATCCAGAAACTTCCTCGTAACATCCCCATGCTGAAACCTAAATAGAAATTCACACCAATCACACACTCAAAATAACTCAATTAAGCAAATATATCACACTCTATTTAAATTAGATCCATAATACATTTTAAAACATCATTCCTTTATGTACATTCATAAAAGTCAATAAATTTTATAACAATAATCATGCAAATTGATAACCTTTTAAACACATATATTTTTATTAAAGTAAGAGGGTGTTCCTCATACCTTACGTTACCCTTTTGTCTTAGCATGAGCTCATAATAAAACTTTGTCTATCTTTATCTATCACTATTATTTCACACCTATCCCTATCTATCTTTCACTATCTATTTAAATCTCACCTTTTTCTTAATTCTCCATGTCATCCTCCTCACATATTTAATAACTTGCACCCTTGTCTTTTCTCCGATTCCTATCACTATTATCTTTTTTACTTTGTATAAAATAAAGTTATCCTCTACGTCCTGATTCTTAACTTGTTTTTTATTTACTACTACTGGCTCTGATGTGGACAAACCAAGCGATACAACTTTACTATTATCACATTTTGCCTCTGTGGAAAACCCTGCGTACCTTCTAGAATTACGATGCAAAGGAATTAACCAGAACGAATTTATCAAATCAAGCTTACCTAAAATACGTTTGCCACTTAACCTTGCTAAAAGTGTGTCCATGGACGGTGGACAATGAAACTGTGATTTAGTTCGTTGATTGATCTTTCTCGCGTCCAAACATAAATGAATACTCTCATCTTTCTTTTTAACGACCACCAACGGATTCAAAATATGTATGTTTAAAACTTCTGTTATGCCGTCTTCTAACATTTTTACAAGTTCTTGGTTTACCTGATTTCTTTATGCTGCGGGTATAGGATTGATTTTTGTATTGAATGCTTCCGAGTTATCAACCTCTAACACATGTTTGTACCTCATTGCTGTGCTCGCTTGTACTCCTACTAGCTCAGAATATTTCCTTAATAAATTTTGTACTTCTTCAACTTTCTCATCTGTACATTTATAAGAATTTATTATTTTCTCCTCTTCTTTATCTACCTCTAACACATTTATATTCAACCCAGTATCATTCTCAGTGACCTCATACCTACTCATCCAGGGCAACTCTATGTCCCTCACCTTCACCAAACTCTTATCGCAATTAATTATAATTTCCATCTTCCTTATACAATCCACTCCTATAATACTTTTGAATTTTAGTCCAGGAACGATGATAAACTCCTGCTTACAGCTTAGTAATCTTATTTCTACCCTTAACATGACCATACTATTGACTACAGCAAACCTTTCCTTGTTAGGAGTTATTAGATTACTCCTTTTTATCGGCATAACTCTATTTCTAATTTTATTTTGGATCTCCTTGACGAATTTCTCCGACATCAAACTCGCCTCCGCTCCTGAATCGAACAACGACCCTACACACCTATTTAAAATTTTAATTTCAACCACCGGCAAACAAATTTTCTCTTCTTCTTCTTCTGGTTCCTTCTCTTCTTCGATGTCCATAAATTTGCGTGGATGTTCATACTTAAAAATCTTAATTTCTAGTGGTTTGTTTTTCTTTAAAAATCCTGCCTAGCTTTGGTCTCTCCACTAGGTCCTGGTTGTCCTTCCATAATTTGTGCATACGTCCTTCGGTTCATATCCTGTTCCTCAGATATCTTCCTATTATCCACATTCGTCGACGTCCTATTGATCTCGGGTGAACTATGTTGCCTTCGTATACCAGGTCTTGGAATAGCTCCCCTCGTGCTTCTGTTACTCCTGAAATAATTTCTCGTTGGTCCCCAATTATTCCTAAAATTTTGATTTGTCCCTCTTTGAGTATACGCATTATCTCTCCTATCTTCGAATCGCACTGCATTTATATTTCTGTCCCTGCTCTCCCGAAGTCTTCCCGAACTTACATCATCATACCTTAGCAGATACTCCAAAAATGTCTCTCTTTCTACTATGTTTTGTAGAGCAACGTGTTGCTCAACTTCACTCTCAAAATATCTCGACAAATATTTGATGATTTGACGATTCGTCAAAGGTGGATTTAATTGCTTCGCGATGCTATATTTTCTAAGCGCATATTGTTTCAGGGATCCTCCAAATTCTTCTCTATATTTCCCTGCAATTAGATCATCCCTAACCTGATCCTGCCTATGATCGCTCCAATAATGCTTAAGAAATTTTTTCTCAAAATCTAAATATGACTCAATATCTGAGCCTACCAAATTATACCACGCTTCAGCGTTATCTTACAACAAAGCCTTTATTACATTTAATTTAGCTTGTTCGTCATATAAATTACACACTAATGTCCGGATATTATTTATGAAAATTCATTGGTTTACCCTATTGTCTCCATAAAATTTTATTTGTTGTTCTACTTAAATATTACTCGCAAAAATCCTTGGGCTCTCCCCCGCTAAAGCACTTATATTTTGTTTAATCCTCGTTACCTCTTTCTCAACTCTGTCTATCTGGTCTCTACATGACTCACTCACCTCAGTTATTTTTCCATTGATCTCCTTTTCACAAAGAGTTCTAACTTCCATTTTTAGTTGTCCAATTTCACTTCGAATCCCACTTATACTCCTTTCATTCCTTTTAATTCTCATTTCAGCCTCCCCCATTTTTACTGTTAAACTATTTTTAAAATCAGAAAATTCCTTCTTCGAGTTGTCTATTTTGTCGCTAATTTGCTCAAAGTTCCGGTTCGATTCGGCACTCATCTGCTCCCACTTCCAGTTCGATTCGGCACTCATCTGCTCTAACTTCCTGTTTGATTCCTCTCTACCTAGTCGCATTTCCTCTAACATTCTCATTATCAGCTCATTTCCTTGCTCTCCCGATTCTGTTCTCGATTGATCCCTACTACCTCCTGCTTCTTCCATTTTCCTGATTTTTCAAATAACGCACTATCGTCACTTTCAATTTCTACTCCTTCACTCCTAAGCCACTCCTTTTTCAACATCCGTTTCACACACACCCAAAATTAAATCTAAAACTATCACTAAAATTATTTACACAATTCACCCTTTCCTCTCAAGTCGCCAGTTTCCTGACATAAAAAGATATTTTCTTTTTATTTGCAATCGAGCCCCTCTCGTTCGGGTTGCCATATTGCTGCGGATATACAATCTCCAATCCAAAAATTCCAATCTCCAAAATTAACTTTTATTATGCAAACATCGCTTTTTTGCATCATCCAAACAACTTCAAATTCTAATATTTCCGTGCACTCTAATACCAACATAATAATCTTTGTACTTACATTCCACTTTAACGTTTTAACACAAAGATGCTTTATTAGCTTCTACATAAATTTTTATTAAATTGCACTAGTTCACTTAGAAGTAACTATTATCACCAATGATGGATGAAATCAAAACGAAAGAAAAAGAGAGCTCGGCCCTTCTCTGCCAGTAATTAAATAAGTACAATTTGCCCCCCCCCCCCTATTTTAAATTGGCACGTACACTTGTACACCCGTTCCTATAATTCTTGTTATTTTATGCCTATCCCTATCCTTAACCCTATCACTATACTTTTATTTAAGCTAAAAAAATAATTGTTAAAAATATTCCAACTCCCTAACTGAATAAATTTATTTTATCTCTCAACCTATGAATTTACTTGTGCCCAATGACCCGTTAATTACACGGTTATATATATATATATATATATATATATATATATATATATATCATCATCATCATCATCATCATCATTAGGTCTTCAGTCCTGGAACTGGTTAGACGCGTACCATCATTGTTTCCTATTCCGAACTAACCTACAGATTTCCCTGAAATTTGAACAGTCTGCATCTATCACTATCTAATCTAGGTCTACATCTACCTCTTTTTCCTATCTCTGCTTGTAATATATTCCATACTATTCCCCAAAGATGACTTAGAACGTATTACGCCCTACTATTTCTCTTTTTCCCCAGATATCCTTGTTATCCTACTATTTCTGTAACCTATTTGTTATTATCTTTGTCTGTCCATGCTATCGTCCTCATACATCTGAAGCACAGCATTTCAAAAGGCTGCTTACCGTTTTTCTGTCTGCGTTTCAGACCGCCCGTATTTCATAGGCATATTGTGCTGTCCTCCACACATATGCTTTCAACAAATTTCTTCTTGTTCTATGTTTGTTGTCTTTCCTCATAGGCGCTGTTCTTTCTTGTTAGATGCAGTTCGGACACCTTCTATTGTTTTACAGTTATACACCCTATTTCTCCGACTTTCAGTGGTTGTGAAGGGAGGTAAGCAGCCTGTGGCTGCCAAGTTCCCCCAACACTTAACCATTTACCGATTTAATATATTTTCCAATATATCTCTTCGCACAGTCAACATTAGTTGCAGATATTTCGCAACCAACAACTAGTTGTTTATACTAATCATCAGATTTATCTGCGCTAATTTTTTCGTCATTAGATTTTCCGTCTCATAACTGGTTGGACACGTACCTGCATTTATTTATATTCTCAGCTAGCCTACATAGTTCTCTGAAATTCTCACACAGTATGTGTATACAGCTCGTTCCCCTTCTATTGTTTTCTAATTTTATGTCTTATTTAACGAAGAAGGGGGTTAAGCAACCTGTGGCTACCAAGATCCCCCAACACTTAGACATTTGCCGAAATAATGGTTTTCCAGTAAATCCTTTCACTCACTTAACATTATTCGAGACTATTGCCCAACCACTTCTTGTAGTAACTTATAATAATCATCATGTTTAAGCACAGTTATTTTTTCGTCGTTAGTTTATCTATCTTGGGATTGGTTGGATGCGTACCTCCATTGATTTCTATTCTGGGCTAGCCTACACATTTTCCTGAAGCTCCTACAACCTACATCTTTTACTATCTGTGTGTAGTAATCTAACCTAGGTCTGCCTCTTCCTCTCTTTTTTCTTATCTCTGTTTCTAATATATTCCGCACTATTCCCTCATGCCGTAGTATGTGGCCTATCATCCTATCTCTCCTATTTTTTACCGTTTTCCACATATTTGTTTGTTCCCCTACCATTTTTAGTACCTCTTTGTTTTTTAACTTTGTCTGTCCGTGATATCTTCATCATACGTCTGTAGCACCACATTTCAAAGGCTTCTACCTTTTTCTTGTCCGTTTCTCCTACTGTCCAGGCTTCACAGCCGTACAGTGCTGTGCTCCACACATATGTTTTAAGCAATCTTTTCCTTGTTTCTATGTTTGTGGTCTTTGAGCACAGTAGTTGCTTTTTCTTGTTAAATGTAGTACGACCTTGTGCTAATCTTGGTTCTATATCTTTTGTGCTTTTCCCATCTTGCGTTATTTGGTTTCCTAGGTATCAAAAATCCTTAACCTCTTGTAAGTTCGTGTTACATACTTGTATTCTTGTTTTTGATTTATTTTCCCCACCTTTGCATACTAGAACTTTAATTTTAGTTTTGTTAATTTTCATACCGTATCTTTCTGTTAGAACCGTTTTCATTTTATAAAGAGCAGCTTCTAACTCTTCCTTGCTAGACGCTAATACCGCTATATCATCTGCAAATCTAAGCATATCAATCTTTTGTCCCTGCATAGTAATTCCAAATGTCTTCCTGGATTTGACAGTATTCATTGCCTCTTCTACGTACAAGTTAAAAATCAATGAAGATAGGGCACATCCCTGTCTCACCCCTTTCCTAATGTTTCCTTCTCTACGTTCCTGCTCTAATTCTATTACTGCTGTTTGCTCTTTGTATAAGCTATGTACTATTCGTCTATCCCTATAACTCATTCCAATCTTTTGGAGTATTTCAAACATTTTTTTCCATTTTACATTGTCAAATGCTTTTTCCAGATCTACAAACCCTATATACACGCTTTTCCCCTTTTCTATTGTTTTCCCCACTATCACTCTCAGAGCTAAAATAGCCTCCCGTGTTCCCCTGTTTCGCCTAAACCCAAATTGGTCTTCTCCTAGTATTTCTTCCGCCCGTTTTTCCATTTGTCTTTGCACAATTGTAGTTAATATTTTTGACACGTGTGCTGTCAAACTTATTGTTCGAAAATTTTTACATCTATCCGCGCCTTTCTTTTTTGGTATAGTTACTATGATGCTACGTTTAAAATCTTTGGGTATCTCGCCTGTCTCATACATATAGTTTACAAGTTGGAAGAGACGTTCAGTTACTGCTTGTCCAGCGGCTTTTAGAGTTTCTGCTTGCACCTTATCTGTACCCGGCGCCTTACCATTTTTCAGACTCTTTAATGCTAATTCAAACTCATCTCTAAGTATAGGATATCCCAAGTCATCATTTTCAATGTCTGATTCCTGTTCTAATGCAGTTAGTTCTTCTCCTGCATATAAATTCCCTATATATTCTTGCCATCTACCCACTTTCTCTACGTTTTCTATAATGACGTTTCCTTGTGCGTCCCTTATATTTTTGCTATACGATTTTATAACCCTAAAATTCATCCTAATTAATTTGTATGCTTCATCTGTCTTTCCTGCTTCCATCTTCGTTTGTACCTCTTTGCACTTTTCATCAATTTATTGTTCTTTAGCTTTTCTGCATTTTCGAATAATTTCCCATTTTATGGCTTTGTATCTCTCTTTTCTGGTTTCGTCTGATTTATTTTTGTATTTTCGTCTTTCTTCTATTAAATTCAGGATATCCTTTGTTATCCATGCTTTCTTATTTTATTTTTGTGTATTCCACAGAATATCTCTGGCCGCCATGTCTAGGCTGTATTTAATGTTATTCCATTCTGTTTCTACTTCCTTAGTATCAGATATCAATTCATTTGACTTTTTTTCGAATCTTTCTTGAATATCTTTATCTTTTAGTTTCTCTAAGTCTAAGTTCCTTTTTCGTTTCTTTTTTTCACATTCTTACATTCATACGAACTAGAGAATAATGGGCAATTACCATTTCTCTAGTAATTAGAAACGACAATAAACTAGAATTTGATATTTATAGGAAAGAAACTAATGTGAATCGTTTTATTTTATCCTCCTCCAACTACAGTTTACAACATAAACTGGTGGCTTTCAATTTTTGGTGAACACATTAATTAATTTTCCTCTAAATAGCGACAGGTTAATAAGGAGCTTGCACCTATTAAACAAATAGCGATCGACAATGGTTTCTCTGCGGTTATTGTAGATAATATTCGAAGAAAATGTAAAAATAGAAATAACATCCGTAAATCAACAACTTTGCAACCTAGCGCGACTAATAAATTACTCAAGCCTGTCAAACATCCTTTTTACAGTACCGCTAAGGGCCTTAATAAAATATTTAAATAATTCAATTTCAAAATTGCTTATAATAATACTAATAAAATTAGAGATATGTTAAGTAGTCCTAAAGATAAAGTGGATAAGTTGCAAAAGTCGGTGGTTTATAAGATTATCTGTTCGGGACGAGGATGTTCTCAAAATTATATTGGTCAGACTAAGAGAAATGTTACAACTAGATTTAAAGAGCACATTGCTTATTTCAAATATAATAAATATGAAAGATCTCAAGTCGCAAAACATATTTTTCAAACCAGCCACCCGTTTAAACTAGAAGATATCAGACTGTAGAAGGCGGTGCCAACGTTTTCCTCTCTAAATGCGTATGAATCATTCAAAATAGTTAAGCACAAAGGACCCCTTTTAAAAATTGACAAGGGTCCAATAGCATTATCTAAATTGCTTTCTCTACTAGATTAACAACCAATGGGAACGCATGATTAGCTTCGGTTCCGCTAAAACAGTTTTAATTTTAGTATAAATTAAGTGGTTTTGTTTATTAACGCAACATTCACTGTATTTTATAGAGATCACCAGCCTACTTAGTGAGGAGAATGTCCTCAGGTGTTCAAAACGAATTGCAGTAAATTGTTTGTTGGGAAGGATCACTTCAGCCTGCGTGGTGAGGAGAATATCCTCAGAAGGGTTTCCTGAACAACTTTTAATTTTTAATGCGTTTTATTTTTTAAGTTTACTACTGATGATGACCACATAGTAGTCGAAATATGTATTTAGTTATTTAACAATTGTTTTTTTGTGGTAAAAAGTTATTAATTAATTTAATTTTTATATATATATATATATATATATATATAATAAAAGACAAGTTATTTGCAGTCCGCAATAACAAATTGTTTAGAACAATATATAAAATAAAAAGTATCTGTAAACAAACATTTATGAAAATAATAAGAGCTTATTCACCTATACAAATTGGGCTAATAGTTGTATAGCCATTAACAAAACAATAGCTTTATTACTTCACAGGGGAGGAAACATCCACTAACCGGGCGGTTTCAGCTTCCTTGAGCATCTTCAGAGCGAATTTAATAATAATAATAATAATAATAATAATAATAATAATAATAATATTTATTTAAAGTAGGTAGTCCTAATATTACAATACATTAAAAATAGAAAAAATAAAAGAACATGCTTTTATAATTTAAGTAGATATAAATACAAATACATTTAGTGTTACTTAGAAGTTATTCAAGACCAAAAAGAAAAATTAAGTATCAATAAAAGCAACTATTACTTAACTAGAAGTTTGAAAATTATAATTACTTCTACCAAGTTTAGGTCAATTGGTTTATTTTATAAAGTACTTACATTTTAGTTAGGTTTGAGTTTTTTCATTAGTTTCCGTTTAAAAGATAATGTATTACTGTCTCAAATGTCTTTTGGCAAAGTATTATATTTAATCAGACCTTTAAAAATATTGAACTCATAGTCTTTTTCAATTTGGTCCTTGCAACATATAAATTGCCTTGTGACCTAGTTTCGTGGTTATGTATTTTGTTGGCATAAACAATAAATTCATCAAAATAACTTGGCATTAATCCATTGATAATTTTAAAAATAAATATCATTGTTAAATATTCAATTTTTTCAGTAACCGATAGCTATTCTAGGTTGCTTAACATTTTTTGAATGTTAGTCCTTTTGCTACTTTCCAGTATGATTTTTAAACCTCTGTTTTGTAGTTTTTAAAGAGTGCTTAACTTATTTTGGTCAAATAAATATACTATTGTTGCGCAATAGTCAAAACGTGGTGAATGATTGTTTTGTAGACTGTAATTTTAGTTCTTAAAGACAATTTAGGTGCTAATCTTGAGAAGAAATATAGTTTTTTTGTAATTTTATTTTTAACATAATCAAAGTGATGTTTAAATGTTAAAGTACTAACCAACATAATACTTAAATACTTAGTTTGTTCAACTATTTGTAATGTTTCATCACCAATCTTCAATGTAATAGCATTTCTATCGAGTTTATTTAATTTATTTAATTAGGTTGGGGTTGGAAACTATTCGCTCTGAAGATGCTTTAAGAGGCTGAAACTGGCCGGTTAGTGGATGTTTCCTCCCCTGTGAAGTAATAATGCTATTGTTTTGTTAATGGCTATACAACTATTAGCCTGATTTGTATACGTCAATAAGCTCTTATTATTTTCATAAGAGATTGTTTACATATACATCTTATTATTATTATTATTATTATATATATATATATATATTATATATATATACATATATATCTATATATATATATATATATATATATATAATTTTGAGCGTAGCTTTCTGTCTATAACTGACATAAGTCAAAAATTTGACAATGTCAGATATGATTGACAAAAATGCCAAACGTAATTGAAAGTTAGGTTTATGTATAGTTGTGTACATGATTTAAATTTGTAAATTTCTCAATTGTCGTCATCGGTCTCGGTGGCGTAATTGGTAAACGCATGGTTCCGGCAAAACCAGGATACAGGTTTAAGTTCTGTCCAAGACCTTATATTTTCCATCTTTCAATTACTAGCTCGATTTGAAATGTTCATTTGGGCTTTGCATAAAAGTCTAAGTTATTATTTCATTTTATTCACTGTAATACGATAGTATTTATCAACTTACCTAATATATATATATAAATTATAATCTGAATTAATATAATCATAATTACTATCGAACATGTGTTAACAATTATTAGATTTTATATATACATACCTTTGTGTAATTTTAAAAATCTAATAATTGTTAACACATTGTTTTAGTTTTTATAGATAAATTTATTGATTATGGTGTTACCGAAACGCGTTAAATAAAAGATTACCACTACATTTGTTATTGCTTATATGTGAAACTTTTGCAATATACCAAGATTTAGTAATGACCTAATTCCAAGATTATTTTACCCATATTATCTATTTAGAAGGTCAAGAACACATCCAAAATATTTATATATATATATATATATATATATATAGAGTACATTTAACAATAACTTAAATTCATTATAAAAAAAAATCTATTAGTTTGTCTGTAAAATGACCTGCAATAGCTGCTAGAAAGTTGTCTTCGTCTCTGGACGTTATGCCCCATAATATTTTTTGAGGTTTGGAAGCAAAAAGTAGTCACTGGGCGTTAAGACGGGCGATTGCTACAGAGACACATTCAGTTATGTCTGATTTTGAAGAATTGTTGTGGAACAACAGGATACTTTGTGTCAGTTTTCCTGGCGTGTTCACCTTAAATAGGATCTCTGGGGCGATAGATTATACTTGCGTAATATATATTCACGTTACCATGTCGTCCTTATTTAAAAAATCGATTAATAAAATTCCGTTCTAATTCCAAAGGAGAGTTGCCATATTTTTCCTGTAGGACTGGTACTTTAAACATCCACCAGTGATTCCCATTCATATTTGAACAATTAGGTTATTCACAACTAGTTGACTTGGACGCACATTCAGCTCCATATATGACCAATATTTCATCAACAATAATGTTTGTTGTTTTCTCCTATTGTGTAAAGAGTTTTATAACAGCTCGATATTCGAGTTTGTTAATTTTGATGTTTGACAAAACAAACTGGAAGCTAATAAGATTAACAATGCCGCAATTGTTTTTAAATTCAGTATACACGCACCGATGCATATATGATTAAAAACAACATAATGAACGATTACAATAAAATTGAAATCTGTCTAGTGCGAGACTCTAACAACAAGTACTTATATGATTGAAAACCCCCATAAAAATTTAAAAGTAGCATTTTTACTAAAATTCGTAACTTTGATGCTGTGTAACTGTTTACATAGTTCCAATGAAAGCTTTGCCTACACAAGTTACAGGAAATTTAATGCGCTACAATCTATATCGTATGTTTTCGTTGTCAAAAATATTGGTAAAAGATATGACAGATGAACTAGAAAATCATTTAGAATAACAGACGCCACTGTAAACACAAAAGCTAGGAGGTTAAAAACGCGGATTGCTTTCCATAGAACCGACCTACATGTCATATCAGAAAATTATAAGTACTGTACACTCTTCGCAAGATAATATATCCCTATTACCTCGCACTCACAATTTTAATTAATTTACAATTAGATTTTTATTCAATCGTCAGTAATGTTTGTTATTCAGAAATGCCGAAACAAAATTTTTTCTTATCTATTTATTTGTGAAAGTTAAAAATATCTCACTAGAAGCATTAGTCGTGGATTTGAGACCGCTGATCCACAGAATTATCACCTTATATTCTATCCCCCGCTCGACGATGTAAAAGTAAATTTTTAATGTATTCACCAACTACTGACGGGGTAAATGAGCATTGTACACTCTACAAAATCGTAGGTTGAAGCTATTTCAGTATACTTGAATTACTTATGATTAACCTTAGAAGTGACGTAACATTTTTCGCTGTATATTTGAAAATCGATAGGATGCCGGGTAAAGATAATATTTTGATTTAATATCCATATTGCTTGAATGTGTGCGTCACATTTAGATAGAATGTTTAGCTTTCGTAGTTTTCATAATGAAGTCATATGCTAAAGCTTTATACAAGTTTCATGTTTGCTCGATATACGCCTAATTAGTTTAATTAAATTCACACAGTTTTACTGAATATAAATTGCAAATATAAGAAGGATAATAAAGGAAACACATTAACCGATGCATGGGGTTATCTCAGAGTAAGGAACATATTGTAAAGATGCGTATAGTTTTAAGAAATCAACCATTTAGCAAAAAGTAAATTCATTCCAGATGCCTAAGTATTTGGTTCTTACTGTATTTATGAACACCACATGAATAGTCATAACAACCAGAAATATGTGTCAAACGAAATCACCACAATTTAATGAATTGTTCTCAAACTACCTAACACGTATGGAAACATAAATTTAAACAATTCTGACTTCGTAACATGTATCTGAAAAAAACTTGAGAACCAAGACAATTCTTGCACATTGCTCATTATCCCGGTTTCCGAAGGGTTTTCGGGAGAGCTGAGATACATATTTAATTCAGAATCTCCCGAGAAATCCAATTTTTGAAATTTTTCAAAATAGTATAACCCCTGTGGAGTTACTACCCTTTAACATCCGAACACCAATGATTCTACACATCCAAATTTAATTCGATTGCTACAGCCTTTTTGGATAACCAAGCATGTATTTAATCTAGAATATCCCGAGGAACTCAAAATCTTTTAAAATTTTTTTAAATCGGAGCAACCTTTACCTAGTAATAAGCCCTAAATCCAATATTACGTTACACCTAGAACATACATTTCTGGAGATCTAAAGCATGTTTTTAACCCGGCGGAATCTAAATCTTTAAGTATTTATATCCCCATGACTAACCTCACTCTTAACATTTCACCCCGAATTTGTTCGAGAATGGAACACGCTTTTTCACAGACCCAATATAAAAATTTCCGGAAAACATGAATTTGCCATTAGCATTCATCTACACACCCAACACACACACACACAACACACTCACATACACGCGCACACACACACACACACACACACACACACAACACACACACACACAACACACACACGCACGAACACACACACACACACAAACACACACACAAATACACGCACACACACAACACACACACACAGACACAACACACACACACACACACACACAACAGAGTTATAACCCATGAACCTTAATTCGCTAATATTTTATTTATAAACATTATTCCAAAAATGGTCTATAATTTTCGGCAAAATACGAATCGACCATTAATTCTGGCTCTGACAAAAATTTCACACACTACCCTCATCATCATTTTGTTTTCGACCTTACTTAAGATCGGTTTGACGCAGATTCTGTGCTAATCTAAAAAGTTCTACATACTCTTCACAACCTAAATAGCTTGGTCTAGGTGTCCCTATACCCTTCTATCTTTTTCCTATCTACCTGCCTCTACATAAATATTAGCAATCTGATGGTTGTTAAAGAACTCCAATATGTTTACATGATTCTCATTTATAAGGAAATGAAATATTACCTGGTTATCCTCTCCAAAAGAGGAGAAGTGTTAAATTAAATGTTATGGTAAGGTTTAAGTAACGAATCGCTACCAACATGCCAGACCGCTAACTAATTGTGACTTATGTCATCGAGACGTTTATTAAGTTATATGTTATAGTAAGGCTTAAGTAACGAATCGCTGCCAACATGCCAGACCGCTAACTAATTGTGAGTTATGTCATGGTGACATTTAGTTAACTAATTTTTATTTATTTATTTTTTTGTTTTCGAACTTACTCTAAGTCGGTTTGACACAGCTCTAAATTCTTTTCTATTCTTAGCTAGTCTAAAAAGGTCTACATAACCTTCACAACCTAAATCTCTAACAATTTGACTAATATAGCTTTATCTAGGCTTTTCTACTCTATTTTTATTTGGTAGTCTATAATCTAAGACCTTACTAAATAGTCCCTCATGTCTTAACTGGCGCCCTATTATTCTATCTCCCCTGACCATTAATTGTTTCCACATACTGGGTTCCTCACCTATCCTTCTATAAACTTCCTCATTTGTTACTCTATCTGTCCAACTAATCTTTAACATTCTCCTATAACACCAAGTTTCAAAAGCTTCTATCTTTTTTTTATCTACCTCTTCAATTGTCCACGTCTCACTTCCGTATAATAGAACGCTCCATACGTACAACTTTAAGAAACTTTTTCTATTTTCAAAACTAATTCTACTAGCTATTAGTAAGTCTTTCTTTTTAAAAATATTTTTTTAGCTTGAGCTATTCTAGTTACTATATCCTTTCTGCTACATCCGTCCTTTGTAATTATACTACCTAAATAGCAAAATTCATCAACCCCCTCTAACTCGGTATTGCCTATTTTTAATTTTGGTTTAGAACTAGGCTGCAACTCACTTGTCATTATCTTTGTCTTTCCGGAGTTAATTCTCATACTATAGTTACTCTGTAGTATCTCATCTAAAATATATACAAACTCTCCTAACTCTTTTCGAGACTCTGCTATAATGGCTATATCATCTGCAAAACGTAACATGTATACTTTCTGTCCCTGTACACTAATACATATCTCTTTTCTTTCTCTACCTAAGTTTAAAGCTGCCTCAATATAAACATTAAAACTCAAAAGAGATAGTATACAGCCCTGTCCAACACCATCTCTAATCTTAGCTTCCTTTTCTATTTCATCCAATCTAATTACTACGCTTTGGTTTTTATATAGACTGTAAATAAGTTTTCTATCCCTATGAGAGATTCCTATTTTTTGCAAAAACCCTGAACATAACAATCCAATCAACCCTATCAAATGCTTTTTCTAAATCTACAAACGCGAAATGAGTCTTTTTATTTTTTTGTAACCTTTTTTCGATAATTACCCTAATCATTAGTATCGGTTCTCTAGTCCCTCTGTCTTTACGAAAACCATATTGGTCTTCGCCTAAATAATTCTCAGTCAAAGCTACTACTCTACTTTTAACTATTGTTGTTAGTATTTTGGAAGCGTGGGAAGTTAAACTAACCGTTTTAAAATTCTCACATCTATCATCAGCTCCTGACTTTTTTGGGATTGGAATAATAATAGTTTTTTCGAAATATATTGGGACCTCATCTGTTTCATGTATTACTTTTACTAGTTTATATAATCTGTTTAAAGTTGTCTGACTTGTATATTTTATTAATTCTGCGGGTATATCGTCTATTCCCGGCGCTTTATTTAGTTTAAGATCCCTAACAGCTTTATCAAATTCCTCTCTTAATATTGAGAACCCTATTTCTACATCCTCTTCTTGGTCGTTCTCTAACTCTTCCATATCGTCTCCCTTATATATATCTTCTAAATATCTTTTCCATCTATCTGCTACTTCAACTTTATTTATTAGAAGCTCATTATTCTCATCTTTAATACCATTATATTTTTTCCTATCTTCCCCGAAAAACTTTTTAACTACCCTGTAAGCTCTGTCTATCTCACCTACTCTCATATCATCTTGTATTCCCTTACAATTATCCTCCATCCATTTATTTCTAGCTTTTCTACACTCATGTACTATCTTATTTCTAACTCTATTATATTTTTGCTTACTTTCCATATCTACTTCTCTGAAAGGTTTAAGCTTTTTTCTATTCTGTATTAAATCTAATATTTCCTTTGTTACCCAGGGTTTTCTCGCTTCTATTTTTTCTTACCTATAGTCTGTGTTGCTGTATCATATACAGCCCTTTTTTTTTCTTTCCATCTATTTTTTACGTTTCCTCCTATAGCTATCTGTTTCATCTCATTATCTAATACTTGTTTATATTCCTCTTATACATCACTATCATAAAGCTTACCTAGATCCTATCTCTCTCTTTTAACCTTTCTCAATTTTTTGAATTTTAGCTTACACTTCATTTTAACTAAGTTATGATCGTTATCTATGTCAGCCCCTGGATAACTACGACAGTTTTTAACTTGGTTTCTAAATTTTTGTTTAACTAAAATATAATCTATTTGGTATCTAGTCCTATCACCTGGCGCTTTCCAGGTATATCTTCTCCTAACATGTTGTTCGAATAGGGTGTTTACAGTTACTAATCTATGTTCCTGGCAAAACTCAACTAATCTTTTTCCTCTATCATTTCGTCCGCCATACCCAAATTTTCCTACCATTTTTCTCTCACTACCTTCTCCCACTGACGCATTAAAATCGCCCATAACTATTAAATTATCATCGCGCTTTACCTTTTTCACTATACTATTTATATCCTCGTATACCTTTTCTACTTCCTCATCCTCGTACTGAGTTGTTGGCATATAAACCTGTACTAAAACAGAGTCTGTGGCCTTTGTACTCAAAATAACCGTAATTATTCTATCACTAAATTGTAAGTACTTTTTAACTTTACGCCCTAATCTTTTATCTAACACTATTCCTACCCCTGCCTGTCCATTAGTTGAAGAAGTTGTAATTATTCTATAATTATCTTTCCAAAAGTCATTACTATCTGGCCATCTCACCTCACTAATACCTAAAATGTCCAGCTTTCCTTTTCTCATTTCGATTAATAAATTCGTTAACTTATCTACTTTAAGTAATGACCTTACATTCCAAGTCCCTATACATAAATCGAACCGTTGTTTTAAAATCTTACGATGACGAGCCCCAAGTACCCTTTCCCGGAGATCCGAATGAGGGGTATTTTACCTCCGGACAAGACTTTTACTTGTGAACTCTCCATCATATATATTTCGTGTTTTAGGCCACGCATACCTGAGAAATATTGTGGTAGGTTCCCATATCTTTCCACAACGCAGTTTTAAAGATTTTAGCAAAAAGCCGTATCTGTCACAGCCAACCACCAACAACCTTGTAAATTATTGAGCATCGCACGAGACCAACCGACTGTCCTATCCTTTAGCCAGCAAGGCTGCTGCCCCTTGCTGCGCATTTCAATCGCCTTTTACAATAAGCAGGCTTACTATATTAGTATTCTTGGTCCCTTACTATAGGGACACTACTCTAAAATTATATAAACCAGGCCTAAAAATATATTCCAGCTTGTGTAAAGTTTGGATTTAATTTCAGATGCAATTTGTAAACCCTGTAAAGCATTAGTATCTCAAATACGTATACAACTTTTCGACCGCTTAATAATTCAGACAACAGGACAATAAAGAAAATAAATTGTAAAGTTTTGAAATTTGGCAGAGAGGTTGTGGGGAGTTCCCTGAACACCATAATGTAAGTCTCCGATGTCAGTACTTGTGCAAAGAAGGGAGGGAGATTTTTTTCTTATTTTTTTATCACTTTTTCGTAAATGTCTCGAGAACTACGAATTTTAGAAGAAGCACTTTCGGTACAAAATTAATCCAAATAAAATTTTCTCTGAAAATATTCACAATAATATTTTTGTAGGGTAGTAGTTTCGAATTTAAAAGGGAATAAAGAATAATACATATCAAACCCCATTTCTGTAAAGTTGATTCAAGTAACAAAAACAAGTTTCTCCAAAAATCTTTATTATGGAAGCAAAATGTACAGAAATCAATAATAGTTTATGATCATACGAGAAGTATTTTCCTTTTTAGCAAGTGAAACCGAACTATTACTACTAGAAAAAGAGAAAGAAAATAATAGATCTAATATTATCTTGATATGGATAATCGCAAAAATTAAGACTGCATATACATGGTGGCATTAGTTTTATGTCAATAATTTAAAGGGTGTGTAGAGTTCGATAAGGCAAACAAAAATTGTTAATTAACCTGTGGTCTAAAGAAAATGGTTAAGCTAGAAACGAACACACAAAAAAGTGTCAAAAATGTTTTAATGCAACTGCAATGTTAGCGTCACCAATCAAACACACAATAGCATCATCCTTTAAAATCGACCAACCAAGTTATGACATTCTGTAAACATAAATTGCTGAAATAGATTGCATTTTATCTTCCAAACGAAACGACTCAATTTACTTTAGATGCTACTAAAATAAGTTAAAAATTTTTTCTAACATTCAGATGAGATGGTAATTTAAAGAGAAATAATATTTCATGATGCTGATGTGAACGACTGTATTTGGTTTCTGACCCCGTAATCTTGAGTTTGTTGCAATTCAGCATTTATGCAGCATAGGATAACCTACTTTTAAGTTGCTTGTACGTTTTCATTGAAATAGTTCGTAACCGTAGGTTAGATGATTTGTAAGTGTGTTACACCTGTTTGTTACTGGTGTTCCACTACCTGCTTAAATAACACACTTAAATGCAGTGTTGGGACTTTATTGTAAGTGTACGTAATTAGTGATATTCTGTCGCGTAGTCGTTTATTGAATTGTTTGAAAATTCGATGGCCGAGAATTATATCATCCACGAACTTGCAGCTATGGTAGTTATTTTGAACACCTGTGGAATCATTACATATGCGGGATGTAATTCAGGATAACACTAACATAGGTAAGTAATTTCTTACAGACATATAACAAAACAGCGGTCCTAAAACTTTTACTTAAATTGAGTTAGGTCGGGCACTTAAAAATCGGTCTAAAAGTAAAAATTCTTTTCAGGTTTTTTTGTTTAGCCAATCAATCTCTACCACTTCCTTAATCTAATGGCATAAAACTACTGCCGCCCTGTATATATATATATATATATATATATATATATATTAATAGAGAAGAATAATCCACATTTGGAATGCAAATGAATGCTTAATAACTATTAATATATATATATAGCATATACTTCACCTCGTAGCCTATTTTATAAGTCATTAAAATTACTCATTGTAATGTATATATATATATATATATATATATATATATATATATATATATACATATATATATTGCTGTGATTCTCCTAAATTAACTGGTCCGTCGACTTTCTTCTGTTACTCTTTTCCGCCTCGGCTGCTCCCCTAGATAAAACTTTCATCCTCAATCATAAAAAAAACAAACACATTCCTATCACAAACACCAACGTTAACTCTATTTACATCAATATTCACAATACATTAAAATTTCAAAATTAAAATTCAGCATAAATTTCAGTATCAGAAAATTTCAAAATTGAATTTATTATCATTTTAATGTGCATCCAGAATTAAAGTCCTTGTAGATGCCTACTAATTAATATAACAATATATGCAGACCTGAGTCTGAGTACAAAGGGAGCATCTCCCACCCCTTTACGTTAATTAACCAGGTTCGTCTAATTGAGCTCAAAGACATACCCAAATTTTCATCATAATCCAGAACATAAGTACTAAATTCCCCTTTCTACTTAAACAAGCAAATTTCACCTTAAAATTAAAATTCTGTTGTTAGTACAATTTCACTACTGTCCATTTTAAGTAAATCAATTATAAAGTTATTCAACACACACGAAAACATCAAAGTTCAAACAAAATAGTATAATTTACCTGAAGGTTACTGCACTCGTAGCTTCAATGTACATCGTCCCTTTTGTTAATCACACCATTCCAACTGGGTTATATTTACGGCTTCTGATTCTCAACGCTTTTAAAATTTTCTCCATCACCATTCACCTAAAGTTGTTTCAGGGCTTTTCCGGAACTCATCTGTGTATATCTGAACCTTGTTTTGTGGATCCAGACACGTTTATGAACCATTTAATTATTAACACCCCCGAAAAATAGCAAAGAAATTCATGCTTCTTTCACCAATATACGCCAAAACTGCCTACTTTTGTGTATTCATTTGTCGTTGCAAATTTGACTAATTGGTACAGTGATACTAAACTTTATTACCTTGTATCTTCTTTTCTAATTGCACTAAATTACTTGCATTGTAGCACGTAAAGAACAAACTGTTTTAAATCACCAAAATATACGAGCAAACTGTTTAAATTATTCTATGAAAATCGGAAAACTAAAAAGCACTGTTTAACGCATTGAATCAAGTCGAAAATCTAAGAGAGCTTGTTCATATTAACCTGGGTATATATAGAGGTTAGCCTGTCTGTCGTTCTTGTCCCCAAAACGGACAATTCTTCAGAATTTCGCATGCTAGGGTCCCATTCCGCAGCCCGGCATGCGATTTTTACGAAATTTGCACTCGCACCCGTTAAATCTCAGAAATTTCGACACGGCTTGCAACGTCTGGAAATAACTAATTAATTTTTATACAGAAATGTTATTTCTACCTCTCAAGTTTGCCTCTTATTTTCAACCAATCGCAACCCAGTGACGTTGCTCCACTCACGCCTTTTACTATATTTGTCTCGGTCTTGCGCATATTATCTGTCTCTATCTACCCTGTTCTTATTGGTGCAAATTGATATTCTTTATTATCGATTATTTCAGTCCATGTGGACTGTGAAATAACCCACCTTTAGCATTTCCCGTAACTATTAAGCTACGGTTTCTCCAAGATTCTCTGTAACCATTTGTTATCTGCCAAATTTACGCAGAATAAGCCTTTTAAAAATACGCAGGTGTTCAAACATAATACTTCTAAATAACACTTCTATGATTTGCATTTTATTGGGTTTTTACAAGTTTTTATAGATATTATATGTTACTAATGGTTCAATTAACTCCAATTAAAATAATACCCTTTAATTTTTAGTGACTCCTAATCAAACATTAATTATTATCTGTACATTTTGTTTAATCCCGGTTACTTAAAATTGAGTTAATTAATATAAATTTGGCACGTAATTTCTATTTGTTTCTTTACTAGGAATAATTAAATTACACGTAGAGCTTTTTAATACTGCTTCCTTTTTTTTTATAGCAAGCGTCTTGTACATAATTTAACTCCCTTATTTTTAATGAAACGAATGAATTTTTATGCTTCACGGTTTTTTTTAATAACGCGTACCTTTTGCCAAAGCTTCTACACGGTGATTAAAATTATTTTATGTGATTATTTAATTTTCTACCCTGGTCTAAATATGAGTATTTTCCCCCTATTTGAATACAAATAATCCCACTTATTTGAATGCAAATATAAAGCATTTAGACTGTCAAACAAAAATTTACAAAAAAAATGCCTATCTCTCTCTACCCTTATCTATCTAACTTACCAACCTTATCCAATCAAAAAAAATTATTTACACCTGTCCTATATCTCTATCCTATTTCTAACTTTTAACTATACTCACTTTCCCCTAACTAATTCTATATACCTATCCTATTCTTATTCTATTCCTAACTCGCCACTAATCTTATAAGAAATATCTACACTTAATCTGTCTTATTTTCTCCCTACATTTAATTTTCATTCTCATCCTATATACCTACAACTAACTATCTCCCATATTTATCCTATACCTAGCTCTATTTTCTATAACTATACTAAAATTTACCTATCTCTATCCTCTGTTCATCAAGTTATTTAAATCTAACTCTATTCTTGACCCTCCACGTCTTTCTTCTTACCATCCTAATACTCTTCATCCCTATTTCTCCCTCTTCGATATCTATACTTATCATCCCTATTATCTCACATACAATAAAGTCATCCCTATTATCCTGACTCTTTAATATTGCTTCTTCTTCAGTCTCTACACATGTCTGTTTCTTATTTACTATTTTTTTCCTTTCTGCCGACAAACCAAACGATACTACTTTAAAATTATCGATTTTTCCCTCTATGGAAAATCCTATGTACCTTCTAGAATTCTTGTGTAATGGAATCAGCCAGAATGAATTCCTTAAATCTACTTTATTAAAAACAAACTTGCCACTTAACCTCGTCAAAAATGTGTCCATGGATGGTGGACAATGGAATTGCGGTTTGGTCCATTGGTTAATTTTACGTGCATCTTTACTTAATTCTGCCTTCACCTGCTCCCGATCTGCTGCTGTTGCTTCTACCCCCACTAATTCTGCATGTTTTTGTACTAAAGCTTGAACCTCTACTATCCTATCCTCTGGACATCTTATTGTGTTGATCTGTTTTACTCCATCATCCTCTACCTCTACTACATTAATACTAAACCCCGTGTCATCCTCTGTGACTTCATAACTGCCCTTCCATGGCACTACCCTATCTTTAATCCTTACTACCTTCCTTTCCATATCTATCAAAACCCCTAACTGCATCATACAGTCAACACCTAAAATGCTCTGAAACTTCAGTCCAGGTACAATTACAAACTCCTGTTCACAGCTTAAACCTCCTATATCTATCCTAAGCACCACAACACTATTTACTACAGCAAACTTCTTTTTATTTGGAGCTACTAAATGGCTACGCTTTATAGGCATAATTCTATCACAAACCTTATCCCTAATTTTGCTGACGAATTCCTCCGATATTAAACTCGCCTCTGCCCCTGTATCAAGTAATACTTCTACATCATTCTCAAAAATTCCTATATTAATAATTGGCAAACATAATTTTTCCTCAGTTTCTGGCTCTACTTCTTCCTCAATTTTGAAAAATTCACGTGGAGGTTCATATACATTTACACTGAAATCTAGTGGTCTGTCGCGTTCTAAAAATCCTGTCCAGGTCTGTTTTCCCTACTCGGTCCTGGTCTAGCCGTCACCTCAGCGTATGTCCTAGGCGTTTCCACTCGTTCCGTGTCTGTATTAGCAGTCCTCCTCATGTCCGGTGAACTATTCCTTCTGGTAGGTTCCGGTCTTGGTGCAGGTCCCCTTCCTAAACTACTACTTCTAAAGTATGGTCGTCGCTGTTCCCAATTCTGTCGCTGGTATCCGTAACTATTCCCTCTTCTAGCATAGTTGTCCCGTCTATTATCAAACCTAACTGTGTTGATCTGTCTTTCTCTATTATCCCGAGGTCGTCCACTACTTACGTCGTCGTACCTCTGCAGGTATTCTAAAAACATTTCTCTGTCCACTATGTTCTGTAGTGCTACGTGTTGTCTTACTTCTACCTCGAAGTGTCGTGATAAATACTTGATAATTTGTCGGTCCGTCAGTGGTGGGTTCAGTTGCTTTGCTATGCTATACTTGCGTATAGCATATTGCTCCCTACTTCCTGAAAATTCTCCTTAAATTTCCTGTGATTAAGTCGTCTCGTACCTGGTCTTGTCTGTGGTCACTCCAGTAGTGCTTTAAAAATATGTCTTCAAAGTCCATGTAGGTGTCTATGTCCTGTCCTACTAAATTGTACCATGCTTCCGCGTTGTCTTTCAATAAAGCCTTTATCGTATTCAGTTTAGTCTGTTCGTCAAATAAATTTCCCACTAGATTTCTTACACTATTAATAGAAATTTGTGGATTTACCCTGTTATCGCCATAAAACTTCATGTGTTGGTCCAATGATCCTCCACCTGTAGAAAATCTGGGACCATCCCCCGTTAAATTTGACATGTTGTATTTGATACTACTAACTTCGCGCTCTACCCTGCCTAACTGATCCCTACATGAGTCCGTCACTTCAATCATTTTTATATTAATCTCTTCTTCACAAAAAATGCGTACTTCGGACCTTAAATGTCCCATTTCCTGTCGAAGACCTGTAATATCACGCTCATTTTTTTCAACCCTATTTTCTACTTCCCCCAGTTTCACGGTAAGACTATCTTTAAATTCTGTAAATTCCTTAGTATTTTGTTCAATTTTCCCGCTTATCTGCTCTAATTTTTGGTTGGACTCCTCCCTCGCTCTATTCGATTCTTCCCTAGCTCTATTAGCTTCATCGCTTAGCAGTTCTAATTTTCTGTCGGATTCTTCGTTCATCCTCTCTAGCATTCTCATTATCATCTCGTTTCCTTGATCCCCTGATTCCGTCCTCGACTGATCTCTACTGCCTCCAGCTTCTTCCATTTTCGAATTTTTTTTCACACAATGCACTATCGTCACTTCCAATTTCCACTCCTTGACTCCTTAACCACTCTTTTCTCTGCATACGTTCTAATCACTCACACACACTCTAAAATACTCCTAAATTTATACACACACAGAAACTCTCTCTCTCAGATCGCCAGTTTCCTGGAATAAAATCACAAAAATTTTATTTGGAACTCGAGCCTCACTTTTGGGTCGCCAAAGAATGCTGTGTTTTCCTGTATTAGAATCGAGCCTCACGAATTGGGCGTCAAGAATGCTGTGAAACCTACAAAAAACTATTAACTTAACTGGTCCGTTGACTTTCTTCTGTTACTCGCCTCTTTACTCTTTTCCGCCATCTTTACTCCCCTAGATAAAACTTTTATCCTCAATCATAAAAAAAACAAACACATTCCTATCACAAACACCAACGTTAACTCTATTTACATCAATATTCACAATACATTAAAATTTCAAAATTAAAATTCAGCATAAAGTTCAGTATCAGAAAATTTCAAGATTAAATTTATTATCATTTTAATGTGCATCCAGAATTAAAGTCCTTGTAGATGCCTACTAATTAATATAACAATATATGCAGACCTGAGTCTGAGTACAAAGGGAGCATCTCCCACCCCTTTACGTTAATTAACCAGGTACGTCTAATTGAGCTCAAAAACATACCCAAATTTTCATCATAATCCAGAACATAAATACTAAATACCCCTTTCTACTTAAACAAGCAAATTTCACCTTAAAATTAAAATTCTGTTGTTAGTACAATTTCACTACTGTCCATTTTAAGTAAATCAATTATAAAGTTATTCAACACACACGAAAACATCAAAGTTCAAACAAAATAGTATAATTTACCTGAAGGTTACTGCACTCGTAGCTTCAATGTACATCGTCCCTTTTGTTAATCACACCATTCCAACTGGGTTATATTTACGGCTTCTGATTCTCAACGCTTTTAAAATTTTCTCCACCACCATTCATCTAAAGTTGTTTCAGGGCTTTTCCGGAACTCATCTGTGTATATCTGAACCTTGTTTTGTGGATCCAGACACGTTTATGAACCATTTAATTATTAACACCCCCGAAAAATAGCAAAGAAATTCATGCTTCTTTCACCAATATACGCCAAAACTGCCTACTTTTGTGTATTCATTTGTCGTTGCAAATTTGACTAATTGGTACAGTGATACTAAACTTTATTACCTTGTATCTTCTTTTCTAATTGCACTAAATTACTTGCATTGTAGCACGTAAAGAACAAACTGTTTTAAATCACCAAAATATACGAGCAAACTGTTTAAATTATTCTATGAAAATCGGAAAACTAAAAAGCACTGTTTAACGCATTGAATCAAGTCGAAAATCTAAGAGAGCTTGTTCATATTAACCTGGGTATATATAGCGGTTAGCCCGTCTGTCGGTCTTGTCCCCAAAACGGACAATTCTTCAGAATTTTGCATGCTAGGTTCCCATTCCGCAGCCCGGCTTGCGATTTTTACGAAATTTGCACTCGCACCCGTTAAATCTCAGAAATTTCGACACGGCTCGCAACGTCTGGAAATAACTAATTAATTTTTATACAGAAATGTTATTTCTACCTCTCAAGTTTGCCTCTTATTTTCAACCAATCGCAACCCAGTGACGTTGCTCCACTCACGCCTTTTACTATAGTAGGGTAGCTAAGCCGGTTTGGCAACAGAGATCCACAGCAAGATATGTATACGCCGGTTCGAGAACAATATGAACAGCTAAGCCGCTTTGGGAAACAAAACGTGCAGCAAGATATGTATACGCCGCTTTGAGAACAAAATTGTCTTTGTGTGTAAATTTGTTGCGTCGGGGGTCGTTAGGTCTTTGGGGTGTGCGTTCGGCGGGGTCGTTAGATTTTTGTCGTGGGGTGGTGCGCGTGCGCTGGGGTGGAGATATTTTCTTAAGAAATTTTTTAGCAGCGTTCCCGACGTTAAATATTAAATATTAAATTTTAAAAAAATGTTGTGTGTGTAGAAAATGGAGTTCACGTGTTGGTTCGTAATTTTCTGGGGTAGGTTAAGCTAAAAATTAAAACGACGCTGTGAAGAATTTTTTAATATTAGGCAAACGCGTGCAAGTGGTAAAGAGTGTTTTAGCTCTCCTCATAAGCTGCGTTTTGTACGAAGTAGCAAATAAAATTAAGAAAATATACGAAATGTTATATGATGGAGGTCAAATTTTAAACGTTTGCAGGTAAAATCTTGTAAAAAAGAAGTCGTTCACATCTCGCAATTTCAATGTCACGATAAAATACTAAGAATTTGCATGCAGTCGAATATAACCTCGTGCTTTTATCTGGTAATATATATGTAAATCACGTCGACATTCGACTTTTAATATAATGTATTTAATTAACATAAGGTGTGTTGCAAAAACATTTCAAGACAGGTATGCCGTATATTTCCTTGTTGGTATGCAAATTATACCACCTTGCATCACGATTTATTTGACTTTTAAATAAAAAATTAATTTAATCTTATATCAAGGATGTCTTGCTTACAAAGAAGTCGTTCACTTCTCGCGATTTCAATGTCACGATAAAATAACAAGAATTCGCAGTCGAATATAACCTCGAGTTTGGAATTATAGCTCTCTGGTAATATATATGCAAATTATTCAACTTTTAATATAATGGATTTAATTAACATAAGGTGTGTTTGCAAAAACATGTTAAGACTATTTCCTTCTTGGTATGCAAAATATACCACATTTCATAACGATTTATTTGACTCTTAAATAAAAAAATTAATTTAATCTTATATCAAGGATCTCTTGCTTACATTTTAGCAATTTGAATATATTTAAATATTTAAATGTAATTATACATTTAATTTATGTGGCAAGAAAAATTCTTTTACTTTTAGCGGTTTGGTGATTGTATGTAGATGACGTATTAGACATTGTATATATATAACTCGTTTAATTGCACAAACGTGATAAAAATTTGTAGGTTATGCAAAACGTGCATGTAGTGAAGAATTTAGCGGTGATCTTTAGAGCTTCGTCATTGTTTTTATTCTCGTTGCTTTAGTTAATTAAAGAGAGATTTTAGGTTAAGCAAAAATAGGAAATGTGGTGGATGACATAATCACTCTCAAAATGATGAATGGTGGGGAAGGAGCTTCTAAACGTGCCCTAAACGGGGCTCTGCCCCATTATTTTTGTATTAAATATCAAAAGAATAGGAGAAATTATTCGACTCGTATTTTATAATGGTTTTAATTTAAAATATTGGTGTGTGCAAAAAAACATGTTAAGACAGGTCACTCGTTATTTTATTCATGATTGCACCACCAAAATAATTTATACAACCACACTGAACTCGTACCCGGATCTAAAATTTAACCTTTAAATGTATGCAAATAATGTCGTTATTTAAAACGTGGTGAAGAATTTGGATAGTGATGTAATCATTCTCAAATGCGGAATGGTACTCCATAAATTCTAAAAATATATGCATATCTATGGCAGGCAACCCAGCATACACCAATTATATATTCTTAGTGTAAAATTTTATTGTTAGGTGAATAACCAGCAATTTATTATGTAATATTTATTGCTACAAGCATGGTAATAATAATTTGCAATGTGCAAAATACCTCTTTTGTTGTTAAAAGACCGATTTAATTAAACACTATAAAAGATTGTGAATTATTTATTCTAGTTAAATTTTACAGTGCTAGAGACACTAATTATTATTAGTACTAGATATAGGTATAACAAAATTTGTATTCCAGATGATAGTATGTTCAAAGGATATTATTATTTAAAAGACTCTGTAAACATGATTAGTGAAATTATTAAAGTTAAGGAATGTAAAGCAAAAATTTGTCCATAAAAGCAAATATGTTTTCTAAAAGATATGCATAACTTACGGATCTAAACGTTTCAACATCTCGCAAACTGAGATAAATATTACTTATTTCTTTGCAAAAACGTTCATATAACGCCCTTTAACAACCGCGTTCAGTAAAGTGCATGGTAGTTAATGACCTCGGCGATTGGGCTATTTATAGTATAAATATAACAACATATCTCCATATGTAAATTATATGGTTCTGGTTTATACCTAAAACAACTATTTTGCATTATATTTTGTTGATCCTGGCAGAATAAATTACAAGTATAGCTACATTGTCAATACATTTTATTTTCAAACTCGTTTTAATTATTGTAGAATTTAGTGCTTATAAATAACTTACTTTAATTCAATAAGTTATTCTTAAATTAATAATTATTGTCAAGAGAAATATATACACATATGGTAAATAATTGCAAGAATGTCTATAATATATCTGAGTTTTAATTCTGTTAAATGGAACATATGGCAACAAGGTAACTTCAAAACATTTTAGCATAATTGTCAATTACCAAAATTCACAATTTTCATCTTATATCAACAAATGTTATTAAATTGATGCTAAACAATAAAAATAATACCGTTATATTTCAAATCATTTTAATAGAATTACGCAATGTTAAGTCGTTATTAAAAATTAATTTAAACAGAGTTTTTATTGTTATCTGTTGTTGTCTGTTGAAGAATCGTAGCAGAATCTGAACTATATCGCTTTTACAAAGCATGTATTCAAGATCACATTTAGTTAGTTTCAAAAAACTTTTCATCATTGTATACGACTTGTTTTAACTTGCAGTAGGTATCAATGACCGAATCAACATTACCACCCGAACATGGTTGACAACTTTAAATTTTATTTTCCCTATTACTTTCAAGGTATTAATCATTGGTATATATATATATATATATATATATATATAGATTTAGCGACATCAGACAACCTTTTTCTTAATCTTCGTTGGGAATTAAACCACTCATAGTTTTTAAAATCATCTTTCTTTACGTTTCGATCCATGACCTAGGATCGTTGTCAAAATTGTCAAAACCACAACAATCATACAGGAGTATTTATCAGGCAACATATTTCTCGCATGGCTATGACAGCTTTTTGTGCTCTATGTAGAGTAATGATTAACGTTATACTCTTTTGATTAATTTGCAATTTACCGGGCATGCATCCTTCGTTAAAAGTAAAGGATATTCCATAGATAATTTGAATAACAATCTATCACCACCAAAACACCTCTAATTGGATTTTCCTTAAATATATTGCTCAAATTCAACAGAGTCGCCTTGCCAGAAATCATCTCAAGGTTGTTGATTTATTAATGCTGTTACAAAAACTAGTGGGGGGTTTATCAGACGAATAACTAGGTGATGCTCAGTATCACAACACTTTACCATTACCTATTTTGATGAATGTGCCATAAAAGCTAGGTACTTGGATAGATCTCGCAGTGAGTGGAACAACAACGATAGTGGTGCGAAGTTTTCAAGTTAACATGGACAATGTACTGTACGATTTGTTCGAGAGTGAACAACGCATTTTACACCAACATCTGAAACATGCCATAGTATTGAATGATGTAGACAAAATCAAACGTATACTGTTCAGAGTAGGTGTTCATGTTCCTTTAAAGCCTTCAAATGGCTAACGCTGACCAATGATACATCCATTGATGTAATGGACATGCTGTTTAAACAACAGAGTAGGTGCGATCAATTTGTATCAAACTTCATTGATGCTTGCAACGGCAAAACAGAGTTAAAATGTCATCAGGTGCGCGGTGTACTAGACGCAATAGAGAGTAATTATAGTTTGAGCGATGTATATTTCCTTGAAGAATTACTAACCAACCGAGCTGTATTGAGTACGAAGGCATTTCCTATCATGAATATAAAATGCAACTATAAATCACTGGTCACAGCGATTGACGATATGATTGTAGATGTTGTATATTTCGCACAACCTATGGTATTAAAAAAAGTATTGAAGTTAATTTTAAAGTATAAGGTAAATTATAAGTACCAACCTAATGTAGTTGGCCCTCATAGAACAACATATAACTGGCTCCTCAAGAATTTGGCAATGGAGGGCTCAAAACAGCAACCAGGATGGACGTGTGGTCCGGATTCGGGAAAATGGCCATCAAATAGTATAGATGATTATAAAAAAGTGTATATGCTATTAAAGTTATTGTTTTAGTTTAATACTATTTTTTGTATGTAAATTATGTCATCTTGGTAATCCTACCTGATGCGCTATAGATAGCACTTATTAGATATAATGGAGGATGCTATTGTACGTGTCGCATACCTTTTACAATAAATATATATACCTCGAGTGTTGGTCAAGTACGGGGAGAAATTGTTAGCTGAGAAGGTAATGTGTTTTACCTGCTTGTTATTTACACATATTCACGGACATCGAAATACTCAAGTTCAACCAAAACAGCGAAAATCAACCTACATCAACGTTTTGCGCTTCGGGCATGAGGAATTATAAACAACTTTCTTGACGTAGAACTAGTGTAGTAATTAGTAGTACATAGATGTAATTTGTGTGTGTGTGTGTGTGTGTGTCGCTATAATAAAGCATATAACAGTAAAAAAAATTTTATTGATGAATGACATATGATGGTAAACAAACACGTAACAGCAAATCTACAAAATATGATTTTGGATATCCAACTATTATGGCTAGAATCTAAATTTAACCATTTCACATATACTTGATTTTTAACTCTCTTCAATACTTTTTCCACTAAATATACATCCGGATAGTGTGTTCGTTGAAGTTCTTCTGCATAGAAGCCGCCTAATATTGGTTGTCCTCGACTATCGCGCAACAGGTACGTTAAAGGATTAGTCAAATGCACTTTGTACACCGTAAAAATTTCGTTAGACCAATTTGGTGTGTATCCCTTGGTAAATTGACTTCTATGTTTACTAATGCGAACATGATCTCCAACAGAAAATTTTTTACTCTTTAAGTTAACTGTTTTGATCGTACTGTACACTGTATTGAAGAGTTTGCGTTCATTGCGTTTTGACACATCTACAGGTCGCATGCCGATTGTTCGATGTTTGGTGTTGTTATATGCAGTCACGAGTGAGGATAGTATATTCAGCCATCGATACGAACCATTCAAACTAAATTGTTTCCACATTTTTGACTTTAAGGTACGATTAACGCGTTCTACTACGCAAGCTTTTTATTGCTGTACACACTATAATGTGTAATCTCATATTTTTCCATTAAAGCCTTAAATGTTGAATTATAAAATTCTTTTCCCAAATCCGTTTGAATGTACCGTGGAATACGATGGTCTTTGTTGAAAATTGATTGAAAAGCGTTTGAAACAGCCTTACCCGTCTTGCGCTTAACCGGTACGGCCCATAAGTATTTAGAAAATACATCGATAACAACTAGAATATATCTAAATCCTTTATTTATCTTTGCATATGGGATCATTTCCACCAAATCGGCTTGAAACAGCTCGTTTAATCCTTTTGTGATTACATGTCTTCTAGGAAAGTTAATGCGAGCAGGCTTATGTAACTCGTGGACGATTTGCTCCTTTACAGACATATTGCTAATATAGTGTGTGTGTATGGTTGACGGCTATATGCGTGCGTTTTAAGTTTCTCTTGCAACTGTTGAATATCTGCTTGAATTCGTGCAATGTCTATTCTAAATTGTGCTTTCACTTGTTGAATAGCAGCGTCTAATGTCTTATATATGCTATTCATAGAATCATCTATCCGTTTGGTTACGATTTGTACAACATTAGCGTTCACAGTGGCTGGAACAAGGTTACGCATCATCTCTTCAAAATGGTTAAAGTCTGATCTTGTAACATACTCGCTCGAGAATTGTGTTATCATACTGTTTGTTGTCTCCTTCACAAGCGTGTCTATATACTGCTGAATAGTGGAACCACTTCCAAGCGTTGGTTCGCCCTCTTGCTGGTGTAGCGTTGCTAACCGCGATTCTAAGTACGCTTTCGTGACTGCATCATCATCTTCTTGTGGTGTAGCGACGCGCGCTAATCTCATGTTGTCAAAATCGTAGTAATCATCATAAGAAATATATGAAGCACAGTCAGACGCATGTCCAAACTTGTCGATAACCATCGTGATAATGAATAACAAGTCGCACAATCTACGCTATTATACGCAATTCGCGTAATTCTTCCATAATCGATGTAATTTCGTTTGTGTGACCGGTGTTACCTGCATCTTGCGAGGCGACCAGAAGCTTGAGCCGTTCGCACAGTTCGTTGGGATCATCAAAGTATACATACTCTAGTGGCTTCTCGTTATAATCCATGAGTAGACCACGACCACTCGGGTTTATAGTTTGCTGTCGTAAGCTATACATTGCATTACTTCTTTTTAATGTCCGCATAATCGTTAATTTCTTTAAGTGAGAATTTACCCAAAGGATTGAGAAGGAACAGCTGCTCGTACAACCCTTTGCTACCGTTGTAGCAAAATCGTTCTACACACCTTTTCACCAATCCCGAAGATAATGTCCGAATCACCAATCATTAATTTTCCTGTCTCCGGATTAAAACGTACTTTATCCCTGCGCAAGTGCTCCGTGTCATTGTTATAAATACCAGTAAAGTTGGAAAACAGATTATCGACATAGTATCTTACCGATGGTAAGAATCGTTGTAAGTAGGCCTGATGTTCTTCGCTGTTTAGGTACCGTTCGTACTCTGTATGGGTCTCTGGAGTGTTGCCGCTACTCTCCGATTCTTCGAAGGTGGACTCCACAGACTGGACTGGGCTATGAGGATTGTGTTCCCATGCCTCCTCTATTGGTGGTGCGGCGATTGGTGTTGAACTGCGCACCTGATCGAGAAATTTAGGGCGTCTTTTAGGAGTAGATTGTACGTCATGTTGTTGTGGTAACCAGTGCTGGCGTTCGATCTTGGACTCCTGTTTAATATCTTTCAGCAGACCGGTCTGAAGTGTTTGTAAACGTTTTGTAATAGGTGCATAGACTTTACTTAATGCAAGCTCCTTTTCAACCACACCTGCTTTTAGCGCTTGTAATTTCCTCTTGACTGCCTTTCGTACTTTTATGAGTTCTTGTTTGGTTTTCACGTCGTCTGCCATCGTCTAGAAACGGGTAGGAAGTGATATACTATTTATGTGCTTTATAAGTATATATAGGTGTCAAAACCTTTTCGCTAACGACCGCTCTGCAAATCGCCATCTTTATTGATCACCAGGAACCCATACCGATCTCGCCAGCATACGCCGCACAATTCTTTAAACCGGTTAAACGACATATCCGTGTTTACATGGTCAGCGTATACGTGTTTTAAATTGAGTTCGTCTTGTTTGAATAGCACTAGGACATTAGCATTGTCTCTAATCAATTGTTTAGGTATTTTGGAATAGGTCTGACATAGATAAAACAATCAATGGCCTTATGTCGACCTAAAGAAAATATTCTCGCATTACATTTTGTTTATCGCACGACACGTCATCGAAAATAAATATCGAATTAGGTTTTGCATCCGCTGGAGTAACAATTGCATCCCATTTGTTAAACGCAAAATATCCTATTTCTTTTATTGGTTGTAATAACCTCTCTAGGTACTGATACTTTGGTTGATACAAGGATTTTGAGTAGAGATAAACGTTTTCAAAGCGTACACCATTCGGATGTTTCAAGAGACCGATGACTACATTAGTTTTACCACAATTGGATGGACCTGTAATGATACACCGTATTGTTGATGGTAATAGTAGTCCATGCTTTTGCACGTTAGTGTTGTTGCTGCAGTTGTGGTCCGTAATTGGCAACGCCAATTGTTGCTTTACCAGACGCATTCTATCCATATACTAAAACGTAATTGCAGTATGGTAAGCATTTAAGCGAGTAATTCTACACGCATGACCAGTCTCCTTTAAACCTTTCGACTGACAAGATTAATGAAATCCTATCGTGGCTACGGGTTACTCAATAGTGCTATCAATCGTTTACCGGTAGAATTACATTTACCAGGCTATCGCTTCTGTGGACCGGGTACTAAGCTTCAGAAACGCCTCGAGCGTGGTGATATAGGTCGTAATACCTTAGACGAAGCCTGCAAACTACACGACATCGCCTACGATCTTTCTACAGACTTAACAACCCGACACCAAGCTGATCGACGTCTTGCCGAAACAGCACAAAACGTCGTACTGCACCCGACGCTTCGTTAGGTGAAAAACTTGCTGCGTTTGCTGTTGGTTCTGCAATGAATGCCAAAGTTAAATTTGGTATGGGTTGTCGCAAAAAAACGATAAGGTGTAAAGGAAAACGATGTGGTCAGCGTCTACGTACAGGAAGTGGTATACCATTCAAGCGTTTAATTCGCACCATTTGGGAACGCATTAAAAACGTTCGTCCGACTGATCTTATTAAAACTGCTAAACTTGCAGTGGCACCGATTAAAGAAATAACAGATGAAATTCGTGGCATCCCACGTGTAATCCCTGTACCCAAAACTGGTGGTTTCCTACCTTTGATACCTATTTTGCAGCCCTTTCCGCAATTGGAGCGTTGTCGGGTGGAGCAGCTGGGATTGCAAAAGCTGTCAACGATGCTAAACTTGGACAACAACAATTAGATGAAGCGAAACGACATAATATGGCACAAGAGGCAGTGACACTTGAAAGGGTCTCTATTTGAAACCTTATCGCCGTGGACATGGACTGTACCTAAAGCCTTTTCTTACACACGGGCAAGGTTTGCGTAAACAAAGACAACAAAAAAAAACTCAACGCATTCGTTAAATCTACCTATGCGAGCGTTGACCAATGTTGACTTGAACAAATACATAAAACGTTTACCAATATCCCACTTTCGTGGAATATTCATGCGCAATTCACTTCCAAACACAATTCGTTGGCGAGAATGTGGTATTCTTAATCATGATACTACACGTGGTGTGGGAACTCATTGGACCGCGTACAAAAAGATGGTTCAAGGGCAGTCTATTATGATAGCATTGGTAATCTACGACCTCCGAGGGAACTTGTCAAATACTTAACCTCATCAGGACCATGCACTCTCTATTATAATTATGAACAATTTCAACCGCTTAACACTGTTACCTGTGGACACTTCGTATTGAAATTTTTACTGCAAAATAGTCCTCCGCTAAGTTTCTAACAACGTTATATATTATTTGATTTTAGTGTATTTTTAACTGTTTTGTATAAAAGTGTTTAATTAAAAACCATATATTGCAAGTGTTTCAGGAATTTGCTTTTATTACCCCATCCCAACTACGAATACGACTAGTTGTTAGTTTATCGTCAACCACCGAACATGTACACATTTACTTTAACTGGAACTGAATCTACGCTCACCGCAATCATCAACCCACCAATTGTTCTCGATGATGACCATGAATACGTTATTGGTCTTACAAACTTTGATACATATTTTTCAATTCCCAATGTAACGGAAGCGAACAATAAATTTTACATTGATGACATCGTGCTTACTTTACCAGAAGGAACTTATGAAGTGGCAGATATTAATAAGTTCGTACGACGTAATCTGAACGATCCCCGTGAACGCACTTCATCCAAACGTTATCTTATTGATATTCGAGCCAATAATAACAGTTTACATACAGAAATCAAAGCATCAGGTATAGTGGACTTTACACAACCAAATTCACTTGCTTCGTTGCTGGGTTTTGAGAAACGTAAACTACCAGCTCTCACTACTGCTATTTCGGACCATCCGGCACAAGTCTTTCCAATCAATTCAATATGTATTGAATGTAATCTTGTGGTCGGATCGTATCGGAATAGCAAACCTGTACATTTTGCATCAATTCTTTCCTGCAGTTGCTGCAGGGTACAAGATTATTGAAAACCCCGTGAACGTCACCTATATGCCACTTAATACACGAATCATCGATCGCATCATTGTTAAAATAGTTGATCAAAACGGTAATCTCATCACTTTTCGTCGGGAAACCATCACGATTAGACTTTATCTAAAGCGTCTTTAAACAATGGTTTTGCGCTATGAGCATAAACCACCAAAACCTATTAATAGACGCATTATCAGCACCTTTACCAGTTACAAGACACCAGTGCACCGATTAACACCGGAAAACGTTAAATTTCTGCAAACATTAGAACTCAAAGTGCTACATAGCTAAAATGGATAGTAATATTTTAAATGTTACGCAACGTGCTATATTTGATACAACCATCGTCAATGCCGACAAACATATGCATACTCCGTACTCCAATACCACGTATGAGAAGAACGATGTTATACGGATTCCAATAGAAAACGAAGATGTCTATACACTACCATGGGACAGCGTAATTTATATTGAGGGTACAATGAATAAGTCAGATGGTGGCGTTTCGCTTACCGCCGATTTTGTCAACAACGGAGTTTTATTTTTATTTGATGAAATTCGTTATGAACTTGGTGGAAAGACTATTGACCGCGTTCGTAATCCAGGTATAACTACGACTATTAAAAATGTCCTATCCTACGATTATAGCGAAAGTCGTCGCTTTAGAAACGCCGGTTGGTCCCCATCGATAAGCTTGATCTCGTTGATGCTAATGGTCATTTCAACGTATGCATTCCCTTGCGCATGGTTTTAGGATTTGCGGAGGACTACCGAAAATTCTTTTGAATATCAAACAAGAGCTTATTCTTATTAGAAGTAGTGCTGACGATGCAGCTATATCGAATTCTGATACCAAAGAGTCAATCAAAATTACTATTACACATATATCATGGCGGATTCCACATATAACCGTTGCAGATGCAGAGCGCTTAAAACTACTCTAACATATTCAACGCAATGTCACCTTGGACATAAGCTTTCGCAGTTGGGAACTACACGAATATCCAGAATTACATACAACACACACGCATACGTGGGCCGTGAAGACGGCTTCTCAAGTGGAGAAACCACGTTTTGTTATTGTCTGCTTTCAAACCGATACATCGCGCAAAAGGGGCGCAGTCAGTTCGACCACTGTAAGTTGACCAATATGAAATTACATCTGGGTTCATCTATGTATCCTTACGATAATCTTAACATTGATTTCGATACCAATCGCTATTCTATACTATATGAGATGTATGCACAGTTTCAACAATCGTACTACGGGGTATCAGCGAGCCGATATTAACACCCAATGAATTTCAAACGCACGCTCCACTTGTAGTCATCGATTGTTCCCATCAAAACGAAATAGTGAAAGTGGGAGCGGTTGACGTACGATTAGAATTTCAAATGAAAGAAGCGCTTAAAGCTCACACTACAGCGTACTGCCTCATTCTACACGATCGTTTGGTCCGCTACAATCCTGCAACCAATATTGTGAGTGAAGTCTAAAATTAATAGTCCATTAGTTGTCGACGTTCAAAAGTTTAAAATTGCACATAATAACTTTGTGTTTAAAGAAATGGCTGTTTTACAACTATCCCTATCGAATGGAGTTGCAATAACATATGTGCTGAAACCACCATATTCTTGGAACTGTCTATCAGCTCGCTTCAAATACCAAAAGATATGGTTAAGCAACTTTCACGGTATATCTTGAGATGATGGCAATTTACAATGAATTTCCACACCTAAATGTTATTAACCTAGAAGATTTAGGGTGTACTCCTCTACATAAATTAAAGTATTACACCAATTCACACAAGTGTTTCTAGCATACCACACAACATTCGTCATTCAATTGCGCAACCACAGATGTAATTGTACTCAAAAACTGGTTTGTACATATAACCAATTATTCATTTTTAATAAAGAATAATGTTTACATTAAGTAGTGTTTTTATTTGTATATTTTATACCTACATACATACATATTCCTTGAGACTAGTAAGATGTGTTTCAAAAAATGTCTTGAAATAAGTTTAATTGTAAAACTTACTAACGAATCTGTAAGTATCATATTGAAAAATTCCTCTTAACGGATATGTATTTTGCATTTTTTATGCAAACTTTATGTTACAATAATATAATTAAAAAATTATATTCTACTACCGAGGTATTAAATTTTAAAGTATGTTATAGTTGTGTAAACATAAAATGCATTGCATAGGTTTTTATCATCAAAGTAGTACATTTTTATTTAATCCCACCTGTAAAATGATTAATTTCTTAAACCTAAGTTTCATAAAATTTATTCTCCAAAGATCAACCAACTATGAACCAGAACTATTAAATTTACATAAATTTCGGTGTTATTTTAATTTAAACTATGCTCATAAAAAGTCGTTTATATATATAGCACCAACATTGTTACTACCTATGAATATCAAATCTTTAAAGGAATTTATAGTCATGATTAATTAATAAGTGGTCTTTTCATTTGTACACATTTTGTATATGTTGTTTTAGTTCCATTGACGACCTATTATTAGTAATCTGTTTATTATTTTATTGACGATATAAATTTTAAGATTGGAAGGGAACGATAAGAAATCTTCCTCTGACATTTATATGCACTCCGCATAGTTGTTTAAGGTAGCAAATATAAATAAGCTGTTTAATGTGTTGTAGAAGAATTTTTACCATTGTATTATCGGTATGTATAAACTTACTTACTTAATGTGTTTTAACGGAAGTAGAAATTATGAATTTTGGTAATTAACAATTATGCTAAAATGATTTGAAGTTATGCAGTTTCCATATATAATTTACATATATCGGTATGTTGTTATAAATATCACAACCTCGAGGTCATTAACTACCATGCACTTTACTAAACTATAATTAATAAAATCCCCGTACATTTAACTAAGATACATTTTTCTTAATGTGGAAGTCTTATCTATATTTTATTCAAATAAGAATCTGCTACCGCCACCTACAAAAAGATAGGGACGATTAAAGAATGTAAGTTTTTGTAAATAAAACATTAAAATATTGTGTGTTTCTTTTTAATATTATATATTTAATACAAAAATAATTTTTTGAAATTCTCGGGAGATTCGTCAACACGTGCATGTTTTTGCTTAACCTAAAAATCTCCGAAGTATTCAATCACCTAATGCGTGCAAAGCCTCCGTTCAAAACGCCTTATGGAGTACCATTCCGCATTTGAGAATGAGTACATCCCCATCCAAATTCTTCACCACCTTTTAAATAACGACATTATTTGCATACATTTAAAGGTTAAATTTTAGATCCGGGTACGAGTTTAGTGTGGTTGTATAAATTATTTTGGTGATGCAATCATGAATAAAATAACGAGTGACCTGTCTTAACATGTTTTTACATATACACACATATTAAATATATATTGAAATTGCTAAATGTAAGCAAGAACACCTTGATATAAGATCAAATTAATTTTTTATTTGAGAGTCAAATAAATCGTGATGAAAGGTGGTATAATTTGCATACCAAGAAGGAAATAGTCTTAACATGTTTTTGCAAACACACCTTATGTTAATTAAATCCATTATATTAAAAGTTGAATAATTTGCATATATATTACCAGAGAGCTATAATTTCAATAAAAAAACACGAGGTTATATTCGACTGCGAATTCTTGTTATTTTATCTTGGTAATGAAATCGTGAACAACATCTTTTTACATGCAGACTTTATAATTTGATCCATTATATCACATTTCGTATATTTTCTAAATGTTATTCGCTACTTCATACAAAATACAGCTTTTGAGGAAAGCTAAAAAATTCTTTACCACTTGCACGTTTTTACTTAACATAACAAAATTCTTCATATAGGTAAAATCACCACTTCGCTATGCTCTCGGCTACCTAGTTTCGGCTACTTTTCCAAGGTCGTTGTGGCGTCATAGCCTTTTATAAATAAAGAACAATGTAATACTATTTTAAAATTTTTATTCTGGCATTATACATAACAAAATTTAAAAATATTTAATGCCAAGCATGGAGCCATTTAAACTTAATTTTAATATAAATTCGATTGTTTAACATGGCTAACAACCAATGCAAGAATTAAGATATACAACAAATTTGTGTGTCAGATAACAAATCCTGATGTTAATAAACAACTTGGAAATTATATACTAGATTTTTACGTTGTCCAGATGCACATTTAAGAGCAACATTCGCTAATCCCTTAAAAGACTGTTTAACCTTATTGGAAGATAGTAAGTTATACTTCCTAAAGGCGCCAATGTACTCGGTATCGCTAAAATGTGGAGTAAGTTATCGGACAAGCTTCAAAATAGCTGCTGTTTAGTGTATAATAACCTGCTACAGTACATGTATTGGGGAACGGCAATACAAAGAAATTGACGGGCTTGCAAATTAAGTTGTCAGAAAAACCAGAGAAAAGGGAAAATTGATAAAGTATGTGCTTTCAGCTTTTAGTTTTAACTATTTACCTGTAAATTATTTGGAGATAGTAGAGTAGGAAAACAGCCAAGATAAAATAAAATCTTACACAAGTGCTACATTAAAGCAGGTAACATATTTTACACAATCTGTAACACCATATTCTACAATTCCAAAAGAAATAACCATTTCGGTATCGGGGTTGATAAGTACGCCTAACATTCGCCCAGAGGTTGTACGACAACGCGTAAATATTGGCAGTAAACTCTCCGTTGACGCTGCAGGAAATTGCCCAATTATGCACGCCATACTCTGTAAGTGGAAGAAAAGACAGCTGGAATTAGAGGAAATGCATGCAAAAGGCGAAAGTTGGACTAAATAGAAGACACTGCGACAATACGCGAACAATACAAAGATGTGTTAGACAAAGAACATCTTATTAGAGAAAGAGGAAAGGATTAAAAGATTATTTTATGTGCCGATGGACTGACTTGGATACATCCGCGTTCTACAAGCTGTATGTATTTGTGGTTAGTAAGAAAGACTCTTTTTAGAATTTTAGAATAGTATTACATTGCTCTATATTTATAAAAGGCTATGACGTCACAACGACCTTGGAAAAGTAGCCGGAACTAGGTAGCCGAGAGCATAGCAACGTGGTGATTTTACCTATATGAAAATGAAAATAAAGAACTTTTAAATTTTTTGAATAAATTTTGGTAGGAAATATTTAATAAATAAGTATATGTTAATGAAACACATATTTTCTAAATGATATTGGTGCTAAGGAAAGCTATTTTATTAAGTTCTATAGTTTGAGAGTGACGTAAAAACCTTGATGCTACACCTTGAGTTGTAAAAGTTAATACATAAGCCTTGATATAAGATCAAATCAAATAATTTGAGAGTCAAATAAATCGTGATGAAAGGTGGTATAATTTGCATATATTTTAAATTCATACGGGTATAATTAAAAGATTATATGTTAGATCCGACTGCAAGTTCAGTGTACTTGTATAAATTATTTTGGGATGATGTAACCAAAGGAAATATACGACATACCTGTCTTGAATGGTTTTGCAACACACCTTATGTTAATTAAATACATTATATTAAAAGTTGAATAATTTGCATATATATTACCAGATAAAAACACGAGGTTATATTCGACTGCATGCAAATTCTTAGTATTTTATCGTGACATTGAAATTGCGAGAAGTGAACGACTTCTTTTTACAAGATTTTACCTGCAGACGTTTAAAATTTGACCTCCATCATATAACATTTCGTATATTTTCTCAATTTTATTTTCTACTTCGTACAAAACGCAGCTTATGAGGAGAGCTAAAACACTCTTTACCACTTGCACGCGTTTGCCTAATATTAAAAAATTCTTCACCTCGGCGTTTTAATTTTTAGCTTAACCTACCCCAGAAAATACGAACCAACATTTTTTAAAATTTAATATTTAATATTTAACGTCGTGAACGCTGCTAAAAATTTCTTAAGAAAATATCTCCACCCCAGCGCACGCGCACCACCCCACGACAAAAATCTAACGACCCCGCCGAACGCACACCCCAAAGACCTAACGACCCCCGACGCAACAAATTTACACACAAAGACAATTTTGTTCTCAAAGCGGCGTATACATATCTTGCTGCACGTTTTGTTTCCCAAAGCGGCTTAGCTGTTCATATTGTTCTCGAACCGGCGTATACATATCTTGCTGTGGATCTCTGTTGCCAAACCGGCTTAGCTACCCTACTTACTATATTTGTCTCGGTCTTGCGCATAGTATCTGTCTCTATCTACCCTGTTCTTATTGGTGCAAATTGATATTCTTTATTATCGATTATTTCAGTCCATGTGGACTGTGAAATAACCCACCTTTAGCATTTCCCGTAACTATTAAGCTACGGTTTCTCCAAGATTCTCTGTAACCATTTGTTATCTGCCAAATTTACGCAGAATGAGCCTTTTAAAAATACGCAGGTGTTCAAACATAATACTTCTAAATAACACTTCTATGATTTGCATTTTATTGGGTTTTTACAAGTTTTTATAGATATTATATGTTACTAATGGTTCAATTAACTCCAATTAAAATAATACCCTTTAATTTTTAGTGACTCTAATCAAATATTAATTATTATCTGTACATTTTGTTTAATACCGGTTACTTAAAATTGAGTTAATTAATATAAATTTTGCACGTAATTTCTATTTGTTTCTTTACTAGGAATAATTAAATTACACGTAGAGCTTTTTAATACTGCTTCCTTTTTTTTTTATATAGCAAGCGTCTTGTACATAATTTAACTCCCTTATTTTTAATGAAACGAATGAATTTTTATGCTTCACGGTTTTTTTTAATAACGCGTACCTTTTCCCAAAGCTTCTACACGGTGATTAAAATTATTTTATGTGATTATTTAATTTTCTACCCTAGTCTAAATATGAGTAATATATATATATATATATATATATATATATACATATTGCTGTGTTAAGGTTTCGCGTTGAAGCGCCGCTAAATCTGCTGTGATACCCTCTTCCTTTGGAGTAGGCGATAAAGAAATTCTGTGACAACGATACATCAAATTGTAAATTTGAAATTACTAACCTACCGTCCTTTCTAACTATTCATTTCCTAGCTAACACAGCGAAAGATATCAAATTTACAAAATGAAATCAAACACAGTAATCTTAAAAAGCATGTATACATTTAAAAACAAATCTCTTTCATGGAAAAAATATAGAACAGTTTACAGCATAATTTTTCAACATAAAGCTATTTCTAACAAGTACCTATTTACTTAATTATTAAATTATTCCTTACGTAATCTTTGTTAAAATTTAAGAACTTAAATATTTTTTCTTGCGGATATTTTACCTGTATCATTACTACCCCGAAGGAAGAATATAATCGGCCAATGATGCTCCAGATAATCTATTAAAAGTCAAAACTTTCTGGTAAATATCCTTACACAAAACTAAATTAAAAATGAAAATATATTCTACCTTAAATTCAAATAACAAAATACTCAAATATCAGTTACAGACAAAAAATCTAAAATTAATACTTGCAAAATCCAATAGCGCTTTTTAAAATTAACGGTAGTAAATACTTCTTTTCTTTATTTTTAAATTGACATTAAAGGCTCAGCTTACCGGTTTTGTTCATATAATTTTAAATCTTCATTTAGATTTTTTTTTATTTTTAATTAATTCGCTTTAAAATAGTTTTTGTATCGAACAACCTTGAATTTTTATTGTATTTTTACAAATCAAATAACTGCATTTCACAGCTTACATATTTCAACCTATTGTAGGTATAAATTTCATATTGTATACTAATTTACGACATCTAATTCTGTTTAAAATCGTTCATGACAAATGGTGAATTATTGAAATTTTTCATCAGCGATCGCGTATATTAAAACTCTTACATATTGCTTGTTGACGCGAAATAATGAATGAATAACTTGAATAAAGTTCCCGGTTATATATTAAATTTCTCCATTAAAAAATTTTCTATTTCGTTTGGAACATAATACACCGCAATGATGTAATTTTTTCAAGAATTTCACAGTTTCATTATTCTAATTAGAGTAAAACTATGCGGCCGAATGACTTATCAGCATAGCAAGGCGTTGCGGATACTTGTCTGATTCACAGAGTTAAATTTGCATCGCATCTAACCTACAGTAATGCGAAAGGTATAAAATCGATTTTACTGCATATCTAATAATAACGCAATTTCTTTGAATAATCGTTTATTTATTATTTAGGTATTTAAGTGGTTCTTAGTATAGATGACGCATTTTGTCAATTTATCTTGAAGCTTCTAGCACTTGTTTTATTTAAAATGTTATACGGAAATTAATTTAGCTAATTAATAAAAGCTTTAGTTGCTTTTTATATATACTTTGAAAATGCAAAAATCTACATCTTAAGAATTGTAAAAAAAATTTGCTTCTACGGCAAATAAAGTAAATATTTTATGCACGGGAGATGTATTTTTATAGTAAATGAAAATGAATAGATTTGTATCTTAAAGATTGAAACTCATTTTTACGGAATCTCTCAACGGTTAATTTGCACAAGGTTTAAGGTTTTATACATACGGGCATATGTTTTGTAATAACGCGGACGTTTTATACACGGGATAATTACATAAATAACTAAAGGTTTAATTACTTTGCATTCTAGTGGCTTGGTATTTACAATACGCTTATATTTTTATACTTGGTGGAACATTAAATTTTCAGAAATTTCAATTCTTTCCGGTTGCTTTCTATTTGGATTGACTTTATTTATAGGATTTCGGTTTTAATAATCTCTCGGCAAAATATATATACGCTCAGTATATTGAGCCATAAATGCATAGAAGACCTGTGAGAACTTTCATTTTTTAATGACGAGGAAAACGTGTTTTAGATAATAGTATATTCTGCGAGTGGAAGGGTGTACTTCAAAAAGCTTTATACAAAAAGCACTCATTAATGTGTCAATTACGAGTAAATGCGTAATTATTATAAAAGATTATCATTTGATCGTGTTTATGTTCAAAGAAAACTTAAAGGTTCATTCAACTAAGGTGAAAGCGCGTATATAATATTCATAAGAAAAAGGTAATTTCAGTTAATAACAAGCGTATCCATTCAAAAATATCGGTCGATGCTTAAAGAAAAGAAAAGTGCACGGAACTTCTAGAATGATCTAGTAAAGTAAATGAACGTTCATTTTATAAACTGTGATATAAGATAAAATAATTAATTACAGCCATAAATCTTAAAGATAAGATAATACATAGGTAAATAGAACTAGTTAGCTCCGGGGTGTTGAAAGACGACAGTTCTGCGAATGTTGCATCATCTCTTCAAATCCAATCAATTGAAATGCTTCGGAGGTAAACATGAGGTTTCTAGATGCTAGGCGTCGCCGTGGATCAATGTAGTAAGCGTAAGGCTACGGATCCCAAGATCCCGGGTTCAAATCCCGACACGGCCGACTGCTTGAAAAATGACAGGTGAGCATTTTTCACAAAAATTACGCCCTCGTTCGGATGAGAGGTTAAATGGAGGTCCCGTGTGTGAGTGTTGTCACGCACGTTAAAGATCCCTACCTTGTCTGGAACGGCAAGGGTTCGGCAAAATTCTAAATTTCCAGGCATCAAAAAACTCGCCTCCTGGCCAATGTAGTACCTACAGGTGGAGCATTGGAAATGTAAATGAACGGTTTTTAGATGCTCAATGTAGTACCTTTGGTGGAGCATTGAAAAATCACATGTAAGGTTCCTAGATGCTTGCTTAGGGGACGGGCTGCATTTTCAACCAATGGGAACGTGAAACCCACAACTAAAATTGGCTAAACTTGCCTCGAAGTTTTTTGACACGTGACATAACACGAAGTTTTGGCTATATAACCAATTGAAAACGGATCAAGGAAGCAGACGATAGTCGGTTGTTAAAACGTCACGTTGCAGTATATCATGTAGTAAAAGTACTACAGTTGTTGACAGTGGAATTATAGTGACGGAATAATACTTTAAAGGTACAGAAGTAAATGAAATTATTTTAAGTACGTTGAAATAATTTCACAAATGAAGAATAAATATGACTTTGTAGTGCTATATAGGTGTTTAATGGATAAATGACTGTGCCAAACAAGAGGCAATACAACAACCAGCATAATCTACACGGTAGAATAAAAATCATTATGCTTTAAAATTTTTAAAAAATATATCTCTGTTTATTGATTAATTTCTGTGATAAGAATAATTTTATGTGCTAGGATTTGAAGCTAGATTACAGAATCTATACAAACTTGATAATTCAATTACGCGAGTGGCACTACATTTGATTTTCCAATGTTCCATCGGAAGGTACTACACACTGACTTTGAGAAAATAAATGATAAATATGTCCACAAAAGATTTGAAGAAAAGTCAAACGAAGTTCTGAAAGACATCGAAAAAATTCCTAACGCTAAGAAAGTAGAAATAAAATAGAATAAAATTAAATTCAGCTTAGATATGGCGACCAGAGATATTCAGGAGTATAAACAAAATAAATATAAAAAGCCTTGGGTAACAAAAAAATATTCTGGATTTAATAGAAAAAAGGCGAAAATTCAAAAACAAACCAGACAAAGCAGGAAAACAGAGATACAAAGCCATAAAATGGGAAATTATTCGCAACTGCAGGAAAACTAAACAACAATAGATTGATGAAACCTGTAAAGATGTAGAAACTAAGATGCAAATAGGAAAAACAGACGAAGCATACAAACCAATTAGAATGAATTTTAGGCATATAAAACCGTATAACAGAAATATAAAATGCGCAGGAGAAAACATCTTTATCGAAAATGTTGAGAAAGTGGTTAGATGGCCACAATATATGGGGAATTTATATGCATGACAGGAACTAAGCACTAGAACAAAAACCACACATTGAAAAGGATGACTTGTGATATACTATACTTAGAGATGACTTTGAATTAACATTAAAAGGCCTGAAAACTAATAAGGGACCACGTATAGATAAGGTTTACGCAGAAACTTTTTAAGCTGCTGTACAAGCAGTAACAGAACATGTCTTCCAATTTGTGAATTATTTGTATGAGACAGGCGGGATACCCAAAGATTTCAAAAGTAACACCATAGTCATTATACCAAAAAAGGAAGGTGGGGATAGATGTAAAAACTTGCGACCAATAAGTTTGACAGCAAACGTGTCAAAAATATTAACTAGAATTGTACAGAGACGGATAGAAGAACAGGCTAAAGAAATACTAAGAGAAGATCAGTTTGGGTTTAGGCGAACACGGGAGGCCATCTTAGCTTTAAGGGTGTTAATGGGAAAATAATAGAAAAAGGATAAAGCATGTATATAGAGTTTGTAGATCTGGAGTTAGCATTCGACAATGTAAAATGAGAGAAAATGTTTGAAAAGGAGAAAGATAGAAGCCTTTGAACTGTGGTGCTACAGATGTATGATGAAAATACCATATGCAGACAAAGTTAAGAACAAAGAAGTTCTAGAAATGGTAGGGAAAGAAAGAAATATGTGGAAAACAGTAAAAAATAGGAGAGATAGGATGATAGGACACACACTAGGGCATAAAAGAATAGTGCGAGTTATGTATTCCCCAATTTACCTATATATTGAATAATAGAATCTAATAGGAATTACTAGAAATTGTTAAATAAATTATAAGTCAATTGCAACAATGTAATACAAGGATAAACCAGACAGGTTATTAACAGTTCATGAGAACGGATATGCAACTTTGTATCGGAGACAACAGTTATCTTGCAGGTGGCAGGTCACAGACGGTTAACATACCGCAATTACCTAGAAATAAGATTATTACGATGTAATAAAGTGTAGAATTAAGAGTAAAGCAGACATGAGATCTGCAAGTTCCCACAGCCATGTGAGGGGGCAGGATATTATAAAAAGCCCGGGAGCTCAAGACCCGGCAATCAGTCTTCGAACTCCATACTTCGTTGTTCAAGCTACTCGATTGAATCAGTCTGAGTACTACAGCTTTTACATTGTTGTTTACCTAGACTACTCGCCCTAGTACAATTAGTTAACTAATTTCGATTTAAAGTTATTTTTTACAGTTATCCAAAATTCCATTATAATTTCTGTTTAAGATAAATAAATTGTTAAGAGTTTGGAAACGTTTTTTAAAAATATTGCACGAACCTTAACTTGCGTAATACATTAGAAGCAGAGAATGGAAAAGAGAGAGGTAGAGGTAGACCTAGATTAGACTATTGCACACAGATAGTGAAAGATGTAGCTGTGCGAATTTCAGGAAAATGTGTAGTTTAGATCGGAACAAAAAATAATGTAGGTACGCGTCTAACCAGTTCAAGGACTTAAGACCTAATGATGAGATATAAGTTCAGCCATTTTTGGCAAAAGCATTATGAATGTCTTTATGTAGTGAATAATAATAGCTATTTAAATAAAGAATAAACTTGTTTCGATAGTATAATTCATAAAGTGTTATATATTGAGAGCAAAGATGTATGTATGTTTTTGCCTATCATTATCATCATCATCTTCATCATTTCGAAAGTTGTTCTTTCGTTTTTGCAATATGTTTAATACATTGTTTATTTGTCAGACGTTGCTTTCTTTAATGCAATTTGTAAAGTATTTACAAAGAACTTAATTTAAAATTCGTTTTATTTTTTGATACTTTTGATTTTACTTGAACCTATACCAACTCAATTAGATTGAGCTCGCAATAGTATGTCAAAAGACTATGAATCACAGTACCGCCCTTTTACGCCAATTTTCGATTAAATATTTTTATACTGAGACCTATCGGCATTAGCTATAACGATCAACTCTCTTCTCGAGAGTTTTTCTGAAACGAAATAATTTTATCATGCTACTTATTGGATATAACTTATTAGTTGGAGAACGGTCTTGAGAATTGGCATCCATAGCATTAACAGAGCTTTTGGAAAATGCAATCATTTGTGGAAAGTATTTCTAAAAACCTTTGCATTCGTGTGTTTGTGGTACTCGTCTGTGTTTTTGGGTTTAAATATTGTATCAGCTATGAATAAGAACTATTTAAACTTCTTATGTTTACAATAATCAGCCGGTGATCTTTGCCACTTGAAGGACGAAGTCCTGTAGGCCAAACTTCTTGGGCAACTATGTGGCCGTTATTACATATTGTCTTGCCACGTTTCTGACACCCTGTTTCTTTCATTCGCCCACATTTCTTTTATCTCAATGGTAGATTGATCTGCACGGTAACATTTAATTGCCCGAAAATATCTTATATCAGCTATGAATAAAAACTATTTAAACTTCTTATGTGTAGAATAATCAGCCAGTGATCTTTGCTACTTGAAGGACGAAGTCCTGTAGGCCAAACTTCTTGAGCAGCTATGTGACTGTTTTTACATTTTGGTTTTGCCACGTTTTTGACACCCTGCTTCCTTCATTTACCCATATTTCTTTCATCTCAATGGTAGATTGATCTGCACGGTAACATTTAATTGCCCGAAGATATTTTCTTCTCTATAAACAATTTTGAACTTGTCAACTAAGGACTAGTTTCTATTAAATCTTTCCCAACAAAACGTAAGTTTCCTTAATATTTTCCAAAACGTTGTTCAGAATTTGTGGTAACGTTTTATCTACTCGGATGCCTTGTAAATGCCTTGTTTAATGTTGAAGTTTCTTTATTGAAGTAAAATGCATGTAGCTTACATCAAGTAGCGTGAATTCATTTTCTTTTTTCGTCCAGGAACAATTGGTTTATGTACGGGGTTATTCTTATGTTTTCTCAATATTCTATATATAGTAGTTTTAGTGTTATCGTTGGAGTGAGAGGCGTCTTAAAGCAAGTAGGCTTGGCTTGATTAATTGTTTAATAACAGAAGCAAAAATAATTAAAAGTTCCAAAAAATACATAAAATTAAAATGAAATTGACTGATTTTAATTCTTGGAGTAGTTCGGAAGTCTTCAGTTATCTTCAGAACTTTTTGGAAGCTTGATGCTTGCTTGTGAACACCAACATAAACCCAAACACTTATATAATGAATGCCTATATAGCTCGAAGGCGGTGAAAACGGCTTCGGTGGTCTTCGGAACTCTTCGGAACGTTTCGTGTCATCACAAAGAGTTATAATTTGAAATTAAAAACTACTATTTTATAATATTTACAAGTATGGAGGGCTCGGAAGTTTTCAGTTGTTTTCGGAACTCCTCGGAAGGCTACGTAATTGAATAGTGAAGTTCAATAATAACGCGAATAGCAAATAATTGAAATTAAAAACTACTAATTTACAATATTTACAAGTATTGAAGATTCAGAAATCTTCGGTTGTCTTCGGAACTCCTCGGAAGCCTTCGGAGTTGACTTACGAAGTCCAATTATAACTTGAACAGTGGTGAATAGCGATTAATTACAGGTTTGGAAGACCCAGACGTTTTCGGTATTCTTCGGTACACTTTGGCAAACGCCGTGGATGTGGTGCCATAGGCCTAGTAGAGTACGACTCCGTCAAACTCTACGGGGGGATTGTCTCGAAGGTAGACCTGGCAGATGCAGTCGTCGACATTACAGTAATCTACTTCTCGGGATGTGTTTGAAATAGATCGAATGAATTCCTTCGGCGACGGCGGTAGCGGAGACAGAAGCCTCGGATGCGGTCGTATGGAACGGATCGCACGTCAAAGGACGTTCTGCGCTTGCTTTCGGGCTGCTTGATGTGCAGAACGAGGCTTACTACCCATACGTAGTTTTGTTGAATTTACACCAATGAATTATTATGACAGCCCCCAGGTACGGCTGCGGACAGCGTAACGTTGCAGGCTATGATGAGCGCTGCGTTTAGAACTATAGCAGGCTATGGAATGCGCTGCTTGGAGGGTTATTTGCAGGCTATGGGAAGCACTGCAAGAAGATGATTCCTAGGCTATGGTGAGCACTACGAATGTCTTCTGCGGAATTTGAAATTATATTTCTACAGTTATAGTTCCTATTCTTCCTATGTTGAAAAACGTTAATGATGTCTTTAACCAATGAAATGCGTTTTCGATTTTTAGATTTGATAAGAATCTCTAAATTTAGTTGAACCAATGAAAGTATCGATTTTTGGGTAGCACAAAAGCTTAGTTGGAATTTCTCGAGATTCTTTGGTTTGTTCTATTTCCAGCACGTGTACTCTGATATAGTCAACTGCAAATTCTCAGTCTGCTCAGTGCTCTGCGTGTGGTGATAGAGTTAACATTAGATACACCTATCACTTTGCAATATGTTTCTACTTAGTCATCTACTATTTCTGACATAGGTATATGCTTTATTGCTTTATAGCAAGTTAATAATTTTCTTAATAGATAGCGCATAATCTTACGCCAGTTTAACTAGAACGTAGTCGCACAATAAATTCATTTTTACTTGTACTGTTGTTCAGATCAACCTTAGAACTGATAATTTTTAAAACCTAAAGTGTTTATATGTACGTACAAAAAGTAGGTTATTATTACCACACTATTTTTATTATTACTAATGCGTTACTGATGCATCTGATGGGCTTAACAAGTGCACCTTATACAGACTCTCTTAAAATAATAATTTCAAGGAATAATTTTTAGGTAATGGAACTTTTTATACACAAAAGTATTTAATATTTTATACTACTTATACAAAAAAAAAATTATCACCACGCCTGTGGGTTCTCGCTGGGAATTTAATTTGTTACTTCGCATCATTTGTGAACCGGACAGATACCGTAACATATTCTCTATTCGGGTGGGTTTCCAAACGTTTCCTCTGGATCTATTTGCTCATTGTATAATAGCTGTATACAATGCATCCAAAATGGTTTTCAAAAAATTTTTTAAATATTATGCATCTTTAAAATGCCTTTACATTCTTTAAAATTACTACGTATCGTATTGCAGTAATCGATATTTTTGTAGCAATTTTTAGAAAATGTAATCTTAAATAGTTTTTGTGTTGGTACTATAAAGGCCCATATACAGAGTTTGAATAATTTCATCAATATGTAACAAAAAAAGGAAAAATGTTCAGACATTAAACCTAAACCAGCAATAAGATGGTATAAAGATTAAGGTGAATAAAAGAAAAAGAACTGTTGAAAGAAAAATCAAAAAGGATACTTTTAATATGAAAAGATGCATGCACTGTAGAATTACTTAACAATAGATGGCAAAAATAATCATTGACCACTTCGTATTACGTGTATATATATATATATATATATATATATATATATATATATATATATATATACTGATATGATAACGCTGCACGTTGATGTAATTATTCAAATAGTCTTCCTCTAATCACCACCGCTCTGCTCTGTGTATTTTAATCTCCTGAAATTTTAAAATTTTCGTCGGCTAGCCCATTTACTGTAAAACCATTATTTCGGCAAATGTTGGGGGATCTTGGTAGCCACAGGTTGCTTAACCCCCCCTCACTGAATCTCGGTGAAATAAGGCATAAAATTAAAAACAATAGAAGGGGAACGAGCTGTATACACATGCTGTGTGAGAATTTCAGGAAACTATGTAGGCTAGCTCAGAATATAAATAAGTGCAAATACGTGTCCAACCAGTTTTGAGACGAAAAACCTAATGACGAAAAAATAAGCGCAGATAAATCTGATGATTAGTATAAACAACTAGTTGTTGGTTGCGAAATACCTGCAACTAATGTAGACTGTGCAAAAAGATATATTGAAAAATAGATTAAATCGGTAAATGGTTAAGTGTTGGAGGAACTTGGCAGCCAAAGGCTGCTTACCTCCCTTTACAACCGTTCATTTACATTTTCAATGCTCCACCCGTAGGTACTACATTGGCCAGGAAGCGAGTTTTTTGTTGCCTGGAAATTTAGAATTTTGCCGAACCCTTGCCGTTCCAGGCAAGGTAGGGATCTTTAACGTGCGCGACAACACACACACGGGACCTCCATTTAACCTCTCATCCGAACGAGGGCGTAATTTTTATGAAAAATGTTCACCTACCATTTTTCAAGCAGTCGGCCGTGTCGGGATTTAAACCCGGGACCTTGGGATCCGTAGTCTTACGCTTACTACATTGATCCACGGCGACGCCTCCCTTTACAACCACTGAAGGTCGGAGAAATAGGGTATATAACTGTAAAACAATAGAAGGTGACCGAACTGCATCTAACAAGAAAGAACAGTGCCTATGAGGAAAGACAACAAACATAGAACAAGAAGAAAATTGTTGAAAGCATATGTGTGGAGCACAGCACAGTATGCCTATGAAATACGGGCAGTCTGAAACGCAGACAGAAAAACGGTAGCAGCCTTTTGAAATGTGTGCTTCAGATGTATGAGGACGATAGCATGGACAGACAAAGATAATAACAAATAAGTTATAGAAATAGTAAGGGAACAAGGATATCTAGGGAAAAAGAGAAATAGAAGGGCGGAATACGTTCTAAGGCATTTTTTGGGGAATAGTATGGGATATATTACAAGCAGAGATAGGAAAAAAGAGGTAGATGTAGACCTAGATCAGATAGTGATAGATGCAGACTGGTCAAATTTCAGGGAAATCTGTAGGTTAGTTCAAAATAGGAAACAATGATGGTACGCGTCTAACTAGTTCCAGGACTGAAGACATAATGATAATGAGCCCAGTTTAATTCACACAGAGTGCACAACGTTACAATAATCAGATAGTTTACTCCTTTTCCCTAAAACTTTATCTGATTTAAATTATAAAACGAAGTCGATTAATATTTGTATAATGAGAAAAGAAAAATGATTTACACTTCACAACTTAATCTGTTTGACTGTATAATAAAATTAACCCCCGAGTCAAATTACAATAAATTTTAAATTTTTTACCTCCAAAATTTAAAGCTCCCTTTTCTTCTTTAAAGTCAGCAAAATGTCGTTTGTACTCTACTGGAAAATTCTCAAACGTTCAAGATTTCTCTTTGTTTACGAAATTTATCACGTATCAAAATAAATTTTTTTGACTCCTTACAAAAAATATTGAAGTTTAAAATATGTTCAAAATTAATAAATAGAAAATAATGCCTTAATATGATCAATGTTCAAATATAATAAATAGAAATAATGCCTTAGGCTAGATAGTTTTACCTGTGGTTTTCCTGGTGCGTCTTTCTGCTGCGTGTCGTGGATCAGTACCCCAATATTGCTTTTAGTTGAGCTGCTTCGTCTCCAAGTTTTACCCCGTTTAATGTGATCTGCCTTAAATTTTTATAACGTTGTAATGTCCTTTGAATTTATTCTTATTATTTGCTTCGAATATTGTACATAGAATTTCTTTAGAGTATCATTAGAATTGTCTTAGAATTATTATAATGTTTTCTTAGATTTCTTAGAACTTTCTTAGAGAATCGTTAGAACTCTGAATTATTAGTATTTTAGCTTAAATCAATTAATAAGTATCTACTTACGTTTTCTAGAATACGGCCAAGTTTCGTTTCATATATTTTTCAATGTGATTAATTCAAAATATCACTTTTCACAAAATTTTATTGTTCAATTTGAAATTTTATTTGTAGCGTAAATTCTTCAGTATCAGTGACGCAGCTTGTACGTGGTTCACATTAAGACTGCCCGCTTATCAAACTTGCACCTTATATATCGCCTACGCCCCATTTAAATTCATTAGTTTATCTGAGCTGGTGTTCAAAGTGTATGACCAACCATCAGTTGTTTTGGATATTCTTAAGCCTTTTACAGGTTTATCGCTGATATTACCTTATAGAACGACTCGTTGATCACGTAGTTAATCGGATATTTCTGGTTTATATTTATTTTATAGCGGATAATTTGATGTTGTTACAAGAATTTCTAATTTGCTTTAGCACGTAATTTTTACTTATGGCGTTGTTTGTCAAGATAACACTTTGGGATCTGCATTAACTTCATGTAAAAAATCACGTAGACAAAGTGACGTAAATTAACATATTTTTGTTTACATTTTTGCGTTTCCGAAGCGTATTTATTTTGAAAAATGCGTTTCTTATCAGGACACTATGCTATCTGCTTTCTTTATCTCTCGTTTAATGTAAATTGTATTATGATTTTCTAGGTTTTTACTGCATTTCATGCTTTTAATTTTACAATCTATGAATATTTTTGGTTTAGGACAAGTTTGATTGTGTGTAGAGTTATTTCTTTTGCTGCATGTGTGTGTATTGTTGAATGATATTCTACTTGGCATTAATTAGAGTCATTTGCGATTCTTATACAGGGTGTTAAATGTTTGCTCTTTGCCTAATATACAAATTACCTATCTTTAATGCTAAATAAATGCGGTTTTCTAACTCCTAGTACTATCTACATTTATTGGGTAACTACCATGGCTCAATATACCCCTAAATAACCCCTTATCATAGCAATATACATATATATATATATATATATATATATATGTATATATTTATGTATATATAAGTAGATGCAATAAACCAAAACTATGGTCAAAGCACCCGCCCATAAGAGACAATGTGTAAATGAAGAGGAGAGATAGATATATGATATATACATTCTAATAATAAAACCATTAAGAAATGTATTGACATTTCTCAAACCTAATTACATATTATATATACAATAGCTATCTCGTACAGATAATGGGTGTGGAACAGAAACATCTACATTTTGTGATTTATAGGACACTTGCTATTCCATTTTACCTGTACATCATTTATTGAACCTATCACCATGTTAGCAAATATTTAATATTTGAACTTGACATTCCGATTAGTAATAATTTAAATAATACCAAACCCGGAAATAATAATTTTGTGTTGATTTATAGAACACTTGCCGTTCCATTTTACACCAGTTTACATGAACATCATTTAATAAATCTATCTCCATGTTAGCAAATATTTAATATTCGAACTTGACATTCAGTTAGTAATCATTTAAATAATACCAAACTCGAAAATGATAATTTTTGTGTTGATTTATAGAACACTTGCTATTCCATTTTACACCACGTTACCTGTACATCATTTAATGTACCTATCGCTATGTTACCAAATATTTAATATTTGAACTTGATATTCCTCAAATTTAATTAGTTGGCTATGGTAACATTGTATAACTTTGAATCAAAAACCAGGTGTAATAAGTAATAAATTAAATACTACCAAACCCGGGAATGATAATTTTTTGGGAAGTGTTGACAATTATTTAGCATATTCGTTTAATTACACAAACTAAAATGCGAATATTTGTGTCCACTAAATGTTAAACAATTAATGCATGCAAATTCTTAACTATCTTTTCCATACTACTTAATCAACAACCCTAGAACCTTGTTTCCCTTTTAGCATCTATTCGACTAGATAAGTGTCTGGGGCATTCGTAATTTATAGTTCGTCCGTGTAGGAAGAGCTCAAAATGGGTTTTTCGTTTAAATCCTCAAGCAAATAAGTGATAGGATGGAACTGTTGAATTCGCACAACTTTAAATAATACTGCTGTCCAGTTGGGTAAATAACATTTTCGAAAATAAATTTAAAATTTGGAAAATTTAACTATATCACCAACGTGAAACACTTTCGCACAATTATGGGTACGCTATGGGAAATTTTTCACACTCGTTCAGGATGTAGTTCTGCTTGTACCAGAGTCATCCCTATTGACCGGTGTTTGCAGCTGTTGTATTCACCAATTACTTTTTGCAAAACTTTTATCCATTTATAACTGTCCCTCACGTAGAAACTTTTTTTGATTAAGAGAATTAGTCTGCAGCAATATTCTTCTTTTGCTAACACTTTTAGACACCTTAAGATTTTCTGTAATTAGATGCTTCACCTAACACTCACAATTTCTCAACTTGATCTACAATAAGTAAATGCAAAAAATAGGTCTATAACCAGAAAATGGCTTGAGATTTTAAATATTGTATCGACAGTCGAATTCTATAAGTGAACAAGGTAGTTTTATAGCAATTATCTAATAATGATGAAGCGCGAGAAATGAACGAGAGGCACAATTATCATAACCGTTAAAGGTGGTCTGCCAGAGATGATTTTTTCAACTAATTGGAACACATTAAGATGGTATTATATTATCGAGTGATGGTCTAAGATGCCTTATTGAATCCTAGTGGTTTAGGATATATAAAGCAAGAAAAAGCATAATCAAGTATCATAAAATTTACGTTTATTCAGAAATCAGAGGTCAAACCGTCAAAGCTTTTACAATTTGGCGAGTAAATAAATCTAGGTATATATACTTTAGGAACCTGCGAATTTTCATTTCCATGATTTCTCACGTTAAATTGGCATATATTAAGATATATTTAACCATAATATTAAAGCAGTATGCAACACCTATCAATGTGAAAATTTACAGTAAATGTATTCAAAAAAATGCCACGAGCAAGAAGTAAGTCAGCCGAACGAGAGAGAAGACTAAAAAGAAGATGTGATAATTGCGACCACGTGTCTGAAACTCAAGATTACACAACGACTAATGGGAAGAGGTCTTACTCAACCGAGAAAGATTTTACGGAGGGTACCTTCCGATTACAGCTGCAGAAGACTTTGAAAATTATTTAAACAGTTCAACTCCAATTAAAGGTAATCAAATAGGTAAATAATATAAAATTACAATTCTTTAAAATTACATATATATATATATATATATATATATATTGCTATGTTAATAAGGTCATTTGGGGTAGATAGGACCACTAGTATAGTGCACTTCATTAAAACAACATGAGGGCTTAGAAAACTAGACATTTCTACGAAGAGAATAAGAAATACAACGATTAGGCAAGAGAGTAAATGACAACGCCCTGTATATAAACCATAGTTATAATTAACTTAAGAAATGAAAAGTACTTTAGAAGATTTGATTAAATAAACGATTTGGCAAGTCATAAGATAACGTGAACGCAAGTTGAAACACAATGCGCATGAATAATGAATCACCATTACCCTAAGAATCTCAATTGAACAAGCAAGCTTAAAAATGCGTAATAGAAAACGCATATAATTTAATATATAAATTATATTAAGAATTGTGACCAGAAAGGAAAAATTCAACACTTGATAGACTACAAATAAACACGGCAGGTGATAAAAGCAAAGTTCATCAGATTTATTGTACAAATAATAATTTACGTGAGCTTGAAATGAAAAGATCCAATAGAACCAATGCATTAACTTGAAGTATTACGTGCTGAAAGTAGCGCATTAGTTTTGTGTAGATGGCAAAAATCTATAGAAATATCCAAAACCTGGTATGTAAGAATCATGTACAATAGCGTAATCGTTAAACTCTGCGCTTGTTAATAGATAGGCGATCTTTTTAAGTACAACGGGATTTGTAAACAAATCAGTTCAACATGAATTAAAGCTTAGTCCACATCACTTAAAAGAAAATATTTACGTAAAAGAATTAGAAATTATTTATTGTGAAGTAATAAATAGTACAATGGTAATTGTAAAAAATTAAAAGAGGTTCGTCGTTTTAACCCTTTAAAAATGTAAATAACTAAAGATTGTTTAAATTAAATTCTAATATTAACTTTAATAAAAAAGATCTGAATAATTACTGGATTCAATGAGGAAATTCAACAAGTATTTAATTCAATTATTAATTACTGGATATGACCAGGAAGTTTAACAAAGGATGTTAAAATAATTTAAAGCTATGCTAATCAAAATGCAGACCATATCTAAAGCAGATCTGGATTTAACGTGGGGATTATTAAATCACTAAGCTGAATACGGAAGCAGTTGGTACAGGAACTGATTCGTGCTTGAAACAACAAGTTAACCTATCTGAATGTTTTGTTATTTTTATTTGTGAATATTTCGTTGCATATTTCTAATTTGAATAATTTAAAAATTGCTTTTATGAAAAGTTTATGTGGGGGTCAACAAAGATCGTTTTTTCTTAATACACGTTATAAATTACTTAAATTTATTTTAAAAGAAATTTAATGAACGTTCATGGGGCTTGAGATAATAACAATATGGGTGATTTTTGTTGGCTTTTTGATTAATTTTGGAAATGATAATTATTGAAAAATTTTTTATTCAATTATTAAAAGAAAGTTCTATTTAGGGAATTCTTAAACATTTAATTGTAAATATTTTTGAGAATATTATAGTAATTGTGCTTCATGGTGTTTTGGTTTAAAGCAACAGGAAGTAGAAGTAGAAGGTAAATTTGAAGGCTTTGTTGTCGTATTGTCGCAAGCTACGTGCGTGGTTAAAACTGGGCTAGCTGAGGTATTCAAAATTAAAATAGCCGACGTATTCAAAATTAAAATTAAAAATTGATAAAAAAAAAATTTTAACCTTTTTATTTCACAAAAAGTGTAGCACCGGGTTATTGCAACTATATCACCACAATATATGTATATATATATATATATATATAAAAATCGAAAATTTCACAAAAAGGAAAATTTTCACAAAAAAAATTTCTTACCCGGATTCCTGCTTCATCACATTAATTTCTTCAACAGCTCCCTGGCTAGCTCAGCTGTGCCTCCTCTTGGATACCTAAATTTACTAACATTCTCTGTACCATTCACACACACCATTCAATAAAACCACAAAATAATACAACAATCATACAATATTTATTTACCACTATTTACAAATAATAATTCAAGATTATGTACATTTCGGTGCTCAAGTTACACCTCAATAAATTCTATCTTTGTAAAGTCCTGGATTTTAAATTGAAATATCCAACACATTTAACGCAACAGGAGTAAATGGGCCCTGACTAATACCTTATTTTTTTTTATTTATAATTATTTCTAATTACTACACTCTGGAGTATGGTGAGCTCACGATAAACCAGTTTATGAATGTATGCTTTCTACTTTGCATACTCTTACTAAAAACACAAAAAAAAACCATGTGTTCTTATGAATAAAAATTAAATTCATGAGGAACGTTAATAAGCTTTATACACCTTTAGATTTATATTCAAATACCATAATAAAAGTTAGTTATACGTATTCTTTTCAATACGCAAAATAACGAAAAATACCATCAAAGTTCAATCTCACACATCACAAATAATTTCCACAGTTTATAAAAAAACAGGAAATACTAATGCGAGTTATAGGATCCTTCATCTATTATACATATAAAACTAATATCTTTATTAGGAAATATTAGGAAACATTAGGAAATGTTAGGACAGTGCAACAATGTCATAAAAGACAAATTGCAACATTTTATTACAATTTATTAAGATGATTTCAGTTCCCACGAGTGGAAACGCTACAAAGTAGCACAAGGATAAGTGACACTGCAGATGTCAGGTCACAGACGGTCGTAGGATGTCACGTACCGAGATTACGCAGAATAAGCCTGCAACATTGTAGTTATGAATAGCTTTTAAGATAGCAACTACGTATTATGAAGTGTAAGCGGACATAGGTCCGCAGGTTCCCACAGAATTGTAAAAAGGTAGGGAGATTATAAAAAGGCCGGGAGCTCCACTCCCAGTCAGTTCATCAAACGTTCAGCTTTTACCTTGCAGTTCGTAGATAACTCATTGTACAATTAATTAATGTATTTCAACTTCGACTAATTATTCAAGTTTGTTAAAATTCCAATTAATTTCTGTATAATCAAAAATAAATTTGTTAAAGTTTAAAGAAGTCTTTTTAAAAAAGGACCGCTCGAAGCCACGAACCTTAACTTGCGTTACCTGAAAACTTGAAGATTCCAACTCCGTTGACGATGTATTGTCCTTGAACCCCTCGGTCTAGTGACAATGCGCTACTTGCCGCCTCCAGCTATTTATAGATGAACAGCATCTAAGTTGTACTGCATGCTACTCATTCAAGATCCATCTCAATATCCAAATCCAAGTATATTACACTTTTTTTTATTATTGCATAATTTAATTTACGTTACGAGCTTGTTACAGTATACGTTGTACCTTAGTTAAATATAAATAAACTCGACACTATCCGCGTTTCAAACTATAAGGGCACAACAATCTAACACTGTACTATTAAATTTATAAATTTTTAATACTTACAAGCTCGTTAGTAGATTATTGGTACGTCGTAAGCGATGCAAATTAAAGAAGTCAAAGAGAAATTTAATAATTCAACTCTCGTATTTATACGATTCAAAATGTAACCTCTCCAGACCCTCTTAACGCGAAATACTTAATTGAACTAACTCTTTCTTCAAATTTTGTATAACTGTTTTCAAACTCTCCGAAATTTAGCTCGTCGTTACCCTATTTTCCTTAAAACCCGCATTCATCTGTCCCGTGCTCGTCTGTTGTAAAACTAACTATTTTGACCAATGATACCTTTCAGTGACGTCTTAAAACCCCGTCTGTATTAACTCTATTCCTCTCCTATGCATATTGGATGTTTCCATCTAACCTTGTTTGAGTGGTAGAAAATCGATATTACTGTCTGCGTGATATCTACTCTACGTGGAGTTGAATACGTGCCTACCGAAGTGAATGCTATTATACCTGTCTCTTTCTGAAGCATATCATTGATTATTCATCCCTTCTGCGTTAATAGAAACTTTTGGTTAGCGTTTATGCGAAACAACCGTCGGTTGAACGATATTCCTCGAAACTTGTCTTGTTATCTACAGAAATACATAGAAGTCGACCTTTCAAAGCATGCAGGTGTTCAATTAACAATCGTTTTAAAATAGCATTTCTAGGAGTTTGCGTTTTAAGGTATTTCATATATTCGACGTCTGTTTGTTCGTTAGGAAAGCGTTTCGCCTTGGAATTATCGATTTTTCATGCTCTTAGGCGTTTTCTGACGTTATAACCCTTTGAATTAAACTGAATTAATATAATCAATAGTTTCTATTGACTTATACAATTTATTTTCTTTACAAACCTACGAATTTTTAATTCCTAATTATAAAATTATGGTAATACTTGTTACTTTAAACTAAATGAATGAAATAAATTTCGCACGTAAATTATGGTTGTTTCCTCTATACAGGGTGTTTGAAATTGCATTGTTTATACCCAAATTCAACCCTTTAAATCCAGTACAATATATATATATATATATATATATATATATATATATGTATAATGCTATGATAAGAGGGTAGTGTAAGGGTAGATTAAGTCATAGGGGTCGTAGGATAGATATAACTAACTTTAACTTTAAGAAAATCAAATAATTCCATCAATTATAGGAGTAAATCGACTATTCTACAAAAAGTCAATCGCAAGGACACTGTATATAAAGAATATTTGACGTAATGCATGAGAAAGAAGCTCATTTAGAAATAATCCAATAATATTTAATTAGAATAGTAATGTGTACGTCGTATAATTTGTTTAAGTATAATTTACAAGTACATATAAAGTTTTAGAAACAACTAATTGCATCAAAATAAATTATCGGGAAACATAGATAAATTGGCATTCCAAATATTTAATAATTACGTCGAAAATATCAACGCATCTATATGCAAACGCATCTTAATACGTCATTAAATACGTGACTAAAAATAGTACATTTGTTTAGAAAACCAACATATTTTAATAACAAATAAAGACCAGACGGTTAATTGTACGATAATGTTTTGGACTTTTAAACGACAAATAGAAATACGTGACAGAATAAAAGCAGTATTTGGAAATTCTAAGAAGATGCTATGATATATTGAATGTAGAAATGAGGAATAGAACAAAAGTACAACAATTTGTAACATGTTTAATTTCAGTAATAATTATCCGCATTGAATTACAAGAATAATGCGCTAAGCGTGCATTATTCCATATTAATCTTCTTATATTAAAATATCTGTGTCACATAAAGTTATTTCCACGCGCATCTCTAGTTGCTTCTTTCGTGTTCCACGCCTCTAACGTCGCGATGATTCGGTTCTTGCTTCGTTAAGTTAGTCGCCCGCTAGCAACAGCTTTATCAATATATATTCTCGGCTAGAGGCAGGCGACCTTCGCATCTATTACTAAAGTAAGCACGTCAGGTAGTGCTCGACCTAAAACTATTAAGATACCTTCTACTAACGGTTGGTAAAGTATATATTTTACGAACTAATTTAATTTGGTTTAATTTATTTAGCGCGTCATGTAGGATTCATCATTTAAAAATTCGTTACTTAAGATTTGTCGAATTGAAATTTGTCTACTAAGAAATTTGTTAACTAGGAATTATGGATGTTAGTTTGGATTGCAGTCGTCTCTAGTTAGAAATGGCTGGTAACTTTGTTTGAAGAATATAAATTTCCATCTCGATTTATCGTGGAGCAACAAAATCAGTTTGGTTCGTTATTAGATATAAGATATTGATGCATGTGTTTTGAATGTCATAAAAATTTGATAAACAGACTATCATATAAAGCACGTAAAGTTGCTATTATGTTTTCAACATGTAATCTGTGTAATTCTCAATTATTATTGAACTGGTTTTATAAGCCGTAGAACAAAATTTTGTCAGATTAGGTTTTTATAATTACAAGCTTTGTTCCATCTGAACCTTAGATAATTTCAACGTATGTTTTCGACGTCATATTTTTTTGTGTTGCACAATTGACAGATGTTGTCGTGAAAACTAATGCTTCGTGCAGCTGTCATCGAGTTTAAACCAAACATTCCTATTTTTGTGATTAGCATTTATTTACATGTAAATCATAAAATTTAAATCTGAAAATTTAGAGACACTCTGAATAAGATTCTAGAAATTGTAATCTACCTGAAAAGATCTGCCCAGGTTAGAACGTAATTCAGTGTATTATGCTTACAAATTATTTTCACTCAAATCTTTAAAGCAGGTTCATATTTAAAGTGTAGTTGGTTGTTTTAAAAAGTCAAAACCTTGACTTTGATATAGATGTTAAAGATAAATTTTTGTTACTTGTTAAAAAGTTCCGAAATTTTAAAAGAGAGTTTATTTATTTATGAGTAATAATTTGGTGCCAATATCATATTGGATATACATTTTTTATTTTTTTTTATACTTTTATAGGACACAAATGGCGTTCTACTTTTTTATTTATTTAATCTTTGCAATTTCTTACAGGAGCTGCGTCTTATTTTGATAAGACAGGTTTTTGTTAACGAAGACGATTGTTTTATCTTTGGGTTTCCACGTCCGCCCTTAGAACTGTGCTCTGCTATTATCGTAACTATCTCAGGACATGGTGGCGCCTATTTAATTTAGCTTAGCTTTGGTTTGTAAACAGAATTTGACTTACCCCCTTCTTATTGCTCTACACAAAAATAGACCCCTAGCTATGTGGAAAGATTTTTGTTCACTGGCGTCCATTAAGAAAAATAGGTTACACTAGCGCCTCAACGTAGAAGAAATAACGTTTCAATGGCGCTCACAACGGAGTGCCTTCAGTAAAACAAAGGTCGTTTCAAATTGAAACCAGGAAATTTGAGAAATCCCAAGGTTCCACAGAGATATGCGGAGATTTTCAATATACACGCGACGCGCATCAATTAAAGCATTGATAAGAGGGCTTATAAATACAATGGGGATGAATAAACATTTAGTTCATATTTAACCAAGCACAAACTATGCTCAAATGCAGTAGAAATTTACATGATGAAATTAATTAGTGAAACGTTAAAATTCAGAATAAGTAAAATTTGAAAATACAAAAATTGTGCGACGAAAAATAAGCCGATCTACAAATAGACGGCTTTTGTTGAGACAGCTTTTGCTGATGCCATTTTGTTGAGACGACTTTTGTTGATGCCATTTTGTTGAAACGGCTTTTGTTGATGGCATTTTGTTGAGAGGGCTGTTATTGATGCCACATTCGTTGATGTCATATGTACTAAGTTGATATTTAAGTTTATATGCAAGTCGATGTTCAGGTCGAGATTTAAGCCTTAACACAAATATAAAAATACGTTTAAAAGTGACTTCATACGGGTACTCAAAGTTAATTCAAGGAAAAATACCAGAAATTAAAAATGGATAATTCTGACCAATAAGTAGAGCGGACATAGCAAGGGATGCAGACCACAGACACTACGAGGCAACTCCAGTGACCGTTCCAGTTAACGATTTTTAAACATTTTTTTATTTAAAGACTGTTTTAAATTTATTATTTGCAATACATTATGTATTTGTAAGAGTCATCAACAAGATCATTTGAAAGTATAAAAACAGGGAATTCATCTTAGAACGTTCGAAGATACTTGAGAGTAATTAAAAGATATTTTTGCTGGCTTTCAAGAAAGCATAAATTTGTTAAATGTAAATATTCTATACAGGGGAAAATTTTGAGGTTACACAACATTGTACATATTATCAATTATTATATTGTGTGATTTTGAACTGCTTTATTTGAATCCATTTAAAGGTTAAAATAAGATTTATTATTAGGAAGTCGAGCATTCAGTGAGCTAGTCGTGGTAAACAAGAAAGTATAGAAAGTTTAAAGAGCATAAAAAGTATATCACAACAAATAAAATATAAGGTACAAGTCATGGGGCTTAATAAGGGATATTACAGCAATATAATTGTACACCCAATCGTGGGGCATTTCATATCAAATTTAATAGTATGCCCAATCGTGGGGCAGTTTACAGCAATTTAATGACACGCCCAATCGTGGAGCAAATCACAGCAATATATATATATATATATTGCTATGCTCCCTAAATTATTCGCGCCCCATCGTTTGGGCGACCATTTTAATATTGCTATGTATAAACAAGAATGGTAATTATCGTTCTCCGACGTTGGGCTGTCTTATTAATATTGCTATAAATTTCCTCCAGAAACTTAACTGGATTTTATCTTAAACCAACCTTGTCTACCAATAACAAAATTTGATACGTTACCGCCTTACTTGTTATCAATTTCGTATTCAACTTATAGCTCCTCCTTGAACTGTTTAAATTATCAAATCACTCCCATTAACTTTATCTTATGACCTCGACTAGCATTTATTTGGAATTATAAAATTCAGTTAATTCGATTCTATATAATGAAACAAATATTATGTACAGTTTTTGTAAATTATTTAAAATACACTTTTCAATTAATTAATGTTGTAAATCTCATTTATCAAAATCATATACTTTTTACTCAAAACCCAAAGTCACCAGAAAAACCTATTATTTTTATAAAAGAAGAAGTGTGGAACGTTCGAAACCTCTTATCATATTACGCACTTTATGCAAGTTTTCCTTTTGTTGACTTTTTCACCTAAAAACTTTTTTGCCTAAAACTACTTATACTTTATATACAGAGTGTTGATTGCTTACTATTTACAAATTATCTCCATTTCTCAATTCTTTACTAAATAAATGCAGTTTTCTGCTGCCTATGGTAATTACTCATTTCTAAACGATCTTTACTATAAAGTACACCTTTAAACAACCCCTTATCACAGCAATATATATATATATATATATATATATACGTGAGTAAAAAGCAACATCATAATAAGTAAGTATTTTATATATACACTTGTGGTAAGAGGAAATAATAATTTAGACGACACTGATTAAATTTGAGAAAGTGTTGCAGAGGTATGAAAGATAGTATGAGGGATAGGAATGAAATGTATATAGTAAATTAAATAAACAGAAAGGGCAATGTTTAAACGATATGGTGGAAAATCCTAATAAAAAATGAATTAAATAAGAGAAATAATTTTTGATGAGCTGACTGGAAATTTAACTTAACAAATTATAGTGCGGAGTTGAGACTCGAAATCAACCGATTGATCTAAGTATTAAATTAATAACACATCGTGTCAAATGATATAAACTAATCCATATTAGCACTGCTACTGTTTATGAAAGTTAATATCTGTAGCGTACAATATATGGTTACTCCTCCACAATTACATACATAATAAATGGAGCTGATGTTGGAAAATAGCATTGGGGGATTTATAGACAAAGTTGCATCTCACCCGCTCTATATAACACCAAATATTTTCCATATTACAGAGCAAAATTGGTTCTTTTATTGGTATTCGACTACCTAAAAGTCACAATCAATAAAATTATAATTAGAAGTGGTTTCTTGTTTTCAAGTTTTTAATAAAGCGGTAATCGTATCCTACAAATTTAGAATGGTAAGACAACTAAGTGGGTAGGATCGTTGTAGTATATATAGACAATTTTGAATGAAGTTCCTTTAAAATCTATTTTATTAATTATTTAAAAGGGAATGTATTTTAGAGTCCGCGTGGGCTATATTGTAGTCTGAGGGAGGTTTTGCGTCAAGCGTATTTATATTTCACACAAACGCACATATTGATTTTGTACTAAGCATTTACACAGATTAATAGTTCATAATTTTTCACTAAAGTGGGTGATGAAATACACAACCTTTTACTAGTTTTTTAATATAAATTCAATCTGTTCCATTAACCGATTTGACGTTAAATTGTAAATTATAGTAAATTTTTGGAACCTTATTTTAAAGAATTTTTGATTTTTACGCCGTTGTAGGTACGGTGAATAATCAGTACACCAATCTTTGTCAAACGCCGTTTTAAATGCAAGAAAATTTGTAGATATACCAAGGGTAACGTCGTATGCAATTTCTTTTACTTCTTAGTTTTAATTTCTATACAGATTTTCAAAGTGAATCCTGCCATTCCTACACACCAATTGTTTACAGAACTCTTTTATTTTTATAAAACAATATATCGATAAACCTTACTATTATTTTATTCTTAAAAATATGTCTAGAAACGACAAAAACCTTACACTTGACGTGATAATTGGTAATTGAATGGTCCGTGTACTCATTAGAGCTGAATAATATGGCATCAGGCTGCGTAGAAATTATTTTAATATTAATGTACGTTACCGTTTGACATTAGTTTCATCACATATTATCTGTTACGATTTCTGAGCCGTCTCTATCTATTTATAAATATATCTTATAGTTGTTTTATACACAACGATTTATCGATCAATCTCTGGAACTTAAAAAAAAGTTGAAAATTGCCAAAGACCTTGGTGACCCTGATTTATCAACTTCTTTCTGATTATTTCAGAAGCAACAACCGTTTTTCAATTTCTTTTTCTGTTTACATGTTGAGGTAATTTATATTAATTTAAGTAAGCAAAAATCACACTACCTTAAGTAATTCACACAAACACCAAAGGATAAATATTTAACCTTTTAATTATTATAGAAATAAACAAGTTGGTAATAGAAAATAACCAAAAAATTGATAAAAATTAGAACTTGCTTTAAGTTGGCTTAAATTAATGGGCACCAAGTTCTTGAAATTGATCTATAAATTGGTATATGTAATACACACTATGGAGATAACTTGCTGCTCAAAGTCAAAAAGTTCTAGAAGTTGAATAATAAATTGTCGTGTGGAAAGCAACTATTAGTATAAGGTTAATAATTCCAAGTGCATGAACTGACTTACTAACGCGCTTTCACATTAGAACTGGTCCGTTGGAGAGTTGCGACGTTTGGGTAAGCAACGAACTTTCAGTAATGTTGTTGAGTACAATGCGAATGTTTAATGTTGTTAACTATTTTAACTAATAAATAAAGAGATGTATATATGAGAAAAAACATCTTGTTTTCTTTATTTTTATTGCATGTCCAATCGAAAAGAAAGAACTTGCATCTAGAAATAGACTTCAACTTATTAATTGTGCTAAACTAAAATTATTTTTACTAATACAATAGAGGAAAGGTACAACTCATAATTCTATTTGTGGGTTATAAACTAGCGACCTATAGATAAGTAACTACTTTAAACAAAAATTCCAACGTATTTTATAAACGCAAAAAGTGTGTTTGAACCTTATCAATGCTAACGTATATACGTTTCCTTTTCTAACTACATGTATTGACATCATCGCGTTCTATTGTGGTAGATGTAGATCTATACTGAAACCTGTACCTGCCTTTATGTGTTTCAAGGGCAGCAACTTTACTCTACACCTGCAAATTAAGTTCACTTTCTATATTTTAATGATAAGCGACTTGCCATTTCCTTTAATACAAAACACCTGATGCTTGGTGCACATTAAACTAGAGTATGCGTAAACAGTATCAAGTTAAGATTGCGCTGGCTGTAGCAAAATCACTAATCTACGAATTGGAAAACTTTCAACGGCATCTGAATACAATTACTAATACATCAGTTACAACGGCGTGCTGTCAATGGAAGCGATGGAAACACCTTCCCTAGTTGTTATAGGTAGAAATATGAAATTTCGAGAATTAACAGTGTATTCAATATTCACTAGAATTCTCCTTGCTCCTGGCGTCTTTCAGTATTTAGAACTAACTTCCTCAAGCCAAGCGCAAAACACTAACAACAGGAAATCAAAAGAGAAATTTATAAATTCATGAATTTTGACGCCTTAACAATCTGTATACGACCCTTCGTAAATAATCGCCCGTCCTCGTCTGCCTGCACACAAATAAATGAACTTGCGGCAGTTTGTAACGATTCCAAAGTTCAAACGATCTCAGTTTCGGATCATTGTAGACGTCGTGTGCTCTTCACTATCGTGTATTGTCGAATGCCGATGATATTAGCAAAGCTTGAAGTGCTGTGTACTGGAGCTACTTGCAATATCGTATACGTACTCGTACCTATACTGCGTTAAAAGTGAAACATCCGCTGTTATGTGATGGTAAAACGTATACATATTTGGAATTCACATATTTTAAAAATAGCACGGCTTCATAAGTAAATTATTAGTCAATAGTATGTGTAGTAATAATTATTTTTAAAATTACTGCAGTTCATCCATATTTTAGATCAATTTTTATTGGAATTACGAAATTACAAAATATTTGATAGTAACCCATAATTAGGTAGTGTTTGTATTTGTTATCAGTGCCATTTAAGAATAACTTGTGTTACAATGGAGCAAACCAATGAACCTTCTTGTTTCTCATTGTCAGGAAATAGACAATTAAAAGCAAACAAGAGTAATGATAGTGGTTGCGGGTGCGTGATGTGTAAAATTTAAAAAAAACGATTTTCTCAGTACAGTTTTCAAGAAAAATATAACATAATTTCTTCAGATAGACCTACCCCGCTATCAATTTACAAACTAAAGTTGAACACTCCGTTAAACAATTTATTAAACACTTTAAAATGGACTTTTATGATAAATATAAATGGTTAACGGAATGTCACACTGAAAAAAAATATTTTGTTGGTCTTTTTTGCTCTTTAATATTTTTGAAAACACCTCTTGGAACTCAAATGGCTTTTCGGACTTAAACAACTTCCATAAAAATGTTAAAAAACACACTAATAGCAAAGGATATTTAACTTCGTTACTTAAAGGAAAGATATTTGGTAAGTCTCGTATTGAATATAGTTTGGACAATCAGTTAAAACTTAGTCATAAGCAACATAATGATCTAGTGAGTAAAAATAGGGACATCTTGAAGCGGTTAATCGACGTTACGTGTTTTCTTGGAAATCATGAACTAAGCTTTAGGGGTCACCAAGAAGATAAAGAATCCAATAATCGTAAAAACTATATCCACTTGGTGGAGTTCTTTGCTAAGTATGACAAAACCTTAAAAACCCATTTAAGGGATTCAACTGTTTAACCGAATCTAAAATGATTTAATAAAATGTTTATCCGATATTGTACTGGATAGCATTAAACTAGAAGTAAATGATGCATCTTTTGTATCAACTTTCTTAGACGAAACAACCAACATAACTAATTTTAGCCAGCTATCTGTGGAAATACGTTATGTAAAATTGGGCGAAGGTGTTCAAGAACGGATTTTGAAATTTTTGGATAATACCGCCGGCAGAACAGCAGATGCCATGTTTATAAAGGTATGTCACATTACTGAAGAACTACAGTGTGGTACAAAACTTGTTACTCAGAGTTACCACGGAGCTGCTGTAATGGCAGGACACTTGGGCGGTCTTCAAGCAAAAGCAAGACAATAGTTTCAAAATGCCATTTTTGTTCATTGTTTGGCACATAGATTAAATTTAGTATTATCACAAAGTGTTGGACTTATAAAGGATTGTAGTGTTTTTTTAAACGTTAAATGGAATGGCTGCGTTTTTTCAAAATCCACTAAAAGAACTCGCGCTTTAGATACACATGTTCAAAAAAGATTTCCTAGAGTTGCTCCCACACGTTGAAATTACAGCGCACAACTGGTACAGACGGTGGCGCAATATCGTGAAACTCTAATAGAAATGTTTAAAAATAGTTTAGCGCATAAAGAAATGTGGGATCCTGAAACGGTAAATTCTTCTAAAGGCTACTTACAGCTGATCGAAACGGATTTTAATTTTAATTTTGTGTTCAATGTGTTTTTAGAAATGTTTCCTTACCCGAACCTTTTGTTTGATATTTTGCAAACTAAATCGAATAATATTAGTTTCTGCGTTCAAAACATCAATAATTTTGAAAAACAATTAAATCAAAAAAGAGAAAACTTTCAAGAAATTTGGGACAAGACACTAAATTTAAGTTTAAAACCACAAAGTAAACGTATTAGAATTGACAATATAAGTGATATGGTAACTTCCTACCGTAGATTATATTTAGAAATTTTTGATAATATTTCTCAACAATTCAGAAGCAGATTTCAGAACTTCAGTGAATTAAAATTCGTCAAATTATGTAATTATAACAACTATAATAAAGCCCGTTTTCCGGAAGAAGCCTTTAATAGTTTAAAACGTAATTATTCAAATTTTTTTGACATTTTGGCATTAAATTCACAGCTAAGTGTTTTATACAACACTCCAGAAATCAATAATCAAAAAACATCTTTAAATATGCTACGTTTTCTTAAAGAAATTGATTTGCAGAATCCTGCAGTGAAGTCTTTAAATTGTGTCAACTTGTTTTAACAATTCCTGCAACAAGTGCTTCGGTTAAACGCAGTTTTTTTACATTAAAACGCATTAAAACCTTTATCAGTAATTCAACTGGTGAAGAAAGACTATCCCATTTAGCTATGTTGTCTATAGAAAACGAATGTATTAGTAACTTGATACAGAATCCAAGATTTTATAATGATAATGTAATAGACAGGTGTGCACAGGTTAATAGAAGAATAGAATTGCATTATAAATAAAATATTGAAAAAGAGCCAAAGAAAAAAATGCGTCGTCAACACTGTATATATTGTTTAAGTGTATGTATATTTGTGTGTCTTATTGTTTATAGTTGGTTACGTTTATTTTAAACATCCGGTACATTTTTTTCTGTTAATAAGAAATACGCGGTCTAATAATTTTCAACTCAAATCCCTTTGGCGTTAAAAACGAAAATTAATTCAGTAAATTAAAATAGCCCTTTCACGTGTTAATTCATTTATCTATTTATATAAATTCGATTCCTGTTGTTACTTCCTAGAGCCTAATTAATAATAAATACTCCTTCTAAGAATTCCTCAACGTAAAGTTTATGCTAAAATTAAACAGGCAATAACTGGTTCTAGGTATTTGATAATTGATTCTTATGTGTTTTTTATTGAAAGCTTCGTCGAATTAAAGCCGCGTATTATACCAATAAACCGTGTTTTTCCAGTTTTATTTCCTTAACAACAATATTACTTTGAGCTGTGGTCATTAGTAGAACGAAATTAATATTCACTTGCTTTTCAATCTACACGACGAAAACACGTGTAGAATGGTTGGTTGTTTCAGTTTTTCTGTATGAAAAGTTTCCGTACGCCTTACAGCGTGGTGAGTATTTATGGGTTTTATAAAATTGTACTTTTCGACGACAATAAACTCATTCTATTTATTATTACTATAGCTTCTTCCGGTGGCCGTTAAAGGCACAATGAATGGTCGCCCCTTGTTGTGATGCGAGGACCACCCCAATGCGGGATCATGCGCACCTCTGTTTCGCACCGTTTTTACAGACGGTAGGAGCCAACCCGACGGTGGTAAATCGAGGGTGAGTGTTTATACACTAATTTTTTTATATGTGTACCCGGTAGTTGTTGGAAACAACATATGTACACGCGCCTACGGTTGCATCACTTTGTTGATGGTAAAATGACTGGTTGTTTGTACGTGCGAAAATATTATAATGTTTACTGATTTTTTTATTAAGATAATTTTGTATATAGAATTCCGTACTTGCAATGCTGATTTCGAGCTGTGGTTTTTAGTGGGGTAATTTTGTTCCTTTCTCTTGTTTGTAGATTAATATAGGGGGTGACCTAAAACTGCAGCTCGCTATGTTAAAAATGATTCTTTTCTTTATTTCGTAAATATGTGTATTGTGTACCTACGAATTGTTCATTTTTGGTACTAATGTGTTTTGTGTATAATTTCGTTTTTTAAATTAGAGGTTTTTAGTTTGTAAATATTTGATTGTGCCTGAGTGAGTACATCTTTATTTCAGGGCTCCCTTAATTTATTTTTAGGTATAATACCCCGCTCATTCGCCGATAGAGCCCGGCCAATTTCTTCTTTTTCTTCGGTTTTATTTTCCTCTTTTAGACTACGTCGCTGAACGTAGCAAGTTATTAATACTTAGTTTTTTTTAGTGCTTAGAGCATAAGTGAATTTAACTACATAATTTGTTTATATATACGAATTGTGCAGAAATATCAGGTAGTTAAACTTTTTTATAAGTATTGTGTATTGTGCATCACAAATGACTTATGATATAAGTAATATTTCTACTAGCTGATTAGTAAATTGAAAAATACAGTCACATTAATTTGAATTTTTACGTCCTTAGGTTTATTATTTTTTAACCAAAAATGTCTTTTTAATATTTCTAAAATAAGATTTAGTTTTACTTCGAATAATAAATGGGTTTTAAACAATTTTCTTTGTTAATGTGAGTGCAATTCCTAAAATTGGAAAAATAAAAAAGTAATGTGGTCTTCTTCACATTTTAACAGCAGGCTTTTAATGCAAAATTTGCAGAATAATTTATTGGTTATATTTTAGCATCTTTTTAAAACAGGTTGGTTCAGTTCTAAATGGAAGTTTATTAGCATCAAAGGTTTTGAAAAACTTTTTAGGTAATTTGAAAATTCAAAATAATACATACATTAACAACACATAAATCAGCAAAACTAATTATTTCAAATCCAAAGAAATAAAGCAATATGCTGTAATACGCCTCCAAAACAACACATACTTTCTTATATCTACCTTTTTTGCTTCTAAACACAAAGCTCAAGCTTCTTAAGTTACACATAGTCACACACGCACCACACACGCACGCTTGTCACACGCACACGCGCGCAATACACACATGCGCACACGCACACACACACACTGGGTGTCTTTCAAAATGCGGAAAATGGAATTTACTTATGTTTAAAAAAGGAGTATTAAAAATCTAAGATTCAAAAGGAGACAAAATTATGTAGTATAATTGACAACTTGAAGCGCTTCCCCACTAAAAATCTCACTGCACGCCACTGATTAGTTACTGAAGCAATTGCTACTAATCTGATTTATGGTTGAATATTATAAAATCAGCCTCCACAAAATATAGAGGTTTACCTATTGAGCTAACTGCTAATTCAATCACATCTGATGAAATAATTTTTGAAGATGACTATTTTAATAAATTTATTGACCTCACAAGTAGGGTAACCAGTTTATTAACAAATGCTTTTATGCCATCTAGGGCAAATCCTACAGTCATTAAGCTCTGCAGAAAGTTCAGGTAGTACTAGGTCAATCAAACAAATAGATACTAAACTTATGAGTTTATGGTTTGTAAACAATTCTACACCGAAAATTATCCGAGCTTTTACAAAAGAACTACAAAATACTCTTAACATTTTTGATAAACTTTGTTAGGCCATACCTTCGAGTCAGTATTAAATCAACTGAAATCTAATCGTCCTATTAAAGCCGACTCAAGCATATTATCATTAAATCCATTTTCAGATAGATATGAGGCACTTAGGAGTTAGAAGATGCCTAAGAAATTCTACTTATACTTTTAACAAAAATTTTCTATTTTATTATCCAAAAAGCATAAATTACCAAACTACTTTTCCAACATTTACATCTAAAGCTAATGCACTGTGAACCCAACAATTGTTAGCCTGCATCCGAGAGCACTATTAGCCTATAAACGGTCTAACTATAGTTAAACAAATTTGTCATGAACACATTAAAGGCTTCAGAGCCAATCCTACTTCTTATAATCCTCTTATGGAAAACATCTTTTAAAAGAATCCAGTCTAATATTTCTGTTTTTCATAATGTAGGCTTTGATTACGCCGGTCCCCTTCTAATAAAGGACCCCAAACTTCACGGACTAAACTTATAAAAGCACACATTTGCTTATTCGTTTGTATGGTAACTAAAGCTATACACTTAGACTTAATAACTGAATTGTCTACTCCTACGTCCTTAACTGTTCAACTGCGATTTATAAGCCATAGAGGTAACCCAAATATAATCATGTCTGGTAATGCTATTGACTTTGTTAGCGGTTCCAAAGAACTAGAAGAATTTTGTAAATTTCTTACTAATAAAGATAATATATCTGAAATATCTAATCTTGGCTTATCAGCGCATTTATTGCGCATTTATTGTTTCACGCTTTCCTCATCAAAGCCGTTTGTGGGAAAATCGTACCAAAGCCACTAAGACTCGCCTAAAATGGGTTTTAGACAACACTAATTTAACTCATAAAAACTTGCAAAGTGTCTTAGTGCAAATGGAGGCTGCGTTGAACTCGCGTTTTCTTTCACTATTATTTAAAATCTCCATTTAGAATCTTAATTTTTAAAGTGCATTCTATATTTTTCAATTAATTAGCTTTAAAGCAGCTTTTGTATAAAAGAATATTTAAATTTTTATTGTCTTTTACAAAACAAATGCTACTTCATCGAAAATCACACAACTCTGCATGTTATTTGGATTCAAAAATAATTAAACGCGAATTAATTACCCAACGTTACATTATGCTCGCTTTATGAAAGAATGACTCAATAATGTCGATTATTTCTGTTTATACATAAAATTACCTCAATTCTAGAGTATTGTTGTTCCGTTTGGAACATAATACACTATAATGATGTCATAATTTCGAGAATAACGCTCCTTATCGCCTAATTAGTGTCCAGCTACGTGATTTACGAGCGTTGCAAAGCGTGCCGTGTGTCCTTGCGCAACACATGGAGTTAACCCTGGCGTCACATTCCATCTTGTAGTAACCCTGAAAGCTATACAATTAATTCTTATCGATTTTATGGATTTTTAATCTCTGCGCGGCTTTATTGTTCCACCCTGTATATAAGCGTATTGGATGTGCAAGCTCATCAAATTTATTCGTGTTGATAAAAAGTATAATCGCAGTGTATTACATTAGTAGCAGACTGTAAAAAAATCGCAAGACTGAAATAAATCTTCTACCTTATGCAAATCAATCATATTAAAGTGTAAATACGGAAACCAGTCAATTTCATTAAAGCGCCTAAATACGACAAAACATTAAACAAGCCGTGTGTGTAAATAATTAATCGTCACATAGTAAAACAAGTTTCAAGTTTTAATTACTGAAATCCGTGCGTTTATTAGAACGGAAATCAATTTTAGGATATAAAGCCATTTATTATTATAAAAATACACCTTCCGTGCATAAAATAATTATCCCGTCTGTAAAATATCTGCGTAAAAATAGTGTATATCTTATTGCATTTTGATAAGCAACCCGTTATTAATATGTGTATAAAATATGCATTAGAAAACCTTTTATTTACAATTGTTACGATGCAAATCTTTTTGCATTTTGCAAAATCATACAGAAAACTTTAATTAGCTAAACTGACTCCCGTGTGTGTAACATATTCTACAAACTTCGCGAGTTTTAAAAAAATATGAATCTAGCATTTTCGTAAATAATAGAGACAAATGCGCTAACTTACAAAGAAATGTCGTATAAATTAATTAAATAAATAATTGTTTATTCAAAGAACCCGCGCGAACATTGAAAACCCGTAAAATCGATAAGAATGAATTGTATAGCTTTCAAAGTTACTATAGGATAGAATTCGACGGCAGGATTAACTCCGTGTCTTAGACAAGGACAAACGGCACATTTTACAATGCTTGTATACGACGTAGCTGGACATTAATTAGGTGATAAAAAGCGTCATTCTCAAAATTATGACATCATTACGGTAGATTAAGTTCCAAATAAAACAGAAACACTCTAGAATTGAGATAATTGAGATTATTGGGCCATTCCTTCATAAAGTGAGCAAAATGTAACGTTGAGTAATTAACTCACGTTTGATTATTTTTAAACTCAAATATGCGAATTGACGATTCCGTTTATATCATGTTCAAACGGGATGTTACGTAAACGTTCGTTTCAATTTATGTAATTATTATTTTTGATACCATGTTTGTTAACTAGCAGTTTGTAATAAATATACTTACTGAGGTTTCCAATTTTTCTTTCTGTGTGATCCCACCCCACTCTACGACGTTTTCAACTACTACGGCATTTATTCTTATGGATTTTGCCTTGTTTTGTTGCGATATTAAGTACGGGTGATTTTCTTTGCTTACTTTACTTTCTTCCTGTTTGCACGGAGTACCGTAACAAACTTCTGTAATAAATAGAAAAATACATATTAGTCTATTGTATTGTGCATTTTCATTACAATGTAAGTTTAAGGTTGTGTAAATTATAGTCGTCTTTCTACGTAAGTATTAAGCGTATAAAATTCATCCTTTTTAAAATTTAGAGTATAACAATAATATCAAAAGTAATATCTTAAATACCTAACACATTTCAGATGTACGTTTTAACTTTTATTTTTTAATATTCTACATATGTCAAACGGTCGAAAACGTTTATTTGAAAAATAGTATCAAAAAATAGGAGAAAAAAGATAGAAAGTTAGGAAAACATATCACCTTTTCAAATTGAATGTAGTCTATAGTCTATATAGGGATCTGATAGAACCAAAACCATGGTTGCCACAAAATCATTTTTGGAATTTTCTTTAAATCGTCAAAAAAAATTTGAAGGTACGTTAAAAGCTTAAATCTCTGAGCTTATGATAAGAATCGAATCTAATTCCACTGTTTTGTATGAACCCGAAAATGGTCTTATGTTATTGATGAAGAAACAACTGATTCTGGTTAAGAGTGACTTAAAATGAATAACTAATTTTAATTATCCCAAGGACACCCATAATAGAAGCATTCAGAAAATTATTGTAAAAAGTATTTGCTTAATGTAGAGGTTGTAAACCGTAATTTGTTATTATATTCAGCTACCATAAATGTAGTGTTTTACTTTTGCTGCAACATTTTTAGAACTCGATATACTTTTTTAGGAGACAAACTGGTATTTGATCAGGCATGAAAGTAGAGTTTATGTTAAGTGCTCTAATGATTTGGCCCAGTTTCAGAATTCCATCAAAAGTAAATCTTCTAAAAATCATTTGAACGAAGGTCTTATTGTCCAAGAAAAAACCTTAGTCGATGGTTCTAGAAAGAGATATCGTAATGTACAATATCTAGCCCGACTAAAGTTAGCTTTTCGGAGAACAGACCGTAAACTCTTTTCTAAAAACTCCTATAATTTTTTAAAATTGATTAAAACCATTTTAAAATTTGATCCACTTTAGACCGAACACGTATTCAAATACATGCTAACCGCTTGTTCTATTATTTAGGGAATAAAATACAAAATCAAATATTATCAATTATATGAACAATCATAAACAAATTAATTAAAACTATGTTGTACAAAGATAAATAATATTCAGTTATATTAGACTGCACTGCTCACTTAAGTCGTCAGCAACAAATTACTTAATAAAATTTATATTGTTCGAGTATTTGAGCAATAAAGTTGAAGTCAAGGAACCCTTTTTAAAGTTTTGCAGATCAAACTATCTTGCGATGCAGAAATGAAAAAGATATGGGTACACTTGATTTGATTAATGATCTGAAAATGATTAGCCCATATGTTTACGATAATGGTAGTCCCTTGAAAATTTTACAATACGTAGTAAAAAATTAGTTTAAAATTTTTTAAATGTAACGATAGTTTTGTAAATAGTATTAATTTTACCAGTAACGATTGCTGAAGTGAAGAATCGTTTTCTAAATTAAAATTAATAAGAGGTTATGTACGGTCAACAGTAACGCAAGAAGGATTGAACAATACAGCGTTAATTTCAAGCAAGATCTGATGGTTCGCTAGATATACAAGATTTAATAAAATATTAATAAAATAAAATAAAGCAAAACAAACAACTTTTTTTGTAAAAAATGTTATAGGTATATTCTTGTTCTGTCTAGGTTGTTCATTCTCGGTGTTGTTCTTTTGTTTATTTTTTTCATTGTAAAGCTTTTTAGTCTAAATTTTTTGTTTTTTTTAATAGATTGTTTTTCTAATAAAAAAAATATCTTTATAAATATGTATTATTTTACTAATAAAAATATGAATTGAATTCGGAAGGCAACAAAATTTTTACTGCACTCGGCGTCAGTATTACCTTGTATATATATTACTATGTAGTTTTTACCCCTTGTTGTTGCGTCATATAAATTGATATGACGCCGTACTCGGTGTAATAAACTCTCTACTGAACGCCACCTCTCTGTGTTTCTTCTCTCCCTAATCTTTTAATTTTAATTATTATGCCACGGCTAGCCCATTTTTAATTTACACAGAGTGCACAACGTTACGACGATCAATTTTCTTTTACCCCTTTATGATTACCTGATTGTATTGATAAAACGAAGTCAATCAACATTCATATAATGAAAGGAAATAATATTTGCAATTTTTGAAATTCTATAAATACACCCTTCAATCAATTAATATTATATGGATTATTTATCCCAAAATTTATATACTTTTAATTCATTATAAAGTCGCCAAAAACAACACCCTTTACAAAAAATCTGGAACGTTCGAGACCTCTTTATGATTTATGACGTAAGTTTAAACGCATGCAATGTTCCTGTTGACTCTTTACAAGTTTTGAATAAATTGAATAAATTCAGTATTAAAATTTAAATTGAAAAGATTCCTTAAATTTAAATAGATTTGACCTGTGATTCCTGATATCGTGTTGTGGATCAACACCCCCTTACTGTCTTCAATCGAATACCAATGCTCTGCTTTGTTGAACCAATATTTCAGTGCGGTTACCCCTTGTTTTCTAAAATCACCTCTTGCTTTATTTGATATTTGTTTGTATATGCTTTGAATCTCTTCCCAGAAATAGTCCAGAAATATACCAGAAGTATACCAGAAGTATTGTCTTCGACGCAGATTAGAATTCCTTTCGACGCAGATTAGAATTGTTTTATAAGTGAACCAGAATTTGACTGGAAGCCGATTAGAAGCCGCTTTCTAAAAAAAACGGCAAAACTCTTCATGTATTCTTAACGTAATTGTTGCACATCACTATTTTCAGTATAACATAAATTTTATTTATCTGACGCGTACATATTTGGTTAAAAGTGTCGTGGCTTTGACGTGCTTCAAGTGGAAACTGACCTGCCTTATCACCGGTGGGTGTTAAATAGTTTTTTCCCACTACCTTTGGATTGGGTTTCCAAGCAGTTTTATAGATTGTCGCGACCAACCAGGTTTGTCTTTAATATTTCCTGTATTTTTAAGCAGTTTTCTGATGAAACTCTTTTGGATTCTCATATCATGTTTGTTTATTTGCGATCTTTGCTTGCCTTATTATTTATTATCGCGGCCGGACTTTCAACTAACGTCTGTTGTTTTGTATAGATAAAGCTTTTGGAAAATTGTACAAATTAAATGATGTAACACGAATGCTGTTTTCGTATTTATTTATTTATGCGTTTTCTTATCAAAACGCTTATGGAACCAGCGTAATTGCATGAACATTTGTTGGGTTCCATCTTATCTTCTGCGTCTATATTTTATAAACTTGTTAAAACACTCCTCAACGTAGTTTTAATTACATGTACGATTATTTCTCTGCTGAATATTTATATGAAATTTATAAAGTGAAATCAGACACAGCAATATCACAAAGCAGTTATTCAGTCTAAAATATTTTCTTTCATACAAAAGAATATAGAATGTTTACAGCATAACCTTTTTCAAGCATAAAATTGTTCCTAACAAGTACTTAATTATTAAAATGTTCCTCAACTAAAATTGCTTACAATTTACAAAACTCACATCTCTTCTCTTATGCATAGTTTACTTGGTTTTTTATTCACACGCTTGTAGAGTTTGTTTTGGCCAAAAAAATCCTTGACATATAGTTTATAAAAATAGGTCAGAGTGATTTTTACAAAAATTAAATAATTAGGGCTTATTCTAGCTTAAATTTAAATGACAAATATTCAAATATCAGTTACAAATAATATTTTAAAAGTAATACCTGGAAAAGTCTACAAATCTTTTCTCCAATTCGTAATCAACAATATAAAATATCTTCCACTTCCATTCTTTCATTGTCGTCAAAGTTTACAAAATTATGCATAAAATCTCCATTTAGAAACCAATGTGCATCCTCGGCTTAATTATTTAAGATATTTTTTAAATAGCTTTTTACCTTGAAGAATTTTTTGTTTATTACAATTAATAATTTCTATATTTATATGCAGGTTACGTTTAACTTTATCATCAACGTTGTTTTAATTATTAACTACGATATGCATATTGAATACTCAAAATACAATCTTCGCAAAGCAACAAGCTGGCGACTTAATCAAAGTAATATTTTCGCTATCAAATTCATGAATGAATCTCTTTACATATTACTTGGTTAACGCGAATTTTTCAATTGATTCTCTATCATAAAAGTTCCCGTTTGTATATAAAAACTATCTCTTTTCTAGAATGTAGGAGTGTTTACATGATTTTATTCCAAATATTACACGCCCAAATAACTCAAGTTTTGAGAATTCCTTATTAGCGTTCAAACCGTTGCGTATTATTACCTCGTTAGTGAGATTTTTTACCTCGTTAACGTTGAAATCTCCGCCTTGGTTTTTTTCCTCTAATATATAAGGTCATTGCGCGCGTTGCAATCTATCATTTAGTAATGCGATAGATAATAAAATAATTCTTATCTAGTTTATATATTTTTTAATGTTTCGGCGGCTTCGTAGAATAAATGTTTATTTATTAACGAGTTTATGCCATATTTCTTACTAATTGACGTATTTTCCCGAAAATTCCTTTTTAATCTCGTTTATTTCAGGGAATTCTTTATTTAATATGAATTTATGTAATACAAAAGTCAATTTATATGATTAATTTAAAGTTTTATAATGCAAACGAGGTGCATTTCTATAAAAAATATTTGCTTCTGCGGTAAAACATGTTTTTAACACATAATTAAGATTAAAATTGGGGTTTTTAACAAGATTGATTGTAGTTTGTTATGTAAAATGCGTAAAGCTAGCACTATTTTATACTAGTTACAGCAAACAAGGAGCATTTTTATATGCAGCAGAAATGTATTGATAATTAATGAGTGAAAATCAATAGTTTTGTATTTATCTTTGAGTCATTATTTACAAGCATAGCTTAAATATGTATTTTCGCTATTGTAATTAATGGCTATGTATTTAGAAATCGCTTATTGTACAGGGTAGTTATCTATATGCACGCAATTGCATTTTCGCTTGGCACTTTAACGGCAAAAAAGTACGCTTGTATTATACAGCCTGTAATCATAAATTTTTAAAGATTTCTATTTTTTCTGATGCTTTTATACCTTGGTAAAATTTATTTGTAGAATTTGGGTTTTAATGACCTCTCGTGGCCCCTTATCACGTCAATATATACTAACGCATTATAGTTAATAAGATGAAATTATAACTTAAGACTTTTTATGTACATCCCAAATGATTATTTTAAATCGAGATAGTAATTGAAAGACGCAAAATATAAGGTCATAAACGTCAAACTTGAAGTTTTTATTATTTTGACAACGATCCTAGGTCATGGATCGAAACGTAAATAAAATAAATTTTAAAAACTATGAGTGGTTTCATTCCCAAAGAAGATTAAGAAGAATGCTAAACAAACCACAACAAACATACAGGGAGTATTTATAAGGTCATAGACAGAACTCGAACCTGTATATTAGTCTTTCACGGACCATGCGTTTTTCAATTACGCCACCGAGACCGATGACGACAATTGAAAAACTTACAAATCTAAATCATGTATGTCACCATACATCAACCTAACTTTTAACTACATTTGGTTTTTTGTCAATCATATCTGACATTGTCAAGGTTTTTACTTATGTCAGTTATAGACAGGAAGTGACACTCAAGATTACGGCTGTAAGACAACCATCAAATATACATATTAGATAATTGCACAAGGCAAGTTGATAAATATTAAGTTATTAGTTAGTAAGATGAAATAATAACTTTTATTCAAAGCCCAAATGATCATTTCAAATCGAGCTAGTAATTGAAAGGTGAAAAATATATGGTCTTAGACAGGATTCATTCAAAAAAATATTTCGTTTTCTCAACCGCTTCGGCATATCTGTATTCTTACAACTTGGTGTAGGAATGGGGTGCACAATGGCAGTATTATATGATGCATTGTGAATCATCAACACTGAGCTTGGTTTCAAATTTCGTAATTACTTTTCCTGCAGCCACTTTTTATAATTGCGGTGATTCATGTTACTGTGATTAACTCCAGTTTTCGAACTAGACATATATCAATGCTGCATTTAGAAAAAACTCATTTTTTCCACATGTGTGAACAATTATCAGATGTCTCCCTTTTTAAATTGGCGACTTCAAACCCTTTGTGGTGCTATGATCCCAATACTTTGATACAATGTAAGAACTGTGCAGATATGTTTCATCGTTGTACACGATATTTTCCCTCCTTCTTTATGCTTATTAAGATTTTTTAAAAATAAATTACACTTTGCTTTTATATTGTATTGTCTAAAAATAATTCTTCTGTTATCCACAGTTTTCTTCCGATAAAATTCTGCTCTTAGAACTAAATTTCTGAATAAACCTAATTTTCTGGTGAAATAGGGGCAATCTTTTTAAATTCGTCAAACAATACCTTCAATGTTTTTTAGGATCTGTTTCTCAAACACAATTACTTTCGACTTTGGATTTAGTTTTATTGCGTTATTCAGTGGTGAACTGAATTTGCTACAGTCAGGTTTGATTGTACTTCCTTTTACAATTTTTTGCACGATCAGCAATGAAATGCCTGTTGCTTCGGCCACACTTTAAGCGTATGCTTGTATTTCAGTTTAATACCAGAATATGAAGAATTCACAATCTAGAGAAATAAGTTCTGTATTTTAAGATGTTTAAATTCTTTCCAAAGATGACCATAGAGGCTAATGAATAAATTAGGATGTTTCAATATTCTGCAATTCTTTTAGTATGAAGACCAGTTAAACACGCCGTTTTTTAAATGGCAAAGTTTAGAGCAAATATTCTATTTCCAAATTATGACTAGTTTCAACAATTTAATAACCAATTACTGTAACGTAAATTGTAAGATCAATAAGTATATCACGCTTTAATATATTTGTGTTTAAAAATTAAATATATTTCTTGGGGTACGTGCTCCTTTCAGCTGATATACTTGTTCTACTTAAATAAAATATTAATATTAATGTCCAGTTATAGTAATATTGTTTGTAATAGTTTTTCTAAAACGGACAGTCATAAAGTAAAGTTAAACGGTCTTGGTCTATTCTAATAACTTTTAATATCCTATTTGTAAGTGTGTGTCAAATTTTCCGTCTGATTTCGTAAACACAATATTTCCGTTATTTCGTGGTATTATATTTCTGAAATGTAATCGGAGCCGAACCTTTTTAATTGATCTTAGACAACATGGCGTGAGGTAGTGTTAAAAAGGGGCATGTATTAAAGGCGTGTATTAGACCTACTTTCATTGTTTTGTTAAAGGGGTTGGTGATGTATGAAAACCACCATAGCGATTACAAATAAAATAAGAACAACAGAAGTCGATGAAGCTATTGGCGATTGTTAATACCGCCGCCATGAACGTCTCATATTACATTTCCAGATGACTGAATTCATTTTTGAATAAAGCGTCAATTGTAACGACTAGCTTTTTCTATTTGTGCATTAATGCATACTTCCTGGATATTCAACCACATCAAATGGATCGTTGTAATACATGCATTAAAAAATATGAAAATAGTATAGATGTTTCATAAGTGCAAATCGCTGGTGTTTGTTTCAGTGATTTTATTCTACAAAGAAAATATTCTCTATGGTACACCAGCGCTAAATAAAATATCAAAGCAAGTCGCAACAATTACACTGCGCCTTCCTGGATGTTGATTATGCAGTGGTTAATATGTCCGCAAGTTTCTATTGGAGAAAGTGCACGACGACACTTTCATCAAGTCACTCTTCATTATCTTAGTCTGAATACCTGCTTGTAGCGAACGTGATTCCCCTTTAAACGTGCTTTTATATACGCACGTTAATGGGTGGTCTGTTTCTCAACACGCGGAACTGTACTGAAGAACCTTGTGTAAATTTTCAAGTTCTTTTATGAGACCTACGAAAATACAAAACTACGTAAATTGTTACTTGTGTAAGTTGTTAAGTGTTACGCATTTGAATTTACACGCATTGCGTAGATGTGCCAGCTCTTTTATATTATAATGGAAATTTGCTGACTATCACAGCTCTGACACACATTCCTTCTATAGCTTTGAAGAATCTCTTCAGAATTATATCGCTCCCCTATGCGTACTACAACCCCAACCTATCCTACGGCTGGTTTCCACTTTAATGCAACCCTTCAGTAATAAGCGACAGCGATCCAACTGTGCGTTGCTGAATATTTACGCTAGAACTGATGAATGATGAATAATAAAAATCCTGCACAATAGGCAAGGATATAATACGAGAAGCAGATAGCAAATAACCCGAGAGTACTACAAACCTTCTAGTTTTTCAAACGCATGTTTCTCAAACCAATAGTTGGTAACTCTACAATCTCTAAATAATTTATATTATCAGCTTAAGCAAACCGTAAAAAGCTGTTTATTTTTTATTAAAAACCTACGGTACCTGCTAGTGTGCCAAATTGAACCATTAAACCTTCGCCCAAATTCATACTTCATCGATAAACACGGAGAGAACGAAAGTTCGCTTAGCTTTTAAAACACCCACTTTGACCATCTCGTAACATTATTATAATTATTCTTTTTGTTTGCTGATTATAACCTACTTCCACCATCTATCGTAGAATTATAGAAAAGCACTCGAATTTCTGCGCTATTAACACAACTGGGTTGTATTTTAAAGCATAAAATCATTTTTAGCGTGCAGTTAACTACAAAGTTTCAAATGTGTAATGACAGCTGCAAATACCTAATCTGAGACAACAATTAACTTAAAATTTGAAACTATAAAGTGATTTCATGTTGGATAGTTTAGATAGTTAGAATAGTTTCAAATTGAACCAGGGTCAGTTGACAGCCCGTATAATAACTCTTTTCTGCAAAAAGGTCCAGAGTTTTATTACAAATGACCAAAAACGTTTTCTGGGTTATAGCCGCGTAATGTATCAGAAAGCGAAGCTCAAATTCACCACTAAAGCCAAATATTAAATACAAATATAAGTACGCAAGGCAAGTATATTATCAACACTTGTAGTGTGGACTCAAAATTATCTTCCAGCCCTTGCGTTGGAAGCCATAAAATTGCTGTGATTACTGAATTACCCTTTTATTCTGGCCCCACGAATTGGGTACCATAAATATTTCCTGAAACATAAAAAAATATTCCAATATCTCTGGAACGCCCTCTTATTTCAGCATACCACGGCTAGCTCTGCTTCCGGCTTCTTCAGAGATACTTACCATCCTAAGTTTACTCTTTCTCACTTAGACTACCAAATATAATTACCGCTCAAATAATTTAACGAAACACAACCTTTTATTCATACAAATTATAATTTTACGTCACCAGCTCAATATTTACAAATTCGGATATACAGCTTCATAAATTATTACAATCTCAACCATTAAATCCTTTTACATTTGATGACTTTAATTTATTTCAACAATTTATATATATATATATATATATATATATATAAGTAGATGGGCCTATCTTGAAACCCTATATTGAAATTTACTCTGGTCTATGGTGAGCTCAGTATAAATCCTGTTACTCTAAATGCATAAATAAATCGCATCTTGTTTTCAACAACCCTAAAGACCCGTTTACTCTTTACATCAAATTTTTACGTCATTTATTTACACCTTCAAATAATAAATACAAATTGTCTTTTTTATATACCTATCAACTTAGCTTTTATGTTCATAAAATACACACCTAATGTGTCAAAATTACTCTAGCACAAAAGAACAGCACAAAATGTTCAAGCAATAACAAAAAAAACCTGGAGTAAGTTTTTGCACCGTCACCTCTGAAGATGTCGTCCTCCCAAAACCTCGTCGTAACATTCCATCCACTTCCTCTCTGCTATATGTACATCAAACTCATTTCCAATCTTCATCCAATTCTCTGCAGACGCCTTTAATATTTCTACCTATATAATTGTCCAAAACAAATTAATCACCTTCCGTATCTACCAAACACCCAACATCCTTGTTCCAAAAATTTATCTAGGCACGCTTACCTCAGTAACATCCTTCGTTCGTTCCCTGTATGTTGCTACAGCACCATTTACAATATAGCCCCCACTCGTGCTTTCACATTTTTAATTAAGTTAAGACGGACTGCACTATCACCGATTTATACAATTTTAAACTTAGATGTTACCATTTAAGTCTGAAGCGAACCGAAGAAGTAAGTGAGGTAAGAGAGAGCCCAACTACGTCTTCTAGTGTATTTATAATATTAGAAACAAACCTCCTGCAGCCCGTTTCTATCGAAAAACACTCCCACCGTAACCGATTCTAAAAGTTTAATATCCAACAATCTTTCTAAAACTCAGAATTTTCCATTCCATCGTCGCTTTAGTCCGAAACACTGGTTAACAAACACAACGGTCGCGATCTTCTTCAAATTTCTGTTATTTTACTCTACGATCAGCCAATCAAAAACATTTCTCCCATTCGTAGGTCGATCATCCAACTATTGTCCTCGTCTGACTTATATTTACCGTCTTTATTACAATCCCACCACAGCAACCTAAAATCGATACTGTAGTTGACCTCTAAAATTTGTCGTGCGCTTTAAACGAGTGTTTTATCCAACGTCTCTATTTGATTTATGCACCTGTTATTTCGCAGACTTCGATACGATCGTTAACTCATATTTCTATAGAATTATGTTTCACGTACATTCTGGTTCCTTGAACTTGTTTATGTATTTGTCCGTCTTTCTATGAATTTTTTTGCCTGTTTGAAATTGTACTTTCCATGTTGTTCAACCCGTAGAATTTCTTAGGATTTATTTTTAACGTACGTTTTGTTAGTTAAATAGAAAACATGCGTTTACATTATCGATTTTATACACAGAAGCTCTCCTTATTATTTGATGTGCTTGATTTACAACTTTTAAAATATTAAAGCTAATTATATTCGTATCATCCTTAAGCTTCCACGTATTACAAAGCTTCTACACTTATGCAAATTTAACTCTACGATTTATTAATACAAATGTATGCCATTATCTGTTTGTTTTAAGGTCAAAACTAATTAATTTAGAGCATAAATAAGTTATTCCTATTTTCTATATACACGGTCGTTACAAATTTATTCTCTTGACTTATCTATCCCTCTTAACCTATAATTTACACGATATAATCCCCCTACTTAAATTCAATGAACAACTCCTCGAGTTTCCTTTGAATTTAAATACGAAGACTAATACCTACTAACTAACCTTATATAATATTTATACACACCTATCTATTCATCTAACTCTACCTATACCTATCTATCCAATCTATCACTTTTTATCTAACCTATTTTTATCTATCTCTAATTATTTCTATTTATTTACACCTAACTTTGTTTATAACTATCTATTCACACCTATCACTACCTATTGATTATCTATTTCTATCTATCGCTAACTCTTCACAACTATTTTTATTTATTTACATTTATTTTTGTCGATTACTATCTCTTTATTTAATTTATTTTTATTCCTCTATACCTATCTTCCCTTATTTCTATTTATTTAAGTTCTTTTTACTTATGTACAGCTATTTGTATTTACAATTATCTATTGCATCTATCTCTGTTTGTTACTTTAACTATTCACACGTAATTCTATCTCTACCTCTAACTATCTCCCCTTATTTATTTTATTACTAATTCTACTTCTCTGTATCCACCTATCTCTACCCCTATTTATTTAAAACTACCTCTATCTATCAACCTATGTCTATATTTTCATCTAAGTGTCCTTTATTTAAACCTTACTCTTTTCTTGATCCTCCATGTTCTTCTTCTTACACTCTTAATACACTGCATCCTTGTCTTTTATTCTCTTATTTCTCTACTCATTATCCCTATTGCTTTACATAAAATAAAACTATTCTTACTGTCCTGATTCTTACCTATTTCTTCTTCTGTCCCTATACTTGTCTGATTCTCATTCATTATCACTACCTCTTATGTGGACAAACCAAACGATACCACCTTATAACATTTACTTTTTTCCTCTATGGAAAACTCTTTATCTCTTCTAGACTCTTTATGTACTACAGTTACCCCGTAAAAATCTCTTAAATTCAATTTATCAAAATTATCCTTGCCACTTATCTTCCTTATGCCTACTTTTAAATCTTGTGTGTAACCTAACGCTGCGCTCACCTCTACTCCTACTAGCTCAGAATATTTGTTCAACACTGTTTGTACCTCTTCTAACTTTCCTTCGGGACATTTAATTGTGTCAATCTCTTTCACCTCTCTCATCTAACTCCATAACATTAATACATAACATCGTGTCATCTTCTGTGACCTCATAACTTGCTTTCCAGGGCAATATTCTACCCCTAATCCTAACTACTTTCCTTTCCATATCTATAATTAATCCTAACTGCACCATACAATCGACCCCTAATATCCCTTTAAATTTCAATCCAGGTACAATTTTAAATTCCTGCTCACAGCTTACTGAACCTAACTCTACTTTCAGTACTACCACACTATTCACTACAGCAAATCGCTTTTTATTCGGCGCTACCAGATGACTTCTTTTTATAGGCATAATCCTGTCACACACCTTTTCCTTAATTTCGTTGACGAATTCCTCCGATACTAAACTAGCATTTGCTCCAGAATCCAGCAACGATCCTAAATTTTGATCAAAAATTTTAACCTCTATTGTTGGCAAACAAAAATTTTCTTTAATTTCTGGCTCAATTTCTTCCTCAAATTTTTAAAAATTCCTTAGAATGTTCGTACTTGTAGACAAGTAAATCTAGTGGTTTGCCCTTGTTTAAAAATCCTGTCCCGGTCTACTTTCCTTAATAGGTCCTTGTCCTTCAACTACTTCAGTGTATGTCTGTGGCGTCTCTACCCTGTTTGTTCTATCATTTTCTCTACTTGTTGTCATCGTCTGTGTCCCTCTCATGTCCGGTGAATTATTCAGTCTTTGTACCCCTGGTCTTGGTGCGGGTCCTCTACCTACACTGTTTGCTTCGGAAGAATGTCCGTCTTTGTTCCTAGTTCGGTCTTGTATAAAAGTTAAAATTCGTCCCCCGTCTTTGGTAATTATCCCTTCTGTTCTCAAATCTAACTGTGTTCACTTGTCTTTCCCTATTCTCGCGAGGTCGTCCACTACTCACATCGTCATACCTTTGCAAGTACTCTAAAAACATTTCTCTTTTCACTATATTCCACAACGCTACGTGTTGCCGAACCTCAACTTCGAAGTGTCGTGAAGAGTATTTAATAATTTACCTGTCTGTCAACGGTGGGCTTAATTGTTTAGCTATGCTGTACTTTCGTGTAGCATATTGTTCCCTACTTCCTGCATATTCACCCTTATACGTTCCTGTAATTAAGTCGTCACGTACTTGATCCTGTCTGTGATCGCTCCAGTAATGTTTCAAAAATTTATCTTCAAACTCACTATACGTTTCTATTTCCTGTCCTATAAGATTGTACCAGGCCTCAGCATGGTCTTTTAATAACGCCTTTACTATATTTAACTTTGCCTGTTCGTCAAATAAATTTCCTACTAAGCTCCTAACATTATTTATAAAAATCTCCGGATTTACTCTACTATCCCCGTAAAATTTCATTTGTTGTTCTAGTGACATATTGCCTGTAACAAATCTGGGACCATCCCCCATTAAAGTTGACACATTTTGTTTGATGCCGCTTACCTCTCTTTCAACTCATCCTAATTGATCTCGACATGAATCTGTCACCTCCGTCATTTTTACATTTATTTCATCTTCCCAGAAGATTCTTACTTCAGTCCTCAATTGTCCCATTTCATGCCTCGCGCCTTTTATATCTGGTTCATTCTTATCCACTCTAGTTTCTACTTCCCCCATTTTTACTGTTAAACTATTCTTGAACTCCCTTGTAAATTTTTCTAATTTCTCCCCTAATTCCTGACTCAGTTGTTCGAATTTTTGAATCAATTCTTGTCTAACTCCACTCAACATTTCATTCATTTGTTTAAATTTTCTATTAGAGTCCTCTCTAACCCCGCTTAGTATTTCACTCATCCTCGCAAGCATCCTTATTATCATCTCATTTTCTTGCTTTCCCGATTCTGTCTTTGATTGATCCCTACTACCTCCTGCTTCTTCCATTTTTCCTGATTTTTCAAATAACGCACTATCGTTACTTCCAATTTCAACTCCTTCACTCCTAAACCACTCCTTTCTCTGCATACGTTTAAATCACTTCCTCACACACTCAAAAATATTTACAAATTTACACTACACACACACTCTCACTCAGCTCGCCAGTTTCCTGGAATAAAATTTTTGAATTTTATTTGGAAATCGAGCTCTATCTTTCGGGTCGCCACAAAATTGCTGTGGACTCAGGATTACCTTCCACGCTTTTTGTTGGGAGCCATTAAATTGCTGTGATTACTGGATTACCCTTTTATTCTGGCCCCACGAATTGGATACCATAAATATTTCCTGAGACAAACATACAACCTTTTATTCATAAAAATCATAATTTTACGTCAACAGCTCAATATTTACAAATTCGGATATACAGCTTCATAAAATATTACAATCTCAACCATAAAATCTTTTTAAATTTCATGACTTTAATTTATTTCAACAATTTATATATATATATATATATATATATATATGTATATATTAGGTAGTTAATTACACAAGGTAAGTTGATAAATACTATTGTATTATAGTGAATAAGATGTAATAATAACTTATACTTTTATGCAAAGCCCAAATGATCATTTCAAATCGAGCTAGTAATTGAAAGATGGAAAATATAAGGTCTTGGACAGGACTTGAACCTGTATCCTGGTTTTGCCGGAACCATGCGTTTACCAATTACGCCACCGACACCGATGACACAATTGGGAAATTTACAAATTTAAATCGTGTACACGAAGGTACATGAAGGTTAGATAACCAATATTCATACGTATAACATGCATATTTACAATCATTCTAGCATTAACTGTGATAATTAAATATTCAAGCAATTAGGTTGCGGTAAATGTTAATAAAGTCGTCTTGGTCGATTTTTGAATTGATGGCATTTTTGTGTTTGTGTATGTGTATGCGTATGTGTATCTTCATGGTTACTCCCACTTTTTACACTGTAATCACACTTATTATACTAGTTTCATGCTATCTATTTATTACCTTGTTAGCAATGTACATTTTGAAAATATTGACTTATGGTCAAACTTATATTTTACGTAGTATGTATACCATCCAACAATTTATGATCATACTCATCTGAGAAAAGTTTTGGTTTGTATAAATATTTTAAAAGTATTTTTAATTAACTTAACTTTTACATTACAGACAATTGTAATAGAAAATGGTCGCTGACCGAAACGCGTCTTAAAGAAATGAAAAAAAAAGCTGATGTAATTTATTCCATATTTATGAACTATTTTATTATACTGACTAAAAAGATACTATACATATAAATTACATATTATTTTGATGACAAAAATCCAGGAAATGCTGATTACTATTATATATATATATATATATATATATATATATATATATTCCATTTCGAATGGACCTGCACCTTGCCGAAGTTCTAAATTACTAGAACAGGTGAAATGGCTTGCGTGTTCTAATGAGCTAAAGAGCCAAACTACAGGTCCAACCAAAGTAGTAGGGTCGTTAGTGAGGAACCAGACTAAGACAGGTCCCCGAAAGAAGGCAGCGGCTCTTTCGGTACTTAGATTGGCAGAGACCATAGGGGTCGGTATGGAAGTCTAAGACACACTACCGCGATGTGGAAGGCAACGGGAGACCACCACATTATCTCCCAAGTACACAGCGTACTTAAATTGTAACAAACATGATGGCATTCTCTGGGGTAAAAGATTCCGGAGTTAAAATAGTCCCCCATTCGGATCTCCGGGAGGGGACTACTTCGGAGGATGCGATCGGAAAGTTAAAAATTAGAGTCGGGAACATTCTGCGAGTCGGAGCGTGGAATGTTAGAAGTATGAGGCAAGTAGGTAAGCTAGAGAACCTAAAAATCGAAATGAATAGGTTATCACTAGACATAGTAGGGATCAGCGAAGTTCGGTGGCCAGAGACGGGGGATGTTTGGAGTGGAAACTTCAGGGTAATTCATACAGGAGCAGAGGAAGCAAATTTGGGTGTAGGGATAGCTATGCGGAAAAAGATAGAATACTGAGTAGAAAATTACTTACAAAAGAACGAAAGAGTACTCATGGTTAGATTAGAATCTAAACCGGTAAACACATTATAATACAAGTATACATGCCCACCCCTAGCTACAGTGACAAAGAGGTAGAAGGGATCTACAAAGATATCGGAGGCATATTAAGATACGTAAAAGGACACGAAAATTTAATAATTACGGAGATTTTAATGCAGTGGTGGGTGAAGGTAGGGAAGAAGCGGTAGTAAGTTTATTTGGTTTAGGCACGAGAAACGACAGGGGAAATAGGCTAGTAGAATTTTGCGACAAGAACAATTTAATCATCACAAACACATTATTTCAACATCATGCTAGAAGACGATATACGTGGAAGATGCCAGGAGATATAGGAAGATATCAAATAGATTACATTCTTGTTAGACAACGGTTTAGGAATCAAGTAAAAGACTGCAGAAGCTACCCAGAAGCAGATATAGACACTGACCACAACATCGTAATTATGAAGGACGCACTTAAATTAAAAAAATTGAAAAAAAGAAACCGAAAAAGACGCTTGAACTTAAAGAAACTAAAAAATAAAGATATTCAAAAAAGATTCGAAAAAAAGTCAAATGAATTGCTCAAAGATATCGGAAAAATATCTGATACTAAGGAAGTAGAAACAGAATGGAACAACATTATATCCAGCCTGGACATGGCGGCCAAAGATATTCTGGGGTATACACAAGAAGAAAATAAGAAACCATGGATTACAAAAAACATCCTGAATTTAATAGAAGAAAGACGAAAATACAAAAATAAATCAGACGAAACAGGAAATAGGGCATAACATTAAAAAACAATAGAAGGGGAACCCAACTGTATACATGCTGTGTGAGAATTTCCGGAAACTGTGTATTCTAGCTAAGAATATAAATAAGTGCAGGTACGTGTCCAACCAGTTTTGAGACGGAAAACCTAATGACGAAAAAATAAGCGCAGATAAATCTGATGAGTATTATAAAAACTTCAGATGTTGGTTGTGAAATATCTGCAACTAATGTTGACTGTGCGAAAAGATATATTGGAAGAAATATTAAATCGGTAAATGTTTAAGTGCTGGGGGACCCTGGCAGCCACAGGCTGCTTACTCCCCTTCACAACCACTGAATGTCGGAGAAATAGGGTTTATAATTGTAAAACAATAGAAGGGGACCGAACTGTATCTAACAAGAAAGATCAGCGCCTATGATGAAAGACAACAAACATAGAACAAGAAGAAAATTGTTGAAAGCATATCTGTGGATCACAGCACAGTATGCCTATGAAATACGGGCAGTCTAAAAAGCAGACATAAAAACGGTATCAGCCTTTTGAAATGCTGTCCTTCAGATGTATGAGGATGATAGCATGGACAGACAAAGTTAACAACAAATAGGTTATAGAAATAGTAGTGGAACAAGGATATCTGCGGAAAAAAATAAGAGGAATAGAAGGGCATAATACGTTCTAACGCATTTTGGGAGAATAGTATGGGATATATTACAGACAGAGATAGGAAAAGAGAGGTAGATGTAGACCTAGATTAGACAGTGATAGATGCAGACTGTGCAAATTGCAGGGAAATCTGTAGGTTAGTTTAGAATAGGAAACAATGATAATACGCGTCTAACTAGTTCCAGGACTGAAGACCTAATGATAATGAATTCAAACGTCTCATTTGTCAAACCGGAAAATTCATTTTTAATAATGGATATGCGTTAGGTAGGAAGCCAATGTTTTAAGGATGAATTCATAAAGCGAAAGCTATCGATAAATCTATAGTTGATTGAGTTCTCAGGAATATATTTTGTAAAGGAGATATTTTTTTTCTGGTAGTACTTCTACACGGTCATCCAAATTAACGGCAATACTTTTAATTATGAAATGGCTATCGTAACCACTCAAGTTGTGGAAAACTGTAATTATTAGTCGGCACTAAATGATAATGATTTCCAACTTTTTTTATCTTCTGAACTGAACGGCTCCTCGCAAATATAACAATGTGTTGCAGCTATGAAAGTAGCTTCCTGTTCTTGTGTCAATGGAGTCATATCATAGAAACACATAAAAACGGTTTTAACTTTTCTATAAACTGTTGTAGTTCCATTGTAAACCATTGTACACAATTTTCATCACGATAAGACCGGTAAAACGATAAAGAGTCATCATAGTTACATTTCACATAATATCCAACACTATATGGTACATGTTCTTGATACTTCTTCTCAACTTCAGTAGACTTTATATACATTTCATATCTGCGTATATCAGATACAGAACTTTTACTTTATTTTTGAAATATTTGAAGCGAAGGATCTTGTCTTCTTCCGTAGGCATTCGAGGTATACATAATTGTTTTATTTTGCAGTCGTTGATGTGATTCGTCAATTTTTCTTTTGTAGTGAAATAGTGTAGACAGCGATCGCAGAAATGTTTTTTTGCATGATCTGAACTTAGTTGCGATGAAACCATTCGACTTAGGTTTTTAATCCATACTTAGTGGGTGTTGAATGCTTCATTTCCATTGGTGTATTAAAAACAATCTATATCTTCATTATAATACTGGTTATAAATCATTAGGAAATTAACATGATAATTTTTCTTATTTTCCGATACTAAAATAAGAACGGTAGTAAACTTGTGTTTCTTTAATTTTAAGGCATAGACGTTCATTGCTATACCATTTAGCAAATCAATGTTCTTGATTTGATTAAGTGTCATTGGAAACGGTTTGGCAAAGCTAAATTATCTAACCCTCTATTTAAAAATGTCACAATCTTTGATGAAAACCTTGTGGCAGTGGAACGTCTTAAATCTGAAATATATTTTAATAAACCTATATATGTTGGTATGTGTATCCTCGATATAGCCAAGTTGACAATCTACGATTTTCACTATGTATATATGAACGCCGCCTTTAGAGATGTGTGCCGAGTTCTTTACACAGATACAAATAATCTAATTTATAAAATAGTAAATCTGGATTCTTATAAAACTATAAAACGGGACTGTCAGCAACGTTCCAATACTTCCGACTATCCTGCCAACAACAATTATGGAATCCACTAATTAACAAAAAAGTATTGGGTCTGATGAAGAATGAAAATAATGGGCGACTTATGACAGATTTTATTGGGTTCCGATCAAAGATGTATGCGACAAGGATTTTTAAGACTGTTATGGGAATTTCAATGTATGGTACAAAAAAGTGCAAAACGGAACTTAGATTTTTTCAATAAGAAAATACATGGAAAAATTGCACTTTTTGAGGCCGTACGAAGGTAGCTTATCTACTATTGTTTAAGTCAAGAATAACAGATTAACGATTAGACAGCATTGCTATTTGATGCTTTGAAACTGATATTGCATCAAAGATAAATCTTAAGTAAGCTAGAAAGGCTTTTATGCAAGCAAAAGCCCGACAATAATGCATTTACTTCCTAATTCAGTGATATCTTCTATGGATATAAAAGATATATCATCACATAGTCCATATATTTTTTTTAAACTACTAGAGAATCTTTTGAGAGTTTAGACGAATTTAACAAGTATCATAAAATGTATGTTTCGTAAAGATGTAAATCAACATTGACAAATTTTTCATAGACTATTTATACTTTCAAGCGATATAGTTGATGATATTTATTTAATGTAACTTTTGCAAATTTTGTTTTGTTTTTATTGTGAAATAATAAATCTTTTGTAGCTATTTTTATCGATCGTTGTATAAATATAAATTTCCTTTAGCTTGAAAAGCTTTCTATGTATTACTTTAAGTTGCAATTGCAGTTACACAAATACGTTTTTAATTTTCACAAATGCCAAAGTTCATATTTCAAACTTTAATTGCTCTCACTGGAAATAATGCTTCCTACTCATCTATATTGAATTATTTATTGTAAAGACAATTTTCACGTAGTAGTTTTCTTGTGTAGCAAGTCCTAAAATCAAAGTATAGTAAAACCTTATAATTTACTATATACTGTCGGATATCGCACTGTTTTAAATCCCATGTCTTCTATATAATCCAGCATCATTAACGAACGTAGAATAATTACTCCAGTTTGTAATTAAAAGAAGTGTAGAATTTAATAGAGCAACCCCTACAACAAGTTCTAGACAATGAACAAGATGCCGTTATGAGTATTACAGACGCGTGATAATAAACACGTATATAGTGACGCTATGTGAGTAATAAAGGGATTTGTGCAATTAGGGGAGTTGTGCATACTTGCAATATGTAAATTGCTTTGAAAGAAGAATCATATACCAATACCTTACGCTTTTGCTCTTGAAATCGTTTTTATAGCTTTCTAGCTTAACTTTAAAATTCCTTACAAAGTTGCTATCAGACAACAACTATGGTAATATAAAGTAGCAACTTCTTTAGGTTGACAACGGTGACTAGAAAACTAACCAAATAATCTAGTACAACATATTATCATAAGGTAGTTATTCACAACAAAATGGCGGATTTTCTACTTTAAAACAGCACACACTACTAGCCGTTTCAGGTCTGTAGATTATCATACGACCTAAAGTTCTTTGTTCGTTTAAGTGGCTTGATGAAAGAGACCTACATGTACTTGACAAGTGATTCATCTACACCTATTTATTCAAACGAGCTTTAATAGATTTGAATTCTATAATAACGTTAGCAAACCGGTCATTCATAAAACGCATGAATAATCTGCTCGGGTTTGGGGAATAAATGCAAACCTTTAATCTCAGAAACTGCCAATTGTAAACAATTTTATCATATGCAATTTTTTACTAGACAATGTATAATCTACGCCTAGTAGTTTTCAGCGTAATTTTTCTAGAATTGTAACAATTTAACCGCTCATTCTACTTTACAACTTGGATAAAATATAATACACAAAGGTTTAAAAACGCTTCCTAAATCAAAGTTTAGTAATTTGCTGAGTACTATAAGAAGTTCTTTTTAATCGGAGGAAGTTTTACTCAAAACTCTTTTAGCATTTCTTACTAATGCTCATATATATGCATTTTGTTAAAGCAAATAATCAAAAGACGACCTATTAAATTGCGCAAACCGAAAAAAGTTGTTGAAGAATTAGTTATCGTAAACACAATATCTCTCCATGCGTAGCTATATCTGAAGATTTAAACTGTCACCCAGCACTAAAGAACTTAAATTATAAAGTAAAATGCTTACAATTCTCAAACTGTAGAAATACATTTGTCAAACATCTGGATACTTCCAGAAACATCTCTGGAAACGTATTAATTATTATCAAATAATGATGAAAAAATCCATAAAACCGCCTTTGTCCAGAAATTTCTCAAAAATATTACCTCAAATAGAACCCGTTTTTAAAAATTTTATTAAAAATGTCGTAAAACTGCTAAAATTCTAGATATCAGCAATATTGTAAATCTAATTTGAAACGAACCTTATTAATAACCAATATATATATATATATATATATATATATATATATTTCTATTTAACATACAATAACTAATTACATAACATAATTACATAACAATACGCATATTAACTAGAAAACCATTATTTCGGCAAATTATAAATGTTGGGGGATCTTGGTAGCCACAGGTTGCTTAACCCCCTTCACTGAATCTCGGTAAAATAAGACATGAAATCAGAAATCTCTCAATTGTATAAATAGAAACATGTTAAAAAATGTTTTCCAAATTATTGAATTTATATAAAATTCACCAATAAAAATTAATCAGCTGATTTCACGTTAAGCGTATTGGCTACCATAGGAAAGTCGATCCCAGGTCGCAACACAAATTGAAGGCAATCATTCTTTTAAACTTTAAAAATTTTTGCTTAGTGTACTCAAACCAAATATTTCAAACATCAATAAATCAAAGTAACCTTCAATTTATGTCATAAACGTCAAACTTGAAGTTTTTATTATTTTGACAACGATCCTAGGTCATGGATCGAAACGTAAATAAAATAGATTTTAAAAACTATGAGTGGTTTCATTCCCAACGAAGATTAAGTCAATTGTATTTAATTAAAGTGGATTCTGATTTATGTTTTTACCTTTGTTTAGAGGCTGCAAATACACATAAGCCGATTTGACTTTAAAACGTGTCTACACGTATGCTATGTTAAAAAATGTAAGTTCATGAAAAAAATGTGGAGCTGTTTTGAATTCGGTTCTCTAGCGAGAAGTTATAAAGTAGGTCAGATTCATAATATCACATCTAAGTCAATTGTATAAAGAATGCTGTATTTAATTAAAGTAGATTCTGATTTATGTTTTTACTTTTGTTTAGAGGCTGCAAATACACATAGGCCGGTTGACTTCAAAACGTGTCCACACGTATGCTACGTTGAAAAAATGACCAAAGGCAGACAGACTGATTGCATCAATTTCTCATTCTCGCTTTTAAAAAATAACAAGTCGTAGTTATTAAATCGCGAACACAGTTATCTGCAAGAAATATATACTGATTTGTCAAAGACAGACAGACTGATTGCTTCAATTTTTCATTCTCGCTTAGCGAGAAGTTATAAAGTAGGTCAGATTCAAAATATCACACACGTATGATACATTGAAAAATGTAGGTGCGTGCAGAAAAAATGTGGAGCTCTTTTGAATTCAGTTCTCTTGCGAGAAGTTATAAAGTTGGTCAGATGCAAAATATCGCACCTAAGTCAATTGTATTTAATTAAATTGGATTCTGATTTATGTTTTTTACTTTTGTTTAGAGGCTGCAAATACACATAGGCAGTTGTGACTTCAAAACGTGTCCACGCGTATGCTACGTTAAAAAAATGTAAGTGCGTGCAGAAAAACTGTTGAGCTGTTTTGAATTCGGTTCTCTAGCGAGACGTTATAAAGTAGGTGAGATGCAATATATCGCATCTAAGTCAATTGTATTTAATTAAAGTGGATTCTGTTTTATGTTTTTACTTTTGTTTAGAGGCTGTAAATACACATAGGCCGGTTTGACTTCAAAACGTGTCCACACGTATGCTACGTTGAAAAATGTAGGTGCATGCAAAAAAATGTGGAGCTGTTTTGAATTCTGTTCTCTAACGAGAAGTTATAAAGTAGGTCAGATTCCAAATCCACATCTAACTCAAGTGTATAAAGAATGCTGTATTTAATAAAAGTGGATTCTGATCTATGTTTTTACTTTTGTTTAGAGGCTACAAATACAGATAGGCCGGTTTGACTTCAAAACGTGTCCACATATATGCAAGGTTGAAAAGATATAGGTGCATGTAAAAAATGTAGAGCTGTTTTGAATTCGCATTAGATGTTCTCTAGCGAGAAGTTATAAAGTAGGTCAGATTCAAAATATCACATCTAAGTCAATTGAATAAGAAATGTTGTATTTAATTAAAGTGAATTCTGATTTATGTTTTTATTATTGTTTAGATGCTGCAAATACACTGAGGCCGGTTTGACTTCAAAACGTGTCCACGCGTATGCTACGTTGAAAAAATGTAGGTACATGCAAAAAATGTGGAGCTGTTTTGAATTCGCATTAGATGTTCTCTAGCAAGAAGTTATAAAGTGGGTCAGATGCAAAATATGCTTAAGCCGGTTTGAATTCAAAGTGCGACCACTCTGCAAATACACATAGGCCGGTTTCAATTCAAAATGTGTTCACTCTTGTGATAGGTTGAAAAGTAGGTTAGCAAAGTACGCAGATGGTGGTAATCTGCTATATAAAGAGATTGCACCTAATACTAATTTTATTAGTCGAAGTTTACTGCATATTTACATACCTACATATACTAACATGTAAGTAGGGTAAATATGGGAATACTGGAACCTCATTTCCACCAGAATCCCTCATTTCCACACGCATCTGGACCAAAAAGTTTTCTTTGACTAACCATTTTTCATCTTTCGAGATAAATATATCTTAAATTTTTCATCTTTCGAGATAAATGAGCATCCACATTTCCACACACGAGATAAACCTATTTTTAAGATTTTTTTTACCGCTAACATTCTGGACCAAACAGTTTTCTTCGACTAACCATTTTCACCCACGAGATAAACCTATCTTGTTCGGTATCAATTAATATTAGACTTTTCTCAGCTACCCGAATTTCTAAGAATTTTTTAGATAGCATTACCTCCAAGGGAGCTACCCTCATTTTAAGATTTCTTACCTGTAGCGACTTTTGAACGTCTGCATAATTTTTTTTAGTCATGCGATACATTAAATTAGCTTAGAATTATACGCAGAATTCGAATCTGCAAACAGATTTGAAATCGGACCACGCCCTGCAAAGTGACACTTTAAGCTCTCAAACCTCTAAATTTTGCTCTTTACTTTATAAGCAAAACTAACAAATAGTTTTCTTCGTCTAGCCATTGCATCTTTCGAGATAACCCTATCTTGTTTGGTATCAATTAATGTTAGATTATTCTCAGCTACCCGAATCTCTAGGAATTTTTCAGATAGCATCATCCCCCAGGGAGCTACCCTCATTTTAAGATTTCTTACCTGTTGCGATTTCCGACCGTCCTTAAACATTTTTATAACCATGTAATACATTAAATTAGTCTACAGTTTTACGCACAACCCGAATCTGCAAACAGATTTAAAATAGGACCACGCCCTGCAAAGGTACACTTTAAGCATTCAAACCTCTAAATTTTGCTCTTTACTTTATAAGCAAAACTAACAAATAGTTTTCTTCGTCTAGCCATTGCATCTTTCGAGATAAACCTATCTTGTTTGGTATCAATTAATATTAGAATTTTCTCAGCTACCCGAATTTCTAGGAATTTTTTAGATTGCATCATCCCCCAGGGAGCTACCCCAATTTTAAGATTTTTTACCTGTAGCGACTTTTGAGCGTTCTTATAAATTTTTTTATACATGCGATGCATTAAATTAGTCTACAATTTTACGCAGAATTCGAATCTGTAAACAGATTTAAAATAGAACCACGCCCTGCAAAGTTACCCCTTTAAAGCTCCCAAACCTCTTTAAATTGTTTTGCTCATCTATAACATATGCTTTAAACAACCATTTCCTTAGAAATCTAAACCGCAAAGATTTTAGAAATGAGTTCTTTATAAACCATAAGTGTTTAATATTTAAAATCATTTTTTCAAAGAGTAATGTGCTGTTTTCAGAATATCGCAAAAACCCATGACTTTTAACATTTTTCTGGTTTAACATTTTCCTAAATAAGTACGTCACAAATTATGTTCAATGCTGAATAGTCGGGAAATACGTAGACGAGAACAAACTAACTGCTTTACAATTATGTGACGTATAGTGAAAGTAGCCTTTCTTTTTTATTAATTAGCGGGTATATGATTTGAGAAATACAATAGATATGCTCAATGCTAAATGCTTGGAAAAATACAAGTCGTTTCAAATCAATTTCTTAACGATCATGGACTATCTAAATTACATGTGAAAGCTGTATATAATTTCTTTTCTTGGACTTTCTATTAATTATGTTTGTGCATTAGAAATTGATGAATAATTGCCGAGGATTCACACAAGGTAACTAGCACGTATTTAAGAAAAATACAAACGTCATTTAGTAATATAATTAACGGTTTTCAAACCGTATATAACGCGGTGTGATTAAAAAAAATTCTATTAGTTTCGCACGCTTTTGTGTAAAGCCCGTTGAAATTTTAAACCGTCGTTTCGTGTAGTTATTTTTGTGAAAAGTTTTTGAAGGTTTAAGGGTAAGTATTATTAAAATATTATTAAAGTAGAACTGAATTTATTTGCAAACACCAATTAATGTGTATTTTGCCATTGTTTCTGATTGTATTTTTAAAACATTAATTTTTCCAAAGTAATGCGCTGTTTTACATATAAATTTTTTTCAAATTTTAAAGATAGGCTTTTAGCTAGACGAATGTTAGGTGTATTTATCAATCCCAATTCCGAAATGACTATTTCTTTTGGAATTGTAGAATATGGTGTAACAGATTGTGTAAAACATGTTACCTGCTTTAATGTAGCACTTGTGTAAGATTTTTATTTTATCTTGGCTGTCTTCCTCATTTACTATCTCCAAATAATTTACATGTAAGGTGGGCGAAGAACTTAAAAATTACGGGGTCTTAGAACTAATATATACAATAGATTTACAGCATACCTCTTCCTCGGTTCGGATACTCCATCGTCGACACTGGTGTTCTTTATGCGGTAGCTAGTCATACGATTGTTAAACGCTATGCTAACCTTTTCTACACTATCTTCGCCAGTAGCGGTTTTTCCAGGTGTAGGAAACACTGCAAGAGTTGCATTTAAAACGTTTGCAGGTACCATTTTAGTACAAAACAAAATCCGCACTATAAGAAGGAGGATTCAGTGGGGAACCAAATGACGTCATTTTTACCAATCCCTGCTACTCGTCCAGTACATTTAGCACCATGCGAATGCAGTTAGTAGAGTCATCGGAAACGTCTTCCATGTTATACAGGTCGGCAATCGCATCGCGCACATATTAAAAATCCAAAAGGGTTATAGCACACGCACACAAATTAGTTGCAAGCCGTGCAGTAGAAGATGCAGTGCTACTATAAACAATATTTTAAAAAAACATTTTAAACCTTTACTAAGGGAATACCAAACTTGTTGTCTACAGAATACTTACCAATAAAGCAATTTAATTTTAAATAACTTCTACGTAATATTTTAGGAAATGGTAGGTTTGAATATTTTCTTTGGAAACAATCGAAGATTGTCGAAGCCACTCTAAGAGTGCACAAACGCGGTCACTAAACCAATCAGCATTAATACCAAGTATTTCGTACTTTCGTAGGTTGCTCATTTCCTAGAACCAAATCTTCCGCATAGCGGTTGGTAGCACGTAATAATTTCTAGAACCGGCAAGTATTCGATATCGCCCAAATACAGAATTAGATGCTCGATGTCCGTCAACTTCCGATTCCCTCGTAAAAGGTAGAAAAAGCTCGGCCAATCATCCATTATACTTCGACACGCTCTCGTTTTGATAATTTCCAAACATTTTTCAAACGACAATGGGCTTCCACACTAACACCTAACGTATCTTTCCTATTATTTGTTAAACAAAAACTATCGGTATCGCTATGCCCGTATGCGGACGCAAGCAGATGTTTGTGGATATGTACGAGAATATGTAACCATATACATTAATCACTCTAAGCTATTTTATTTAGTCCAAGAAAACTATTATTTTTCTAAACCACAATTACTAATCGTCTTTATAGGTTTAACATTTCTACCATTTCCCAATGACTGGTGCTACGTACATAAAAACTTTAATTTCTTATTGGAGAATTCTTATTCTCCCATGCACTGTTGCGTAGTTGCATGCCCATCCCTTTTGGGGGTATATGCTCGTTATAGGTTGTAGCACCCTCGGTTTTAGTTAACCACATTTCGTGAGACCCATTTAATCTTTTTAATTGTATCTTTCTCGCTTACAATACATTATAATTTGAATAAGGGGCCGCTATACTTGCGGCCACGTCCCCAATGCTCCACCCGGAGGTACTACACTGGGTTTAAACGCGAAAAATAACGTGCTTCTAATTTATACTAACTTCATGGTTGATCCACCCTAAATAAAAATCAAACAAACCTAAAAATCTAAGAAACCTAACAAACTCTAACAATCTAACAAACCTAAAAATCTGACAAAACTGAAACAAAAACTAAAAACAAAAACTAAAAACAGGGTTGTAAATAATGGTATCCCTAGCGCTGACTTTCGAGTGTACCCGATCAACAAGACACAAGCAAAAATGAGAGGGGGAGGGATCCGTAATACCGGATAGCAGACGCCGGCTCTGCTTACCAATGCGACCTGAAGGGTCGTCTTAAAACTGTCCAAATCTAGCTAACTAATTTAAATCCAACCCTAGCTTTCCCTATCATTTCCTAACTGATTTGTATTATGATTACAATCTTCGCAATTATACTCTTCCTTCCCAAATATATACTGCAACCAAAATGGCGACAGAACGTCAAACAAAACAAATATGCCACATAATACTACAATACATGCTAATAAATAAATAATTATAGTGTAAATATAAAATATAAATAAATATAATTATGTAAATATATAAATAAATGTTTAATAAGCGTTAAGCGTTAAGCATATAGCAGTGCACAAAATAGCAAAAAGCATCACCCTGTTTATCAGGTGCACTCCCACAAGCATATGTCGGCTAGCGCCTTTACACACCAAACGTGCTTGTTAAATTATTTCGAAAACTACTAATTAATGTAAATCAATGCTTGTGCGAGTACAGCCGCCACAATTTAAGTCTTACCTCGATAATAAAATTCTCCAGCATCCGAAGATCTGGTCGTCTGCCTACATCTAACTGTTACTTACTTCTAAGGAGGGGATGGGGTGCACTGCTAAAGTCCTGGTGCGTATGCACTAAATGTTCTTGGGGGGATCACAATCACTATCACTATCACTTCACTTTCAAGTCCTGGGGGTGCGCGGTTTCACTCTATTTATTATCTTTGTTTATTTTATTGATTTAATTTAATGAGGGTTTCTGATTTATTTGTTATTGTTTATTTGTTACTATTTATTACCGATTTCCCCATTTTCCGCGCATAATTATGTAGATAGGCAGTGACTGTGTTAATGGTGCGGGGGTTTCTCGTGCATATTGGACATTTGGGTATAATTATCTTTTTGTTGTCTTTTTTTTTTTTTTAAATATCAGGTTTTGGTTAATCTATACTCGTGTCCTTACTCATGCCAAGTCAATTCAAATTTTTTACAATCCTCCCACCAACCCCACCGGATTACACGCGATTGTCATTGTCTAATCTCGCGACCCTTCCCGCGAATTCTTTTAAGGCTGTCCAGAACGCCTTCTGGTTAACCACTTCCCCGACTTCCTCTAGGCTCTTTGGCCATGCCAGACCTAGGATAGCTAGTTTACTATCAGCTCGCTTACAATACAGTAGGACTTAGCCCTACTACCAACAAATTCTAATACTGGACCCCCATTCAATTTGTCTTTAAATTTCCCTACAACTTTTTTGTCGACAAGTGTTATATTGTATTAATTATACGCAGGGTAGTCACTCTTTTAAGATAAATATATTTTGCTAGGTATCAACTAATATTAAATTTTTCTACGGACCCCAAATCTGTAAATAGATTTCAAATAAGACCACCCCATACAAAGTTATGCGTTTTAAAGACCCAAATCACTAATTTTTGCTCATCTTTATTTAACACCATCTTTGGAACCTTTTTTTGCTACGCAAGACATATGCCTTAGACAACCATCTCCCGAGAAATCTAAAACCAATGTGTCCCGCGAACACCACGTGGAGGTATCACGTATACTCTGTCAACCGAGATAGAAGCAGAAAAGATTTGGAAGGTGGGCGAAAAACTTAAAAATTATGGAATTTAAAAACTAATATACACAATAGATTTACAAAATCTATACGAATATAAACAACTATCTTATATCTTTACGCCCCATGCGTAGATTGTTGTACTATTAGGAATGATGTACCTTTTGTCATCTTCGCTCGATAAACTAATTTTATTAAATATCTGCGTGTACAAATCGTGTTTTTACTCCGGATACATACACCGGCAAGTACTCCACACCAAATAAAGAATTGGATGCTTGGTCACTGTTAACATCCGCTTCCCTCGTGTACGCCCAGACACATCCCAGCCCATGAGCACCCCTGCGCATTCACACCCCTGCCCAAGCGCACCCCTACGCGTACGCACCCCTGCCCATGTGCACTGCCCATGCGCACCCCTCTCTGTGCGACTGCTATTTCGGGGTAACGTCACAGCCTTTTATAAATAAAGAACAATGTTATATACTATTATAAAATGTTTATTCTGACATTATACATAACAAATTTAAAAATATTTAATACCAAGCACGGAGTCATTTAAACTTAATTTTAATACAAAGTTATACACAGAAGACAGTCCTTTCTTTATGTTTGTTTGGAGTGGGTTTAATTTTATCTAATTTTATTCGCAGCTTAAAATTTAAATCGTTACCCAAGTCTTCTATCTCCTTTTCTAGCCAATAGTTTGATACATAGAGACCGTTTAGGTTTTCGAATTGTAAAATGTACCGAAGTTTGCCTCTATATTTAAAGTTTTTGATTCCACCGACAACCAGATCCATTCCTTCGTGTAATTCTTGCAGCTTGTGACAATCTTTTAATCGCAGCTTTGACCACTATATCCTGCATACGTATCTTGTTAGCTTGATCGACTTCTTCTTGTCGATATTGGAGGAAATCCTTATTCTCCCACACACTGTTGAGTAGTTGCATGTCCACCACTTTTGGGAATATATGGTTGTTATAGGTTGTAAGACCTTCGGTTTTAAATGATCCGAAAGATTCTTTACTAGGCAAATATACAGTGTTTAGCGGAACCCCTTTACGTGTGGTGTACGCCAAGGTTACGAGACCCGCATTCCTTAGTTCGTCTTTGCTATCTGCCATTTTGATAAATACGTTTTTAGAATAACCTTTTAAAAAGTATACGGATTTAGTACCATCCTTTTCCGCAAGAACGCCTACATAACTAAAAGAGTCTTTCTTACTAACCGCAAATGCATACAGCTTGTAGAACCCAGATGTATTTAAGTCACTCCATCGGCACATAAAATAATCTTTTAATTCTTCCTCATTTTCTCTAATAAGATGTTCTTTGTCTAACACATCTTTGTATTGTTCGCGTATTGTCGCAGTGTTTTCCATGTAGTCCAATTTTCGCCTTTTTGCATCCATTTCCTCTAATTCCAGTTGTCTTTTTCTTCCACTTACAGCGTATGGTATGCATAATGGGGCAATTTCCTTTAGCGTAAACGGATAGAGTTTACTGCCAATATTTACGCGTTTTCGTACAAACTTTGAACGAATGTTAGGCGTATACATCAACCCCAATTCCGAAATGATTATTTCTTTTGGAATTGTAGAATATGGTGTTGGTAAAACATGTTACCTGCTTTAATGTAGCACTTGTGTAAGATTTTATTTTATCTTGGCTATCTTCCTCCTTTACTATTTCCAAATAATTTACAGGTAAATAGTTAAAACTAAAAGCCGAAAGCACATACTTTATCAATTTTTCCCTTTCCTCTGGTTTTTCGGACAACTTAATTTGCAGGCCCGTCAATTTTTTTGTATTGCCATTACCCCAATACACGTACTGTAGCAGGTTATTATACACTAAACAGCAGCTATTTTGTAGCTTGGCCGATAGCTTACTCCACATTTTGGCAAGTGGTACCGAGTACATTGGCGCCTTTAGAAAGTATAACTTACTATCTTCCAATAAGGTTAAACAGTCTTTTAAGGGATTATACACCCGTTCCGCACTGACATAGTTTCCAATTGCAGAGTTGTATATTGTCGCTTCCAATCGCGTAAATCCATGTTCTTTGGCCAAAGTAGACGCAAATGTTTCCCTTAAACGTACATCTAGACAACGAAAAAAATCTAGTATATGATTGCCAAGTTGTTTATTAACACCAGGACTTGTTATCTGACACACAAATTTGTTGTATATCTTAATTCTTGCATTGGTTGTTAGCCATGTTAAACAATCAATTCCCGCAGTTTTATCGTTGTCAACTATAATATTACATTTTTCTTCGTATTCTCCCTTATAGCAAAAATTATGCTTTGTAGTTAAATAATTACACGACGTCATTTAGTTCCCCACTGAATCCTCAACTTCCTTCGGCTGTCTTCGGAAACCTTCGGTTTGCACTCTATAGGAAGCATAAAGCAGCAACGCAAGAGTAAACTTTTTAGTTATAAGTTAGTTCGTTTAAAAGTTTAACCAAAGTCTTATAGTGCGGATTTTGTTTTGTACTAAAATGGTACCTGCAAACGTTTTAAATGCAACTGTTGCAGTGTTTCCTACAGATGGAAAAACCGCTACTGGCGAAGATAGTGTAAAAATGGTTAGCATAGCGTTTAACAACCGTATGACTAGCTACCGCATAAAGAACACCAGTGTCGACGATGGAGTATCCGAACCGAAAAAGAGGTATGCTGTAAATCTATTGTATATATTAGTTTTAAGACCCCGTAATTTTTAAGTTCTTCGCCCACCTTACATGTAAATTATTTGGAGATAGTAGAGAAGGAAGACAGCCAAGATAAAATAAAAATCTTACACAAGTGCTACATTAAAGCAGGTAACATGTTTTACACAATCTGTAACACCATATTCTACAATTCCAAAAGAAATAGTCATTTCGGAATTGGGATTGATAAATACACTTAACATTCGTCTAGCTAAAAGCCTATCTTTAAAATTTGAAAAAAATTTATATGTATAACAGCGCATTACTTTGGAAAAATTAATGTTTTAAAATATTAATTGGTGTTTGCAAATAAATTCAGTTCTACTTTAATAATATTTTAATAATACTTACCCTTAAACCTTCAAAAACTTTTCACAAAAATAACTACACGAAACGACGGTTTAAAATTTCAACGGGCTTTACACAAAAGCGTGCGAAACTAATAGAATTTTTTCTAATCACACCGCGTTATATACGGTTTGAAAACCGTTAATTATATTACTAAATGACGTTTGTATTTTTCCTAAATACGTGCTAGTTACCTTGTGTGAATCCTCGGCAATTATTCATCAATTTCTAATGCACAAACATAATTAATAGAAAGTCCAAGAAAAGAAATTATATACAGCTTTCACATGTAATTTAGATAGTCCATGATCGTTAAGAAATTGATTTGAAACGACTTGTATTTTTCTAAGCATTTAGCATTGAGCATATCTATTGTATTTCTCAAATCATATACCCGCTAATTAATAAGAAAGAAAGGCTACTTTTACTATACGTCACATAATTGTAAAGCAATTAGTTTGTCCTCGTCTACGTATTTCCCGACTATTCAGCATTGAACATAATTTGTGACGTACTTATTTAGGAAAATGTTAAACCAGAAAAATGTTAAAAGTCATGGGTTTTTGCGATATTCTGAAAACAGCACATTACTCTTTGAAAAAATGATTTTAAATATTAAACACTTATGGTTTATAAAGAACTCATTTCTAAAATCTTTGCGGTTTAGATTTCTAAGGAAATGGTTGTTTAAAGCATATGTTATAGATGAGCAAAACAATTTAAAGAGGTTTGGGAGCTCTAAAGGGGTAATTTTGCAGGGCGTGGTCCTATTTTAAATCTGTTTACAGATTCGAATTCTGCGTAAAATTGTAGACTAATTTAATGCATCGCATGTATAAAAAAATTTATAAGAACGCTCAAAAGTCGCTACAGGTAAGAAATCTTAAAATTGGGGTAGCTCCCTGGGGGATGATGCAATCTAAAAAATTCCTAGAAATTTGGGTAGCTGAGAAATTCTAATATTAATTGATACCAAACAAGATAGGTTTATCTCGTGGGTGAAAATGGTTAGTCGAAGAAAACTGTTTGGTCCAGAATGTTAGCGGTAAAAAAAATCTTAAAAATAGGTTTATCTCGTGTGTGGAAATGTGGATGCTCATTTATCTCGAAAGATGAAAAATTTAAGATATATTTATCTCGAAAGATGAAAAATGGTTAGTCAAAGAAAACTTTTTGGTCCAGATGCGTGTGGAAATGAGGGATTCTGGTGGAAATGAGGTTCCAGTATTCCCATATTTACCCTACTCATGTATATGATTGATATTCAGGGATTTAAATACAAGAAAAACGAGTTTGTATGCAAAAAAATTGCGGTTTTGAACTTGTTGGAAGGTGTTGTTTGGCATCAAATTTTAAACTGCCAAACAGTCTAGTTGTTTGAGCCAAGATCATATAAAACATAACGACTGGGTGACAAGGAATATTTATGGTATTTCTGGAATGGTGTCGTCATATATAGCGCTTTATTTGAAGCAAATTATCAGACCCGGTAAAGAAGTATTTGTGAAGGATCTAAAAAAGAAGAAATGGACGGAAACCTAGCTAATGCAAAACGTTGTAACTGATATGCTTGCACTAGGTTGTCCTAAGATGTCGGAGTTAAAAGTCAACAATCGTTTATTATGTAACATCCATTGTTATTGACACAGAAATAATAGTCTACGATATGCAAAACAAAATACCTTGTTGTTAAAAGAATGGTTTAATAATAATAAAAAACGATGTAAAGATTGTGTCTGTATTATTTATTTTAATTTTAATTTAATTTTACAATGTTAGCTTTATTAACTATTATTCTTATAACAACTTCTAGCAAACATTATTTTTATCGATCCAGCTATTGTGTACGTTAAAGAAGCCTAACCATTTTACAAAGACTTTATTTCCACTCTTTCTTAGGACTTTTTCTACCAGGTAAATTCCTGGATGTTTAACCTTTTGCAACTCCATTTTATAAAATGCACATTTGATTTCTTTCTCGTCCTGATCTTCTAATATATATGTTGTCGGATTGGTTACGTTTACCTTTTTAATTTTAAAAATCTTATTTGACCAGTTTGGTGTGTAACCTTTCGTAAATGCTTCCCTGTGTTTACTAATCCTCACGCTGTCTTTAATTGAATATTTTGGTATTTTGGTTGCAAGTTTGATGCGGGTAAATGATGATTTAAGAATAGTTTTTCATTGGATTTATCAAGTTTTACAGGTTTCACTCCGATAGTACTGTGAATTGTATTGTTGCATTGTTTCACAATATCACTTAATTCTTTTATCTAATTGTAAGAACCGTTCAGGTTAAACAAGCGTCACATTTTTCCCTTTAAAGTTCTAATTATACGTTCCACAATGCATGCTTTCTTTGTAGAAAAAACACTATAATGGTTTATGCCATATGTCTGCATTAAGGATTGAAAATGTTTGTTATAATATTCTTTACCAAAATCAGACTGCATATTTCTTGTCGGATTATTAAATTTATTTAAAATTGTTTTCATTGCAGCAGTAACACCAATACCAGTTTTACTTTTAAGTGGTACAGCCCATACGTATTTGGAGAAACAATCAATAACTACTAAAATGTATTTATATCCTTTGTTTGTTTGAGAATATAGTAACATTTCAATCAAATCGGTCTGAAGAAGGTCATTTAACCCTTTTACTATCACTTTCCGTCTCTTGAAATTTATTCTTGCTGGTTTATGAATTTCGTTTACTACATCTTCCTTCACTTCTGATTGAGCAACTATTACAATACTTTTTCTCTAATCAGGATTTATTAAATACAATTAATAAATACCTCTACGTTTGAATGACGAAGGCTCCACTTGCTTTGAAAGAAACTTTTAATATAAAATCAAGAAACAGTGTGGTATTGTTTATGCTAGCACCGCTGTCACAAAAGCTGATTACATCCATACGTCTAAGCAAAAGTCCTTGTAACTGCGCAATTACATAACTTTTATCGTTTATAAGAATTTCAATATCTTGCGGGTATCCTTTAATATTCTCAATGACTGCTTCTTCATAAGGAAATTCATAATTATGCTTAATGTTGAAAATAAGGAATGTCTTGTCACCGTTGAGGAATGTACTAAAGTAAAACGTTGCTACTACCGTGTAATCTAGCATGTGTAACTTGTTCTCAATCAAGGTTTCAAAACCTTCATTTTTGTTTTCATATTCCTGTTCACTTATATCTATTTTACGGTTATTTAAGTGCCTTCCAAATTTGTCAATTGTCATATCATCTAATCACTTTCGCCTCACGCAATTCGTCAATGATCGAATTTATTTCGTTACCGTGACCTGTGTGTCCAGCAGTCTGAGAAGAAACTAAAAGCCGTAATCTATTAACAAGTTCATTGGAATCATTCCAATATAAATAATCTATGGCGTTATTTGATACTTTCATTGTCATACCGTCTTCAAGGCGCTTTCTATAGGGTAATGTTTTAGGTCTACGAGGTGTTTGGGGAAGTATGTTCAATGTAGATATTATATTTTTGTATTTATATGAATTATTACCCTGAATTTGTTCTGTTTTAGAATAATATCTTCTATTAGCATTTGTTCTGTTCACAATATTAAGGTATGACTTTAGATCTTGCGGTCTGTACCCGACAGGATATTTTTTAAACAGTAGTTCGTATAATCCAGGAGTACCTTTATATTTCAAATCATTTATTAGTACATTATCATCATCCAACGCGAAATTCGAATTGCCTATCATAAGACCATTTGAATCAGGGTTAATACTAACACCGTATTTATGATCAAATTCGTTCTTAACATCTTTAAACATTTTGTAAATATATTCTCGAGGTAGCGGATGTAGCTGTTCGAGATAATGTGTCATACCAGGTGAACCGACAAAGCTTTGTATATATTCCTGGGCTTCTTGAGCATTTCGATTAACTTCTGTTTCGTATTCATTATCATCATCATTATCAACTTCATCTATGGCGTCATTTATATTCGGTATATGCTGAGCAATAACCGGCGAATCAGCATAGTCAACGTTCCTTTCTAGCAATTTAGGTTTACTTTTTTTTACACTGCTATGGGGCAGTTCTTCTTCTTTAAATTTTTCTTTCTTTACCACACTTTCCCCTTCCAGTTTATTAGCAATAGTTTCTAATCGCGATGTTATGGGTAAGATTGATTCCGTTTGTACGACTTCACTATCTTTTAACTGGCGTAATTTGTTTTTTACAATGTTTCTTTTCTTAATTAAAATTCTTTTAAGTTTTATCGCCTCCTTGTTCATTGCGTAAAAAGTTTATTGTAATAAAAAAAAACTCTTGGATACTAATTATAATTGCGTCTCTCAAGGTTTAAATATGTATGAAGTGATCAAAACCTATTCGGTATCTTCCTTGACCTGGATCACTATCATTGTCTACAACTAAGAAACCGTATTTGTCTTGTCAACAAGCACCACATATTTCACGGAATTTATCATACTTCATGTCAGTATTCATGTGATCGTCATATATGTGTTTTAAGTTTAAATCATTTTGTTTAAATAAAACTAAAAAATTAGCATTATCACGTAGTAAGTGCTTAGTTATACGAGTATAACTTTGACAAAGGTAAAAACTGTCTACTTGTTTATGACGCCCCATACTAAAGTATTCCCTAATTATACCTTGTTTATCGCAAGCTACATCATCACAAACAAATATAGAATTATTTCGAGCATCGGATGGTGATATAATATTATCAGGACTGGAAAATGTATAATATTTTATCCTTTTTATTGGTCGCAGTAGACTTTCAAGGTATTGATACTTTGGTTGATAAAGTGATTTAGAATAAACATATACGTTTTCAAACTTTAAACCATTAGGATGTTCTATCAACTCAATCATAACGTTGGTTTTACCGCAATTTGATGGACCAACAACTAGACATCGAATAGATGAAGGCTGAAGAAAGCTGTGTTTTTTAGCTAAGGGTTGCACGCCAATGTTATCATTGTTTATGGTTAAAGATGTTGATTGTTTCACAACACGCATGTTTGCAAGTACTAAATTCGATTGTATAGAAGTGGAATTATATATAAGAAATAGCGAGTATATAAAGAATCATTAATTTACAATAATTTATTTACCGCACAGCTTGAGAGGACAGTTGTCCGCAAATGATTACCTATAATAATTCTAAAACTACTGGCAACGGACTGTTAAATACTGTAATTAACAATTTACCATTTGAAGCGCATATTCCGGGTTACAAATTTTGCGGTCCGGATACAAAACTAATCAAACGGTTAGCTCGGGGAGACAAGGGAATATACAAGTTAGACGAAGCTTGTAAGGAGCACGATATTACATACTCCAAAGGAAAGGATCTATCTAAACGCCATTAAGCAGATTCAAAGTCAGCTCAGTTAGCTACAGAAAGACTAAATTCTGGTGAGTCGTCTTTAGGTGAAAAAGCAGCAGCATTTGGAGTAGCTACCGCAATGAAAGCTAAAGTAAAACTTGGTATGGGTGCCTGCGCATCACTGAGAACAAAAAATATTAATAAAATAAGAAAAATGATAAAGAAACGTAAAATAAGAAGTACACTAGGTATTAAAAGTATAATCAAGCAAGCATGTATAGCTTTAAAAAGGACTAAAGGATCTAATGTTATGGATGCAATCAACATAGCAATTAAGGCCACCAATACAGCAAAACAAAAAAAACATATTAAATCAGCTCGTATTATATAAATTTTTAAAGCATAGGGGTTTTCTACCACTAATACCAATTTTTGCAGACCTAACGCCCTTGGTACTCTTACTGGAGGTGCAGCTGCTGTTGCAAAAGCAGTTTTAGATACTAAAATAGCTAAGCAACAACGACATAATAAAACAATGGAGAACATTGCAGTCGGAAACGGCATGTACATCAAACCTTATAAAAAAGGTGTTGGTCTTTTTTAGTCCCTGCAAAACCTCAAAGGAACGCAACTTGATTTTACCGAATCGACCACTAAGCGATGTAGAATTAATAGAGTTTGTTAAGCAATTAGAAGTACCATATTTCCGTGTAGTGTTTATGAGAAACAATCTCCCCAAGAAAGTTAATTTAAAAGAATGTGGTATAATTAATTTAGATGGAATAGAAGGTTTAGGCACGCATTGGACCTCTTATAAAAAGTACGGTAGCAGCGCTATTTACTATGACAGCTACGGAAACCTGCGACCGCCAACATGGTTGATAAGTTATTTGAATAGTCGGGGTAAATGTAAAATTCTTTATAAAATTAACCAAGGACAATCGTATGGTACTGTGTTTTGCGGACATTTATGCTTACAGTTTCTAAGCAGTAGATAGAACTACGTATGAAGTTGTCATGTCGTACACTTTTACTCTAACGGGAAGCACTTCAGTTTTAACAAGCAACTTTAATCCGCCTATAAACTTGGATAATGATTCGGAATACGTATTAGGATTAACAAATTTTGAGTTGTGTTATACACAATTCCATACGTTGAAAAAGGAATAAATAATAAATTTTACTATGGACCTAACGGAGAATTCAAAGAAATACCTGAAGGTACTTATGAGATTAGGGAAATTAGTAAATATCTTCAAAAAGCTTTAGGCGATAAAAGGTGGCGTGGTCGTATGAAACAATCACGAACCGCTACAAAGAAGCCGGTGTATACAGAAATTACAGCTGACAATAATACCCCTAAATGTAGTATTAAATGTAGTGAAGATGTGGATTTTACCAAATAGGATTCAATTGGTTCTCTTATCGATTTCAATCCACAAAAATTGCTAGCATATGCCACGCATTAAGCAGACTACTTGATCAACATTTGTAAAGTGAACGCAGTTTTAATTGACTGTAATATTGCAAGTGGATCCTACTTAAATAGTAAACCAGCGCGTGTAATACATGAATTTTTTCCTCAAGTACTTGCAGGTTTTATAATTGTCGAGTGTCCACCTACGATTATATATCTACCAATCAGGTCACGTATAATAAATGAAATAATAGTTAAAGTGTTAGATCAAGATGGAAATTTAGTTAATTTCAGAAGAGAACTGCTAACTGTAAGCTGGCACTAAAAAAAATCTGCAGTAGCCATGGGTATTAAGTATAATGCACGCAACATGTCAAGAATCGCAATAAATGCTAAAAGTTTCAAAGCAATCGACACTCGATTGATTGCTTCAAGACCGTTAACAACACAAAACCGGCAGTTTCTACAATTGTTAGGACTGCATTTATTTAATTAAAAAAGTAGAATAAATAGTGAAATACTGAACGTGCGTGAAAATGTTTACTTCGACAATGCAATTGTTAATATTGAAAAACATACTTATCAGCCTTATGCTAACACATCTTTAAACAATAATGATGAAATTCGAATCCCTATACAACAACAAGATGTTTACACCTTACCATCAAAGAGTTTGCTGTACATAGATGGTAAATTAATTAAAACAGATGGAACGCTGTCTCAGACAGCAAAGTTTGTAAACAATGGGGTTTTGCGGATTTTTGAAGAAATTAGGTATGAAATTGGCGGTACCATTGTAGATCGTGTTTGGAATCCTAGATTAACGTCTATAATGAAGGGATATGTTTCATATAGTAGCAATCACAGTAAACATTTATAAAACGCTGAGTGGTTTCTTATGGATGATTCGCAAATAGTTGGTGCCAATGTGAATTTTAATGTTGCAATAAACCTTTCAATGGTTTTTGGATTATGCGAAGATTTTAAAATAATTATTTTAAACCTCCGCCATGAGTTAGTTTTATTTTACTACGTTCTACTTTTGATACTAATGCTATAATTAATCCTATACTTGATAAAGAAATAAAAGTTGTTTTAAACAACGTTTTATGGAAAATGCCGCATGTAGTAGTCGATGATGCTCAACGAATTAATTTAATCGAATGCATTGCACAAAATCAGGATTTGCATATTCCGTTTAGAAGATGGGTGTTGCTTGAATATCAACTTCTACAAAAACGCAACGTCATACATGGAACATTAAAACAACAACACAATTAGAAAAACCAAGATTTGTGATTGTTAGTTTCCAAACCAACCGAAAAAATAGATACATGAGCAACTACAGTCGTTTTGATCATTGCTATTTAACCAACATGAAACTCTATTTAAATTCAGAAATTTTCCCGTACGATAACTTAAATTTGAATTTCGAGAATAAACAGACTGCGTTGTTATATGAGATGTATGCCCAATTTCAGCAATCATACTACGAAAAGGAAAATGAACCACTTTTTAATCCTGAAGATTTACGAAGTATTGCGCCATTAGTAGTCATAGATTGTTCTAGACAAAACGAAGCGTTAATATCTGGTACTGTCGATATTAAATTAGAATTTGAAACTAGCAGAAACGTTTTGCCAAATACATCTTGTCATTGCCTTATACTTCTTGATAAGATAGTCAAATACAATCCATTCTCAAACAGAATAAGAATATTATAATTACTATATTACTGTACCTTTACAAATTGTGAAAAAAGAAAAAACAATAAATCATTTAGCAATCACAGTCTATTTATTGTTTTACATGTTCAGGCGCCAAAGGTAAGTCACTGTGAATTTCATGTAAAGATACTGGGTAGAGTAAATCGCATTCAAAAAGAATATATCCTACATCAGAATCATCTGAAATATTAAGTACGTCTAAACGTACTATAACTGGACTGGTGCCATGTAAAAAAATTCAAATTCTCCATATGGAAGGTATTCAGTCATTGCAGCCCCATATAAATTATTAACATCAAAATACATTAAATATTTAGAAATATTCTGTCTTTTAATGCAATTGGAAACTTAATGGAATTGTAGCGTAATACTGAATCAAAATGTGGATTGCTATAAAGTCCGGAACGGGAACAAACGTTGAACACCCTCTTTTAAGCAAATCATGATTGTTAATATTTACCTTGAAGTGTAACACTTCACTGTTAACTTTAAAATACCACTACTAAATTCGGTCACTAGCTAAATTACTTTATAATTAATATCTGTAGAGATTTATTGACTATTTATACATAAGTATGTTCTAACGTAAGCAATAACAACTGTAAAAGGTTAATAAGCAAGTTTCAGAATAATATAAAATTGCAAGAGCATTCATTCCTTTGTAATCAAAATAATTGGATAACGAGTTGCTTTTGAAAGCAGTTAAACATTTGCAATTTTTTCAGAAAATAAAGTAAATTCGAAATCTTGCATGATAACTATAAAAAATGCATATTTGCAATTTTTCAGACAATGAACCAAATTCGATATGTTGCTGAGAGCACCATTATTTTTTGTTTACATACTCACATACAATCTCACAATTAACCTATATTGCATGTAAAATACTAAAATACTCCCATTTTGTTTAAGTGAAAATTTAGGAAAAAAATAGAACCTGTTAATCTGATCTTGCGTTACTTGTAGAAGTTTATATTCATGCCATCCTCTAAACGGAATATGCAATCGTGGCATTTTCCATAAAACTTTGTTTAAAACAACTCTTATTTGTTCATCAGGTGTAGGATTAATTACAGCATTAGTATCAAAAAAACTAGAACGTAATAAAATTAACTTATGCCTTAATCAACTAATACAGTAATATTGAATACGTTTTAGATTATTGGGGGAAATAATTTACTTTTCAGTAAAACTGAAAAAAAATTGACTTTTATACATTTAATTAGATTCAAAATAACATATATATATATATATATATATATATATATATATATATATATATATATATATAGGTAGGTAATTGGGTTTACATCGGTAGCAGTTTGTATTTTATTTTGATAACAGAGGCCATTACACGACCCATGCATTGCCAGGAATTTTTTCATTGTCAAGGTGCTGCAATATAGCTTACAGTAAATTAAATTACGACGTTAATTCTAGGATAACTGATTGTACAAATGTTTTAATACTGGTTTTAAAAATTAGGTTTTATTTTACCCTACGATTAAGGCGTGATTGATTTTCTTAAGATACTAAATTTATCTCCAGTTAACTAAACGAAGTTTAAAACACCAGCAACATTTAACTGAAAAAAATGTTATTTAAAACGTTCGTTAAAATTGAACACTTGCAGGTTTCTAAATGTCAAGTTTTGGGGTCCACATGGAGTTGTAAAACGCGTACAGGATAATCAATTTCTACTACTCAAACAAGGTTAGAAAGAGACGTAGAATATGCATAAGCAAGGGACGGAGTTAGTATAGGCGGAATTCGTAAAACGTCAATGGATAGGCTATTGGTCGATATCGTTAATTGTACATCAGACAAGACACGGGAATATTGAATATTAATTTTCAGAAAATATCGTAACGACGCGCTAAATTTCGAGGATTTCAAAAACGGTTAAACCAAAATTTTAAAAACGTGTTATTGTAAATGAAGGACTTTGGGTGAAACGAAAGTTACCACGAGCTTGTAAGTATAGAAAATTAATTTAAATTAAATAGTACGGGGTTAGCCTCATAATTTGTACCCGGATAGTGCCGAGTCGAGAATTTATTGAGGTGCCACATACATTTTTTTAACAAGATCGTGTAGTGACGTTATGTAACGTGGATTAAATTAAACAATTATGAAAGAAGTATAATTAATTTGGATTTGGAAATTGGATACACCGTGAAGGCAGCGCAAGCAGCACAACTTAAATGGGGTTCTTCTACTAATAGCTAGAAGCGGTCTGCAGAGCAGAAAGAAGCAAATATACGGCATCGTCAACGGATCAGAGATCTTCTAGAAATTCCAGGTAACGCTTTAAGATTGTTGTTGTTATAAACTATGAAACTATGAATATTGGGTGACGTGTGAGAGTTAATTTTGAAGGTATTGTGCATTATTTTGCGTATTGAAAATAATACGTATAACTAACTTTATTATGGTATTTAAATAGAAATCTGAAGGTGTATATAAAGCTTATTAACGTTCCATCAGGAAGTTAAATTTTGTAAAGAGTACATGGGTTTGTGTTTTTTTTGTTTGTTGTAAGAGTATGCGAAGTATAAGGGCATACATTATTCATAATTAACTGGGTTATCATGAGCTCACCATACTCCAGAGTTTACGTAGATTTAAAATAAATTATAAAGAAAGAATGAGAAATAAGATATTATTCAGGGCCCATTTACTCCGGGTACATTCTATGAGTTTGATAATTTAAATTAAAATACAAGACATTACAAAATAGAATTTATAGAGGTGTAACTTGATCACTGAAATGTGGATAATATTGAATTTTATTTGTAAATAGTGATAAATAAAAGATTGTATGATTGGTGTATTTTGTGGTTTTATTGAGTGTGCGTGAACGATGCAAAGCATAATAGTGAATCTAGGTATCCAAGAGGAGGTCCAACTGAGCTAGCCGGAAGCAGTTGAAGAAAGCAATTCAACCGAGGAAGAGAGGAATCTGGGTAAGAAATTATTTTTTTTTAATTTTTTTATTTTTGGTGAAATTTTCGATTTTTGTATAAATTAATTTTAGGAACTACTGAGAATCCTGAGGAACCAAGGCAATATATATATACCGTTACAGTACTTTCGTATATTGTTCAAAACCTAATTGCGATGTTTAGTGTAAGATGGCGCCAGGTGTCGTTTTAAAGGAAAAAAATGACCCCGGTGTCAGGACTCAAACCGATGATCTTCGGTTTTTGAAATGACCATCTTACGCTTGTCCCAATTTTTTCCAACAATCGTTACGTAAATCAAACATGAATAATTACGTGTATTTGCTCTATGAATGAACACACTTTTGGATGTAAACGTTTTAAAATAAAGATATGCTCGGTCGTGTGCGATTATGCAAAGTATATAAATATTAAGAACGCTAAACTTTGAAGAAATATACGAGTAATTAATAGATTTCATCTTCAATTTGTATAAAATGGTTATTTCGAGTAGGTTTGTAACTAACCAACGTAAATTCGAAATCACCCACGAGATGGAACAACGTGTACGGTTGTTTGAATTGAATCATATAATTTTTTTTGTATGTGTGGAGCGAAGTTTTAGAATTTGCCAAAGGTGACATTTTCTGCATTGTTTTTGTGTATTCGTCTTCAAAACACCGTTAACGAAAAAGTTTTCGATGATTCACGTCCGATGCCATTGCAAAATTTGCATCCGGATAATCTCCGAAGCCGATACTCAAGGTAAGTTTCTTGTACTTCTTAATTTTTAAACAAAACGTACTTATCAAGATTTATACTTATTGATATAACAAAGCGTAAAACAAAAACCTAAAAATAGAGCGTTCAAAAAATCTTTAAAGGTACACCAGTATGAGTGGTTTATCTCTGCAAATAAAGAGTTTGGAAAAATCGTGAATGAATGGGATGTAGGTAGAACGAGAGAGTGTTCTGCATCTACTAATTTTATATTAGCACAACCCGTAATAGCTTTGTTAACGCAAGTTGGTTGCTTGTATCTTTTAATATTCTCTTTTAATTCTGTTTAAATTTCAACATCTAAAGTACTCGTTGTTTTAAAAGATAATCTACACTAATCGATAAAACAATACTTTTAAAGTGCAAATGTGCCATTCTCCTATAACAATATTCTTTCATTTCTCCGGTTATATGTATTTTGCAGTGAAAGTGTCATACGTTTCCTGATTTACAAGACCACTGGTCAGTGACGTTCGAATCCCGCAGAAATAGTCTATAAATACGGTGAGTTTTCTTAAATTTACAACGTGCACATTACTTACGATTATTATTGCAAAACCTATAAATTACTTTTCTTAAAATGTTGTTAGCGCGATAAGTAGATATCAGTCATAGTCCACTGAAAACGCATTGTTTAATCGTGCGACGACATTTAGCTTGTCCTTACGACCCTGGTATCAATTTCCAATATCATCTTAAAAAAATCCAAGTTCTCATGTGCCGAACTTCTAACCAAACTTACAGATATGTTGTTATCAAAAATATAAATATTACATATACATTAAAAACAAGATGTCGAATAACTCGAAAACCTTTCGACTTAGAGCATTGGTGCTTTGAGAAAATATGTTCAGGAGGTATGGAGCTATGAGAGCTATGAGAAAATATGCTCAAGAGGTCGATATTAACCTAAAACTTTATTTATTTTTTGCTGGAGTGAAGTTTATCATAGTCAAAATTTCGACTTTAAAGTCGAATAACTCGAAAACTAAATGAGATATCGAAAAATGGATAGCATATTCTTAATCAGCGTAAAAAACTGAACAAGATCCATATATCAAATGTTTGTAAAACAAAAAAAAACGTGCAACGGACGACGGCGGCGACGACGGCGACGTAGCGATCCTATTAACCTAACTTACTTCGTAAGTTTGGTTGATAATGCACAATATAAAGAATTCCCTTGGTGTTTCTGTACACAAAAACTTATGGAGGTGTAACTTGATCACTGAAATGTGGATAATATTGAATTTTATTTGTAAATAGTGATAAATAAAACATTGTATGATTGGTGTATTTTGTGGTTTTATTGAGAGTGTGCGTGAACGATTCAAAGCATAATAGTGACTCTAGGTATCCAAGAGGAGGTCCAACTGAGCTAGCCGGAAGCAGTTGAAGAAAGCAATTCAACCGAGGAAGAGAGGAATCTGAGTAAGAAATTATTTTTTTTTAATTTTTTTATTTTTGGTGAAATTTTCGATTTTTGTATAAATTAATTTTCGAAACTACTGAGAATCCTGAGGAACCACGGCAAAATTATGGCGACCCAAAAGTGAGGCTCGAGTTCCAGGTAAAATTTAACAATTTTATTCCAGAAAACTGGCGATCTGAGAGAGAGAGTTTCGGTTTTTTTATAAATTTAAGAATATTTTTGAGTGTGTGTAGGTGATTTGATCGTATGCAGAGAAAGAAGTGGTTAAGGAGCCAAGGAGTGAAAATTGGAAGTGACGATAGTGCCTTGTGTGATAAAAATTCGAAAATGGAGGAAGCTGGAGGTAGTAGGGATCAGTCGATGACGGAATCGGGAGAAGCTGGGAATGAATTAATGATGAGAATGCTAGAGGAAATGAGATTAAGTAGGAAAGAATCAAATAAGAAATTTGATCAAATGAATGAAACTTAAGTGGGGTGAAGGAAATGGGTGAAGAATCGAAACGAAAAATGAAACGGATGAATGAAACCTTAAGCGAGAAAATTGATAAATCAACGAGAGAACTTTCAGATTTTAAAAATAGTTTGACGAGTAAAAATGGGGGAAGTTGAAAATCGGGTAGATAAAAATGAGCGTGATATTAGAAGTATAAATTTGGAAATAGGACAATTAAGGACTGATGTATGGATTTTCTGTGAGGACGAGATTAATGCGAAAATGACTGAGGTAACGGACTCGTGTAAGGATCAGTTAGGTCGGGTTGAGAGAGAAGTGACCGGGATTAAGCATAACATAGCGACTTTAATGGGGGATGGTCCAAGGTTTGTAACAGGTAATGTGTCTTTAGAGCAGCAGATGAAATTTTATGGGGATAGTAGAGTAAACCCGCAAATATTTATTAATAACGTTAGAGGTTTAATAAATAACTTATACGATGAACAGGCAAAGTTAAATGTTGTAAAAGCTTTACTACAAGACCATGCTGAAGCTTTGTATAATTTAATAGGGCAGGAAATTGACACCTACCATGACTTTGAAGACAGATTTTTGAAACATTATTGGAGTGACCACAGACAGGACCAGGTACGAGACGATTTAATCACGGGGAAATTTAAGGGAGAATTTTTAGGAAGTAAGGAGCAATATGCTATACGAAAGTATAGCATTTCGAAACAACTGGACCCACCACTGACGGACCGACAGATTATAAAATACTTGTCGAGACATTTTGACGCGGAAGTGAGACAGCACGTAGCGTTACAAAACATAGTGGACAGAGAGATGTTTCTGGAGTACCTGCAAAGATACGATGACGTAAGCAGTGGACGACCTCGGGAACATAGGGAAAGACAGATAAACACGGTTAGGTTCGACAACAGACGGGACAATTATGCAAGACGGGGGAACAATTTTTACAATTGGAAACCGCGGCGAACATTTTACAGAAGCAACAGTGTAGGAAGCGGATCTGCACCGAGACCGGGACCTACAAGACAAAACAGTTCACCGGACATACGGGGGACTTCTAATACAAACACGAACCGAGTGGAAACGCCTAGGACATACGCGTAAGTAACAGCTAGACCAGGACCGAGTAGGGAGAACAGAACTGGACAGGATTTTTAAAGAAGGACAAACCACTAGGCATCACTGTGTACAAATATGAACATCCTAGGGAATTTTTGAAAATAGAGGAAGAAATTGAGCCAGAAATAGTAGACAAATTTTGTTTGTCCATAACTGAAATTAAGATTTTTGAGAAAAATTTAGGAGCGTTATTAGATTTAGGAGCTGAGGCGAGTTTGGTATCGGAGGAATTCGTCAATGAAATTAAAAATAAAGTGTGTGACAGGATAATGCCAATAAAAAGAAGTCACCTGGTTGCGCAGAATAAAAAACGATTTGCTGTTGTGAATAGCGTGGTTATTTTGAAAGTAGAGTTAGGTTCAGTTAGCTGTGAACAAGAATTTATAATTGTACCTGGGTTAAAGTTTAAAGGAATATTAGGGGTCGATTGCATGACGAAGTTAGGGGTTATAATAGATATGGAGAGGAAAATAGTTAGGATTGGAGATAGGATATTGCCCTGGAACGCAAGTTATGATGTCAGAGAAGATGACATGGGGTTATGTATTAATAGTATGGATGGAGATGATGAAGAAGTGCGAGAGATCGACTCAGGGGAATATAGTGAGGAAAAGTTAGATGAGGTACAAGTAATAGTGAAAGAAGAAGCTGAACAAGTAGAGGTAGAGTCGGGCGCAGCATTAATAGTGGATAACGAGTCAGAATTAATAAAGATAGAAGTAAAAATAGCATTATGTGATACACAATAGGTAAATGTAGGCATAAGTGAGTTAAGGGGCAAAGATAATTTTGGTAATTTGAATTTGAATTTAAAAGATTTTTGTGAAATGAATATTGTACATAAAGGCTCTAGAAGAGATAAAAGGTTTTGTATAGAGGGGAAAGATAAAGATGTTGAGGTAGTATCGTTTGGTTTGTCCGCAGAAAAGGAAATAATAATAAATAAGAAACAGAAAAGTGTTGGTATTGAAGAAGAAGAAATATTTAAGAGTCAGGATAATAGGGATAAGTTTATTTTATGTGAAGTAACGGGGATGATAAGTGTAGAAATAGAAGGAGGAGAAATAGGGATGAAGAGTATTAGGATAGTTAGAAGAAAGACTAGGAGGATCAAGAAAAGAGTCAGATTTAAATAAGGAGATGAAACTTGATGAACAAAGGATAGAGATAGGTGAATTTTAGTATAGATGTAGAATATAGAGATAGCAATAGGTGTATATAAAAAAGTAGAAGTAGAAATAGGATAAATATGGATAGGTGTATATAGAAAGTAGAGATAGGTGTATAATAGTGAAAAATTTAAATGGATAGGAATAGAAATAGGTGTATATAGAAGATTAGAAGTAAGTAGTTATAGAAAATAAAATTAGGTATAGGATAAATATGGGAGATAGTTAGATATAGACATAGAATTAGGTAGGTATAGTTAGGATAAGATAGAGATAGTGATAGTAAGTAGGGTTAAAAGATATGAAAAGTGAAGATAAATAAGAAAGTACAAAAGGGGTACCTAAAGAGTCAATAAAGGACTAAAGGGGTGGAATGAAAAGAGAAAATACAATGAAATAAAAGAGTGAAAAGTTAATAATAGATAAAAATAGTTAGGTAAAAGATAGTGATAGGTGTGAATAGTTAATTATAAATAAAGATAGGTGTAGAGAGATAGAAATAGGTAGAGATGAGTATAAAAATAGATAGGAATAGGTAGACAAGTAGTGATAGGTTGGATAAATAGGTATAGGTAGTGTTAGGTGAGTAGATAGGTGTATACAACTAGCAAGTAAGATTAAATTAGAGTGTAGGTATTTAAATTCAGAAAAACCGGGAAGGGTTTTTCTTAGAATTGAAGTAGGGGGATTATGTAGTGGTTTTAAAGGGCTAAATTTACGTATAAACAAAGTAATTTCAAAACATCCTGTATAAAGGAAACAACCATAATTTACGTGCGAAATTTATTCCAGTTAGTTCATTTTTAAGTAAAAGGTATTAACAAAATTTTACAAATAATGATTAAAATTTAGTATCTTCGTAAAGAAAAAATGTTAGAAGCCAATGCAATTAATTTGTTAATTTAATTGAGTTAATTGAACGGTTATTTACGTATAATATGCATAAAAGCGTGTAAAAATCAATAATACTAAGGTAAAACGCGAGTTAAGGTTCGGGCCTTTGGAGCGGTGTTTTTAAAAACAATTCCGAAGACTTAACAAATTTATTTTAACTTAAAACAGAAATTACAATGGAATTTTGAATAACTTGTAAAATAACTTTAATTCAAAAACATTTAATTAATTGTAATAAGGTGAGTAGCTTGAACAACGAAGTATGGAGTTCGAAGACTGACTGCCGGGCCTTTAGCTCCCGGGCTTTTTATAATAACCTGCCCCTCACACGGCTGTGGGAACTTGCAGATCTCATGTCTGCTTTTCTCTTAATTGTATACTTTATTACAATGTAACAATCTTATTTCTAAGTAATTGCGGTATGTTAACCGCCTGTGACCTACCACCTGCAGTATCACTGCCCTCTCGGATGCAAAGTTGCATGTCCGTTCTCATGAACTGTCGATAACCTCTCTGGGTTATCCTTGTATTACATTGTTGCAATGAACTTATACTTTATTTAACAATTTCTAATAATTCCTATTAGATTCAATATATTCAATATATATATATATATATATATATATATATATATAGATAATTGGGGGGTACATAACTTCTCCCACCGTAAATGAAAAATTAAGGTTTTACTTAATTTTTAAATACAAAATTTACTATTCAATATCATTTAAAATTCATTGTTTCTAAGGGTATACTAATCGTTTCTTTATTTCTCTTTGTTTCCTTAAATCTAGAACTGTTTCCTTCATTCTTATATCTAAGGTACATTTTGTAAAATACATATATAATTACAAAAATTATTAAAATGATTAACACAATTGTCCAAACGCTTATATTATCATAATGTAACTTTGGCGTTTTGAGTTCACTTAAATGTTCTTTATAACTTTCCACTAATTTCATGGCGTGGTTAAGGTCGTCTAAGTCTAGATGCTCTAGCTTCATGGGTTTCTTGACTATTTCTTCGTCTTCTTGTTGTTTTATCTTGAACTGTAGTTCTGGTAGGTTTGCAAGTTTCTTTGTTGCTATGGGATCTTGATAAGCTCTGATTACTTCTTTTTTCATTTCACATAACAATCTTCTTTAAGTGTGATTAGTTTGCTTCCGATTAATGCTTGGTTATTTTCATCTTGGTTGCAGTGGATGGTTGCTACTACTTCTGTTGGAAAAATGACTATCCATTTGTTTTCTGTAACTTTTTGAATTTTCAGGTTGTTTATTTGCACTTGTTTGGCTTCACAGTTTTCGTTTTCGTTTTCGATTTGAGAATTTTAATAGTTGTACTTCACAAGGGCTGTCTACTTGAATGGTTGTTGTCGTCATCGATTGACATAAGTATTGGTTTGGTGTTACTTCAGTACATTTTTCGTTTGTATAACCATATCTCAGTTCATTTTGGGAATAGGAATTTGGTTTTGGGTATGATGACTTGGTATGTGCTAGTAACTTTCGTTGGAAAAGCAAATAAATGATAATAATTATAATTGTTACTTTCTACTATCGGGATTTCTATTAGAAATATTATTTCGTTATTTTTAATGTAGCCTTTTACTATAGCTATCTTTTCAAAAATTAGAATGTTTGATTCTGTTACATCAAAAGGTAATTTACTGTTAATTATAAGTGATCTAATTCTTAATAATTCTTTTAATAAATCGGTTGGTTCAATAATACTAGAGTGTAGGGTATTTAATTTTGCAAATATTAATTGGGTTTTGTATACTGCCTAATTTAATTGGTAGTATACCGGGGTTGTTTTTTATCTCGTCTATTATTATTATTGGGTTGTCCGTTCTACCTGGGCGGAGGTTGACGGTAAGGGTGATGATTGTCCATCTGAAATTACAGGGTGTCTTAGGTTTTTCAAATGAATGTACTTCGTAATTTTACCGTTGTCTACTACTGCTATGTTTTATCTGATATTTTCTTAATTTTGAATGGTCCTAAATTTCTGGGTGCTGTTTTATGTCGCTTGCTTTGAAAGTTTTTCTCATACACGGTTTGTCCTATTGAAAATTTATTTGCGTCGGTATTTTTGTTTCGGGTTGTGGTGATACGTTCCTTATCGTTCTCTAATTTATCTTTTACCTTGTCGTAAGTTATTTTTAGTTTTTCTTTGTGGTCTTTCGCATATTGTTGATATACTTTCTTATTGTAGTGTATGTCATAGGGATTCCGTGAATCTGAATGTCCTAAGGTTAATTCTATGGATGTAAAATTTGTTGATGAGTGAATTGTATTATTATAGGCGATTAGTGCGTATGACATTAGATTGGTTATATGTTCCTTTTTATAATTTATTCTTAATAATCGAATTTGTTCTAACAGGGTTAAATGTAGTCGTTCAATTAGTCCGTTTGATTCAGGGTGGTTTTCCGTTATGAAATGAATTTTTATTTTGTGAAGTTCTAAAGTGTTCTGTATTGTCTCATTTTTAAATTCGCTACCATTGTCTAGAGTTATTGATTCGAGTGTTCCGTAAAATGTGAAATATTGTAAAAATCTTTGGGTCACGTCGATGCTATTTTTAAATGTGATTGGTATTGCTTGGCTTATTTTTGTGAATGCGTCTACAATTGTTAGATAGTTTTGCGCTTCTACTACTAGAGTATCGGCATGTAGTTTTTGAAATGGTTTGTCGGGTGTTTTGGTTAACATTAAGGATATCTTTGGGGGTTTCCTATCGTATTTCGCTTTGTCACATAATTCACATTGGTTAATGAAATCTGTGGTCAATTCCTTCATGTCTTTAAAATAATAACGTCTTACAAGTTGCTTTATTGTTTCGTTAATTCCACGATGGTTGGTTTTTCCTTCGTGTTGATTCCTAATTACATCGTTTATTTCGTCAGGGTCGTCTAGTGTTATTAATTTTCTCGTACATCTGATAAGTTCAGGGCCAGAGTTATTGAATAATTTGACGTATAATTCTGAAAATCTTTGCTATAAATGTTTGGTGTTGAAATAGAAATAAAATCGTTTTTTCTCGGGGGTGTATTCTTTTAGAATTTTAATTATTTGTTCCTCGTTGTCATCTTTAGTTATTTGAATTTGGTATATCTTTTTGTTATCTACTTTTGTATATTTTACGGGATTGGGGTTAATTAAAACTTCCGTAATTATAAATTGGTTGGGTTTCATATCGATTGCTTCGTTTAAAATTTTAATCGCGTTTTTAGGTTCTTCGTTTTGTGTCGAATGTATCTTGTCGATCTCGTCTGGATCTTCCCTTATTTCTGCTTCGTCTACGTTTCCTACAATGGATTCCGTTTCTAATGCATTGAGTTGGATTCTACTTAAAGCGTCTGCGTTGTTGTTATAAATTCCTTTTTTATATATAATTTCGTAATCGTACTTTTCAAGTCTGATTCGCCATCGTTGTAATTTTGAATTCGGTTCTTTCAGATTGCATAGCCATACTAATGGTCTATGATCGGTGTATATGTAGAACTTTCTTCCGTATAGGTAAAGTCTAAAATATTTTGTTGTCCAAATTATGGCTAATAATTCTTTTTCTATGGTGCTATATTTCTGTTCGGTTTTTATTTAGGGTTCTGGATGCGTTGCTGATGGGTTTATCGCTATTTACTTTTGCTTGGCTCAATACTGCCTAATGCTACATTCGACGCGTCTGTCGTCAGTATAAATGGCTTTGAAGAGTCCGGATATTCTAATACAGGGTGATTCGTTAATATGTTTTTAATTTTGTCTACGGCTTTAATGAATTTCGGGGTGTGTTCAATTTTGTTTCCCTTTTTTAAACAATTTGTCAGGGGCTTGGTTATCTGAGCGTAACCATTAATGAATTTGCGGTAGTAACCACTAAGTCCTAGAAATCCTTTAATTTCTTTGTTTGTTTTTGGTAATGGGTAATTTAGAACTGCATTTGTTTTGTCTGGATTTGGCATTACTCCTTGGGGTGTTATTACATGTCCTAAAAATGATACTTCTTTTTGTAAAAATTCACTTTTGTTCAATTGTACTTTGAAATGTGCTTGTCTTAGTCTTTCAAATACTTCTCTCAGTCTTTCTATGTGTTCTACCAATGATGTGGAATAAACTATGATGTCATCTAGGTACACAAGGCATTTTTCATTGTGTATTCCTCGTAGTATATTGTCCATGACTCTCTGGAAAGTAGCGGGTGCGTTCTTTAATCCAAATGGCATTCGTTTGTACTCGTAATGTCCTCTAGGTGTGCTGAAGCCTGTTTTTGATATATATTTTTCTTCCATCTCTACCTGATGGTATCCTGATGCTAGGTCTAATGTTGAAAAATATTGGCATTTGCTTAATTTGTCTAAAATTTCGGTTATATTTGGTAGTGGATATTTGTCATCTACCGTTTTTTCATTTAACTTTATATAGTCTATTACCATTCTGTACTTTCTCTTTCCGGTTGCGTCTAACTTCTTAGGTACTATTAACACGGGGCTGCTCCATGGTGAGTTGGAGTGCTGGATTATGTCTTGTTCTAATAAGTCTGCTACTTGTCTGGCAGCTTTTTCTTGGCTTGCATGAGGGAGTCTATATGCTTTTGTAATGATTGGCTTATTGTCTGTTAGCTCGGTATTATGTTTTACTGTGTTGGTGAATGTTAATGGTATTCCTTCGCAGTGGAATATGTCGCGGTATTCAAAACATAAGTTTTCATTTGCTCTTTGCTCTTCTTAATTGATGTCGGTATTAAAGCGGATGTTAGTTAAATTTTCTCTTAATATTTTGTCATGTTCTATTGGGTTGTAATCGTTTTCTAAATTATCGTCTATTTCCATTTCGTTAAAATTTAATTCTTCTACGTTAATTGGGTCTGTTAATGATAATTCTACGGGATAGTCGTTTGAATTTAGTATCGTTGTGGTTGCATAATTATCTTTTATTTGTACTAAAGCGGTTGGGGTTTCTACTCCTTGTTGAAATGTCATATGATTTATTATTCCTACTTTTTTGTTAGATTTTACTGGGATTTTTATTTTTCTTTCCGTTCGGGGTTCTATAGTGTATTTTTGTTCGATTTGTGTGTTTTGAAATTTAATGGGGATTTTTCCGTATTTCGTCCTTAATAAACGATTTTTGATGTCAATGTTGACTCCTAATTTTCTTAGAAGATCCATTCCGATTAAGCCGTCATATCTGTCGTTAAATTCGAATACACAAAATTTATGTTTCATTTTAACATTAAATGTTCTCGGTAAGGGTATATTAGCTACGAATTGGTGTAGTGTTGTTTGATGGGCTGTTTTAATTTTAAATGGTTCTTTTACTACATAATCTAAATAATGTTTTTTCACGGTTCTGGGGCTAATTATTGTTTTTGAGGATCCGGTATCGATTAATAGTTTAAATTCGGCATGGGGTATTTCTATGTATGGTAATACTAAGTGATTTACGTTATTTAAGTTTATTAAGTTTGGTCGTTTACGAATTGGTCCATTTGAAAATTTGAGTTCGAGTTTTCTTCGTCGTACTTCTTGTAAGTTTCGTATTGTTCGTTGCGTTCATAAGTTTCTGCATAGTTTGATTCATCGTTCGTACCTGTCTGAATGTAATTATTCTGGTCAGTGTCAAATTTTTCTACTTCTTGGTGAAATAGTTGTTCCGATGTAAAATTGCGTTTCTCATAAGGGTTTTGTCGGATATGTGTTATCTTTGTATTTTGTCTGGTGTTACCAGATGAGGTATTCATTGGTGTTGGTTTATAATAATTATTAGGGTTGTTATGATTATTATTCATTGGTGAATTTCTATTGGGGTTTGCGTTGAATGCTGGTCTTTGTTGGTTTAGGTTTTGATTAAATCTTGGTTGGAATGCGGGTTTCGTAAAAGTTGGGTTAAACGTTGGTTTTGAAAATGTTTATATTGATTATTAAAATTCGTGTTGTTGAAACTTGGGTTATTAATTCGCGGTTAATTTGCTTGTGCGTTGAAGGGTGTGAATTTTTGTTGAGGGATTGTTTGTCTTGTGGCTTGTATAGTTTTTATTGGTGAATAACTTTTATTTGCGTTGGGGTTGTATAGTCTGTTGCGGTAATACATTACATTTTCTTCTTCTATTACTAGGTTCATAGTTTCTTCTAGGTTTTGGGGTCGTTGGAATCTGATCTTATCCGATAGTCGTTTTTGTAAAGCGTTTATGTATGTGTCCAGTGTCATTTTGTCATACATTTTTGTTTTTATATGTCAAACGTTTTGATCGGGTTCTTCCATTTTTAATTTTGTTAGGATTAAACTTCTCACGTCTTAGCATTTCTTTCAGAATCGATAGGGAAATTGTTTGTGTTTCATTCTGAGGTTTATTAGGTCTCGTACCAGGCATTTTATGTTACGTTGGTCTCCAAAATATGCAATTAGTAGTCGTTTAAATTCTTGCCATGCCTGTAAATCGTCCCTACTAGCGATTAAAGTTAGTGCCCTTCCGGTTAGTTTATTTATTATTAAGCGTATAAGCAATGAATTTTTTTCGTTATCTCCGGGTTTGTAGAAGGTTTTTAGGAACATTTCGGCTGCTCAAATAAAATTTGCAAGATGCGCCTGCGTACCGTCAAAGATTTGGATTGTCTCCAAATAAAGCTTCATGTCTGCGCTATTCATGTTGGTTAAGGGTTGATTTCGTTATTACGTAATTTTCAAAAAAAAAATTTTTGAATTAAGGTTTATTTCGCTATGTATATCGTTATTTTTGCTTCAGATGTATTAATTTTCCGTTTGGGTTGGGTAATTTTGTATTTTGTAAAATTTGGTGTTGATTTTCTATTTGTGACGTTAATTATGTTTTGTATGTATTAATTTTCCGTTTGGATTCGATAATTTCGAATTTTGTAAAAATTGAGTGAGGTTTTGCTATTTGTATCGTTAATTTTGCTTTGGTTTTATTAATTTTTCGTTTAGTTTGGATAATTTCAAATTTTGTAAAAATTGAAATTGGTTTTGCTATTTGAAACGTTAATTTTGGTTTGGGTTTATTAATTTTCTTTTTAGATTGGGTATATTCAAATTTTGTAAAAATTGAGATTAATTTTGTAATTTTTATAGTTATTTTGGGTTTGGATTTGTTAATTTTCAGTTTAGGTTGGGTAAATTCAAATTTTGTAAAAATTGGGATTAATTTTGCTATTTTTATCGTTATTTTGGGTTTGGATTTGTTAATTTTAAGTTTAGACTGCGTCGGGTTATTTTTAGAATCGTAATTGCTGTTATTTGTACTTAGTTACACAGTGCGGTAATGAACTTGTGAGATTTATACTCGATAATGTTGATTTAATTACTGTAGCCTTGAATTTGCCTGTTTCTATCTCGCGGTTTTAATTTGTTTGAGTTTGCTTGAGTTTCTGCTTTCTGAAGAATCTGTAGTGAATAGATTTGTTCTTGCGATATTTACTTCGCTTTGTGTTAGTTCAGTTCTGTTAATTTGTAATTATATCCCTTTCTCCGTGGGTTTTAATCGAGTTGCATAAACGTATAGTTCGTCTGTCTTGTATTCTAAATTTAGCTTGCAGGTTAATTACTTACTTGGTAATTGTTATCACTAAGTTATGTCTCTTGAAGATGTAGTTTGGTTTCTTGGTAATTGCGTACATGCTGAATAGCATACACTTACTTGTTGAGGTAATTAACACTTACTCACCGGTGTCAATTTCAGTTTATGGGAATTAAATAATTCGCTACTTTAGTAGTTAATTGCTTTGCACAATGTTGCGTCTGTTTATTTTTAGATATTTCTGTATTCAATTATAATGCTTGTTTGTAATTGAATCTCTCCGTAATGTACGTTTTCAGGTTGCAATTATGAGCGTTTCAATTATAACATTTTACGATGACCGTTTAGCTTTACTCAGTATTTGTACTGGAATAATGCAATTTATTTATAAATGATGAGTAGTTTTAATTAAAAACGTTTAGCTTTTATTCCGTGTTTGTACTAAGATAATTGCAATTTATTTATAGATTGCGGTGGTGAACAGCTTTCATTAAATGCTGGTTGCAATTTTATGCGCTTTTATGATTAATTACTTGTGGATCTTAATGCAAAAATGCGTTGCTTTATTCTATACAGAGGTTCTGAAAGTTATTGTTTTAAATCGCGATTTCTCTGAGATAATAATGATGTTGCGTTCGCGGGCTTTGTTTAGATGCGGATGGCATTTAGGTTACGGTGGTTTTAAGTTACAGTGGTTTCAGTTACTGCAGAGTGTTTTGCTGTAATTTATACAGTGTGATAGAGGTAAATGGTTTAAGTAATCGTTCCGTAATTGCTTGTTTAAAGAATTACCTTTAACTTTGGAATTAATTTGCGTTAGGCTTTTTAGTTTACCGGATTAAACGTGCGTTTTGTATCGCGGTAGTTAATTTTTGTATTTCGGTATTAATGGATGTGCGTCCGTTATTTTTGGTTTATTTTTGGGTTTGTTCTAATAATTGTGATAAGAATCTCTTAAACATCAAATCTTTTTTTGCTTTTACAAGAAAATCTCTTTAAGATTCAAGTCTCATAGATTAACACTTTCTCAAAATAAAGTCTCGTTTGAAAATAATTTTTCTTTGTAAACTATTTTCAAAAAAAATATTGGCATGAAATAAAATAACATTCATAAAATAATAATAAATGGTAATCAAATAATAAAATAATAAAACTAGCATATATCAATTATAGTTTGTGAGATCAATTGGTATAAACAGAAATGAACTTACATTAATTTCTTCGTCTGTTTCTTTTGTGGGCTCGATCGATGCTGTATCTTGTCAACGTTGGTTCGTTGCTGGATTCGGACGTTTTTTGTTCTTCTTTCAACCTGGATTGGGTTCTGTCAAAATTGCGAATTAAAATTCTTGGTCAACAATCTTCCGATTTTTGGATTTTCAGTGCCTTTTTGACATCCGTTACGACTGCGCCAGTTAAGGTTCGGGCCTTTGTAGTGGTGTTTTTAAAAACAATTCCGAAGACTTAACAAATTTATTTTAACTTAAAACAGAAATTACAATGGAATTTCGAATAACTTGTAAAATAACTTTAATTCAAAAACATTTAATTAATTGTAATAAGGTGAGTAGCTTGAACAACAAAGTATGGAGTTTGAAGACTGACTGCCGGGCCTTGAGCTCCCGGGCTTTTTATAATAACCTGCCCCTCACACGGCTGTGGGAACTTGCAGATCTCATATCTGCTTTTCTCTTAATTGTACACTTTATTACAATGTAACAATCTTATTTCTAAGTAATTGCGGTATGTTAACCGCCTGTGACCTGCCACCTGCAGTATCACTGCCCTCCCGAATGCAAAGTTGCATGTCCGTTCTCATGAACTATCGATAACCTCTCTGGGTTATCCTTGTATTACATTGTTGCAATGAACTTATACTTTATTTAACAATTTCTAATAATTCCTATTAGATTCAATATATTCAATACATAAAGATAATTGGGGGATACATAACTCGCGTTGCTAACAAACAAATATATCGGTTGGGTTGAAATACCATGAAAAGAAGCTCGTAGAAATGTTATTTAAAACGTTCGTTAAAATTGAACACTTGCAGGTTTCTAAATGTCAAGTTCCACTTATTTTTATAGATAACAAACAAGTTTCAAAGAATATCGGGTAAACGGTCGGATGTTTTCGCATTAAACGCTAATGAGGGGTTATTTAAAGCACGTATTTTGGGGTCCACATGGAGTTGTAGAACGCGGACAGGAATATCGATTTCTACCACTCAGACAAGGTTAGAAAGAGACGTAGAATATGCATAAGCAAGGGACGGCGTTAGTATAGGCGGGATTTGTAAGACGTCAATGGATAGACTATTAGTCAATATCGTTAGTTGTACATCAGACAAAACACGGGAATATTGAATATTAATTTTCAGAAAATATCGTAACGACGCGCTAAATTTTGAGGATTTCAAAAACGGTTGAACCAAAATTTTAAGAACGTGTTATTGTAAATAAAGGACTTCGGGTGAAATGCGGCCGAGAGGTGGCATCGTAAATGTATAAATACCTCTTCAAAATATAATAAAAGCCCTTAGTATTTTGATCGCTTCAGACTACGTACGAAAGTTACCACGAGCTTGTAAGTATAGAAAATTAATTTAAATTAAATAGTACGGGGTTAGCCTCATAATTTGTACGCGGATAGTGCCGAGTCGAGAATTTATTGAGGTGCCACATACATTTTTTTAACAAGATCGTGTAGTGACGTTATGTAACGTGGATTAAATTAAACAATTATAAAAGAAGTATAATTAATTTGGATTTGGAAATTGGATACACCGTGAAGGCAGCGCAAGCAGCACAACTTAAATGGGGTTCTTCTACTAATAGCTAGAAGCGGTCTGCAGAGCAGAAAGAAGCAAATATACGGCATCGTCAACGGATCAGAGATCTTCTAGAAATTCCAGGTAACGCTTTAAGATTGTTGTTGTTATAAACTATGAAACTATGAATATTGGGTGACGTGTGAGAGTTAATTTTGAAGGTATTGTGCATTATTTTGCGTATTGAAAATAATACGTATAACTAACTTTATTATGGTATTTAAATAGAAATCTGAAGTTGTATATAAAGCTTATTAACGTTCCATCAGGAAGTTAAATTTTGTAAAGAGTACATGGGTTTGTTTTTTTTTGTTTGTTGTAAGAGTATGCGAAGTATAAGGGCATACATTATTCATAATTAACTGGGTTATCATGAGCTCACCATACTCCAGAGTTTACGTAGATTTAAAATAAATTATAAAGAAAGAATGAGAAATAAGATATTATTCAGGGCCCATTTACTCCGGGTACATTCTATGAGTTTGATAATTTAAATTAAAATACAGGACATTACAAAATAGAATTTATAGAGGTGTAACTTGATCACTGAAATGTGGATAATATTGAATTTTATTTGTAAATAGTGATAAATAAAAGATTGTATGATTGGTGTATTTTGTGGTTTTATTGAGTGTGCGTGAACGATGCAAAGCATAATAGTGAATCTAGGTATCCAAGAGGAGGTCCAACTGAGCTAGCCGGAAGCAGTTGAAGAAAGCAATTCAACCGAGGAAGAGAGGAATCTGGGTAAGAAATTATTTTTTTTTAATTTTTTTATTTTTGGTGAAATTTTCGATTTTTGTATAAATTAATTTTAGGAACTACTGAGAATCCTGAGGAACCAAGGCAATATATATATACCGTTACAGTACTTTCGTATATTGTTCAAAACCTAATTGCGATGTTTAGTGTAAGATGGCGCCAGGTGTCGTTTTAAAGGAAAAAAATGACCCCGGTGTCAGGACTCAAACCGATGATCTTCGGTTTTTGAAATGACCATCTTACGCTTGTCCCAATTTTTCCAACAATCGTTACGTAAATCAAACATGAATAATTACGTGTATTTGCTCTATGAATGAACACACTTTTGGATGTAAACGTTTTAAAATAAAGATATGCTCGGTCGTGTGCGATTATGCAAAGTATATAAATATTAAGAACGCTAAACTTTGAAGAAATATACGAGTAATTAATAGATTTCATCTTCAATTTGTATAAAATGGTTATTTCGAGTAGGTTTGTAACTAACCAACGTAAATTCGAAATCACCCACGAGATGGAACAACGTGTACGGTTGTTTGAATTGAATCATATAATTTTTTTTGTATGTGTGGAGCGAAGTTTTAGAATTTGCCAAAGGTGACATTTTCTGCATTGTTTTTGTGTATTCGTCTTCAAAACACCGTTAACGAAAAAGTTTTCGATGATTCACGTCCGATGCCATTGCAAAAATTTGCATCCGGATAATCTCCCGAAGCCGATACTCAAGGTAAGTTTCTTGTACTTCTTAATTTTTAAACAAAAACGTACTTATCAAGATTTATACTTATTGATATAACAAAGCGTAAAACAAAAACCTAAAAATAGAGCGTTCAAAAAATCTTTAAAGGTACACCAGTATGAGTGGTTTATCTCTGCAAATAAAGAGTTTGGAAAAATCGTGAATGAATGGGATGTAGGTAGAACGAGAGAGTGTTCTGCATCTACTAATTTTATATTAGCACAACCCGTAATAGCTTTGTTAACGCAAGTTGGTTGCTTGTATCTTTTAATATTCTCTTTTAATTCTGTTTAAATTTCAACATCTAAAGTACTCGTTGTTTTAAAAGATAATCTACACTAATCGATAAAAACAATACTTTTTAAAGTGCAAATGTGCCATTCTCCTATAACAATATTCTTTCATTTCTCCGGTTATATGTATTTTGCAGTGAAAGTGTCATACGTTTCCTGATTTACAAGACCACTGGTCAGTGACGTTCGAATCCCGCAGAAATAGTCTATAAATACGGTGAGTTTTCTTAAATTTACAACGTGCACATTACTTACGATTATTATTGCAAAACCTATAAATTACTTTTCTTAAAATGTTGTTAGCGCGATAAGTAGATATCAGTCATAGTCCACTGAAAACGCATTGTTTAATCGTGCGACGACATTTAGCTTGTCCTTACGACCCTGGTATCAATTTCCAATATCATCTTAAAAATCCAAGTTCTCATGTGCCGAACTTCTAACCAAACTTACAGATATGTTGTTATCAAAAATATAAATATTACATATACATTAAAACAAGATGTCGAATAACTCGAAAACCTTTCGACTTAGAGCATTGGTGCTTTGAGAAAATATGTTCAGGAGGTATGGAGCTATGAGAGCTATGAGAAAATATGCTCAAGAGGTCGATATTAACCTAAAACTTTATTTATTTTTTGCTGGAGTGAAGTTTATCATAGTCAAAATTTCGACTTTAAAGTCGAATAACTCGAAAACTAAATGAGATATCGAAAAATGGATAGCATATTCTTAATCAGCGTAAAAAACTGAACAAGATCCATATATCAAATGTTTGTAAAACAAAAAAAAACGTGCAACGGACGACGGCGGCGACGACGGCGACGTAGCGATCCTATTAACCTAACTTACTTCGTAAGTTTGGTTGATAATGCACAATATAAAGAATTCCCTTGGTGTTTCTGTACACAATTGATAATGAACAATACTAATTTAATTATTTCAAAGCAGTTTGATTTTTTTATATCACGGCCAGATTTTACTCCAATACTTTGGATAAGCTCGTTTAATAATAGTGCATTTTATCATATTTCGATCTTTCAATGCGGTAGCCCATTCACCATGTTGCTGACGCCTATATATTTATTAGAAGTTCATCCCTTTCAAAATTGAGTTCAATCTCATTTACTTTATTTTTGGAATTACTATTTTTTGGGTTTGAATTGAACGTAATTCTTTTTCGTTTCGCTAATAATTATATAGTTATAGTTTCTGGAATTAAGTTCAATTGATCTAATTTCAATTCTATATTACATTTTCAAACTTCAAATTAAATTGAATTTAATTAATTTTTTTACACGTACACTATTTATCAATTTTTTTTCTTTGATCTTGCATAAATTAAGTGTAGCGAAATACATTTGATGCAGGTGAAAGATTAGAGAAAAAAAAGGGTCAACCTGTGCTTCGCAAATTATCGAGGTATACCGTTTGGCGGTTAAAACTCAGGAAGAGCTAAAAATTCTTTACGCGAGTTTACAATCAAATTACGACAAATGCGACGAAGTGCATAACCAAATTATGTTGGCAGCTGACGAAAAGGAATTTGAAATAGCAAAATTGCATTCGCAAAGAAACCAATAATTTTATTACGAGCTAAGTTTAATAAATCGGAGTTCAGTACAGCCGCTTTCTAATTAAACTCCCTCAATAAACGTTGAAGCCGGGTAAAACTTCATAGAATTACCCTTAGCACCTTTAAAGGATACCAATTTCTTTTGCCTTCGTTTTGTGATTTATATAAAAATCTAATTCCTGAAACTTCTAAGCTCTCAGACTTGGAAAAATGCAGTAAGTAGAGTATAATTGGGGCATCCACTACCTCATTTCCCCCAGAATCCCTCATTTCCCCACACATCTGGACCAAAAAGTTTTCTTCGACTAACCATTTTCATCTTTCGAGATAAACCTATCTTAAATTTTTTATGTTTCGAGATAAATGAGCATCCTCATTTCCTCCCACATCTGAACCAAAAAGTTTTCTTCGACTAGCCATTTTTTTATCTTTCATCTGAACCAAATAGTTTTCTTTGTCTAGCCATTGCATCTTTCGAGATAAACCTATCTTGTTTGGTATCAATCAATATTAGAATTTTCTCAGCTACCCGAATCTCTAAGAATTTTTCAGATATCATCACCCCCAAGGGAGCTACCCCAATTTTAAGATTTCTTACCTGTAGCGACTTTTGAGCGTTCTTATAAACTTTTTTAGTCACGCGATACATCTTGTTAGCTTAGAATTTTATGCAGAATCTGAATCTGCAAACTGATTTGAAATCGGACCACGCCCTGCAAAGTTATACCCCTTTAAAGTCCTGATCTTCTAAATTTTACTCTTTGCTTTATAAGCAAAACTAACAAATAGTTTTCTTTGTCTAGCCAATGCATCTTTCGAGATAAACCTATCTTGTTTGGTATCAATCAATATTAGAATTTTCTCAGCTACCCGAATCTCTAGGAATTTTTCAGATAACGCCATCCCCCAGGGACCTACCCTGATTTTAAGATTTCTTACCTGTAGCGACTTTTGATCGTTCTTATAAACTTTTTTAGTCACGCGATACATCTTGTTAGTCTAAAATTTTACGTACAATCCGAATCTGCAAACAGATTTGAAATCGGACTACTCCTTGCAAAGTTACCCTTTTAAAGCTCCCAAACCTCTACATTTTGCTCGTCTATGACATATGCTTAAACCAAACAGCTCCAAAAATCTAAAACCGCAAGGATTTTAGAAACGACTCCTTTATAAGCCATAAGTGCTTAGTATTTAAAATCATTTTTTCAAACAGTAATGTGCTTCTCTCAGAATGTTGCAAAAACCCATGACTTAAAATTTTTTCTGGTTTTAACATAATTACATGTACAATGCTAAATAGTTGGAAAATACATAGACAAGGACAAACTAATCGCTTTACAATTATGTGACGTATAGTGAAGGTAGCGTAGAGGACAAACTAATTGCTTTACAATTATGTTACGTAAAGTGAAAGTAGCCTTTCTTTTTATTAATTAGCAGCTATGTGATTTGAAAAATACAATAGATATGCTCAATGCTAAATGCTTGGAAAATACAAGTCGTTTCAAATCAATTTCTTAACGAGCATGTGAATCACATGTGAAAACTGTATATAATTTCTTTTCTTGGACTTTCTATTAATTATGTTTGTGTATTAGAAATTGATTAATAATTGCAGGATACAAATTTTAAATAAACACTTTGCTAAGGGAACACCGAACTTGTTGTATACAGAATACTTACTAATAAAGCAATTTAATTTTAAATAACTTCTACGCCATATTTTTCGAAAATGGCATGCTTTGGAAACAATCGAAGATTACCGAAGACACTCGAAGAGTGCACAAACGCAGTCAGTAAACCATAATTAATAATCGCCTTTATAGGTTCCACATTTCGACCATTTCCCAATGACTTTAATTTCTTATTAGAGAATTCTTATTCTCCCACGCACTGCTACGTAGTTGCATGTCCATTCCTTTTGGAGTATATGCTCGTTATAGGTTGTAGCACCCCGGTTTTACTTAACTACACTTTGAGAGATCCCTTTAATCTTTTTAATCGTGTCCTTCTCGCGTACAATACAGTAGGACTTAGCCTTACTACCTACAAATTCTAACACCAAGTCACCGTTAAACTCGTCTTTAAATTTCCCCACAACTTTTTGTTAACATGCGGTATATTGTGTTTATTATTTCGCGTACACCACTTTAAACCTAAAAAATAAAAACAGGATAGTTTAATACGTCTATTAATAATTTATGGTAATGTTGGCGATACAAATATGTAAAACAAACTTTATCAAGAAATATGTTTTAATAGAATACATACATGTATTGATAACATCTATAAACCGCTGTGGTAACCAGAGTCTGGCGAATCTGGGATAGCCAAATCTCTAAACATTTGCGCAAGCGATTGCCTTGCAGTTGCATCTTTTAAGTACTGAATGGGGAAACATTTAATAAGTTCCAACACTGTCAAGTAATTTAAACTGCTGCAATCATTAGACAGAGAAATACTGGCACTGCTCTCTCCTCTAATAACGTTTGAACCCTTTCTTCCTCCGTCGTATTTCCACATACTTTTTATATCACCAACAAATTTTCGTAAAATTCTGGAAAGTTTCAACACCTTAACTCAACCATTATAAAACAGATCAATTCTCGCAAATTTAATAGCTTGATGCACTCGTACGCAGGTAGCACAATAACATTCCCATCTTTCGTAATCTCCATATTATATAAATTCTCTTTTCAAAATTGTTCTAAAACCATATACTTCTATTAAAGGCTGTGCTCAGCTGCAATTTGAAATCTTGATCCAATTGTATGTCAACAACATCGTTTCCAGTAGTCAGATCATTTAATCGTACTTGTTTTGAGTCTTGAGCAAATTGGCGAATTTGAAATTCCACTTGAAAAGTATTGGCGATTTGAAATTCCACTTGAAAAGTACACAATTTCTTCCAATCGAAGCAAGAGAATGTTATCGTAGAATCAGCACACATACCACTACAGCAAATAACTTGGATGGCAGGTTGAAGACCACCATATAAATCAAAACCAACTTCTAATATATGGTGGTGATAATTTGGAGGAAATTCGCCTAACCTATAGGTTGACTTACCAACTAGTTGGTTGATATTTAATTGTGGTACTCGCACATCACTTGTAACGTCAACACAAGAAAAATCCATCTTTAATTTATAATTTTAATCAAACTCGACGATACTTTGACGACTAATGCACTGGAACATGGCTCTCGCCTTTTATGCTGATGGTCGAGCGTGCGCAGCTCTCATTATATTAGTTGGCGTTATATAGCAAGTCTTGACTGGAAAAGTGACGTCTATAATTGTTTTGTAGTGGGTTTTACCTGTATGTATTTAACCACCAACGCCATTTTAGAATTATTAAACAAAATTACTCTTAGCAGTATTTTTAATATACCATCGTGTAAGATTTCAATTATTATTGTGTTTTCCTCAGGTTCTCAAATCCTCGGAATTTTTCAAATCGAATGACCCCTTACTGATTTGCAGAATAACCTTTTGCAATCACCGTATATAATTCATCTTTAATCTATTTCTAAACCGTATCGCTCTGTCTTTTGAGATAAACCCTGGTGTAACCTATAAATTAGTATAAATTTTCCTGGGGAATTGAAATTAATTATCACGTCTTTTAAAATTAGTTCAACAAAGACCTGTATATATTGTATTAATATTCAAAAACCTATCAACAAAACACCTTTGCATTTTTATTTAGATTTAGCTCGATAATGAGTTAAACTCCAAAAATATTTATTAGTGGCTAGAATTGTTAAAATTTTCAATTAGTGAATCCACATACAAATGATTAAACCAAAAGGTATAATACATATATTAATTCTATACGGTGACCTAGAAAGTGGTTCGATAATCTATTTTAAATGTAGTTCAACATAAGACGTTTATTCTAAATAAATTTAAAGAAATGTATGATCATTAGCCTTGCATTGTTTGTTGATGACGTCTGACTATTAATTTAATAAAAGCACTTTCCACAATTCTAGTTAATATACGGGAATACACATTCTATAATTTGATTTAAATTGGGTTAATGTAAGGACAAATTATACTTATACTTTCTCCCTCAACGTATTTAGGAAGTTTATATCAAATCTTCCGCATTATACCACTATGGAAGTTGACATGCAAAATCAGATATGCAAATTCGAGAACTTGCGTTTTATTTAAATAAAATTCTTTAGTGAAGATGTTGACATTTGATGGGAATTATATGATATTTACCAAAGGAACTTTAGAGCACTTTTAGGGGTATCTCAGATCGTTCTCAACCATGCTAATACTTTAAAAGAACTAACGGAAAAGGTACTCTAATATAGATCTGTTTCTGTTAGATGTTGCAATGGGAAGATATAATAGGAATGATGTCCTACAGAATCTCGCACATGATGTAATTAAAAGCAAATACAGTAATAGTGATATTGGGATCATATTATACGAATTTATAAGAACCTACCAAGATTGTTTGAAAACAGTATTTGTAAACAAGTTGAGTATATGGAAGAATACAACAGGTTTCCATCCACGCATTTACGAGCGATGTTTAAATTTTAACCCGAAGACTGAAAATTTTGTAACACTATTAATCACACTTTTGTTTTCTTATACGTTTCTAAATTGTTGTATTTCAACTACAGATATTAATAGATGTCAATAAAATTATGTTATAGTTTTAAATAAAACAATTCTGATTAATAATTTTGTAAAACGTTTATAACACCCTTTTAAAAAATAATACACATCTTTGTTATAATTCTTTTCATAATTAGTTAGATACCCATTTCAGTTACGTGGACATTTGAAAAATTAAACAATACCAATGTATGCTTTATATTTTAAAACATAAACAAGCTAATATATACAAAAATAATTTCTAAATTCACATAATTCATTTCTTATGATAACAGTTGTGGTGGTTAAATTTTTATTCTAAAACTTACAATTTAGTATATATTCCATTTGAATATCTGCCAACAGTTTTATAAACCCCATCTCCTCGATTATTTCCATAAAATCATCCAGATCCTCAGGCATTGATAACACTGCAGCACAGTGCTGTATTGCTTCCTCGTATGACTGACACATAAGACATTTTCTCCTTCTATCGAAAAGCGTTGCCCACATTCTGCTTTTTTTACTCGTAGAGCATTGCGAAATCTTCGAATAACCTCTCCGAAGTCTTTATACATATTTGTTATATTGTCTCTTTGAACCGTACAATCAACAAATAATAACTTCTACGCGAACAGTCCTTTTATATGAGCTACTCCTATTCGGATATGTACCGATTGCACCCGATTTGTGTGCACACGAAGCAACCGGTATGGAATGTATTCTATGAACAAAATCATTACATTTCTTAAGAAAATGCTAAGGACTTTAAAAATAATTATAACTCTTGTTAGACCTCTAGTCTCTAGATAAACGTTATTATTTTAGGTTGTGTCACTGTTTTCTAAATCAATTTCCTACATACTTTTCCTAAACTATGCGTATCAATTGACGGTTATACTTTACTCCATAACCGACTTGTATATATTTTCGTCTTCGTCTCTAGCTAACACATCCGCATAGTAAAGATGGAACGGTTCTTCTGGAACGAGTTGCTAATTTTCTTTATAGGTACGTCCATGTTTTCGACTTTAACCTTTGTTGTAGGTATGGAGATTTTTCGGTGATCGATTGCAACTGGGAAGCGGTTTTTGCAGTGGATCAATCAATTGTTTGTGCACTTCTTTGAATTTTGCTGAGATGTAGCATCTCCTTTTTGTACGCTATAAACTTTTTCGTACAGCATCCTGCATAAGATGAAGACTGCGTTTATTCCAATAAAATTGTTAACGTCCGTCATAATGAAACTTTGGATGGGAACTAACTTTTTGAATAATGTCAAATATTTATATACTCGTCGAAATTCTTCCTATATCGACCTTTATCCAAATCAAAATCTTTAACAACAGTTATAAAATTATGTTTTGAGTCACCCCAACACTGTAAACACATTTCTTTAAATTTCGGATATGTCATGTCACCACTTATATGATCCGAAAAGATATGTCCGAGATTGGTTTCATCCTGTTTCCATAATGCGATTACATTGGCGTTATCTCTGAGTCTATGTTTTAAGGCACTAGCGTAAGTTTGACATAGATAGAACGAATCTATTGCTTTATGTCGACCGAACGAGAAAAACTGAGTGATTTTACTTTGCTCGTTTGCAGGTATATCATCGAAAACCATAATTGAATCTTCTTTGGTATCTCCGGGTTCGATCAAATCATCGTAATTTTCAAACTCATGGTAACCAATTTCTTCTTTTAATGGTGTAAAAACGTTTCTTAACAATTCGTATTTCGGTTGATACAAACTCTTCGAAAATACATAGACATTTTGAAATCTAAGACCGTTCTCGTGCAAGATCAGAGATATTAAAGCGTTGGTCTTCCCACAACTCGATGGTCCCACGAATATAGCTCGTATGTTAGATGGGAACAAGGACCATGTTTACCATCCTCTTTTGCATTAGCAATAGCAAAGTTATCATAATTCTGTATAGGTATTTTAACTTCTGGTATAACATCTCTGGATGCATCGTTGGAATTATGTAATTTCTTCACGTTCTGCAACCTTTTAACATATCTGCATAACGTTGTTCTAGGTATATTATATTTTTTACTAGCAGCGTAGAAACTCGAGCCATCCAGGATATCCTCTGCTGCTTTTGTAATAGATTGTTTGGAGCACCACTGATTGCTTGAATGCGACATCTTTCGAAAAATGTCTTACTATAACTAAGCTCAACCCAAAACTACTTCCTTATATACCAAATTTAATCTCCCTGCTCACATAACCACATGACCATATGACCATATGACCACATGACCACATGACCATATGACCACATGACCACATGACCACATGACCAATGACCATATGACCACATGACCATATGACCATATGACCACATGACCACATGACCATATGACCACATGACCACATGACCATATGACCACATGACCACATGACCATATGACCTAATTGCTTTTAATGAGTTTCTCATTAAAACCCATTAACACTAATTGCTTTTAATGAGTTTTCCATTAAAAACCAAGTGTGGACCTAGGTTAGATAAAGGAAAATTAATAGGTTGGCCAGCGCCGCGCTGGCTAACTTTATCAACGGTCAATGAATCAAGCTGGTTGCTGTGGCTGTAAACTCGTGCGGTTCTGATCGTGTATGTGTCTGTGTCATGTGGTCTGTGGTCGGTCATGTGGTGTGTCATGTGGTCGTGGTCATGTGTCGTGGTCATGTGGTCGTGTCATGTGGTTGTGAGTGATTGGAGTGTGTTGGTTGACAGTTTCAGTAGAATTTTTCAGATGTCGGATGTGTGCTCAACAATCTAAAAGCGAGGATGATCAGCTTGCTGCTGTAAAATATGCTGAACGTTATGCGATAGTGCGGTCGCGATGACATTAACGATGCTCGGTGTATCCAGGTTAAATGTGATAATGTGTGATGAACATGTGGTCGCTGTTATCTGTGTGACCTCGTGGATCGTGAAGACGTGATCTGCAGGTGCAAATGTCGTGTTCGAATATGTCGTCTGAAGATGAAATGTTCCGTTGAAAATGATGGTTCGAGATCGAAGACACGTATGGTTTATCGGATGTCAGAGCAAATCGAAATCTCGTTCGTTCGTCGACATAAGTTCGTCTATCTAAACTGTCTGTCTTGCTGAAACGTCGGATCGAATGAAATCGGAATTTGCGAGAAATGCTTTAAAATGCTTGGGGTACTGGTTTTTTAGGAAATTTAATTTAGGTTTAAATAACAGTGTTATTTAAAAGGAATTTAAATGAAAATGCTTTTTCCAAGTGGGTGGCTTCTGCAATATTCCTCCCTTTGGTATGAGAATAATTTCGGGTTTTTATTGGAGTTGAAAGATTGGAAAAAATCATGAGTTTTGGAAAATTTAATATAATGTTTTTTTAAAAATTTTTTAAATGTTGCATTTCAAATAATATCTTGTGGTTTTAAATTTAACCCAAAGGGGTTTATTTTTGTAAAAAGTTTATCGTTGTTATGTAAACTGTTGATGATGCGTTGGTGGAAAATTTTATGTGTGAGAAGGTTTATTGGCGTTTTCAAATTGTTTCAGGGTGTTTGTTAAACTATAATTTTTGACGTTAATATCTGTGGTTGTCTGTTGAAACGTATGAAAAAGTGTGTTGTGCAAATTTTCGGTTTAAACATCGCTCGTGCGTGATGGAAACTGTTCGTTCTTCTCCCCATGCTGTTTGGTTGTATGGGATTGTGTCTGTCTTGTTGCTGATTCATCGTGTGCGGTGGGACATCATTCTATTCGTTGCATCTGAAAGTCTGTGACGTGCCCTCTGGTCTTTAAATATTGGCATGGTTGGAGATCAGTCAGACGGTTGCTGTAATTCCTCATCGGCATCTTCGCAAGGTTGTGTAAATAACGCAGTTCGTGCGTATTGGTCGGCTACTAGTTTGTGCGGGTGATTGCGTTGAGAAAATATGTATAATTTGTCCATTCAAATTTATGTGTGTAACGTTGTGGATGCTGTATTGGTCGACGTCTCGGTGCAGGCTGATCATACATTTTTGAATGTGCGTCTTATGTTGAACTTTAAAATAGTTATCGCTACTGCGTATGTGTAATGTATATATGCGGTTTAATCGTATGGTATCGGTGGTACAATGTACCGCTAATGGGTTTAACTCTGTCGATAAATCAAAAAATGTGTTTGCTGATGGGAAATATATACTGGTCTTTTTGGAAAGACGTGATGAATTCAATTCAGGAAATCTATACTGTTATGGGTTACACCAGGGTTTATCTCAGACAGAGACGATTTAAATAGATTGAGATTATATCGGTGCAGGTGCGAAATCTGAAGTCGTCGTTGAAAAACTTGAACTGAAAACAATGTCTTCGATGTGTAAAAATCTGCTAAATGTTTGTTTATTCAAAATGGCGTTGATGGTTCATGCAGGTTGAAATTATAGTCACTCGTCAGGCTGCATCGCCTAACTGAGGGCTGCGCAGTCGATCAGCTGCGGCTGTGTCGTCGTATCGTCGGTTGATTAAATTAAGATGGATTTTCTGTGTTGACGTTACGTGATGCGGTACCTTAAATGTCAACCAACTGGTGTAACCATGGTTGGCAATTTCTCATTCCCACCATATGGTTGGTTTGTTTATGGTGGCAACCTGCACAGTATTGCTGTGTGATGTGTGCTGAGTCTAGATTTCTTCGATTGGAATGTGCTTTCGTGAATTTCATGCATGTGTCAGATCAAACAGTAGTAAATGTGTCGACTACTGAAAGTTTGACATGTGATCAGATTCAAATTGCGGCTGGCAATGAGTATGTTTTGAATAATTTGATGAATTTAGTCATGTGATTGAACAGTGGGTAGATGTTTTTGGTAGATTGTGCAAGCTTATTAATTGGATGATTCAATTGCAAATCCTGTTTTATATGGTCTGAGAGATGTTGAAAGTGTTCTGGTTCAAAGGCTTTAAAGGGTAACTTAAAAGATGCAAGGCGTGATCCAGATTTCCATGATCTGTTTACAGATTTGGATTCTGATAAAATTTTAGACTAATTAAGATGTATCGCAGTGACTAAAAATTTATAAGAATGCTCAAAAGTCGCTACAGGTAAGAAATCTTAAAATTGAGGGTAGCTCCTTGGGGTGATGATATCTGAAAATTCTTAAAGATTCGGGTAGCTGAGAAAATTCTAATATTGATTGATACCAAACAAGATAGGTTTATCTCGAAAGATGCAATGGCTAGACAGAAAACTATTTGTTAGTTTGTTAAACAGATGAAAGATTAAAAAACTTTCGGCTAGTCGATTAGTCAAAACGTTTGAGTTCAGATTGGAGAAATTTGCAAAAGGATGCGTACTAGTTTATCTCAAAGCTATAAGAAATTTAAGATGATATTTATGCTCGAAAGATGTAAAATTTGGTTAGAAAATTCGAAAGAGAACAAGATAGGTTTATCTCGAAAGATGCATTGGCTAGACAAAGAAAACTATTTGTTAGTTTTGCTTATAAAGCAAAGAGTAAAATTTAGAAGATCAGGACTTTAAAGGGTATAACTTTGCAAGGCGTGGCCCGATTTTAAATCTGTTTACAGATTCGGATTCTGTGTAAAATTTTAGACTAATTTAATGTATCGCATGACTAAAAAGTTTATAAGAATGCTCAAAAGTCGCTACAGGTAAGAAATCTTAAAATTGGGGTAGCTCCTTGGGGTGATGATATCTGAAAAATTCTTAGAGATTCGGGTAGCTGAGAAAATTCTAATATTGATTGATACCAAACAAGATAGGTTTATCTCGAAAGATGCAATGGCTAGACAAAGAAAACTATTTGGTTCAGATGAAAGATAAAAAATGGCTAGTCGAAGAAAACTTTTGGTTCAGATGTGGGAGGAAATGAGGATGCTCATTTATCTCGAAACATAAAAATTTAAGATATATTTATCTCGAAAGATGAAAAATGGTTAGTCGAAGAAAACTTTTTGGTCCAGATGTGTGGGGAAATGAGGGATTCTGGGGGAAATGAGGTAGTGGATGCCCCAATTATACTCTACTGCAGTACCTTTTCTCATCTTTAAAAAGTGAACCTTTAGATTGTTAAAGCGACTTATAATAAACGTTATGAAAATAAACAGCTCTTGGCGTCAAATGTTTAAAACTAATACTGCTAGAAATTTAAGGTGTCTTCTAAATACGTTTGCTCAATCATTGACAATTTTGAAAGCTTTAGAATTTAATACAAATGCATGAGATTTTATCTTTCTTCATATATTTTTTTAAAGTGGAATATCAGTAGCTAAGCAAAATTTGAAATTCAGTACAGTTAAATTAATATTCCAACATAACCTAAATTTATCCCAATTTCTGGGGAATCAATGCAACGCAGGAATCTGTTCAGCAGTTAACAAATACGAAGTCAACTAAAATTCGCTTTAATTAACTATAACACAAAAAATAATTTAAAGAACTGCAGTAAGCCTTCACTTTTGCATTACTACAGCGTTTCTGTCGCACCTAAAGAATCTAATTGAAAATGTCAAGAAGCACACGTGCTTTCAAAATGCCAAACATTTTTGGGACAACCTCTAGTCCATAGTATGTAAAACAAAATAATTTATGCAGCAATTGCTTGTATCATTCACACAGTGTGCAACACTGCAACTAGCTTTATCGTTGTCGCAGTTGTCAATACAAACATTATTCTACCTTACATATCGCTAAGGTTTCCAATACAATTTCAATTTCAGGAAATGTGTCAAGTACAAATATAGTTTCTAAGGATTCTACCGCTTCGTCTACTTCTACTATTGTGCAGTCCACGACTGCGGCCAATACTTTCAGTTTAAATTGCTTAAGTACGGTGCTTTAAGTACAGTCAGTCGTAGATATACAAGACGTAACTTTCAGAAAATCCGTATTTTAGTCGATTCTGGAAGTCAGTCAAACTTATAAGCGAACGCTCTCTTCGCCGACTAGATTTAACAAGACGTCAGTTTTCTATTTCTATCGTAGTGTTAAACCAAATACCTTCGTTTTCTTCAATAGAAATTACTAATTGCATTATAAAACTAGGGTTGGGATTATGTTAAAAGGCTGGAACTGCCGATGACAAATTTTTCTTGACAAGTCCTGTTGATTTACCTGAGGGAGCTGAAATTTCAAGTCCGATTCTACTAAATGGCTGAATTTTTGGTGATGTAGGGCAGCTTACAGCATTAGAGGCAGTTTTTGGTTAGATTTTAATAGAAAAAGTTAATACCCCAAGCCTTTTTCACTAATTACAAATATTTCCGTGACACAATTACCGTAGAATTCTGGGAAATTAAACAATTACATTTCAAAACATTTCCTTCTCCTAAAAAAAATAAAATATTCAGAAATATTTAAAGAACCCGTTACTAATGAGGCTTCTAGAAAATGCGTGGTTTCAATTCTTTCAAAAATTCTGAACCTGAATTAGGGAACAATACTCTCAAGCTTTTCGCAGATTTTCAATCTTAGAATCAAAATTGCTAAAAAATTCAGAATTGTATCTGGACTATTCTAAATTTATGAGAGATTACTTAGAAAGCGGTCACATCTTCGACTCCGCCGGACACAAATTCTTCGTTTCCTTATTATTTACCACATCACTGTGTAATAAGCAGAAAAAGCTTTTACAAAACTTTGTGTGATGTGGGACAAGTCCGTAAAGAGACCTGAATACCTAAGTTTAAATGACACCTTACTCCAAAAGCATAAACTACAAAAGACATTTTCTCGCTCCAGTAATTTTTCATGCAGATCTTGTTGTATTCACTGCAGACATTAAACAAATGTTTCGTCAAATTCTGTTATGTTTCTAACAGAAATTATCAAAGGACTTTGTAGAGAATTTCATCTGATAAAACTTTATTCGAACGGATTTTAAATACTGTCAGCTTTGGCTTATTAACCAAAACAAAAGAAAAGGAACAAGGAGGGAAACCAACAGTACAAGCCAAAACGAGACAGTAAATGTCAAGCCTCAAAGTATGCAAGGGAACGAGGAGAATGTTGTATAGAAAAATTAAAATACTTCAAGCTGTGGTAACAAAGAACCGTATCATACGAACAACCAAAGAAAAGAATAACTAACTAGATCGAAAAGTCGACTAAATAGTGGATTTCGAAGAATAGAAAGAGGTCTAGAAAGCACCTACCACAGAAAGTGGATGAAATAATTTAATCAAGTATGAATGAGGACTAACAGTAAGAAAACCCGTAGAAAAAAGGAAAGAAAAGCGGATAAAAAGAACAGTACTAAAAATAAAAGACCATAAGAAGGCAACATCAAAACTAAAAGAAGAAAACAAAACTAAAGAAAAGAATGAACAACCAAAAATGTGGGAGATTTGATCACTTTATTCGCCTCTTACAACAGGTCGTACCGTAGAACTATTCCAATAAGAAAAGTGCAAAATCCAGAAGTCAAGTTACAAAGGAAAGCAAAAATCTATATAAGAATCCGGGGGTGCAAGGGCTGTAAATGACGTTTAAGACGTTTGCGCCCCCAGCAGGAAAACGAAGTGAGGTTAGGCGCATTAGGATGATCATGAATGGGCAGGTTTCAAGTCTTTGACGTGCCAAATGCTTTTGGCACCGGAAAGATCGGTAAGTTCATAGATCCAAGGAGAAACAACTTTACTGATGGGGAAAGAACCAAGGTATTTAGGAGCGAGCTTATAATTGAAATGACGTGAAGCGTCGGACAGAGCGAAATTACAGCGCCAAACGGAATCGTCTAATTGAAACGACACAGGCCAACGACGGAGCTTGCACCGGTTATGGATGTTACGGTAGGCAGCAGAAAGTTTGTTAAGAACATGGAAGCGGATAGTTTTAAAATGTTCCTGATTAGGGGAAAGATGTTTGGGATTAGGGATATACACGTCGTTTTTCTCGGACTTTTGTTCAAAATAATCGCCGGAGGGAATATGTTTACGACCAAACAGAGCAAAGAAAAAAGTACAACCAAAGATCTCATGTTTGCACGTTTGGAGGGTGCAGGGAACTTGTGGAAGCGTGACATCCCAGTGACCGTGTTTATCACGGATATAGAAAGCAAGCATGGTCTTTAGGAAGCGGCTAATACGTTCAGTAGAATTGGATTTGAAATGATAACGGGCGGTGAAAAGGATTTTGAAATGTTAACGGTCACACAAGGAAGTAAACTGACGACTGCGGAATTGCACACCGTTATCTGTGATAAGGTATTGAAGAACACCGAAAAGTAAAAAGACTTAGTCTTCAAGGATTTTTGATACGGACACTGCAGTGGCGCTACGCATAGGAAAAAACAGGAAAAACTTAGAAAAGTAGTCCGCCACTACAAGAATATAAGAATGACCGCGTGTGGAACGAGAAAGAGGACCTACTATGTCACAGGAAATAACCTTCCAGGGATATGATAGTTTGGCTCTAGGAGCGAAGGGACCAGAAAGAGGTAACTTTTTAACTTTGTGAGCAGCACAAACCAGAAAACGTCGGATGTATCGAACGACGTCAGCTCTGATACAAAACCAGTAATATTTTTGGAGAAGACAAGCAGAAGCTTTGGTCACGCCACAATAGCCGAAAGTAGACAATCGTGATAGAGGGATATTAGAAGTCTACGCTGCTCAGATGGTACGACGACTTGCCAATCGTCCGAAGCGATAGAAGTTTTGTGGCGACGGAAAAGGATATTGTCAACTACGGACCAGGAAAGATAATGTTTAGACGAGATAAAAATTTTTGGAGCATGGTACTGTACTACGGTACAGGAGCAGTAAGAGTGACTTCGAGGGAGATAATGGCAGAAGTAGAAATTGGTTCAATGACAGAAACAGAACGATAAAGGGAATCAGGAACAACATGATCTTTGCTTTTACGGTGAATAATGGTAGTCATATTGTTGGAGGCGACGGGACCAGCAGGCTAAGCGAACGTAAGGGCTTTGGAATTTAGTTAGCCAAAGGAAGGAATGATGATCAGTAATGACTGAAAAATGGGAACCCTCGATGTAAGGACGAAACTTCTCAATCGCCCACATTACTGCCAGGCACTCTTTCTCAGTAACTGAGTAGTTGCACTCAGGTTTGGAAAGTGAACGACTGATATACCTGACGACCTTCTAGCCGTAGGGATAGGACTGGCTTAGAATGGCACCCAAACCAAAGTGGGAGGCGTCATTTTGGCTGGTGTAGAGTAAAGTAAAATCAGCGCAGGAAAAGATGGAGGAAGAAACTAGGTTAGAGAAAGATACGTAGATTGACAATCGGGGGTCCAAAAGAAAGGGGTGTTCTAACGGGTGAGGTTAAGAAAGGGAACAGTGAGGGTAGCAAAATTTGGAATAAAACGTCGGTACCAACTGGCCATGCCAATCAGTCGACGGACTGCGGTAACAGACGATTGAGGAGCGATCTTAAGGATAGCCGTAACTTTGTCGGGATCATTAAGGAGACCATCCCGGTTAACGACGTAGTCAAGATAACGGAGTTCAAGAAGGCAGAAATGACATTTGTCTTGGCGGAGAGTAAGGCCAGCAAGCAAGAACCGAGAAAGAACTAGGTCAAGAATCCGGAGGTGTTTCCGAAGGGGTAGTAATGATAATATCATCGAGGTAGGTGAAGCAGAATGGTTCCACGTCAGATCCGATTACCTGATCGATCGGACGTTGGAAAGTGGCAAGAAAACTGTAGAGACCGAAAGGAAGACGGCAAAATTGATGCATACCTTGATGATGGACGGTAAAAGCAGTAATGGGTGAGGATGCGGGCGCAAGAGGAATTTGCCAGTAGGCGGAGCGAATGTCTAGGGAGGAAAGGAAACGGGCATCATGGAGACGATCTAGGATAGTAGAGATATAAAGTACGAGGATACACGACTTTTTGGGTGACCTGACTGACCTTTCAGAAGTTCACACAAAACCGATAGATATCGTTCTTTTTCACCAGGACGATGAGACTAGCTCACGAACCGGAAAACGGTTCCACGACCCCAAAACGAGAAATCTCATCGGTTCAGAATGAGCAACACGTAGAAGTGTAGGAGAGAGGGGGTAAAAACGCAAAGGCGGGAGAAGTAAGAGAATCTTAAAGATGGCGTTGGGTAGGAGTAAGGTCGGATACATTGTGGGCAGAATCCGGAGTAGTGTTGACCAATATGTAAGGAGGAGCAAAGGTCCATTGGCCATCGCGAAAACTTGAGACACATTATATCGACTTTCAAAAGTCGACACGAAGGATGAGTTCATGTGAAATATTAGGCATAACAAACACGTCCAAGGTAGTTACAGAATTTTTAAAAAACTATAAGAATAGAAACGGATCTTAAGATGCTGCATTTGGAATTGTCAGCTAAGCTGCAGAAAAAGGAAGAGAAAATATGAAGAGGAAGGTGTAGAGCATGTAAACGGTTCCAACCTGGGCCACCAAGGATGATACTCGTACCACCGGAATCAAGAAGACCTGTGTAAGAAAGTCCAAAAATCTGGAGTGCAGATATGGGCGTTTGTCGCCACGCATATTCGCACACAAAAATCTAGGACGATACGAGATTGATCGCTGAGACAGATTAAAGAATTTTGACAGAATAGTTGCGTCGAGTAACTCACTTATGCCCGCAATCATAGCAATGAAGTATTTGGGGGCGGCTACACCATAAAAAAATATGTCCCTGTTGATCGCAATTAAAACAGATGACCTGACGAGTAGAAGTAGACAAAGGAATAGGTCTAGAAAGAGCTACAGAAAAAGTATTTGATCTACCCGTAAGCGTAGAGACAGTACCAAAGCTGACTCGAGGAATAGGTGTAGTTCGAACAAGTGCAAGGGCAGATGTGTGAGGTGTAGAAGTACAGGAAGAAGTAATAAAATCGCATTTATAAGCCAACGCAAATTCCAATTATATTGTAGTTTTATGAGAAGCAAGAGGTCGGTAACGTTTCGCTAAATTTTGTTGGCCTCAACTTGTTGACCCAAGGATAGAAGCTGACTTATCGAAGTAATAAGGTAACGCCTAAGGATGTTTGATAAAAAAGAGTTAAGTATCCCCGAATCAGGCAAAGGCGTGTCTCTTCAAAAAGGGGTTCCGAAAGGCGAAAAAATAAATTCAGCGTGCATACCACATAACCCGTAAGGGATTCTAAAGGACCCATAGTAGTCTGATAAAGTTCGCGCATTAATCGATCATCGTAGTCCGTAGGTAGAAAAGCGGATATTAGACTAAGATCGCACGCTATCCCGCTTAACCCTATATAACAGCAAGACCTTAACTGGCAGAATTTCGGGGCGGAAGTAAATACTTGGTGGGAGGAAATTTCTCTAGAAGAACATAACGTTCATACGAACGAGAAAATCCATTAAAAATTCTTTGCTATAAACATTTAGACCAAATTTATAAACGGCGTTACTTTTAGTAACAACACCGGACTTGGTATGAGCAGTCGGCTCAGACCCTCCCTCGGCCTCCGATAAAAGCATAAGGGGTATATGTTGTTGGATATCTGCATTAAGGGTACTATGTGCCATTTTTAACTCAATAAAAGAATATCGAAGCCAGCAGAACAAGTTAAAACATATAAAAGAATTGGGGAGGATTATGAAATAAAGTCTAGAAATACTAATGGAATTGGGCGCCAGTGGTTTCAGAAACTCGAATTGCCAGAAAAAACACAATTCTGGTAACTCTGCATAAAGAAAAATCTACAGAAAATCGCCAATAACACAAACGCAACAAAAAAAATTTATATTAGGACGAAACGGTGTCTGTTTAGAAAATTCAGGACCAAACGTTAAGTAAGAATAAAGGTTTCCAACAATCGGGGATAAACTCTTAAGCAAAAATAGATGGTTTCAGAAATCCAGCAAATTTTAAGTACAACAGAAAGGTTTTGAAAATCGTGGCCTCACGTTGGGTATGTCAAATTTATGTTACTGCATTTCCTGTAAATAATAAAAACGTAGTACAGTAAGTAAAAAAAATTGTCCGCACCAAATACCGCAACGAAACAGAAGGGCAGAATAGAAACCCAAAAAAATTGAATGCCGTGCTAGCTCAAAACGTAATAGAATGGAGTGGGTCGCGCAGATAGGAAAATTAGAAACCTCAATACGCAGTTAAATGTAGTATAAAAAGGAATATCTACAGAGACCAAATCGAACATTTACGTAATCATCCTGTTATAACATAATGGAAGCAAAAGCGTGAAGTCGCATATAGCACAACATGGAAATATACATTTAAGCCAATATAGATGTAAAAACTTAAAATCTAAATCAAATATACATATACTTACATAATGTTTCCAACCCTAAATATATACAAGAAAAAAAAATTAGACAATATTTTTACCTGCTATGTGAAGTGAATGTTGGATGTGATAGAACAGAGCACTTCAACACATTATGAAAGCAAGCAAAAAGCATTAATATAAACCGGTTTAATAAGAAACAGAACTCAGGTTAATATAGGAATAAATCAACATAACGTACAACTTAAATATAATGCATGTATACAATAGTTATGAATGTTAAAGCATGATACATCGCGTCAGAGCACGTGCGCGTCTATTGTATACCATGGTCACGACGGAACTGACTACACCTGCCTACCGGCGAGTCGTATCGCGAGCACAGCACTTCAGTGGCGTAACCGGCGCGTGGGATATCACAACCACTAGCGTCATTACTAACAGTGCACTTTCTAAACTGAAATGAATCAAGTATTGACTTACTCTAGATTATAGTTTAGAAAACAAGTTGTTGACGTTAGTATTAATTTAAAAACAATAAAAAATATTGCTTTAACGCTAGCTTTGGTTTATCTTAAATGTGCCTTAAAACGAATCACGTAATCACTTATGCACTTATTATGTAAAAGTAATTTTTTAGCACGCAGTCTGTAACGTAGTCTAACTACGAGTAAGGTAAACTAAAGCACTTACGTGGTTATCAACCAACAAAACAAGTGTCTATATTTCACCTAAGAATCAAGAAAAATAACACAGAGTAGATGTACCTTAAGAAGGGTAGTTGTCTGCCTCTGGTACCATCGTAGTAGATTTGGAAGTGCGCGCTGCACTTGCCGCCGGACTTGATGCTCTATGATACTAAGCTCCACAGTAACACTAAGTAAAACAACGACGTCACAGTGATAAAAGGACGATGTTTAGCATGGGATCGCTTTTAAAGCTCAGTCTGTATTTATACGGAGAGAAAACAATGTGTTTTCGTTTCTAAAAACAATTCCTAAGAATAGAACGTTAAAATTTCTGCGAACACCACCTGCTACATATTTTCCAGACAACAGCTGCAAAATATTCCTAGAATACGGCTTGCAAGCAATATTCAATTAAAGAAAGCAAAAGGCTTAATATACTATAATGACTTCCATGAATTTATCCGCATGAGAAAACGACGACAGTTTTAATGGGCAGGGAAGTTTGCAACCCTCTTTACAGCAATATGGAGTAATGTGTATAACAGGTTGCCTAACTGTTATAGAAACAATAGCAATTTATTATTTAAAACTACAATACCTCGAATTCATAAAGATTAAATGGCATAGCATCTGTCGCTCTTCAGTAACTGTCTCGTGTCTATACGACACCCTTATCCCGGTTCTTAGCAAGGCAAACACAAAGTTTGTAGCTAGTATAAAAACCTCTTTAATAACATACGAAAGGAAATTCTACAACGAAGGTTTTTTATAATTGTAAAGTAATGTTACACCGGGTGGTTCGTAATCATATAACCTTGGACGAAAGTGTTAAAATAAATAACATGAAAGAGTATAACAAAAGCACAGGGTGGATCATTTCTAAATATGATCTGTATAATACATTATACAGGTTTAGAACTTTAGATAATTAAAAATGTTTCAATTTTTTGGAATAATTCTTGAGTTTGGTGGTAAATTTCGCATATAGGGGGTTTAGGGAAGAACTTATGCCAACGGCAAAAATAATTTTTAAATTAATATATTCAACGTGATTGTAGATTTTATAAGCCCAGAGTTGACAAGAAATTTACGCATTGCAGCAATTTGTAGTCAACTGACGAATTTTTTATAAACTAAGCTAATCTTAATCCCTAGTTACATTTCAGAGAACACTAAATATTTAGTATTTTCACATCTAAGTAGTTTGTGATGCTTTTTAGCAACTAAACATCGTTGGCACAACAGATGCTTAAAGACAGAAAATCTTCACTTAATTAAAAATTAACAAGCATCTATATTAAAATAGCGTTTTATAAATTTATTCAGACACTGAAATACTCATCTGAGATATTTGTCGTTTGCTTACAACTAACTGTTCTGCGTTGTTCTTTTTCTGTTTTAAAATAATTAAACTTTTATCTGTAAAAATCTCTGGGATATCGGCGATTACAATTGAAGAAGAATAATTGTGGATGCCAATTATATCAAAGTAATTTATAACAATACCTGAAAAAAGGTTAAAAGATCGCTGTAAAAATTGCAGTCGACAATTCACCCTGAAACATGTTTAAAAAGCAGGATTTTTAAATTTATTATGTTTAATTTTAACAGATTACTTTTTAGGCATCATTCGAAAGAAAAAATAATTGAAATGGGGAAGTTTGGCCTACATCCACTTTAATTCTACCAACGCGGCTGTTGAGGAAATAAGAAATTCAAATGGAAAGCCGAGCAATTCTGATCGAGAATGCTAAAAGGAATTATGCTTTGTAACATGTACGTTTGCTGTGGTTATTAGTTTTATAAAAATTTTAAATAAAACTATGGTTTTAATAAAATTGCGTTTTCTAGACACTTGTATGAAAGTTGTCTCTTTTAACTACCATGCTACGAAGTTGTATATAATTATTGATTTAATTACAATAGTAATTATGCTTTCCATATATTAAACTTCACCTTAAGTTCTTTAAAAGTAGATTTTTTGGACTTATTCCAATGAAAACAATTGTAATAGTACAAAACTACGGCTATGACAGCACAAAAACTCCATCATTTAATACAATGTAAAAAGAAAGGAAGTTCTGCCTATGAGAAATATGGAGATTGTCTCTATATGGACTATATGTGAGTGCATAGAAGAGATAGACATTAACCTAATCACCTTACTAATTACACCAGCTTGTCTGTCTCACAAGCCATAAAGGCATTTTTATAAGCGTGCTCTTTTAACACGCTATTGGCATCACATAATTGTAGTCGATCAGAAAAACAAACCACTAAAAGCAGATTAAAACCCACGATCGTTTAAATTTTAAAGAAAAAGCATGTCACATCAAATAAACAAATCTGCTAATCATTTCACAATCAAATACTCATATAACGCCCGTATAACTAACGTTCATAATAGGTGTGAGTAAATAAGTTAATTACTTATCAGTATTATCACATTAAATTCAAATACTTTGAATAATACTTGGAGATTTGATTTTAAAGTGGTAGTGAATGTAAGGAAATTTTCTTGTATTGAGTATATCCTAATTAGATTTCAGTTGTTTACTAATGTTTTGTACATAATTGCATACTCGGCAAATCATTACACAATGCCAGCACATACACACACACATACACAAATATATATGTATATATATATATATATATATATATATATATATATTACTCATATTTAGACCAGGGTAGAAAATTAAATAATCACATCAAATAATTTTAATCACCGTGTATAAGGAATTTCATTAAATAATACGCTTTATTAAAACCTTGAAGCATAAATAAACTCGGTCGTTTCAGTAAAAATAAGAAATTTAAATTATTTATAAGACGCTTTATATCAAAAGAAACAAATGGAAATTACGTGCAAAATTTATCTTAATTAACTCTATTTCAAATAACCGGTATTGAACAAAACGTACAGATAATATCTATAGAAACTTGTAAAAACCCAATAATGCAAATCCTAGAAGTGTTAGTTAGAAGTAGGATGTTTTTTAAAAGGCAATTTCAGTTTAATTTGTGTAGATAAACATGTCGAGTCTAAGGATATTGGAAACGGTCAGATGCTTTAGCACAAAATACAAAACAGGGTTTATTTAAAAAGCTCTGAGAATTAATATTATTTTGAACACCTGCGTAGTTTAAATATCACATACGGCGTAAATTTTGTAGATAATTAATAATTTCAAAGAATCTTAGAGAAACCGGGGCTTAATATTCACGAGAATGTGCGATACGGGGTTATTAAACCCAGATAACAGTCCACATGGACTAAAATATAATCGATAATAAAGAATATCAATTTGCACCAATACGAACAGGTTAGAAAAGGAAAGAGAAAATGCGTCAAGCAAAGACACATATAGTAAAAGGCGGGATTTAAGCAACGTCACGAGGGTCACAATTGGTTGAAAATAGGATGCAAATATCAGAGGTAGAAACAACAATTTCTGTACAAAATTAATTAGTTTTTCTCGGACATGCTTGCGTGCCGTGTGTTGAAATTTCTGAGATTTAAATGGGACGAGTGAAAATTCGTAAAACCGACGCGCGAGCGACGGACTGGGAACATAGAATAAGGAATTCTTTAGAATTACCTGTTTTGAGGACAAAAGCGACGTGCCGGCTTTTTGCTATATATACCGAGATGAATATAAACAAGCCCTCTTAGACTTTTGACTATTCGATGCGTTAAAAGCTCGTACATCCGCGACTTGATTGAAGATGTTAAACAGTGCATTTTAGTTTGATAAAATAATTTAAAATTTTGCTCGTATATTTTAGTGATTCAAAATAGTTGGTTATTTACGTGCTAACATGAATGTACTTCAGTGCACTTAGATACAAGGTAATAAAATTTAGTTTCACTGTACCAATTAGCAAAATTTACAACGACAAATGTATACACAAAAGTAGGCAGTTTTGGCGTATATTGGTGAAAGAAGTATGAAGTTATTTGCTATTTTCGGGGTGTTAATAATTAAATGGTTCAAATACGTGTCTGGATCCACGAAACAAGGGTCAGATATACACAGATGAGTTCCGGAAAAGCCCAGAAACAACTCTAAATAAATGGTGATGGAGAAAATTTTAAAAGCGTTGAGAATTAGAAGCCGTAAATATAATCCTGTTGGAATGGTGTGATTAACTAAAGGGACGATGTACTTTGAAGCTACGAGGACAGTAACCTTCAGGTAAATTATACTATTTTGTTTGACATTTTGTGTGTGTTGAATAACTTTATAATTGATTTACTTTAAATGGACATTAGTGAAATTGTACTAACCATAAAATTTTAATTTTAAGATGAAATTTGCTTGTTTAAGTAGAGAGGGTATTTAGTTTTGATGTTCGGTAATATGATGAAACTTTGGGTATGTCTTTGAGCTCAATTAGACGAACCTGGTTAATTAACGTAAAGGGGTGGTAATGCTCCTTTATACTCAGACTCCGGTCTGCTTATATTGTTATATTAATTAGTAGGCATCCAACAAGGACTTTAATTCTGGATGCACATTAAAATGATAATAAAATTAATCTTGAAATTCTTTTTAAAACTAAATTTTATGCTGAAATTTAATTTGAAAATTTAATGTATTCTGAATATTGATGTAAATAGAGTTAACGTTGATGTTTGTGGTAGGAATGTGTTTGTTTTTTTATGAATGAGGAGGTTTATAAAATTAGGTGAGCAGCCGAGGCGAAAACAGGATCACAGCAGTTTATGACGCCCAATCGGTGGGACTAGAATTTTTGTTGAAAGGACCCAGTTCCCGCATTCACAGGAGAATATCACAGCAGTTTATGGCGACCACAACGTGAGGGCTCGAGTTCCAAATAAAATTTTGTGATTTTATTCCAGGAAACTGGCGATCTGAGAGAGAGAGTTCTGTGTGTGTATAAATTTAAGAGTAATTTTAGAGTGTGTGAGTGATTTGAACGTATGCAGAGAAAGGAGTGGTTAAGGAGTGAAGGAGTGGAAATTGGAAGTGACGATAGTGCATTGTGTGAGAAAATTTCGAAAATGGAAGAAGCTGGAGGCAGTAGAGATCAGTCGAGGACGGAATCAGGGGATCAAGGAAACGAGATTATGATGAGAATGCTAGAGGAAATGAGATCGAGTAGGAAGAAGCTAATAGGAAGTTTGAGGAGATTAGAGAAATGAGTGCTGAATCGAATAGAGCGAGAGGACTCAAATCGAAAATTTGAGCAAATGAGTGAAGAATCGAACAGGAAGTTAGAAGAGATTAGTCAGAAAATAGATAAGACGAATCAAGAAGTTGTAGAATTTAAAAATAATCTTACCGTAAAGATGGGGGAAGTTGAAAATAGGGTTGATAAAAATGAGCGTGATATTACAGGTCTTCGACGGGAAATGGGACATTTAAGGTCCGAAGTACGCATTTTTTGTGAAGAAGAAATTAATATAAAATGACTGAAGTGACAGACTCATGTAGGGATCAGTTAGGCAGGGTAGAACGCGAAGTTAGTAGTATCAAATACAACATGTCAAATTTAACGGGGGATGGCCCCAGATTTTATACAGGTGGAGTATCATTGGACCAACACATGAAGTTTTATGGCGATAACAGGGTAAATCCACAAATTTTTATTAATAGTGTAAGAAATCTAGTGGGAAATTTATTTGACGAACAGACTAAACTAAATACGATAAAGGCTTTATTAAAGGACAATGCGGAGGCATGGTACAATTTAGTAGGACAGGACATAGACACGTATCAGGACTTTGAAAACAAATTTTTACAACATTACTGGAGTGATCACAAACAGGATCAGATTAGGGACGACTTGATTACAGGAAAATTTAAGGGAGAGTTTGCAGGTTCTAGGAGCAATATGCCATCCGCAAATACAGTGTGGCCAAACAACTGAATCCACCATTGACGGACAGACAGATAATCAAGTACCTATCACGACATTGTGAACTGGAAATTAGACAACACGTGGCCTTACAAAACATCACAGAACGGGAGACGTTTTTGGAATACTTACAGAGATATGACGATGTATGTGTTGGACGGACAAGAGAGATACGAGAACGAAACGTTAACACAGTTAGGTTTGACAACAGGACACCGAATTATCCGAGACGGCCTGACTACAACATAAATTTTCGACCGAATTGGGAACGACGAGGACAGGAATACAGGAGCAATAGTGCGACTAGGGGACCGACGCCAAGACCTAGTTACACGCGACAGAACAGTTTACCGGAGGTAAACAGGACTGTAACCAGCACGCCGAATAGAGACAGGGACACGGATATTAACACGAGGAGGACGTACGCACAGGTTGTAGAAGGACAACCAGGACCAAGCACGGAAAACAGGATGGGACAGGATTTTAGAACGCGACAGACCACTAGATTTCTGTGTAAATGTATATGAACATCCACGTGAATTTTTCAAAATTGAGGAGGAAGTAGAGCCAGAAACTGTAGAAAAATTATGTTTGCCAATTATTAATATAGAAATTTTGAGAATAATGTAGAAGTATTACTTGATACAGGGGCAGAGGCGAGTTTAATATCGGAGGAATTCGTCAGCAAAATTAGGGATAAGGTTTGTGATAGAATTATGCCTATAAAGCGTAGCCATTTAGTAGCTCCAAATAAAAAGAAGTTTGCTGTAGTAAATAGTGTTGTGGTGCTTAGGATAGATATAGGAAGTTTAAGCTGTGAACAGGAGTTTGTAATTGTACCTGGACTGAAGTTTCAGAGCATTTTAGGTGTTGACTGTATGATGAAGTTAGGGTTTTGATAGATATGGAAAGGAAGGTAGTAAGGATTAAGGATAGGGTAGTGCCATGGAAGGGCAGTTATGAAGTCACAGATGATGACACAGGGTTGAGTATTAATGTAGTAGAGGTAGAGGATGATGAAGGTAAACAGATCAACACAATAAGATGTCCAGAGGATAGGAGAGTAGAGGTTCAAGCTTTAGTACAAGAAAATGCAGAATTAGTAGGGGTAAAGCAAAGCAGCATATCGGAGCAGGTGAAGGCAGAATTATTTTTGACGAGGTTAAGTGGCAAGTTTGTTTTTAATAAAGTAAATTTAAGGAATTCATTCTGGCGGACTCCATTGCATAAGAATTCTAGAAGGTACGTAGGATTTTCCGTAGAGGGAAAATTTGATAATTTTAAAGTAGTATCGTTTGGTTTGTCGGCAGAAAAGGAAATGATAATGAATAAGAAACAGACAAGTGTAGGGACTGAAGAAGAAGTAATATTTAAGAGTGAGGATAATAGGGATAAGTTTATTGTATGTGAGATAATAGGGATGATAAGTATAGATATAGAAGGGGGAGAAATAGGAATGAAGAGTATTAGGTTGGTGAGAAGAAAGACTTGGAGGGTCAAGAAGAGAGTTAGATTTAAATAGGATAGGGATAGAATAGGTGTATATAGAAAAGTAGAAGTAAGTGTTTATAGAAAATAAAGCTAGGTATAGGATAAATATGGGAGATAATTAGGAATAGGTTTAGGATGAGAATAAAGATTAAATATAGGAAGAAAATAAGATAGGTTAAGTATAGATGTTTCATATAAGATTAGTGGAGAGTTAGGAATAGAGTAAGAATAGGATAGGTATATAAGATTAGGTAGGGGGAAGTAAAGTATAGTGAAGATTAGTTAAAAAGTTAGGAATAGGATAGGTATATAGGATGTATATAGGATTAGATGGATAAGTAGGATGAAGTTAGGGATAATTTCAGTTTATAAAATTAGGTGAGAGTTAGGAATAGGATAGGGATATAGGATAGGTGTAAATATTTTTTGAATTGGAGACAAAGTAGGTAAGTTAGATAGATAAGGGTAGAGAGAGATAGGCAATTTTTTTGTAAATTTGTTTTAGCAGTCTAAATGCTTTATATTTGAATTCGAATAAGTGGGATTATTTGTATTCAAATAGGGGGAAAATACTCATATTTAGACCAGGGTAGAAAATTAAATAATCACATCAAATAATTTTAATCACCGTGTATAAGGAATTTCATTAAATAATACGCTTTATTAAAACCTTGAAGCATAAATAAACTCGGTCGTTTCAGTAAAAATAAGAAATTTAAATTATTTATAAGACGCTTTATATCAAAAGAAACAAATGGAAATTACGTGCAAAATTTATCTTAATTAACTCTATTTCAAATAACCGGTATTGAACAAAACGTACAGATAATATCTATAGAAACTTGTAAAAACCCAATAATGCAAATCCTAGAAGTGTTAGTTAGAAGTAGGATGTTTTTAAAAGGCAATTTCAGTTTAATTTGTGTAGATAAACATGTCGAGTCTAAGGATATTGGAAACGGTCAGATGCTTTAGCACAAAATACAAAACAGGGTTTATTTAAAAGCTCTGAGAATTAATATTATTTTGAACACCTGCGTAGTTTAAATATCACATACGGCGTAAATTTTGTAGATAATTAATAGTTTCAAAGAATCTTGGAGAAACCGGGGCTTAATATTCACGAGAATGTGCGATACGGGGTTATTAAACCCAGATAACAGTCCACATGGACTAAAATATAATGATAAATAGAATATCAATTTGCACCAATACGAACAGGTTAGAAAAGGAAAGAGAAAATGCGTCAAGCAAAGACACATATAGTAAAAGGCGGATTTAAGCAACGTCACGGAGTCACAATTGGTTGAAAATAGGATGCAAATATCAGAGGTAGAAACAACAATTTCTGTACAAAATTAATTAGTTTTTCTCGGACATGCTTGCGTGCCGTGTTGAAATTTCTGAGATTTAAATGGGACGAGTGAAAATTGTAAAACCGACGCGCGAGCGACGGACTGGGAACATAGAATAAGGAATTCTTTAGAATTACCGTTTTGAGGACAAAAGCGACGTGCCGGCTTTTTGCTATATATACCGAGATGAATATAAACAAGCCCCTTAGACTTTTGACTATTCGATGCGTTAAAAGCTCGTACATCCGCGACTTGATTGAAGATGTTAAACAGTGCATTTTAGTTTGATAAAATAATTTAAAATTTTGCTCGTATATTTTAGTGATTCAAAATAGTTGGTTATTTACGTGCTAACATGAATGTACTTCAGTGCACTTAGATACAAGGTAATAAAATTTAGTTTCACTGTACCAATTAGCAAAATTTACAACGACAAATGTATACACAAAAGTAGGCAGTTTTGGCGTATATTGGTGAAAGAAGTATGAAGTTATTTGCTATTTTTCGGGGTGTTAATAATTAAATGGTTCAAATACGTGTCTGGATCCACGAAACAAGGGTCAGATATACACAGATGAGTTCCGGAAAAGCCCAGAAACAACTCTAAATAAATGGTGATGGAGAAAATTTTAAAAGCGTTGAGAATTAGAAGCCGTAAATATAATCCTGTTGGAATGGTGTGATTAACTAAAGGGACGATGTACTTTGAAGCTACGAGGACAGTAACCTTCAGGTAAATTATACTATTTTGTTTGACATTTTGTGTGTGTTGAATAACTTTATAATTGATTTACTTTAAATGGACATTAGTGAAATTGTACTAACCATAAAATTTTAATTTTAAGATGAAATTTGCTTGTTTAAGTAGAGAGGGTATTTAGTTTTGATGTTCGGTAATATGATGAAACTTTGGGTATGTCTTTGAGCTCAATTAGACGAACCTGGTTAATTAACGTAAAGGGGTGGTAGATGCTCCTTTATACTCAGACTCCGGTCTGCTTATATTGTTATATTAATTAGTAGGCATCCAACAAGGACTTTAATTCTGGATGCACATTAAAATGATAATAAAATTAATCTTGAAATTCTTTTAAAACTAAATTTTATGCTGAAATTTAATTTGAAAATTTAATGTATTCTGAATATTGATGTAAATAGAGTTAACGTTGATGTTTGTGGTAGGAATGTGTTTGTTTTTTTATGAATGAGGAGGTTTATAAAATTAGGTGAGCAGCCGAGGCGAAAACAGGATCACAGCAGTTTATGACGCCCAATCGGTGGGACTAGAATTTTTTGTTGAAAGGACCCAGTTCCCGCATTCACAGGAGAATATCACAGCAGTTTATGGCGACCACAACGTGAGGGCTCGAGTTCCAAATAAAATTTTGTGATTTTATTCCAGGAAACTGGCGATCTGAGAGAGAGAGTTCTGTGTGTGTATAAATTTAAGAGTATTTTAGAGTGTGTGTGAGTGATTTGAACGTATGCAGAGAAAGGAGTGGTTAAGGAGTCAAGGAGTGGAAATTGGAAGTGACGATAGTGCATTGTGTGAGAAAATTTCGAAAATGGAAGAAGCTGGAGGCAGTAGAGATCAGTCGAGGACGGAATCAGGGATCAAGGAAACGAGATTATGATGAGAATGCTAGAGGAAATGAGATCGAGTAGGGAAGAAGCTAATAGGAAGTTTGAGGAGATTAGAGAAATGAGTGCTGAATCGAATAGAGCAGAGAGGACTCAAATCGAAAATTTGAGCAAATGAGTGAAGAATCGAACAGGAAGTTAGAAGAGATTAGTCAGAAAATAGATAAGACGAATCAAGAAGTTGTAGAATTTAAAAATAATCTTACCGTAAAGATGGGGAAGTTGAAAATAGGGTTGATAAAATGAGCGTGATATTACAGGTCTTCGACGGGAAATGGGACATTTAAGGTCCGAAGTACGCATTTTTGTGAAGAAGAAATTAATATAAAATGACTGAAGTGACAGACTCATGTAGGGATCAGTTAGGCAGGGTAGAACGCGAAGTTAGTAGTATCAAATACAACATGTCAAATTTAACGGGGATGGTCCCAGATTTTATACAGGTGGAGTATCATTGGACCAACACATGAAGTTTTATGGCGATAACAGGGTAAATCCACAAATTTTTATTAATAGTGTAAGAAATCTAGTGGGAAATTTATTTGACGAACAGACTAAACTAAATACGATAAAGGCTTTATTAAAGGACAATGCGGAGGCATGGTACAATTTAGTAGGACAGGACATAGACACGTATCAGGACTTTGAAAACAAATTTTACAACATTACTGGAGTGATCACAAACAGGATCAGATTAGGGACGACTTGATTACAGGAAAATTTAAGGGAGAGTTTGCAGGTTCTAGGGAGCAATATGCCATCCGCAAATACAGTGTGGCCAAACAACTGAATCCACCATTGACGGACAGACAGATAATCAAGTACCTATCACGACATTGTGAACTGGAAATTAGACAACACGTGGCCTTACAAAACATCACAGAACGGGAGACGTTTTTGGAATACTTACAGAGATATGACGATGTATGTGTTGGACGGACAAGAGAGATACGAGAACGAAACGTTAACACAGTTAGGTTTGACAACAGGACACCGAATTATCCGAGACGGCCTGACTACAACATAAATTTTCGACCGAATTGGGAACGACGAGGACAGGAATACAGGAGCAATAGTGCGACTAGGGGACCGACGCCAAGACCTAGTTACACGCGACAGAACAGTTTACCGGAGGTAAACAGGACTGTAACCAGCACGCCGAATAGAGACAGGGACACGGATATTAACACGAGGAGGACGTACGCACAGGTTGTAGAAGGACAACCAGGACCAAGCACGGAAAACAGGATGGGACAGGATTTTTAGAACGCGACAGACCACTAGATTTCTGTGTAAATGTATATGAACATCCACGTGAATTTTTCAAAATTGAGGAGGAAGTAGAGCCAGAAACTGTAGAAAAATTATGTTTGCCAATTATTAATATAGAAATTTTGAGAATAATGTAGAAGTATTACTTGATACAGGGGCAGAGGCGAGTTTAATATCGGAGGAATTCGTCAGCAAAATTAGGGATAAGGTTTGTGATAGAATTATGCCTATAAAGCGTAGCCATTTAGTAGCTCCAAATAAAAAGAAGTTTGCTGTAGTAAATAGTGTTGTGGTGCTTAGGATAGATATAGGAAGTTTAAGCTGTGAACAGGAGTTTGTAATTGTACCTGGACTGAAGTTTCAGAGCATTTTAGGTGTTGACTGTATGATGAAGTTAGGGGTTTTGATAGATATGGAAAGGAAGGTAGTAAGGATTAAGGATAGGGTAGTGCCATGGAAGGGCAGTTATGAAGTCACAGATGATGACACAGGGTTGAGTATTAATGTAGTAGAGGTAGAGGATGATGAAGGTAAACAGATCAACACAATAAGATGTCCAGAGGATAGGAGAGTAGAGGTTCAAGCTTTAGTACAAGAAAATGCAGAATTAGTAGGGGTAGAAGCAACAGCAGCATATCGGGAGCAGGTGAAGGCAGAATTATTTTGACGAGGTTAAGTGGCAAGTTTGTTTTAATAAAGTAAATTTAAGGAATTCATTCTGGCGGACTCCATTGCATAAGAATTCTAGAAGGTACGTAGGATTTTCCGTAGAGGGAAAATTTGATAATTTTAAAGTAGTATCGTTTGGTTTGTCGGCAGAAAAGGAAATGATAATGAATAAGAAACAGACAAGTGTAGGGACTGAAGAAGAAGTAATATTTAAGAGTGAGGATAATAGGGATAAGTTTATTGTATGTGAGATAATAGGGATGATAAGTATAGATATAGAAGGGGGAGAAATAGGAATGAAGAGTATTAGGTTGGTGAGAAGAAAGACTTGGAGGGTCAAGAAGAGAGTTAGATTTAAATAGGATAGGGATAGAATAGGTGTATATAGAAAAGTAGAAGTAAGTGTTTATAGAAAATAAAGCTAGGTATAGGATAAATATGGGAGATAATTAGGAATAGGTTTAGGATGAGAATAAAGATTAAATATAGGAAGAAAATAAGATAGGTTAAGTATAGATGTTTCATATAAGATTAGTGGAGAGTTAGGAATAGAGTAAGAATAGGATAGGTATATAAGATTAGGTAGGGGGAAGTAAAGTATAGTGAAGATTAGTTAAAAAGTTAGGAATAGGATAGGTATATAGGATGTATATAGGATTAGATGGATAAGTAGGATGAAGTTAGGGATAATTTCAGTTTATAAAATTAGGTGAGAGTTAGGAATAGGATAGGGATATAGGATAGGTGTAAATATTTTTTTGAATTGGAGACAAAGTAGGTAAGTTAGATAGATAAGGGTAGAGAGAGATAGGCAATTTTTTTTTGTAAATTTGTTTTAGCAGTCTAAATGCTTTATATTTGAATTCGAATAAGTGGGATTATTTGTATTCAAATAGGGGGAAAATACTCATATTTAGACCAGGGTAGAAAATTAAATAATCACATCAAATAATTTTAATCACCGTGTATAAGGAATTTCATTAAATAATACGCTTTATTAAAACCTTGAAGCATAAATAAACTCGGTCGTTTCAGTAAAAATAAGAAATTTAAATTATTTATAAGACGCTTTATATCAAAAGAAACAAATGGAAATTACGTGCAAAATTTATCTTAATTAACTCTATTTCAAATAACCGGTATTGAACAAAACGTACAGATAATATCTATAGAAACTTGTAAAAACCCAATAATGCAAATCCTAGAAGTGTTAGTTAGAAGTAGGATGTTTTTTAAAAGGCAATTTCAGTTTAATTTGTGTAGATAAACATGTCGAGTCTAAGGATATTGGAAACGGTCAGATGCTTTAGCACAAAATACAAAACAGGGTTTATTTAAAAAGCTCTGAGAATTAATATTATTTTGAACACCTGCGTAGTTTAAATATCACATACGGCGTAAATTTTGTAGATAATTAATAGTTTCAAAGAATCTTGGAGAAACCGGGGCTTAATATTCACGAGAATGTGCGATACGGGGTTATTAAACCCAGATAACAGTCCACATGGACTAAAATATAATGGATAATATAGAATATCAATTTGCACCAATACGAACAGGTTAGAAAAGGAAAGAGAAAATGCGTCAAGCAAAGACACATATAGTAAAAGGCGGGATTTAAGCAACGTCACGAGAGTCACAATTGGTTGAAAATAGGATGCAAATATCAGAGGTAGAAACAACAATTTCTGTACAAAATTAATTAGTTTTTCTCGGACATGCTTGCGTGCCGTGTTGAAATTTCTGAGATTTAAATGGGACGAGTGAAAATTCGTAAAACCGACGCGCGAGCGACGGACTGGGAACATAGAATAAGGAATTCTTTAGAATTACCCGTTTTGAGGACAAAAGCGACGTGCCGGCTTTTTGCTATATATACCGAGATGAATATAAACAAGCCCTCTTAGACTTTTGACTATTCGATGCGTTAAAAGCTCGTACATCCGCGACTTGATTGAAGATGTTAAACAGTGCATTTTAGTTTGATAAAATAATTTAAAATTTTGCTCGTATATTTTAGTGATTCAAAATAGTTGGTTATTTACGTGCTAACATGAATGTACTTCAGTGCACTTAGATACAAGGTAATAAAATTTAGTTTCACTGTACCAATTAGCAAAATTTACAACGACAAATGTATACACAAAAGTAGGCAGTTTTGGCGTATATTGGTGAAAGAAGTATGAAGTTATTTGCTATTTTTCGGGGTGTTAATAATTAAATGGTTCAAATACGTGTCTGGATCCACGAAACAAGGGTCAGATATACACAGATGAGTTCCGGAAAAGCCCAGAAACAACTCTAAATAAATGGTGATGGAGAAAATTTTAAAAGCGTTGAGAATTAGAAGCCGTAAATATAATCCTGTTGGAATGGTGTGATTAACTAAAGGGACGATGTACTTTGAAGCTACGAGGACAGTAACCTTCAGGTAAATTATACTATTTTGTTTGACATTTTGTGTGTGTTGAATAACTTTATAATTGATTTACTTTAAATGGACATTAGTGAAATTGTACTAACCATAAAATTTTAATTTTAAGATGAAATTTGCTTGTTTAAGTAGAGAGGGTATTTAGTTTTGATGTTCGGTAATATGATGAAACTTTGGGTATGTCTTTGAGCTCAATTAGACGAACCTGGTTAATTAACGTAAAGGGGTGGTAATGCTCCTTTATACTCAGACTCCGGTCTGCTTATATTGTTATATTAATTAGTAGGCATCCAACAAGGACTTTAATTCTGGATGCACATTAAAATGATAATAAAATTAATCTTGAAATTCTTTTAAAACTAAATTTTATGCTGAAATTTAATTTGAAAATTTAATGTATTCTGAATATTGATGTAAATAGAGTTAACGTTGATGTTTGTGGTAGGAATGTGTTTGTTTTTTTATGAATGAGGAGGTTTATAAAATTAGGTGAGCAGCCGAGGCGAAAACAGGATCACAGCAGTTTATGACGCCCAATCGGTGGGACTAGAATTTTTTTGTTGAAAGGACCCAGTTCCCGCATTCACAGGAGAATATCACAGCAATATATATATATATATATTGGAAACTAATCTGCTCTGACGAAGCTTAAGGAAGCTGAAACCGGTAAGAAGATGTTTTCTCCCCTTGTGAAATAATAATGCTATTGTTTTGTTAATGTCTATGCAACTATTAGCTCGATTTGTATTGTAAATAAGCTCTTTATTTTCATAAGGGTTTATTTACAGATACATCTTATTTTTCATTGTGTTCTACACAAATTCCTTATTGCGCACTGCAAACAACTTGTCTTGTTGTATATATATATATATATATATATATATATATATATATTGCTATAATTATAGGGTAGCTTAGGGACTTGTTTAAATAAAGTCGCGCACTATTTGATAAAACCCGGGTTTTCCAGTTTTAATCGCGCTTTGATTAGCCAGGATTTTCAGTTCGAATTCGTGTTATTTGAACCATTGTTGAATTTGATTCTGCAGCTTGTGCGTCGAAGCGTTTTTTAAATTATTTGTCGCCGTATTTAGAAAGCAATGCACGTTTGTTTTTTTCTGTTCGACAACTAGGAGCTTCCCCGCGCGTACCCATTCTAATCAGATTCTCTTTTTAGCTTTTTTTAGCTGGAGGCCAAATTGGTTCTTTCTTTATGTAGACCAACTGCTTTTATCTTTAGACCAACTGCTTTTGTTCGTAGACCGCTGCTGCAGTTATGGTAGCAAAGTAAATAGATCCTGACTACCATGGCGTTACTGTGCTGATTCGCCCCTGACGGCTTGCGAGCTAAGTATCCGGACACCTACAGGTATGCAACTCGTTTTCTTTTGTGGGTGTCAATGGCATATTCCGTATCAACGTTTGGTGCAGTTACGTGATAAGAAACGTGACTCTGTAGGACTATTATTTGTTGCTGCAATTCGATATTATCGCTCTACAGGTGCCATGTACTGTTTTTAAACATACTTGTCAAAAGAACCGGAAGATGTGTGTCGGCAAAGTCCTTATGTTCATGATCTCGTTTTGTTCTCCTTCTGGCGGCGTAAACACCTAAAGCCCAATATCTAGTCCCTGCGCTCCAGATTCTTATGCTGACTTTGCTCTCTTTAGGTTTTGATTTTTGGACGTTACAATTTCGCCGTAATTTCTTTGTTTTACTAGGTTTTCTTTTGTTTTCTTACTTTTTCGACTCCGTGTGGGTCCGGGAATAGAATAATCCCACAGTACGATCTGTCTGTCGTAAGAGGCGACGACGGCGGTCAAACACATACACACACACACTTTATTTACGTCCAATCCATATTCACACACTTCATACACACACACATACACCCACACACTTCATAAATAAACAGTTCTACTTGGTTCTTCTTTTTTCCGTTCTATTCTTGGTTCTTCTTTCCTCCGTTCTTTCCTTGTTCTCCTTAACCCCGTATGGATCTGGAAATAGAATAGTCCCACGGTGCGACCTGCCTGTCGTAAGAGGCGACTACAGCGGTCCAACACATACACTCACGCACACTTTATACACGCACACTGCATTAACACACACACACACACACTTTATACACACATACACCCACACATTTCATACACACAGTTCTACTTGGATCTCCTTTCTTTCATTTTCTCCTAGTACTCCCTGGACCCCGTGTGGGTCCGGGAATAGAATAGTCCCACGGTACGACCTGCCTGTCGTAAAAGGCGACTAAAGCGTTCAAATACATACACACACTTACACATACACACATTACGTCCAACACATACACACACACACACTTTGTACACGTCCAATCCATACTCACACACTTCGTACACACACACATACACTCACACACTTCATAAACACACAGTTCTACTTGGTTCTCCTTTCTTCCGTTCTCTTCTTGGTTCTTCTTTCCTCCGTTTTCTCCTTGTACTCCTTAACCCGTGTGGGTCCGGAAATAGAATATCCCCATGGTACGACCTGCCTGACGTAAGAGGCGACTACAGCGGTAAAACACAACACATACAGACACGCACACTTTATACACGCACAACACATACACACACTTCTTACACACCCACACACACACACACATATAAACACACGCATGCACACGCACACACCTACTCATATATAACTACACTGGGATTCTGTTTTATTTTCTTTTGTACGATTCTTAGTTTTTTTTTGGGTTGTGTACTTGGTGTTGGTGTTATTGTTTTTTTTTCTTTTTCTCGTTCCTTTCGTTCCACATTCTTCTTCTTTTTCCTGTTGCTGGTCTTCTTTGCTGTCGGTTCTTAGACCGATTGTGTTTCGTCCATCCGCGCCTGTGGTAGGTGCTTTCTAGTCCGTTGTCCTTTCCTCGGAAACCACAACTTAGTCGACTTTAGGACTAATCAACATTTCTGTTACCACAATTGTGATGAAAAACGTAACACTGTAGGACTATTGTTTGTTGCTGCGATTCGATATTATCGTTCTACAGGTGCGATGTACTATTTTTAAACATGCTTGTCAAAAGAACGTACACGTTTATTCGCTTTACTGACTAGTTTATTTTACAAAAAGTATTAAGTGAAATTTTAAAACGTTTGACAAAAGCTCTCACACGTTAATTCTTTCCTACTAATTAGTTATTTTACAAAAAGTATTAGGTGAAATTTTAAAAACGCTTGACAAAAGCTCTCACAGGTTTATTTAATACTGATTAATTTTATTTTGTATGAATTACGAGATGCACACTTCGTATCTAAATTCCTAAATTATCCGTACAATTGCAACGTCATTTTCTTTGGTTGCAAATTAATTCTATTAAACATGTAGTTCTAATCATCCTGCAACTTTAATAATGTTAGAACCAAACAAATTAATTTATCAAACATATTTTAGCTAATAATAAAGCAGCAGTATAATTTAGATATTAAATAATAATAGGTATCTCTTGTTATGTATTGTCGTCTTAGTTAAAGCTCATTGATAAGCGCTAACATTGAACTGGAGAACACGTTTGTTATTCTTGATAATTCTTAACCGTTAATTTCATATATACAATTTGCTTTCTTTTGGTATCAACTATTGGCAAGGTAAAGTCGTTGCTGGTTTTCGTTACGCGTTTGCGGATTTAGCACGTCGACTCTTATCTTAAATTACTATTGGGGTAGTGTGGTATGTTGGTGAGATTTGTTGATTCCCATTAGTAAAGATTTCGCGCTGTGCGGATTTATAACCTTGCCAATACTACAGGTAAGTCATGTTTGTTTGCACATTGCCCGTCCATAATTTCTTTATTATTTTAGTGCTCAATTTTGATTGTCTACTTGTTGTGATTAGTAGATTAATTTCTCTGTATATCAACCCGTAGGAATCGTATTTCGTTACCTGCGGTATTTATTATCACTCGATAAAAATTGCTTATGCGCCGAGGTGGATCCACGTCGCGTGTTATGTACCAAATTATTCCTTTCATTGAATTGTTTTGCGTATCTCGCTTTGGTGAGTTTTAAAATTAATTATTTGACGTCTTCGCGCGTTGCGTATCCTTATTAAATTTTAATCCATAATTATTTGTACGAGGTCTTGGTGTGTTTGTCTTTAATCTTGGTTTTTTTTGCGTTATTCATTGTGTAGTTTCACACCAAGCTCTCGCTACAAACCTAAACATTTATACTCATTCTTATTGTATTGCTCGTTTTTTTATTATTCAGGCTAAACTACAATAAATACCATGTTATAATTCTTGTTCTATTAGAAGTGACAGCTCTTGCATTTTGCGCTGGGAAAGCTATAGGAGTCCGTTAGGTCCCCGGACTTATCAGTGTCTTTATTTTATTGTTCTCCTGGAACTTGGCGCCCTTTTTGTGCTCTGGGTTTTCTTTCTCCTTTGCAGAGCCTTTGTTCTTCCCAACGTTGTACGAATCCCGACCCTATATTATCCAAGCAGTGGCTTAATTATTTGCCATCAGTTTTCCCCAAAGGAGACTATTAGTTTGGTTTCGATTAGATTTCTAATTTGAACTGTGACACAATGTAATTGTTTGCTGTGAAGTAATAACCTTTATTTATTTTTATTGTTAATAGATAATCGTGGATGATGTGATCTTTTTTGTTTATTTTTGGTATGTAGGCGAATCTCCCCACTCTCCGCGTTTGGTAGTTAGCCTGGTATTTACTTTTCTTCCGGCTACGTCTAGGTACGTAGCAATGTGATATATTTTAACAAATATTCTTTGTCGTTGATATGTTTCTATTACTAAAAGTTTTGGATTTTGAATATCTATTTTATGGTTAAGCTTGACTGAATGATTTGATAAAGCATAAGAATTTGGTTTAATTTTGATATCACTCTTATGTTGAATTATTCTTTGTTTTAAAGTTTGGGAAGTTTGTCCTATATATAGGTTATTGCATTCTGAACAATTAATTTGGTACACAATATATCTCTGAAATAATGTTGGTGTTTTATTTTTTAGTTTTGTAAGAAGGTTTTCAACTGTTAATACATTCTTTTTAGAAAATTTAAAATTATATCTTTTGAAAATTTGTATTAATTTTGGAGTTAAACGAGGTATACGAGGTAACGTCTTGTACGTTTTTAAATTTTCATTGATGTTGTTATCATTTATGCTTGTATGATGTATGTTGGAGTAAACAGTATTTATTAGAATGTTATGTAAAAGTTTATTAATTAACTGTATTGAATAATTATTGTTTTTTAAAATATTTTTCAGTTTTTGAATATTTTTGTTATAAAGTGTTGGATGGGAAATCTTTTTAATTTTATTTTTTAAACCTCATCATCATTAGGACTTCAGTCCTGAAAATGGTTAGACGCATACCCTCATTGTTTCCTATTCTATACTAACCTACACATTTCCTTGAAATTTCCACAATATGCATCTTCACTATCTGTGTGCAAAGTCTTATCTAGGTAACTACCTTTTTGTTCCTATCTCTGCTTGTAATATATCCGACACTAGTCACCAAAGATGCCTTAGAAAGTATTCTACCCTTCTATTTCTCCTATTTTTTTCCACAGATGTCTTTATTTCCCTACTATTTCTATAACCTCTTTCTTATTAACTTTGTCTGTCCATGTTATCATCCTCATACATCTGAAGCACAACTTCCCAAAGGCTTCTACCATTTTTCTGTCTGCTTCTCCTACTGCCCCTATTTCATAGACATACTGTGCTGTGCTCCACACATATGCTTTCAGCAAGTTTCTTCTTGTTTCTATGTTTGTTGTCTTCGAACAGAGCCGCTGCCCTTTCTTGTTAAATGCAGTTCGGTTTCCCTTCTATTGGTTATAAATATATACCCTATTTCTCCGATATTCATTAGCATGTGAAGGAGGTTAAGCAGTCTGCGGCTACTATGATCTCCCAACACTTGAATATTTGCCGAATTAATAGTTTTCAATACATCCTTTTGCACAATCAACATTAGTTGAAAATATTTCAAAATCTTTCTATTCTTAGCTAGCCTACACCGTTCCCTGAAATTCCCACAGCCTAGATACAGCTCGTTTCCCATTCTATTGTTTTCTAATTATATGCCCTATTTCACCAAGATTCAGTGGTATGTGAAGGGGGTTATGCAGCATCCCCCAACACTAAGGCATTTGCTGAATTAATAGTTTTCCAGTAAATCCTTTCGCACAATTAACATTAGTTGAGAGTATTGCAAAACCAATACCTGCAGTTGCTGATAATAATCATCAGGTTTAAGTACAGTTATTTTTTTTCGTCATTAGGTTTTCCATTTTCAAATTGGTTGGATGCGTACCTCCATTGCTTTCTATTCTGTATTTAAACCTAAAACGAAATTAATTTTAGTATTAAAGGGGTGATAAGAATGATAATTTAAATATCTATAGGAATTTGTAGCCTTTTGGTACCAGTCTAGAATAATTTGCTTTCTACATTCCTTATTAATAAAGTATCCAAAAATGGTATTGATCTGTTTTCTTCTCTTTCTACGGAAAATTTTATGTAATTGTTATATTCATTATAAATGTTTAGGGTTTCATTTATTTTATCATAGGGGACAGCAGTTACCTAATCGTCTACAAACTTTTTCATAAATGGATGTTTAAATGGCAATTTTGATATGACAGTATCTAATAACCCATCCATAACAATTTGTGCTATAATGGGACTAAGATTAGATCCCATTAGACATCCAAAGGTATGCATATAAAATTTATTATTGAAAGAGAAATAACAGTTATTAAAGAAAAATTGTATCGTTTCTAAAAACATTTCTTTTGAAAATTTACAATTCGATTTAATATTGTTCCAAATATTATTTATATTATCAAGAACTAGTTCCTTAGAAATATTTGTATAAAATGATATAACATCCAAACTTATTAAAACATAATTATGAGGTAATTGAAAATTGTTTGTGAATTCCGCAAATTCAATAAATTTTGATAAAGTTTCAATAATAAATTTTGAAAGTTTTTCAGATACAGAATTATTTGTAGAAACGATAGGGCGGAATGGGTAATTAGGTTTATGTATTTTTGGAAGCCCGTATAGTTTTGATATTGTACTACTAAAATTATAAAATGTTTTTGCTTTTAAATTACTAATCATTATTTTATTTTTTAATCAAATCTAGAGTCTTTCTTTAGAATTTTGATGTTGGGTCATTGCTAATTTTGCTGTAAACGGTATGATCTTTTAACAAATCTGTCATCTTTTTTATGTAATCAGTTTTAGACATTGCTACAGTAACACTACCTTTATCTACCTTCATTATAAGTAAATTTTTGTGTTCTTTGTGTATGATTCATATGTAGTCTATTAAGTTATAACAAACAATTAGGTGACATTCGAGTTGTTATTAAATGTTTGGTAATTTCTTTGAAATCCTGTACAAATTTTCATATTTGGGATGCAAATTTTGTGTATCTTGTCTGAAGTTAATGGTATAAACTTCACTGTATGTATATTAAGCCTCTAAGAAAAGTCTCATTTTAAAATTAGTTCTAGAATCCAAAATAACTACCACTTTATAACTTGGAGTGTGAAGGGTATTGCTAACGTGTTGAGATAAAGCAATGCTTTTTTACGTAATTTTACATTCGACCTGTGTTGAATGATACGATTTTTTAACCATTGGGTGGTGTTACTGATATAGGTCTATCCACAGGAACAAGTTATTTTATAAATATTATTACTTCTAATTAGTTTGTTATTCTTGTCTTTTAATTTTGTGAAACAGTTTCTGACTGATTTCAACTTCCAGTACATGAGTAAACTTCAGATGCTGATTGAAGGTATTGGAAGCAATCTAAAATATGTGGTATTTTTTCAAGTGGAACTGAACATAAGATGTTATCCACATATTTCAAAGGAGAAATTATTTTAAAATTCAAGTTAGGATGACAGAATCTAGCAAATGATCCATTATTATTTGGGCAATTATAGATGATAAAATGGGAAACCCATATATATATATATATATATATATATATATATATATATATATAGTGAAACATGTTTAATTTGCTCAGTATTTATTCGCATTAAATTACAAGTATAATGCGCCAAGCGTGCCTTATTCTTTATTAATGTTTCATATAGTACATAATGGAACGCTTCGTTTTATTAATCTTTTTGTAGTAAAATATCTGTGTGACATAAAGTTATTTTGTCGAGTATCTTTTGCAATCTTGTTGCTTTCGTATTTCCCCACCTCTAACGGCAAGTCTTTGAATCGTCGCTATCGTCCGTTTTTCGTTTGTTCGTAGTCGCAGCCTAGCTATCAATTCATCAAGATGTTTTCCAGACTAGAGGCTTGCGACCTTCGATTAAATTATTTGTGTGAGTGGTTCAAGTCATGGTAGACTTGAATAAATATTTATAACTTCTACTAACGGTTTGTAATTTATACATTTTACGAACTTAATTTAATTTTGTTTCATTTATTTAGCGCGCCTACGAAAAACTATAGAAAAGTACAAGTGAGAATTTTGCTTTTGTAAGTTGTATGGTTCTGTACAAGGATTTGAGATTGCAGACATATGGTCGTGATTGCTGTTACGCCAGGAAATAGCTTATAGTATTGTTTGGAACTGTTGGAATTTCTGTTCGGATTTGTCTAGGAAAATCAGAAGCAGTTTGGTTTGTTATTAAGTTTAAGAAATTTTTGCATGAGTTTAGAAGTTTTTATTCTTTGATAAACAGACGGTCATATAAAAAACACGCAATTTGCTATCATGTTTATGACCACATCACCTGTATCACTTTCGATTATTGTTGAACTGGTTTTACAAACCGTAGAAAGAAATTTTGTCAGGTTAAGTTTATATAATTGTAAGCTTTGTTCCATTTGAACTTCAGATAAATTTCAAGGTATATTTTCGACGTTATACTTTTTTGTGATGTAGCAACATTTGACAGATGTTTGCCGTGAAAGCAGATGTTTCGTGCAGCTTTCCTAAAATTCAAATTAAACATTCTTCAATCTTGAAGTTAGCTTTTATTCACAAATAAATTATAAAAACAAAGTATAAAAATTTAAATTCGTTTAGTGACAATTGCAAAGTGTTTGCATTTGTGTTCACACAAAATTTTGAGGTTATGATAACTTATATGCTTAATACAAAAAGTACTTGATAAGTAATAGCAGTAAACCTTTGTTTATTCTTAAGTTGTTATGTACAATGAAGTTTATTAACTTCATTGCAAAATTTTAATACACGCTGCGTAATAATTATGAAACTGCAATCTACCTGATAAGATCTGCCCAGGATAGAAATGATAGTTCAATGCATAGTGGTTACAAATTATTTTGATCAAATATTTAAAACAAGCTTATGTTTAGAGAGCAGTCTTTTGCTTTAAAAAGACAAAATTTTGATTTTGTTATAAATATTATTGTTGAGAATTTTTTTACATGTTAAAAGTTATGAATTTTTAAAAGAAAGTTGTTTTACTTCAGTAAACAATTAGTTAAACTTTGAGACTTTTATTTTGGTCAAATGCGATCAAATCTGATAACATAATGGTAGAATTTTTGGGTAATAATTTTGTGCCAATATAATATTGGATATACATTTTTTTATTTTTGATACTTTTATAGGACACAAATGGTGTTCTATAATTTTTTTATTTAATCTTTGTAATTTCTTACAGAAGCTGCGTCTTATTTTTATAAGACAGGTTTTTGTTAACGAAGGCGATCGTTTTATCTTTGGGTTTCCACGTCCGCCCTTAGAAGTGTGCTTTGCTCTTATCGTGATTATCTCAGGACTTGGTGGCGTCTATTTAACTTTGTTTAGTTTTTGTTTGAAAACAAAATTCGACTTACCCCTCCACTTCTTATTGCTCTACCCAGGAATAGACCCCTAACTATGTCGGAAGATGGCCCTTTCTTTGATTCTCTGTGAAAGAAGCGGAAAATTGTTGTGCACTGGCGCCTATTTATAAAAATAAGTTTCACTGGCGCCCATCCAACAACAAAAATTCGTTTCAATATTACAAAATCAAATTATTGCATTTACCAATTTTTACGCAGGTTACGTTTAAAATTTTCTTCTTTATTTACTGTTACATGGTAGTTATTAATTACGGTAAGCGTATTGCATATTTTAAAACAATCTTTTCTCAAAGCAATATTTTCTCGATCAAATTTATGAATGAATCTCTTTAATAAAAGTCCCCGTTTATATACAAAATTCAACTTTTTTTAAATGTACTAGTGTATACGTGATTCCATTCCAAAGAACACACGTCTATCTGATTCAAGTTTCCTGAAATTCCTCGTTTTATTACCTCATTAGCGCGATCCACTTATTAGTGACGTGCGCTACCCGTCTTTCACTAATACATACAAGGTTACTGGTCGCATCGCATCTTTCCTACGGTGATTGCGAAAGCTAATAAATAATTCTTATTTATTTTTTATGGGTTTTTTAATGTGCCGGCCGCTTCTTAGAATACACGTTTCTTTATTAATTAGGTCATACGAAATTGACATATATCTTCTAAATTCCTTTCGAAATCTCGAAAACATGTTTTATTTAAATTGAATTTACATTATACAGAGTCAATTTGGCTAATTATTTTAAACTTTAATTGTTTTATCCACGGGTTTTGCACATGCCGAGAGACTCACATCTCCATAAAGGTAATAAAATGATTAGTTTTCACGGCAAAACGTGTTTTAATACACATAATTAAAATTAAAGCGTTATTTTTTAACACAGATTGATATAGTCCTTATGCTAAATAGAACGAATGTTTTATATGCAATGGGAAATGTGTTTTTATGCTAATAAATGAATATAAATTGCTTTGTATTTATCTTAAAGTGATTATTTAAAAATATGGAATTGTGTTTATCGCTACTGTACATTAATTGCTATGTATTTACAATACGCTTATGATTATTTATACACACGGAATTGCATATTCGGTTAGCAAAGGATAAGCTTGTACTATATACAGCGTAACCATGAATTTTCAAAAATTTCTATTTTTTTCGCATTTTTTTATATGTTGGTAGAATTTATTTGTAGAATTTTGGTTTCAATGACCTTTCGAGACTCTTTTATTATGTCATATATATATATATATATATATATATATATTTCTTTTTAATTTTTGTTTTATGTAAGTAGTGAGGTAGGGCCGGTCCTACTTCAAAACGCGACAGACGTATTTTCCATGTGTAGAATACGGCTGAATCGTTTTGAATTAGGATCGGCCCTATATGATTTCAATGTAAAATAGTCGTGAAAACATTTCAATGTAAAATAGTTGTGAAAACATGAATTCTTCTATACTTTCAATGTAAAATGCTTGTGGGCACGTTTTGAATTAGGATCGGCTTTATATTACTTTCAATGAAACACACACGTATGTTGAAAAGTGCAGAGAAGAATGTGTGTAGCTGTTTTGAATTCAGTTTTCTATCGAGAAGTTAGACGTGCACCGTTTTGAATTAGGATCGGCGTTATATACTTTTAATCTAAAATGTGAAAACCTGAATTCTTTTCAAATGTAAAATACTTGTGGGCACGTTTTGAATTAGGATCGGCTTTATATTACTTTCAATGTAACACACGTATGTTGAAAAATGTAAGTGCAGGTAAAATGTGTGTAGCTGTTTTGAATTTGGTTTTCTAGTTAGAAGTTATAAAGTATGACAGATGCAAAAAAAATATCGCATTCAAGTCAATTGTGTTTAACACGTGCACCGTTTTGAATTAGGATCGGCGTTATATACTTTTAATGTAAAATGTGAAAACCTAAATTCTTTTCAAATGTAAAATACTTGTAGGCACGTCGGCTTTATATTAATTTCAATGGAACATACATACTTCAAAACACACGTATATTGAAAAATGTAAGTGCAGAGAAAATGTGTGTAGATGTTTTGAATTTGGTTTTCTAGCTAGAAGTTATAAAGTATGACAGATGCAAAATATTGCATTCAAGTCAATTGTGTTTAATTAAAGTGGATTCTGATTTATGTTTAGAGGCTGCAAATACACACTTGGGCCGGTTTCAATTCAAAATGTGTTCACTCTTGTGATAGGTTGAAAAGTGGGTTGGCAAAGTACGCAGATGGTGGTAATCTGCTATATAAGGAGATTGCTCCTGATATTAATTTAATTAGTCGAAGTTTACTGCATATATTTACATACAAACATGTATATAATTGATATTCAGGGATTTAAATACAAGAAAAACGAGTTTGTGTGTAAAGAAATTGCGGTTTTGGACTTGTTGAAAGGTGTTGTCTGGCATCAAATTTTTAAACTGCCAATGCAGTCCAGTTGTTTGAGCCAAGATCATATAAAACATAACGACTGGGTGACAAAGAATATTCATGGTCTTTCTTGGAATGAATCTTCAACGGCTGGAATGGGTTTATCATATATAGCGCTTTATTTGAAGCAAATTATCCTACCCGGTGAAGAAGTATTTGTGAAGGGTCTAGAAAAGAAGAAATTGATTGAAACCTATCTAATGCAAAACGTTGTAACTGATATGCTTGCACTAGGTTGTCCTAAGATATCGGAGTTAAAAATCAACAACCGTTTAAAATATAACATACATTGTTGTAGACACAGCAATAATAATCTGCAATGTGCAAAACAAAATACCTTGTTATTAAAAGAATGGCTTGATAATAATAAAAACAATAGAAAGATTGTGTCTGTATTATTTATTTTAATATAATTTTACAATGTTAGCCGAAGCAAATTATCCGACTCGGTGAAGAAGTATGTGTGAAGGGTATAGAAAAGAAGAAATGGATGGAAACCTATCTATTGCAAAAACAAAATACTTTGTTATTAAAAGAATGGTTTGATAATAATAAAACAAATAGAAAAGATTGTGTATGTATTATTATTGTAGTCAGTAAGAAATCTTTAATGCTGATGTCTGCAGAAAAACAATTAAACTCAGACAGCACGAATGGGACTCTCAACCCTGAAAGCAATTATAATTGATCAACGCAATAGCTCTTTACTGGTTTTACAACATTTAACAAATTGTACAGATATATCGAAAAATTTGCCAAAGACAGACAAACAGATAGGCAGACTGACTGCACCAATTTTCTCATTCTCGCTTTTAAAGAATAACAAGCCGTAGTTATTTAAATCGCGAACTCAGTTTATCTACAAGAACTATATAAACGTGGAAATTTATGAAATGCTCCAACTTAAAAAAATCCACTATCATTATTCTTTCCTGTCAATTTTAACAAAAGTTTTTATTTTTTTATTTGTTCTATAGAACACAACTACAACTTGACAATAAAGATTGAGCGATTATCACACACATATCTTGAGTATATATAAAGATATTAAACAATAAGAACAGCAGAAAATTCAACTCATGTCAGACAGCTTTTTCTTGTCAACGATAGTCTAGTCTAATGCTTTTCAGCATTTGCATTTCCATATTTACGTACTGAAGGCAACTCTGCAATTTTAGATCACATGCATTTCTAATTTCAATTACAAAAAATATGAAAGCATCTATTTGAAATGCATTTCTAACTTTAATCGCAAAAATGAGAGCATCTATTCGAAATATGCACTCAGATTAAAAGTCAAAAAATTGCTTTACACCGTTCTGTAAACTGAGATTACGTAGTTATTAAATCGGGAGTAATGTGAAATGAAACACACAATGTATGTTTCTTTATTGTAATCTATAAAATACATAAATATATATAATGTTATGTACTCTAGATTAAACATACTATAATTCACTTAAGTTTCCCAAATATAAAAGAACAGTTCTAACTCACTCCAACTCTGAACGGTTAAAAAAAATATTGCATTATCAATTCTATGAGGGCTGTCTTCTTCATCTTTGACGCGCGGTCGTTTTCTGGTTGTTCTTCTTCGTGTTAACTAAAAAAAGATTCAAATGAATATTATATATCAAGTAAATGCATTAAGAAAATTAAATCTATATATTAAGCTAACGAAATACATACTCTGTATTGAGTCATTAGATCGTACGTTGCAATTGGTGGATCTGCTCACGGTGTCAACGATTTTTTCACCAGTACTTAATTTGGATTGACTATAAACTACTCAATAATTTTAGTCCAATCACTATCATTATTCTTTCCTGACAAGGACAATTTTTTAAAAAAAAAGGTTTTCATTTTTGATATGTTTTATAGAACACACAACTACAACTTGATAATAAAGATTGAACGATTATCACACACACATATCTTGAGTATATAAGGATATTAAACAACAAGAACAGCAGAAAATTCAACTCATGTAAGCAAGAATTTAATGCTAAGGTATTGTCTAGATAGCAATTATAGAAAAATATGAAATCTATAGAAAATTTAATAAAGCCAGTCATGTATAAATTTTTTTAATGCTAACATCAACAGAATAATAAATAAATTAGTCAGCATTAATGGAAGACCGGTCTGGCTTCGAAACTGTGCACGCTTATATACCATATTTTATCTAGAAATCATTTTAAAATATTTACTGAAAGAACTTGACTTTTATACATTTTTTTAATCGATATCATAGACTTTTTCTATACTGTTGATAAAAATCTACGTGAAGTATTTATATTAAATAATAAACTGACCTGTTAGAAAAAATTAAAATTTGCATCGTTTTCTGAAAAAATTGCATACTTTTTCAGTACAACTGAAAGAACTTGAGTTTATACATTTTTTAATCGATATCAGACTGTACAGAAACAGTAATGTTTAATTATATCAGTCAAAAACATGATGTGTTTACTATTAAACAAAACAAAATTGTTCTTAATACAAGTGATGATAAAAGAATTCTTAGTACCTCAACCACTGATACATACGACCAGCGAGTACTGCGTTAAAATTGTTTTCGTTGCAAAAGTAACATCAATTCCGTCAATATTACTGTATTAGTCGATTAAGGCATGAGTTAATTTTTTACAACGTTTCTTTTTATTCGCTTAGGGCAATGCAGAGAAAGAAGTTAGAATTGAACACATTTTTATAATAAAAATAAACCTTGATACAAAAAATCACATTCAGTTTTACTGAAAAGTTACAATTTACATGCATATAGGTAATTTGTGTGAAATTCTTTAAATCCATGAGTGTGTAAAATTATTAAACAAAGACGGTTTAATCTGAGACATTTTTTTTCAAAATTTGCTTTGTTTTTATTTAAAATATTTCATATGTAATCATAATAAAAAATAGCGCTGTAATTATAATGTATATTCTGTACACATCATATATCAAAGGTCGTATAAAACGCAACTGAATGAAAAAAATGATGTTGTATGCTAAATTCCTTTTGTAGTGGTTTTGTATGTAAATATTGGAAATGCGGCATTAGCGAATTGTTTGTCATAGATATGTACTGAAAGCAACTCTGCAATTTTAGATAGCATGCACGATTCAAGCTTGAAAATCGCTTTGAATAAAAACGTAAATATAGGAAATTTTTTTTTAAACAATTTGCATCCAAAGCAATTTGCTCATCAAACTCATGCGTTTTGTTTGTTTAACTAAAATTTAGGGAAAAATCGTCAATATTACTGTATTAGTCGATAAAGGCATGAGTTAATTTTTACTATGGAGACTTAAATTCCAAACATACTACGTAGAATTAGCGGTAATCTAAACGAAATAAATCTAATTTAGGGTTTTATTATGTGCATTCATTGCAATTTCTTTTCATACAATGAAACTAATTCATTATTTTCTGCTGAGGTATAATTATATTCGCTTACATACTGTTTTGTTCATTAGAATAGATTACAGAGCTGAATTTTTTTCAGAAAAACGATGCAAACATTTTTTAATCGGTATCAGACTGTACAGAAACGGCAATGTTTAATTATATAAGACAAACATGATGTGTTTACTATTAAACAAAACAAAATTGTTCTTAATCCAAGTGATGATAAAAGAATTCTTAGTACCTCAACCACTGATACTATCTATTACCTATTTTGTAGTATTGATTACAACAAATACATACGACAACGAGTACTGTGTTAAAAATTGTTTTTCGTTGCAGAAAGTAACATCAATACCCTGAAAAATCGTCAATATTACTGTATTAGTCGATTAAGGCATGAGTTAATTTTACTACGTTTCTTTTATTCGCTTAGGGCAATGCAGAGAAGAAGTTTGAATTGCAATGCAGAGAGAAGAAGTTTGAATTGGCAACATTTTTATAATAAAATAAACCTTGATACAAAATCACACTTCAGTTTTACTGAAAAGTAGATCGGATGAGATTTTTAACTAAACGGTGTTATAATATTTTATATATCTGTGTGTGAATAAACTCACAAAGCGCCAAAAGAGCGGTTTGTCTCACTGATTTTTTCACTTAAAGCGATTGACATTCATTTCAAACAAGTATTTATTAAGGTTAGCTAAATTACTTTATATATAAATATGTTCTGATGTATGCAAAATAGCTATGAAACTAACCATTTGCAATTTTCAGAAAAAGCAAATTCGAAATCTTGCATTAACAAAGCACGTTCATCAGCAGAAAACTTAATACTGAATTTTAATTTCCAAAAACAACAATCTCACATCATTTGTTTTCATTCAGCTGCGTTAAGGAAAAATTTGCTTTGCTCGCTTCAATTAAAAATTCCTAAAGATTTGAGTATCCCAGAAAAATCTGCATCAAACTCATGCGTTTTGTTTGTTTAACTAAAAATTTAGGAAAAATAACTTTAACGTCCTGCAAATAGAATATGCAATGTGCAACGCATGACATTTTTCCATAAAACTGTTAAAGCAATTCATTTTCATCATTATTTAGCATAATTATATCACGTAGTAAAACTAACTCATGATGGAGGTATAAAATAATTTTTAAAATTCAACGAATGCTACGTAATGAAATTTAAATTATACAACGTTATTTATATGATAAAACTTTTGGTCTTTTGTATGACCTTAATAAATACTTGTTTGAAATGAATGTCAATCGCTTTAAGTGAAAAAAATCAGTGAGACAAACCGCTCTTTTGGCGCTTTGTGAGTTTATTCACACAGATATATAAAAATATTATAACACCGTTTAGTTAGAAATCTCATCCGATCTACTTTTCAGTAAAACTGAAATGTGATTTTGTATCAAGGTTTATTTTATTATAAAAAACTAAATCACTCATTTTTTTAGATTTCTTTGATACCTCTTAAAGCAAATGGGATTACATCAATTTTATAAACAACCATATAATTTGCATTACTTGCAGTTAACGCAGAATTTTTTTTATCTATTGCATAAATTAAAGTACTTGAATACCAAAAGTCATTCACACATACAAGCGGTTTATTGTTTCAAGGAAGGTATAGTATATTAAACATCCTATGTTATACATTCCTTGATAGTTGCAAGACATTCTTTTTTCTATTACATACGACAAGCGTTTTTTCTTTGTCGCGGAATGTTTTGGATTTATGCATTTATTTGCTTTCCATAGCTATGTACAGCCAACGTTATGTAATTAGATAAATGAATGCATTTCTAATTTCAATTACAAGAAAAATTAGAGCATCTTGGATTTTTTATAAGTTCTGAATCAAATTTTTTTTTAAAATAACGTAAATCCTGCAATATAAAATAAAGTAATATATGAAAGTTTAAACTGAACCTTTCTTGTTTCATGTAATCTTGTAAATGTAATATGCAACGCATTTTCCATAAAAAACGTTAAAGCAATTCATTTATACATCAGGTTAAAGATTAATTATAGCATGTAAACTAACTCATGATGTAGCTTTAAAATAATTTTTTATGAATCGTTAGTGCTTATAATTGCTGATCTTATTTAGAAAAAGTACAAAACATTAGTTGTGCTGAAAAAAGTAAATATTTCGAATGATTTCTAGGTAAATTTAATTTTTGTGGTTTTTTGCAATTGACAACTTTATTGACTGTTTATACAAAAATATCAATGTGAAATATTTACTTTTCAGTAAAACTGAATGTAATTTTGTATCAAGGTTTATTTATTATAAAAATGTTGCCAATTTAAACTTTTCTGCGTTGCCCTAAACGAATAAAAAGAAACGTAGTAAAAATTAACTCATGCCTTAATTGAATAATACAGTAATATTGACAGGTATTGATGTTCTGCAACGAAAACCTACTTTTCAGTAAAAACTGAAATGTGATTTTGTATCAAGGTTTATTTTATTATAAAAATGTTTCCAATTCAAACTTCTTCTCTCTGCATTGCCCTAAGCGAATAAAAAGAAACGTAGTAAAAATTAACACATGCCTTAATCGACTAATACAGTAATATTGACGATTTTTTCCCTAAATTTTTAGTTAAACAAACAAAACGCATGAGTTTGATGCAGATTTTTCTGGGATACTCAAATCTTTAGGAATTTTTAATTGAAGCGAGCAAAGCAAATTTTTTCCTTAACGCAGATGAATGAAAAACAAATGATGTGAGATTGTTGTTTTGAAAATTAAAATTCAGTATTAATTTTTCTGCTAATGAACGTGCTTTGTTAATGCAAGATTTCGAATTTTGCTTTTTTCTGGAAAATTGCAAATGTTTAATTTCATAGCTATTTTGCTTACATCAGAACATATTTATATATAAAGTAATTTAGCTAACCTTAGCGTTTACTACAAAAATTCAGCATGATTCGCACAAATTACTATATCCCTATATATGCAGCGTCTTTTTGCAATTTATTTTCAGACAATGAATGTAATTCATTATTTCTGGCCTTAATCGACTAATACAGTAATATTGACGGGTATTGATGTTACTTTCTGCAACGAAAACAATTTTTAACACAGTACTCGTTGTCGTATGTATTTGTGTTGTAATCAATACTACAAAATAGGCAATAGATAGTATCAGTGGTTGAGGTACTAAGAATTCTTTTATAATCACTTGGATTAAGAACAATTTTGTTTTGTTTAATAGTAAACACATCATGTTTGTCTTATATAATTAAACATTGCTGTTTCTTATTCACACAGATATATAAAAATATTATAACACCGTTTAGTTAGAAATCTCATCCGATCTACTTTTCAGTAAAACTGAAATGTGATTTTGTATCAAGGTTTATTTTATTATAAAAAATGTTGCCAATTCAAACTTCTTCTCTCTGCATTGCAATTCAAACTTCTTCTCTCTGCATTGCCCTAAGCGAATAAAAGAAACGTAGTAAAATTAACTCATGCCTTAATCGACTAATACAGTAATATTGACGATTTTTCAGGGTATTGATGTTACTTTCTGCAACGAAAAACAATTTTTAACACAGTACTCGTTGTCGTATGTATTTGTTGTAATCAATACTACAAAATAGGCAATAGATAGTATCAGTGGTTGAGGCGCATTTTACAGTTAATCTTAAAATTGCTGCACTAATCTCGGATACGGTTTCAGCATTCATGATTCTATAGAAAAATCAAAATACACTACTCAATATACGTATTTCTCTATTTAATATTTATACCAAATATCATCTGACGTAAGCAAAACAATTTCAAAAGGTTCATTCATCTGAGTTTACGGAAAACACGTAAGCAAAACAACTGTAAAAAGAAATAGCATCAAATCAAAATAATTGCATAGCGAATTGCTTTGAATGCAATTGTTAAAATCTCCTTTATTTACGTTTTTATTCAAGATGATTTTCAAGCAGAGTTTGCATTCAGTACGTAACTATGACAAACAATTCGCTAAGCAAGCATTTCCAGTATTTACAAACTGAAGGCGACTTTGAGCAAAACAGCTGTAAAGGAATTCGCATACAACATCATTTTTCATTCAGTTACGTTTACTATGAAAAAATGTTTTATATGACCTTTGATTTTATGATGTGTATACAGAAAAAATACACACAATCATTACAGCGCTATTTTTATGGATACATATGAAAAATGTGAAAACCTGAATTAGGATCGGCTTTATATTACTTTCAATGGAACATACATAATCATCTAGCGTTTACTACAAAATTCAGCATGATTCGCACAAATTACTATATCCCTATATATGCAGCGCCTTTTGCAATTTATTTTCAGACAATGAATGTAATTCATTATTTCGGGCCTTAATCGACTAATACAGTAATATTGACGGGTATTGATGTTACTTTCTGCAACGAAAACAATTTTAACGCAGTACTCGTTGTCGTATGTATTTGTTGTAATCAATACTACAAAATAGGTAATAGATAGTATCAGTGGTTGAGGTACTAAGAATTCTTTTATCATCACTTGGATTAAGAACAATTTTGTTTTGTTTAATAGTAAACACATCATGTTTGTCTTATATAATTAAACATTGCCGTTTCTGTACAGTCTGATACCGATTAAAAAATGTTTGCATCGTTTTTCTGAAAAAAATTCAGCTCTGTAATCTATTCTAATGAACAAAACAGTATGTAAGCGAATATAATTATACCTCAGCAGAAAATAATGAATTAGTTTCATTGTATGAAAAAGAAATTGCAATGAATGCACATAATAAAAACCCTAAATTAGATTTATTTCGTTAAATAATGATGAAAAATGAATTGCTTTAACAGTTTTATGGATAAAATGTAATGCGTTGCACATTGCATATTCTATTTGCAGGACGTTAAAGTTATTTTTTCCCTAAATTTTTAGTTAAACAAACAAAACGCATGAGTTTGATGCAGATTTTTCTGGGATACTCAAATATTTAGGAATTTTTAATTGAAGCGAGCAAAGCAAATTTTTCCTTAACGCAGCTGAATGAAAAACAAATGATGTGAGATTGTTGTTTTTTGGAAATTAAAATTCAGTATTAAGTTTTCTGCTGATGAACGTGCTTTGTTAATGCAAGATTTCGAATTTGCTTTTTTCTGAAAAATTGCAAATGTTTAATTTCATAGCTATTTTGCATACATCAGAACATATTTATATATAAAGTAATTTAGCTAACCTTAATAAATACTTGTTTGAAATGAATGTCAATCGCTTTAAGTGAAAAAATCAGTGAGACAAACCGCTCTTTTGGCGCTTTGTGAGTTTATTCACACACAGATATATAAAATATTATAACACCGTTTAGTTAGAAATCTCATCCGATCTACTTTTCAGTAAAACTGAAATGTGATTTTGTATCAAGGTTTATTTTATTATAAAAATGTTGCCAATTCAAACTTCTTCTCTCTGCATTGCAATTCAAACTTCTTCTCTCTGCATTGCCCTAAGCGAATAAAAAGAAACGTAGTAAAATTAACTCATGCCTTAATCGACTAATACAGTAATATTGACGATTTTTCAGGGTATTGATGTTACTTTCTGCAACGAAAACAATTTTAACACAGTACTCGTTGTCGTATGTATTTGTTGTAATCAATACTACAAAATAGGTAATAGATAGTATCAGTGGTTGAGGTACTAAGAATTCTTTTATCATCACTTGGATTAAGAACAATTTTGTTTTGTTTAATAGTAAACACATCATATTTGTCTTATATAATTAAACATTGCCGTTTCTGTACAGTCTGATACCGATTAAAAAATGTTTGCATCGTTTTTTCTGAAAAAATTCAGCTCTGTAATCTATTCTAATGAACAAAACAGTATGTAAGCGAATATAATTATACCTCAGCAGAAAATAATGAATTAGTTTCATTGTATGAAAAGAAATTGCAATGAATGCACATAATAAAACCCTAAATTAGATTTATTTCGTTTAGATTACCGCTAATTCTACGTAGTATGTTTGGAATTTAAGTCTCCATAGTAAAAATTAACTCATGCCTTTATCGACTAATACAGTAATATTGACGATTTTTCCCTAAATTTTAGTTAAACAAACAAAACGCATGAGTTTGATGAGCAAATTGCTTTGGATGCAAATTGTTTAAAAAAATCTCCTATATTTACGTTTTTATTCAAAGCGATTTTCAAGCTTGAATCGTGCATGCTATCTAAAATTGCAGAGTTGCTTTCAGTACATATCTATGACAAACAATTCGCTAATGCCGCATTTCCAATATTTACATACAAAAACCACTACAAAGGAATTTAGCATACAACATCATTTTTTTCATTCAGTTGCGTTTTATACGACCTTTGATATATGATGTGTACAGAATATACATTATAATTACAGCGCTATTTTTATTATGATTACATATGAAATATTTTAAATAAAAACAAAGCAAATTTTGAAAAAAAATGTCTCAGATTAAACCGTCTTTGTTTAATAATTTTACACACTCATGGATTTAAAGAATTTCACACAAATTACCTATATGCATGTAAATTGTAACTTTTCAGTAAAACTGAATGTGATTTTTGTATCAAGGTTTATTTTATTATAAAATGTGTTCAATTCTAACTTCTTTCTCTGCATTGCCCTAAGCGAATAAAAAGAAACGTTGTAAAAATTAACTCATGCCTTAATCGACTAATACAGTAATATTGACGGGAATTGATGTTACTTTTGCAACGAAAACAATTTTAACGCAGTACTCGCTGGTCGTATGTATCAGTGGTTGAGGTACTAAGAATTCTTTTATCATCACTTGTATTAAGAACAATTTTGTTTTGTTTAATAGTAAACACATCATGTTTTTGACTGATATAATTAAACATTACTGTTTCTGTACAGTCTGATATCGATTAAAAAATGTATAAACTCAAGTTCTTTCAGTTGTACTGAAAAAGTATGCAATTTTTTCAGAAAACGATGCAAATTTTAATTTTTTCTAACAGGTCAGTTTATTATTTAATATAAATACTTCACGTAGATTTTTATCAACAGTATAGAAAAAGTCTATGATATCGATTAAAAATGTATAAAAGTCAAGTTCTTTCAGTAAATATTTTAAAATGATTTCTAGATAAAATATGGTATATAAGCGTGCACAGTTTCGAAGCCAGGCCGGTCTTCCATTAATGCTGACTAATTTATTTATTATTCTGTTGATGTTAGCATTAAAAAAATTTATACATGACTGGCTTTATTAAATTTTCTATAGATTTCATATTTTTCTATAATTGCTATCTAGACAATACCTTAGCATTAAATTCTTGCTTACATGAGTTGAATTTTCTGCTGTTCTTGTTGTTTAATATCCTTATATACTCAAGATATGTGTGTGTGATAATCGTTCAATCTTTATTATCAAGTTGTAGTTGTGTGTTCTATAAAACATATCAAAAATGAAAACCTTTTTTTAAAAATTGTCCTTGTCAGGAAAGAATAATGATAGTGATTGGACTAAAATTATTGAGTAGTTTATAGTCAATCCAAATTAAGTACTGGTGAAAAAATCGTTGACGCCGTGAGCAGATCCACCAATTGCAACGTACGATCTAATGACTCCAATACAGAGTATGTATTTCGTTAGCTTAATATATAGATTTAATTTTCTTAATGCATTTACTTGATATATAATATTCATTTGAATCTTTTTTTAGTTAACACGAAGAAGAACAACCAGAAAACGACCGCGCGTCAAAGATGAAGAAGACAGCCCTCATAGAATTGATAATGCAATATTTTTTAACCGTTCAGAGTTGGAGTGAGTTAGAACTGTTCTTTTATATTTGGGAAACTTAAGTGAATTATAGTATGTTTAATCTAGAGTACATAACATTATATATATATATATATATATATATATATATATGTATTTTATAGATTACAATAAAGAAACATACATTGTGTGTTTCATTTCACATTACTCCCGATTTAATAACTACGTAATCTCAGTTTACAGAACGGTGTAAAGCAATTTTTGACTTTTAATCTGAGTGCATATTTCGAATAGATGTTCTCATTTTTTGCGATTAAAGTTAGAAATGCATTTCAAATAGATGCTTTCATATTTTTTGTAATTGAAATTAGAAATGCATGTGATCTAAAATTGCAGAGTTGCCTTCAGTACGTAAATATGGAAATGCAAATGCTGAAAAAGCATTAGACTAGACTATCGTTGACAAGAAAAAGCTGTCTGACATGAGTTGAATTTTCTGCTGTTCTTATTGTTTAATATCTTTATATATACTCAAGATATGTGTGTGATAATCGCTCAATCTTTATTGTCAAGTTGTAGTTGTGTTCTATAGAACAAATAAAAAAATAAAAACTTTTGTTAAAATTGACAGGAAAGAATAATGATAGTGGATTTTTTTTAAGTTGGAGCATTTCATAAATTTCCACGTTTATATAGTTCTTGTAGATAAACTGAGTTCGCGATTTAAATAACTACGGCTTGTTATTCTTTAAAAGCGAGAATGAGAAAATTGGTGCAGTCAGTCTGCCTATCTGTTTGTCTGTCTTTGGCAAATTTTTCGATATATCTGTACAATTTGTTAAATGTTGTAAAACCAGTAAAGAGCTATTGCGTTGATCAATTATAATTGCTTTCAGGGTTGAGAGTCCCATTCGTGCTGTCTGAGTTTAATTGTTTTTCTGCAGACATCAGCATTAAAGATTTCTTACTGACTACAATAATAATACATACACAATCTTTTCTATTTGTTTTATTATTATCAAACCATTCTTTTAATAACAAAGTATTTTGTTTTTGCAATAGATAGGTTTCTATCCATTTTCTTCTTTTCTATACCCTTCACACATACTTCTTCACCGAGTCGGATAATTTGCTTCGGCTAACATTGTAAAATTATATTAAAATAAATAATACAGACACAATCTTTCTATTGTTTTTATTATTATCAAGCCATTCTTTTAATAACAAGGTATTTTGTTTTGCACATTGCAGATTATTATTGCTGTGTCTACAACAATGTATGTTATATTTTAAACGGTTGTTGATTTTAACTCCGATATCTTAGGACAACCTAGTGCAAGCATATCAGTTACAACGTTTTGCATTAAATATGTTTCAATCAATTTCTTCTTTTCTAGACCCTTCACAAATACTTCTTCACCGGGTAGGATAATTTGCTTCAAATAAAGCGCTATATATGATAAACCCATTCCAGCCGTTGAAGATTCATTCCAAGAAAGACCATGAATATTCTTTGTCACCCAGTCGTTATGTTTTATATGATCTTGGCTCAAACAACTGGACTGCATTGGCAGTTTAAAATTTGATGCCAGACAACACCTTTCAACAAGTCCAAAACCGCAATTTCTTTACACACAAACTCGTTTTTCTTGTATTTAAATCCCTGAATATCAATTATATACATGTTTGTATGTAAATATATGCAGTAAACTTCGACTAATTAAATTAATATCAGGAGCAATCTCCTTATATAGCAGATTACCACCATCTGCGTACTTTGCCAACCCACTTTTCAACCTATCACAAGAGTGAACACATTTTGAATTGAAACCGGCCCATGTGTGTATTTGCAGCCTCTAAACATAAATCAGAATCCACTTTAATTAAACACAATTGACTCGAATGCAATATTTTGCATCTGTCATACTTTATAACTTCTAGCTAGAAAACCAAATTCAAAACATATACACACATTTTCTCTGCACTTACATTTTTCAATATACGTGTGTTTTGAAGTATGTATGTTACATTGAAAGTAATATAAAGCCGACGTGCCTACAAGTATTTTACATTTGAAAAGAATTTAGGTTTTCACATTTTTACATTAAAAGTATATAACGCCGATCCTAATTCAAAACGGTGCACGTGTTAAACACAATTGACTTGAATGCGATATTTTTTTTGCATCTGTCATACTTTATAACTTCTAACTAGAAAACCAAATTCAAAACAGCTACACACATTTTACCTGCACTTACATTTTTCAACATACGTGTGTTACATTGAAAGTAATATAAAGCCGATCCTAATTCAAAACGTGCCCACAAGTATTTTACATTTGAAAAAAATTCAGGTTTTCACATTTTACATTAAAAGTATATAACGCCGATCCTAATTCAAAACGGTGCACGTGTTAAACACAATTGACTTGAATGCGATATTTTTTGCATCTGTCATACTTTATAACTTCTAACTAGAAAACCAAATTCAAAACAGCTACACACATTTTACCTGCACTTACATTTTTCAACATACGTGTGTTACATTGAAAGTAATATAAAGCCGATCCTAATTCAAAACGTGCCCACAAGTATTTTACATTTGAAAAGAATTCAGGTTTTCACATTTTACATTAAAAGTATATAACGCCGATCCTAATTCAAAACGGTGCACGTGTTAAACACAATTGACTTGAATGCGATATTTTTTGCATCTGTCATACTTTATAACTTCTAACTAGAAAACCAAATTCAAAACAGCTACACACATTTTCTCTGCACTTACATTTTCAACATACGTGTGTTACATTGAAAGTAATATAAAGCCGATCCTAATTCAAAACGTGCCCACAAGTATTTTACATTTAAAAAGAATTCAGGTTTTCACATTTTACATTAAAAGTATATAACGCCGATCCTAATTCAAAACGGTGCACGTCTAACTTCTCGATAGAAAACCGAATTCAAAACAGCTACACACATTCTTCTCTGCACTTTTCAACATACGTGTGTGTTTCATTGAAAGTAATATAAAGCCGATCCTAATTCAAAACGTGCCCACAAGCATTTTACATTGAAAGTATAGAAGAATTCATGTTTTCACAACTATTTTACATTGAAATGTTTTCACGACTATTTTACATTGAAATCATATAGGGCCGATCCTAATTCAAAACGATTCAGCCGTATTCTACACATGGAAAATACGTCTGTCGCGTTTTGAAGTAGGACCGGCCCTACCTCACTACTTATGTACATAGTATAGTAGCACTAAAAATGAAAATTGGTTTGAGGTAGTTAAAGAGTGTATTAATTATTTTTGCGAAGATTTTTGTACTATGTAGATCCTCTGGGATATATTGGATAAATATTGTTTCCTTCGCGGGTTAGTTTTTTTGTTTTGTAACATGTTTTTTTAATAAGAGTAGTGTAAATAAAATTCCGTTTTTGAAGATTTCCTCTTCTAGCTTTATGACCTACCCCACTCTACGATTTTTAACTAGCCCGGCCTTCTTTGGATCTCTTCTTTTGTAGCGGAATTCGATTCAAGCGATTTACTTTGCTTATCGGACCACCAAACGAGGTCAAGAAATGTAAAGGATATAGGAATCAGGAAAAGTATAGGGTAGTTATCAACGAGGACAAAGATAGAATGGCCTAATACTGCAAGAAAACAAAGTAGTTTCTCGCAAAAAAAACTAAAAAGCAAAATAAAGATCGAGGAAAAAGCAAACAGTACAAGCCAACAGCGACAATAATTGTCAAGCCTCAAAGTATGCAAGGGGACGTATTTTCTTGAAGAAAATTTAAATAAAGTGTGCCGTTTAGAGAGGGTGGCAGTTGAAAAGGCCTAATAAAAAAATTTGAAATAATACCACACCAAAGGTTGATCTTAAATTCGTGTTGAAAACATCTTTCTTTTACGGCATAGAAATTTTCTGAACCCCGCAAATAATTGTTTTGCCAGTTGAAAACTCTATGGCGAGTAAACGTTGCTTCGTCAATAAATAGAATCTTATTCAAAAAATTAGGATCCACGTTTTGCTGTTCCTGTAAAAACTGAGTAAAACTGAGGCGAGCTGGAGGATCTTGCTGCAACAAATTCTAAACTGAAGTAAAGTGGTATGGAAGAAGCTTTTCTTTGTTTAAAGTTCTTCAAATCGATGAGTAACTTATTTCCATTGCCGCACTTGGACGACAGGTACTTTCACCTGAATTTTTTTACACTCTTTTTGCTCAACCGAGATAGTTTTTGGAGCGTTATTTTCACTTTTGGGACGAAATGAACCTTTCTCCCCTAAACGATTGTACAGGTTTCGAAACAGTTTATTATTCGGTCGTCTTTTTTAAGGATATAACTGGCTATAGCTTTGGGTCGCAGTGCGGCCATTGAAATTTGTTTACGCAAAAACACACATGATAATCTTTCGTCTTACTATTGGTAAAGTCACTATAACGTGACATTTTTTAAATATTTTAGTGGAAGAAATTTCAAACAGAAGGTTAAAGGAAACACTTACTGAGATGATACTTTAAATACCTTCATTGACTCATCAAATAAAAAGTATGACAGATCATAATGACGACTGTCAGATAGTAAAATAAGCCTACTGAAATATTATTATCATTTTCGGCGTGACATGCCACTATTAAGGATTAAAATATAATTTGAATTGAAACGGTTT